>OY728150.1:9612500-10862500 GCA_963277665.1 Viscum album
AGAATTTTATTACCGCAAGTAATTTCCACCTCTTTACACTTTTATTTATATTATTTTTTATCACAATGGTTGGGATTCAAGTGAGGTTTCATAAGAAATTTCAAGGACAATTACTCAATTTTTAGTGAAGCTCCAGATGACTGATATAGCCTATATGTGGGTGTACGAGAAAGTCATGAAAAAATCCATTCATTTTTATTTATAAATCCAAAGGTAAGTGATAGATTTCCTAAAAATACACAAAAACCTCATTGTAGTGAGGCTTAAAAGCCACAGGGATTTCACAAGATGAGGCAGACATCTCACCGAGGTCTTGCGGTGTCTTACTCTTTTGCTAGGGGCCCACATCATGTCCTACAGTGAATATGAACACCTCTAACCTCCTCACTATTATCCCCTTTGTTTTATTTTAAAAATTTCGGGAGTTATAAGAATAAACATGAGTAATTTCATGGACATTCATTCGATTTTCTGATGATGCCTCGCATGACCAACATGGGTCATATGGGGGTGCGTGAGCATGTTTATAGGCAAAGCTATATGTTTTTTCTTATATCACCAAAGGGGAAGCACGAAATTCTCTGGAAATACCCAAGGACCTCCTTGTGGTGAGGTTGATAATCCAAAAAGGCTTTTATGAGGTGAGGTAGACGTGTCTCCGAGGTTTTGCGGTTTTTTTTGGTTTCTCCTATGGAACACCACATGTCCTTCAGTGACCGTGAGTACCTATAGAATCCTACCCTTTGTTTTATTTTACAAAGGTTCGAGGGACTTGAGAGATTTAATGAGTATCATTGAGGAATTTTATCCCTTTGAATGATTCCAAGGAATATGATATTCATGACCACTGGGGGTCTCATCCTTTGGATATTATTCCCCTTAACTCTCGGGGGAATTTCATATGGTTTGTCATACCACTTCCAATGAAAAACCATGTGTCATGGGGGTGCTCATTCAGTTGACACCATGAATCCATTAGCTATATGGAGAGATATCGTGAGAGCAAGAAGGTCTGTTTAAGGGGACTCTGTGGGATTCACCATAGGTTATGCATTGTGCATGGTGTCTTCATGTGAACATAAAATGGTCTTGTGATCGAGAGTCCCTTGGAGGTTCATGTGACCCACAAGTATTAGTTATTTTTCTCTGGTGGGAAAGGAAATACCCATATGTTGTTGTAGACGTTACAATATTATGTTATTTCTCTTGGGTTTATTGACCCATTACTGGACAGTAATCTTAGAGTTTAGAAATTCCCTCTTAATTATAATGAGAAAGAATCCTTTAGGGTCACACACTATGTGTTACCATTATTCTCGATTATATTCTATTTGAATTTAATTTTTAGAATAACTATTGTTTTCAAGATTGAGGAATTAGTTTATTGAGGTTTTAGTGATTGATAATACTCATGTGGTAAGAAAATAATAATTTCTTCATTAATAAATAATTTATTTAATTATAATAATATTTAATAATTATTTATTCACTATCTATTCAAAAAATTATTTATTTTTAATTATTGATGAATTAAATATTTAATCGAATATTTATTCATTTATAAATACTGAAGAGTTAGATTGGACCAATATTGTGTCTGGTGATAAATATTTAATTTCAAGTGTGTAAACAATATTTTTCATTTTGTGAGTTAAAACATGCCACAAAAAATATTATTATTATTATTATTATTATTATTATTTTATGGAATGGGGTTTAATAGTTATTACTATGTTATTTAATGTATAGTTTATAATTAAATAATATTTTAACCCAAACCCTCACTTGATAAATAGAACATTATGGCTATTGTTATTGGTTAATAGATAATTGAGAATCCTTGAGCACAATTGTAACACCCCAAAATTCTACGGTACGCATCACTTTGAATGATACAGTAGCGTGTGTTGTACACAACTTTTAGTTCTAACACACACCACGACCAATCAAAGTAGTCATTATGAATAGTAATACCCACTTTTTGAAATTTTATAAATTTTATCATTCAAAATGGACTTCATTTTTGTATTCATAATATCGAAATTATCCTAGGGTGAAATTTTGGTACTTTTCGGATAACTTTCATATTTTGATGAATAGTGACAATTACTAAATTTTAATTAAAAACAACTTTTTTAATCAAAATAATTAATAGTGATAAATTACGAATTTGAGTGATTTTAAAGTATATTTAGAATATATTTTTACCATTTAATATAATTTTGGTCATCGGACATAATTTCACATTTAAACCAGACATAAACAAGTGTCAATCTTTTGATAGTTATTATCTCTTAAAAACATGCTTTTTGTTTTAACAACGGGAATTAATTTTAAATTAATTTCTACCACTTATATGTTTTGAATTTGGAAAAATGAATTACATATTTTTAATCAGGATTTCCAAATTTTGTAAATAGGTAACTTTTATTTTTAGACATTTTGAATAATTACTTCGGTAAATATTTTATTTACCATGGTTAAAGGGTAAATCTGGTAAATAAGGGTAAAATAATAATAATAAAATACCCTAAAACGATTTTTAACCTTATTGGTGGATACATTTTTGACCATGGGCATCTTTGGGTCGATTTTGGGACCCCATGGAGCCACTTGTAGGTGATAGGGACACTTTATTTTAATTAAGTTAAAATAAATACAAAAATGACATAAGCATGTAACTTTTAGAAAAACAATTTTTACATAGGGTTATATATGTTGGATTTTTTAATATAAATATTAATTAGAAAGATAAAAAATATTTAATACATAATGGTATTTTATTTATAATTTTTAGACATTATATAATTTAATTTATATATGACACAATGGTAATGAAGTAATTACATAATTTATGAAAAATTAGAATAATTGATAATATAAATACCCAAATAAATGTAAGTTGAGAGTTTTTATAAATAAAAATAATTTTATAGGATACTATGACATGTTAGGATTGATTTAATTAACGTTTTGCAAAGTAATAATTTTGTTATGAGTTTTTCAGAAATCAATTATTGAATAGTTTCAAAATTGACATAAAAGAGTTTTTAAAACAAATATTATATTATTAATTGATATTAAATTCATAAAAATATATGTATCGGCCAATAGACTTATATAATGATATATGTATCATTAATGGACCACTTTTGGGTCTCTTAAATGTATATAGTAAGTTTATTAACCATATAATATAAAAATACAAAGAGACTTTGTAAAAGTGAAACTAATTAACTAAGAGTTAATACTTAAAGATAAGGTTAACATAGTAACCCAAACCTGTCTAAATCCTATTGGTTGAGTGGTTTTCGACCCATACCCACCTTAAACTTTAAATAATCCACTTTTTATCCATTAGAAACAGAATATGAATTTATTATAAAATAATATTTCTAGATATTCCTAAAGAGTCCCTCCTCCCCCTTATAAAAGGACACCACTTCTAACCAATTAATCAAACCTCTCAAGCCTTTTGTCTCATCCAAACTCTGCCTAATTAATCTCCCTACATACCTCTCCTCCTCTTAGAAACCTTAACTTAGGCAGAAGGCACTTCAAGAGTCCTTTTTGGTTCAAACCAAAGGGAGTTACCCAAATTAAAGGTAACAATTTCTCTTAGCTTCTTTTCTTTTATTTTAATTCTCCAACCCCTAAAATCTTCTTATTATTTTATTTTGTAACAAAACCAGTATCCTAAATATACTATGATATTGTTATGAGATGTATTCTAACTACACTTACACACAAATCCATCTAATGGGTGAAGAACATAATGTTTCTGTGGATGGCAACCATAAACGCCTCACGAAACTATGACTATTCAATTATCTCCTACCACCTCTAATGGTAGAAATTATGATAGAAATATAATTAAATATGATATTTATTATATTTATTTTATATATAAGCTTCTTTAATTCCATTTTATATCATACCATTATTCGTTTCATCTTTATATATATATGATAATTTTATTTGAGGAAGTGCGGACTACCGCCCCCTCAAAGTGATATGACTCGTTTATACCATACATGGAACATATAAAGGATGGTATTAATGAACTCAATTAACATGTATAAGATATTATATTATACTGGAATAATAATATACCTATGTATTATTTGATTATGTTTCCTTTTAAAATGAAAAATGAAATGGAAGTTGCGTTCGTGCGTACGTACGGACTACCGTCTCCACGAACGCGATGAGATTCATTCACCATCGTATCCATTCAAGAATAATTATCATTTTATGATTAAAATTAATTTTTATGGACTTGATATCATTCTGGATATGAATAAGATACAACCTATCCAAAACAAACACAACTTACGTAACGAAGCATATAAAGGAAAATGAATCGGTTAACAGTCGAAACAACGATAATACTAAAATATTATTAACAAGGAAATATTTAAAGATCATATATGATATCATATTTATTTATATGATTCTTGTATAATTTAATAAAAATTATTTAACTATTATACATGAGGTTAACCTACACTCTATCAAGGAAATGTACAAGGTAAGGGGTTTTCATCTCACTCCTTATTCCCGTGAGATTCATGCCATATTTCCACTATTACCTTTTGTGTAGTGTATGTACTGCCTATAATTGTACTTTGTGTAATAAAATTTAATTTATGTGTATTTAAAAATTAATTGTATGATACCTCTTTCATGGGGTGTATGTTTCGTAAGTTACCAAATTGGTAATGGGTTTTTATCTCACTCCTTATTCCCGTGAGATTCATGCCATATTGCCACTATTAACTTTTGTGTGGTGTATGTACTGCCTATAATTGTACTCTTTGTGTAATAAACTTTAATCTATGTGTATTAAAATATTAATTGTATGATACCAATTTCATGGGGTGTATGTTTCTTAAGTTTCCAAATTGGTAAGGAGTTTTTATCTCACTCCATATTCCCATGAGATTCATTCCATATCGCCATTATTACCTTTTGTGTGGTGTATGTACTCCCCATAATTGTATTCTCTATGTAATAAAATTTAATTTATGTGTATTTACATATTCATTTTATTATACCTATTTCATGGGTTGTATGTTTCGTAAGTTACCAAATCTGTAAGGGTTAATTTCACAATCTCTTTATTATCCGAGGATGTTTTTACGTAAGTATCTACTAGGACATATTTATTATCCATGTCCATGTTTTATGAAAGATTTTCAAAGGGATTCTTTTAAGGGGCTTTTTTTTACTAAAACATCATTTAAAATGTTTTAAATATATATTCTTATAAATATTCCTCATTAATGTCCACGTATTCAAAATGGTTTTAAGGATTTATTTATTTGGAATTGAATGTTTTTAAAATGATAATTCCTTTCAAACGTTTCCAAGTGGTATGGGACACTTTGATTCAAAAATGTCTTTAAATGTCTTCTTTTCTAAATTGTGTGACTTTTAAATGTTTTCATGAAAAATTTATATTTCTCTCAAAGAGTTTTACAAATCATTTTCATCCATGTCAAGATCCTTTAATATATTTTAAACTTGTTTTGAAGTTGATTTATTATGATACAAATCTTCCTTATTGTGTTAAAGGTTTTGTGATATGTTTGACTGTGGATGTATTATTCATATACCATTCATGCTTTATGGGTAAAATATTGACATTTCATATGCTAGTTTTATTACGAATGTTTATGTTATATTTCATCCTCTTCTTAAGATGAATTTGTTGGACTAGAATGTTCTGGGTTGGGGTTCGGTTACAGCAGACCCTCCGGGTTGGTGTCTGGTTATTAGAGACACTCCAGGTTGGTGTCCAGTTATTAGAGGCACTCCGGGTTGGTGTTAGGTTATTAGAGGCACTTCGGGTTGGTGTCCGATTATTAGAGGCACTCTGGGTTGGATTCTGGTTACAGAGGCTCTCCGGGTTGGGTTCCGGTTATAGTTATCCCTTAGGTCTTGGCATGAGGCTTTGACACAGAAATTAAGGTTCAGCATTATGAATTCCATCATTATGAAAGTGTTTAGTGAAATTTTATGTGATTATTCGACTAGTAGAATATCCATGTGAACAAGTAAAGGGCATTACTTCATTTTATTTTTTCCATATTATGCTGAAGTTCAAGTTTAAAAGGCTTTTGTTTTATTTATACATTGCCTTAAAATTTTATGTTTATTTATAAATGTTTCCTCTATATTGTCATCCTTACTGAGCATCTGAGATCACCCCTTTCAATGTTTTATTTTTCCCAAGATTCCAAGAAGTGTATTGTGATTGATATGCAGGGTTAATCCAAGGGAATAATGGCGTTCATAAAAGATTATTTATGTTGTTTTGTATGTTATAAAGTGAAATGTAACATTTAGGTATGTAATCTATTTTCCAAGACTGCTAAACCGATCGGTCCTTCGGGACGTGATTCCTTGTAATCATGCCAATGTATTAAAATAATGAACTGACTCTGGGTAACTGGGGTTGGGGCATTATAGTTGGTATCAGAGGAAGTTTAGCAATAACCTTGGCAGCTAGATTTAGATAAACTATGATAAGAGCACATAGCCCTAAGATAGACTTTGAGGATTATTAGAGAAGAACTTCCTAGAATTTTGATATTGTAAAGATTTTGTGAGTTTTCCGAGCAATACATCCCTGTCTGGATACGAGCAGGTAGAGACGGCTCTGGCACAGATGTACCTAGGGGTAAAACACGAAAACAGCACTTTGAGCTAGAATCAAATGGGAACTGGTGCACGACAATGGGCCTTGCAGCACTCTTGGTTACGACACTCCTGAGGGATATGCTTAGGATAATTATCATTTTCTTTACACAATATTATGAAGGTTTTATGAGTATATACATCCTCAAATAAGACATTTTTATGATTAGGGATTATATCCATAAACTGTTTAATTTATGTTAAGTGTTTTACAAGTTTGGTATTAGGTATTTCTATTCATAAACTAATCTAGTGTATGCCATTGTTTAGAAAGGGCGCCCAATAGAAGGAATGAGAACTACAGCAATACGCATGATCCAAAGAGTAAGAAAGATCACATATTTCGTGGTCTTAATCCAGGATTTAGAAGGAAAATAGTCTCCCACGTATTATCATCATATGAAGAAATAGTATCATGTGTTGATATGATAAGTAAAGAATTATCAGAGTCCTATGTATTTGAAGGGAATCCAGATAAGGAAAGGATGGTAGAGAGAAGGATAGATAAAGGGAATAATGTAAAGAAGGATTTTTCCATATGTGATAACTGTAGAAATAATCACCTTGGAAAATTATTGAAGGGAATGGGAGTATGTTATATGTTTGAAGAAAAAGGACACTAAGTATGTGACTGAAAGGGTAAGAAAAAGGTTTCAAATATACAATGCTTCATCTGCAAGGAGTTTGGACACTACGCGAACCAATGTCCCAGTCATCAGACTATGCTTCAAATGATGCTATTGGATAATAATCAAGTTATGATACTACCACAGATAAAGAGGAATGACTGGTGTTCTTATGTTGTTATTTTGGAATTATTTCATTGAAGTGTTGTATCAATGATGTGCTGGAAATAAATAAGGATTGTACTGCAGTACTATTTCATTGAGGATTTGAGATTTTATGGTACTAAGAAATGTGACTCTACAGCGAGTTAAAATTATTGGAAAGGTTATTTTTGGACAACACGCAGACCGTGTCCCGACCCATCGTGTCAGACAAAGCTGCGGGAATCGAACCCACAACCATAGTGAAATTGGGATTTATCGCCTACCACTAGAATACGTGAAGTTCCTGGATGGTATAATGTAGTTTTTTTTAAGGTTCTGATATGTGAATTATAAATTCATTATATTTGGAACCCTATACGATTAGGATAAATAGAGTAATTTTGATTTGTATTATGTTTTGGGGTGAAAGATGAGTTTGTGGTAGAAATTTATTAATGGATAAAACTCTAATTATAATGTAGGTATATCTCCTTATGATCTTATCCAATCTCATAAATAACTTCTTCAACATTAAGAAAAGAACTTAGAATAAAAATGTTGTCCTAGATGGTACCTTAGATCATCACAAATTTATGGCTTTGGGATTGTTGGCCTTTTCATATCCATGTTCTCTACCACTCTCCATCAGATATTGATGGTTATATTTCTCTTCGATATCTATATTTTCCTACATGGAACACTAGTATGTGTTCTTTTCGGTAACCTTCATACTTACCACTCTTTATTTTCAATAGAGGCCTCATTAATCCATTTTTCGATGTGGGATTTCAACTAAGATATTTTGAAATGTCAACCCCATGTTTACAATACCGAGTATAAATTGTGAGGATGAAATTTATTGAAGGAGGGGATAATGTAACACCCCAAGCTTCTACGGTACACTTTTCATTGAATAATACAGTAGCGTGTGTTGTACGCAACTTCGAGTTCTAACACACACCACGACCAATCAAAGTAGCAGTTATGAATAGTAATACCCAATTTTTTAAATTTTATACATTTTATCATTCAAAATGGATTTCATTTTTGGATTCTGAATATTGAAATTATCCTAGGGTGAAATTTTGGTACTTTTCGGATAACTTTTATATTTTGATGAATGGTGAAAATTACTAAATTTTAATTAAAAACAACTTTTTTAATCGAAATAGTTAATAGTGATAAATTATGAATTTGAGTGGTTTTAAAGTATATTTAGAATATATTTTTACCATTTAATACAATTTTGGTCATTGGACATAATTCCACATTTATACCAGACATAAAGAAGTGTCAATCTTTTGATAGTTATTATCTCTTAAAAACACGCTTTTTGTTTTAACAACGGGAATTAATTTTAAATTAATTTCTACCACTTCTGTGTTTGGAATTTTCAAAAATGGATTCCATATTTGTAATCAGGATTTCCAAATTGTGTAAATAGGAAACTTTTATTTTTAGACATTTTGATAATTACTTCGATAAATATTTTATTTACCATGGTTAAAGGGTAAATCTTGTAAATAAGGGTAAAACAATAATATTATAATAATAATAAATTACACTAAAACGTGTCCTAACCTTATTAGTGGATACATGTCCGACCATGGGCATATTTGGGTCGATTTTGGGACCCCATGGAGCCACTTGTAGGTGATAGGGACACTTTATTTTAATTAAGTTAAAATAAAAACAAAAATGACATAAGCATACATCCTTTAGAAAAAAACTTTTTAAATAGGGTTATATATGTTGGATTTTCAACTGTAAATATTAATTAAAAAGATAAAAATATTTCCTACATAATGGTATTTTATTTGTAATTTTTAGACATTATATAATTTAATTTATTTATGACACAATGGTGATGTAGTAATTACATAATTAATCAAAAATTAGAATAATTGATATTATAAATACCTAAATAAATGTAATTTGAGACTTTTTATAAATAAAAAATAATTTTCTAAGATAATATGACATGTTAGTATTGATTTAATTAAATTTTTTCTAAGTAATAATTCGGTTATTTTTTTACAAAAATCAATTATTGAATAGTGTCAAAATTGACATAAAAGAGTTTTTAGAACAAATATTATATTATTAATTGATATTAAATTCCTAAAAATATACGGTTTGGCAAAGAGACTTATATAATGATAGGTGTATCATTAATGGACCACTTTGGGGTCTCTTGGATGTATATAGTATGTTTATTAACCATATAATATAAAAATACAAAGAGACATTGTAAAAGTGAAACTAATTAACTAAGAGTTAATACTTAAAGATAAGGTTAATATAGTCACCCAAACCTATCTAAATACTATTTGTTGAGTGGTTTGCGACCCATCCCCACCTTAAACTTTAAATAATCCACTTTGGAGCCATTAGAAACCGAATATGAATTTATTATAAAATAATATTTCTAGATATTCCTAAAGAGCCCCTCCTCCCCCTTATAAAAGGACACCACTTCTAACCAATTCCTCACACCTCTCAAGCCTTTTGGATCGTCCAACCTCTGCCCAATTAATCTCCCTACATCCCTCCCCTCCTCTTATAATCCTTAACGTAGGAAGAAGTCACTTCAAGAGTCATTTATGGTTCAAACCAAAGGGAGTTACCCAAATTAAAGGTAACGATTTCTCTTAGCTTCTTTTCTTTTATTTTACTTCACCAACCCCTAAACTCTTATTATTCCTTTATTTTGTAACAAGAAAAATATCCAAAATATACTAGGATATTTTTATGAGAATTATTCGAACTACACTTACACACAAATCCATCTAATGGGTGAACAATATAATGTTTCTGTGGATGGCAACCAAAAACGCCTCACGAAACGATGATTGTTCAATTATCTTCTACCGCCTCTCATGGTAGAAATTATGATGGAAATATAATTAAATATTATATTAATTATATTTATTTTATATATAATCTTCTTTAATTCCATTTTATATCATACCATTATTTGTTTCATGTTGTATATATATACGATAATTTCATTTGAGGAAGTGCGGACTACCGCCCCCACAAAGTGATATGACTCGTTTATACCTTACATGGAACATATAAAGGATGGTATTAATTAAAATAAGTAACACATATAAGATATTATATTATACTTTAATAACAATATACCTATGTATTATTTAATTTTTTTTCCTTTTAAAATGAAAAATGAAATGGAAGTTGCGTTCGTGCGTACGTACGAACTACCGTCTCCACGAACGCGATGAGATTCATTCCCCATCGTATCCATTCAAGAATAATTATCATTTGATGATTAAAATTAATGTTTAAGGACTTGATATAATTCTGGATATGAATAAGATACAACCTATCCATAACAAATATGACTTACGTAACGAAGCATATAAAGGAAAATGAATCGGTTAACACCCGAAACGACGATAATACTAAAATATTATTAAAAAGAAATATTAAAAGATCATATATGATATCATATTTATGTATATGATTCTTTTATAATTTAATAACAATGATTTAACTATTATTCAGGAGTTTAACCTACACTCTATCAAGTAAAAGTACAAGGTAAGGTGTTTTCATCTCACTCCTTATTCCCGTGAGACTCATGCCATATTGCCACTATTACCTTTTGTGTGGTGTATGTACTGACTATAATTGTACTATTTGTGTAATACACTTTAATTTATGTGTATTTAAATATTCATTGTATGATACCTCTTTCATGGGGTGTATGTTTCGTAAGTTACCAAATTGGTAAGGGGTTTTTATCTCACTCCTTATTCCCATGAGATTCATGACATATTGCCACTATTACCTTTTGTGTGGTGTATGTACTGCCTATAACTGTACTATTTGGGTAATACACTTTAATTTATGTGTATTTAGATATTCATTGTATGATACCTCTTTCATGGGGTGTATGTTTCTTAAGTTACCAAATTGGTAAGGGGTTTTTATCTCACTCCTTATTCCCATGAGATTCATGCCATATCGCCACTATTACCTTTTGTGTGGTGTATGTACTGCCCATAATTGTATTCTATGTGTAATAAAATTTAATTTATGTGTATTTACAAATTCATTTTATGATACCTCTTTCATGGGTTGTATGTTTCGTAAGTTACCAAATTGGTAAGGGTTAATTTCACAATCTCTTTATTATCCGAGGTTGTTTTTACGTAAGTATCTACTGGGACATATTTATTATCCATGTCCATGTTTTATGAAAGAGTTTTCTAAGGGGTTATTTTAAGGGAATTTTTTTTAATAAAACATCATTTAAAATGTTTTAAATATTTATTCCTATAAATATTCCTCATTAATGTCCATTTATTCAAAATGGTTTTAAGGATTTATTTATATAGAATTGAATGTTTTTAAAATGATAATTCCTTTCAAAAGTTTCCAAGTGGTATGGGACACTTTGATTCAAAAAATTTGTTAAATGACTTCTTTTCTAAATTGTGTGACTTTTAAATGTTTTCATGAAAAAGTTTTATTTCTCTCAAAGAGTTTTACAAATCATTTTCTTCCATGTCAAGATCCTTTAATATATTTTAAACTTGTTTTGAAGTTGATTTATTATGATACAAATCTTCCATATTGTGTTAAAGGTTTTGTGATATGTTTGATTGTGGATGTCTTATTCTTATACCATTCATGGTTTATGGGTAAAGTATTTACATTTCGTATGCTATTTTTATTATGAATTTTTATGTTATATTTCATCCTCTTCTTAAGATGAATGTGTTGGACTATAATGTTCCGGGTTGGGGTCCAGTTACAGCAGACCCTTGGGTTGGTGTCCGGTTATTAGAGGCACTCTGGGTTGGTGTCCGGTTATTAGAGTCACTCTGGGTTGGTGTCCGGTTATTAGAGGCACTCCGGGTTGTTTTCCGGTTATTAGAGGCACTCCGGGTTGGAGTCCGGTTACAGAGGCTCTCTGGGTTGGGTTCCGGTTACAGTTATCCCTTAGGTCTTGGCACAAGGCCTTGACATAGAAATTAAGGTTTGGAATTATGAATTCCATCATTATGAAAGTGGTTAGTGAAATTGTATGTGATTATTCGACTATTAGAATATCCATGTGAACATGTAAATGGCATTACTTCATTTTATTTTTGTCATATTATGCTGATGTTCATGTTTAAAAGTATTTTGTTTTATTTATACATTGCCTTAAAATTTTATGTTTATTTATGAATTTTTCCTCTATATTGTTATCCTTACTGAGCTTCTGAGCTCACCCCTTTCTGTGTTTTATTTTTCCCAGGATTCCAAGAAGTGTATTTTGATTGATATGTTTGGTTATGCAAAGGGAATAATGGCGTTCATAAAGGATTATTTATATTGTTTTGTATGTTATAAAGTGTAATGTAACATTCAGGTATGTAATCTATTTTCCAAGACAACTAAACCGATCAGTCCTTTGGGGCGTGATTCCTTGTAATCATGCCAACGTATTAAAATAATCCACCGACTCTGGGTAACTGGGGTCTAGGTGTTACAAAAATGAATTTATATCTTGATCCCTTCTCTCATTATCTCAATAATTAGATGATATAAAGATAATCCTTCAATACCTAAGGATGAGTGATTAAAAAAACAAGACAAGATGATATATTCACCGTGCTAGCACTCGATATTCCATTAGTTTTTCTTGGAGATCAAATAATCATGTGTGGATCACCGATATAGGGATTATACAATTGGATAATTATGATGAAATATTGGTTATATGAAAATGGGTCTTTCAAAAGATCAACAATTTCATAGAAGGATGGTTTATAAGATGAGGTAATTATTTTATTCAAATATTAACTAATTAATTAATTAAAAAGTCAATGTTGAATGATCCTCCTCGAGTTTTGGGTTTCTATATGTCAATATCAGATTATAAAAATTTCATTCACCATGAAATTTACATTTTTGAAAGTATTTCTAATGATCCATCATATCTAAAAAATATTTATTTATTCTAACACCCATTGAGGTGCTTCAGTTGTTCCCGAAACCTTCAACTCTAAGATGGAGTTTTTTGTTTCTCGAGCTAGGCATCATGAAATGATGAATTCTACTCATGCAAGTCTTTTGGTCATCACCTTTAGGGGAATATTTTCTAGATTAAGTTTAGTCTTAGGTCTTCGGGGAATTGGGATATAAACATGGCCATCAAATTCACATGGCATTTGATATATTTCATATGTAATAAAATAATAAATTTGGACGATTTGCATTCATTTGGTGGAGGGATAATCCATGACCCACTGGGTTGACTAGGTGTGTGAGTTTTTTATATGTTTCAATCTACTCAACCAAGTATAATTATGATATTAAATTTTTTGAAATGAAATGAACCAGATAAACATATTCAAAGTAAACAATAATAATTAATTATTATGAATTTATGCATGAGGTTATATTGTTATTATGTTGTTGGTCAATGGCCAATGTGAAATTAATGACCCCAAACTTTCTTTATAGAAATCTAGTTATATAATTGTCCTAGGATATTCTCAATGTATTCATCATTGTTCAAGATGAGTTCTCTAGAGATTCTCTCAACTATACAGACTAAAATTCCTAGAATGCCCTCAAGAATAGAGAGTTGTGAGATTCCACCTCCCTCTCAAACCCCAAGAGAACCAAATAAATTATTTTAAATTTGATTAGTTATTTTTAAAATATAAATATTATGGAATAATATTTATAATATTTTTTAAAGGATCATGATAATATATGATATATCATTAATAGATTCATAAAGCATGTAGAAATCACCGCTAGAGGAATTTTATGAATTAATCCTCTCGACACAACAATGGTACACCAATAAGTGGTTGAAAAAATCATCAATGAAGAAATATATTCAACACAATGTGATTCATATCATATATAAATAAATTATAAATTTAATGTGATGATCATATATCAAGTAATATAGGGTTTATATCATCTAGTTATAAGGAGAAATATAAAGAGGTTGAGGAAAAACCGATGTAAGGAATGACCGTAACTGGTTCCGATATTCTCCAAATCACAAAATTTGTATAAGAGTGGTGAAATATCAATTTATAATTATTTATTTATTTTTAATTGATTATATGTGTTTCATGTCAGCTTCACATTTCAATATTATCTGTTCTTTAATACAAAAGGGGTTATTACTCAATCTTTCAGTTTCAATTAGTCACAAATAGATTAAGAACATATGTAGAATCGTCAAAGATTCTATCAGTTATGTTGATTCTTGTCGAAGGACACCATTACATGTTTTTTAACTAAAAAGTACACATTATTTTCTGAGGTTCACTAAATTTTTTACATATTTCTAGATAATTAAAACAATGAATGGTAAATAGAGCACAATGTAATTAGTATATAGCATGGTTACCTAGTCACGCATGAATAAAATTCTTCAAACTACATAGTGTGTAGAAGAAATATATTCCATGTATTCTACATGTTTTTGTAAGGAAATACTAGGAATCCACAAATTTAAATACACATTTTGAATGTATTAAACAATTATTAAGATAGAGAGTCATGAATCATGGGGGATACAAAGCATATAGCTTTAACATACACTATTAACCCCATTATTTATATGGTTGAAATACACGATGAGTCTATAGTAGTGTATCATTGAAGTTATTACATGGTGTGTAGCCAACTATACACACCATATAATACAGATCCATTTATGTGGTGTACATGACATGCCAATTATACATTTATAAATTAATTATGCAGAATGAAATTAATTATAACATTAATCCTTATTACATGAAATGTAGTGGTGTACTAGTATTGTAGTATGGTTTTCAAAATAAAAAAAAATCCTAATTAATTTCCTTGTAAAAATTAATTCTGAGCTACACGGCGTGTTAAATTCATACATTATAGGTATCTTTTACATGAATTTAATGTGATACATGCAACATATTTCTTCATGTGGTAGTATGTATTAAATATGTAAAACTCTTACATGGGTTTAAACACTATAGGTTGTGTAATATTTGACACACTTTCTATGCTTTGTGCCATGTAAAAATACATAGTACATGACTGGTAAGGTGTTATGTGGGTTTAGATAGGTACATTCCATGTTTCCTTATAAAAAATTTCCATGAACATAGTTAATAATAAATAAAACAAAATTTTAAATTTTTGTAATATTATAGTTGATGGATATCTCTATGAATTTTTAGATGGATAGTTAAGATAAATGAATTAATTAATTAAATAAACTAAATAATTTATTTATTCATTTATTTTTTCATAATAATAAATAATTAATTAAAATTACCTATTGATGATTTATATTATCATACTCATTGATTTTTTGGATAATAATGTGTTTCATTGACCTATATATGAATTGTCTTTTCTTTTAGTTTATTTATTTTCAGGTATTTTGTAATAATTATTATTAAATTAAAATTATTTCTTGAAAGTCAACCCATTATCTTTATTATAAAGGAGACTTTATTTCAATAGATTATTTTATTTAAAACAACATTACAAATCCTTTGGTTCCCCTCCCCTTCATGTTAAAAACTTCATTTGTAATGTATATAACTCTATGTTGAGTAGATGTAGTTCATGTTTAAAACATAGGTTAAAGAAACTAAGGAGATACACTGTAGGATAAGTGTAATACTGAAACTCAAAATAAGCGTTGGTTCAATCGGTTTTTTAAAGATTCTAGTATTGGATTATTGTTTTCTTGATAATCCAACCAATATAAAGATCATGATCATGGAACTATTTTATTTCTGTCAGTTGGATAGATACATCATTATGGATGTATTATCCATATCACATAAATGAAAGGAACTATCAAGCTTTCAATATAGAATTAAAATAAATTTTTTTTATAAATATTATATTTAGACATGGTTAATCTGTAAAATAAAATACAATTATATTTTCAATCATTGAAGAAGAAAAAATGGGAAATTTTTACACAAAGATAAAAAATCACTGAATTAAAATATTATCTTATTATAACCCTAGATTAATTGATTTATAATGGAACTAACAGATCAAAGTGTTTTCTTATACCTCGTAAAGAAACTTTTATTTCATATGGGAATTCAAGTAATGAATATGGTTTAACTTAACCAATTTATTTTCTGTGTATATGGCTAGTAAATATTTTGAGGCAATTTTTGTGGAAATATAACTCTAGGATTTCATGATTGGGGAGTCAAATCAATGGATCAAGGAGCAATGAATTAAGTCAGTCATAAAATACCTTCTTACTTAAATTAAAATTAATATATTTTTAGAACTATCTCAATGTTATGAGATGAGAAATATGTCTCACTTAAACTAGAATATAAATCTAAAAAGATATTTCATTTCGAATGGTGAATGATATCAGGTTTTGATAAAATAGTGTGTGACTAATAAATTAACTTTGTTACATCACAAGTTTTAGTGGTAAATATAATGTTCTAAAAATATACCTTTTTTTATTTTGTAAAATGGTAAAAATATATCTCTTCAACATTATTATTGTGAACAATACTATATAAGGATTACTATATCACAGAAAACAACTTCTGAGAGTGGTACATGGGATTGCGTATTGAACTATTGCAATAGTGGAAGAGTTATTTTCTATAATTCCATTCTTCTAGTCCACCTTAAATGGATATGAGTTAGTTAGAACACTACTTATACATGAAAAACTTAGATGATGCTCTATATGTACACTTTCTTATGTAATTATCCATGACCAGTGAACTCCCAAATTAACATGTGGAAATGGATGCACACAATATGATTTATCATCTACATGATCTTTATTTGGTGAAGGAAGGATAATATATATATGATATTTCCAAGGAACTATTAATGTTTATGCTTAGAGATTCAGTTCAATATAGGCCACATGTAGTGAAGATGATTTACTACATGTATCTCTTTAACATATTGGTATTTATGGTCCCAGATGAGTGGAAAAAAAATATCATTCCATTCGTAGTACCCTAGATATTCTTTAGTTTCATTATGAATGATAATATGAGAAATAAAAATAATTTTCTTTTGTAAATTATTAATTTAATTTTCCAATCATATTAGGACATAATGAATGAATAACATTTATATCTTATGGTAAATAAAAGGAAGAAAAAGGTGAAGGTCCCCAAGGCTAAGTCTATGTCTAAGGATCCAAAGAACTATCCTTATACTAATAGTAATATCCAATGACATGAAAATAAATAAGATGCATTATGTTATTCACATGGAAAGTTAGGTCATAGGAAGTAGAACAATACCCATGTGAAGAAGAAAGGGGAATATATAGGTGTATTTATTATTCAGTACAATATTTCCATTTTTATATGTTGGTTATTAGATATATCTTGTGGGGGATAAAATCTATATCTAAATTCATAGATCATGTAGAGTTGGAATGTTTCTAAATGATAGGATGAAATTTTAGTTTCCATCAATGCCAAACTGGATTCCTTGTTTTTATGAGACTACCACATCAGACTACTAATACTATTCGTATTGGTTATAATGATTTTTTATTATAAAAAAAGTGTTACAAAAAATTCTATATCCTACCTATATATACATGGTTTTATTTTTATATTTTAAAAATATGATTCTTTTATAAATAGAACATATGTTATGGTATGGAACCATTGAATAATGATTTTACATATTATTATGAAATCCTAGTGTTGAAAATTGATAACAAATCAAGTTTACATTACTCATATCACACCCATTTGTGGAATGACAAACCTGGCCAAATAAATGGGAATTTTTTAACAAACCTCTATGAAGATTTTTATTTGGAATATGTTATACTAAATCCACTTGATAGATGATACACATGTTTACAAGGAAGAATGACCAAGAAACCCTTATAGTGTAGGGTGAAATGGATATAGATCTTCTTGAATTGATATACACAAATATGTGTGGACCATTTCTTGTAGAAGCTATGGGTGGGAATTACTAATTCATTACATTTATAGATGGCATCGATAGATACGATCATGCCTAACTAATCAAGAATAATTCAAAATATTTTGATAAATTCAATAAATTCAATATTTTATTATAGAATAAATTTGGTAAAAATATGAACAATACTTAATCTAATAAAGGTGGATAATATCTTAACCAAGAGTTCATCAACTATTTATTGGAGTTTGAAATTATATATCAACTCACTTCTACTTTAACATTACAATATAATGATGTCATTTAAAGGAGTATTCACACTTTTTCATACACAATAAGGCCAATGATTAGGCATAAAAATATTAAATTATTCATTTGGGGATATTAATCACAGACTATTTTATAAATACTAAACCCGATGCAATCTGAAAACGTAAATGGAATAAAATTCATATTAATGTATGCAAGGAAATATATATTGTTTAATTTAAATGTATGGGTATGCATAGAATTTTGTAATACATTTTTTAGAAAAAAAACCATTCCCCCAACACCTGAATTATATCTTTATAAGATAATCCAAGGAGATAATGGGTTATTACTTATACATCTCTCTAGATAAAAGTATTGTGGTTAACATTATTTACACCATTATAGAGATGGAACATATATCAAAATGACATTGTAGGAGTAAGATTAAATTTTATGATGTTGATAATAAAGATACATAAGAGTTATAAGAGGAAACAATTCCACCAGTTTCTATAGAATATGTTGTTCTAGAAACACATGTGTTGCATAGTAGCATGGGATATATCATAGAGCTTCATATTTTGATACGATTAGATGAAAATAATGATCCTCTCTCTTATAATGAGTAAGAATATATATCTAAAGATATAATAAAGGTAATAATACATGAATTTTGTGATGTATTCCATGTATCAAAACCATTTTTATGTTATATTGACCAAACTATTAATGTAAAACCCGTTGGGTGTAAATGGGTAATCCAATGAAATCTAGACATGAAAGGTAAAGATACCACCTATAAAGGATAACTAGTGGAAAAATGGTTTGAAAATTTTCAAGTTAAATTTTATGAAGAAACCTTTCCTCTAGTTTCAAAAATCAAATCCATCAAAATTATGTTTTTCACTACATATTTTGATAACTATGAGTTTTTTAAGATATAAATTAAGAAATAATTTCTTAATGGGAACCTTATAGAAGAAGTATATATGTCAAAAAATAAGGGTTTGTGAATATGTAGGAAGATAATAAAGAATGAAATTTAAATAGATCCATTTATAGGTTGATGAAATTATTTGGGCCATATAATATTTGATTTTTTGAAGAAATAAGAGAAATTGTTTTCATAAATAATGAATGTGATCAATATGTATACAAGTGGTTTAGAGGGAGTTGAATTCATTCTATTAGCAGTAAATATTGATGACATATTACTTATTAAAAATGAGTTACTAGTGTTACAGTTGGTTAAGGACCGATTGAACATGTGCTTCTCTATGATGGAATTTTATGATTTAGGTCATATCATGTAGGTCAAGATCAATCATGATATATCCAAGAGGTTTCTTAGAATATGTAATGGTAAAAAAAATATGAACAAATACGTAAGAGATTCAGTATGTAACAATGTGAGAGGTGATTGGATATATTTTCACATGGAATTAATCTCTCCATGAAAATATATCCTTAGATACAATATGAGATACAGTGAGTGAGGATGATTATGATACATTAGGATTTTATGATATGTTTTATCTTGTATTTGATTTTTTATACCAGGATTAATGTTTCCTGCACTTTGATAATGGTATGTAGATCTCAATTAAATCATGGTGAGAATCATTTAACTACTATTAATGATACTATCAAGTATGATAGGTAGACTAAGGATATATTCCTTGGATATGGAGGAGATGCTGACATCTTCAACCAATAACATATAGATAAATGATTTTAAATAGATAATAATACTATGAATTCATAGTTATAATATGTATTTCATCTCAATGGAGGATCTGTGAGTTGTATGAGCTCAAAAAATCTAGTTGTAGCTAATTATTTATTGATTTTTAAGTATATTGTAGCTTTTTATATAGAAAAATAATCATCTTGGATATATATCTCCATACATGATATTGATGGGGCTCATAGAAGTAAATACCCTATCACATTTTTTTGAGTAGATACCGTAGTGGTAAATATCATAATGGAGCTAATGTCAAATCAATAGACTAATAAAAACCTTATAATTATCACCTATTGAGGTATTTTTCTAAAATAGGTTATGTCACGGGGATTAGATATTCCTCAAACATGAATGTGGTTGACCCCTAGACTAATTCCTTATCTCATAAGAAGCATGAACATCATTCAATCGATTACTAATTGATAGTAATTATTATTTTCCATACTAAAATATATTGTCTTTTAGAGTAGGTTGATTAATAAAAATTTCCAAGTATTTTATTATTACCATTATAAAACAGATTTCAAATATTAATAAATTTTTTGTCACATCATGATTGTTCTGATATGTGACATTTTATATGAAAATTTATTTGAAACACTAGTCACACTGAAAGCCATATAAATTCTATATTATGAAGATGACCTTGATTCACTACGAAATAATTATTAAATACATTTTCTATGGACATATAATATCATTTAAAGGGAATCAAATGATATATACTATCAGGAAAAGGTGGATTATAAGGCATTCAGACTTCTTGTTATGATGTTATCCCTTGGTGATCTCTATGAAATGAGATTATAGGAACATGTCACACCAATAAGAAATCCACATCGTATATGATCCATTGGATGTTCCTATCTGTATATATTTGTAATTATCCTTGGGATTTTTTATTATTTTTAATTTATATAATGAGTCATATAGATTGATGTACTCTTGTAACCATTAATACATCTATTCATGGAGATGTTGAGTATGTTGGTTGTGCCAGAGTTTATATGCCATTAATAATAAGATTGAAAATATATTTATCCCTTATATTTATTATCAGAAATATATATCTCAATAACATTGATGGAAATGAAATAGATTGACTAATTCAATTGTCCATGATGGTTTTTTGACAATAAGTTCATTATTCAAATCCTGATAAATACCAAGGATAAAGCATAAAAAAGCTAATGTTTTTGTTGGAAATGATATATATTAAATATCATTAAAAAATTTATTTATTTAAGATGATATACATGAGTTTCGAAAAATTACAATAAATAATGACAATATATTTTTATTATTTTGATATGGGTTTTTTTGGTGATTATGTTATTGGTCAAGGAACTATGTGTAGCATAAACTGTCTCTATAAATCGATTATCATGTCGTTCTTATAGGAAAATCACAGTATATCCACCATTGTGGAAAAATAGTTTTGTTGAGATTATCTAAATAATAGGGAGGAAAAGATCTTGAATTATTTTGATAATGAAATACTATAATCTTCCCCCCCTCTCAATCCCAAAGGAAACTAGAATAATTCTTTTAATCTAGAATAATTCTTGTTGAGATAAAAAATGAATGATAAAAGAATTATAATCATACACATTACCAATTATGTATTTATATAATTATTATTATAGGTTTGTGGAACACTTTTGGATCCCCATTAGAGATATTCTACCCCATATCCATCTAGATGAAATGAATATACACCACGAAGTGGTCAACTAAATCATTAATGAAGAAAATATTTCAAAAAACCGTATTTCTGAACCTCTATTACATGATTATAAATTTTATGTGATGATATTGTTTCATGGATTAATGAGTGGATTTAATCTTATTTTAAGAATAAATATGAACAATTTATGAAAATACAATGGTTTGTATGGCCCCAACCGCTTATTTTTCACCCTAGATCCTTCAGTTCTACATAAGGTAGACTCTACCTTATCATTCCTTAATGATTTCTATATATATTCCAAGATGTGAAATGATAATTATCCTCTAAAAGTACAATATTGATTTAATCCCTAACCAATTTTCTCCATGAAGTATTATACGTTGAAATAAAAGTTTAAGGTTAGTGATTACATCATGATTCACTATTATATTTCACCCTCATAGTATTGTTTTGAACTACATTTGTATTTTAAATTCCAAATGTAATTTTTATTTTTAATACATACACAATTTGTTTAATTCTTCATAAGTACTATATAAAATATCAATTTCTCTTGTTTTAAAGTTTTCATGGTAGGTGGAGGTTATTTTTAGAGACTAAGATCAATTTTGAGCAAAATATGCCAAATCTATGCGAGATCCTAAGGACACCAATGGAGTAAAATCTATATTTCACCTTATCTACCTATCCAATTAGGGTGAAAATTTGGGGTTGAATTCATAATTATTTTTTGTGTAATTTTATATATGATTAAAAATACCAATTTACCTTATTAGAGTAAATAGTGGATTCATTATTAGAGATAATATTCACTATTAATATTCAAAAGATCACTTCTAATTTTGGATAAAACCCGAGTATTAAAAATAAAATTACTAAAACATTTGGAATGTAAGTATTCATGATGTTGTTAAGAGAGATTTTAGTTACTCAAAAATTTATATGAGACTGTATCCTATCCAAAATCTATGTTCAAAACTGTATTATGAAAATTGGAGTCCAAAACCACCTTCTGCTTTAACTATAAATTGGTACATCATTTGTAAGTTCATCCAAGAGAGTGAAACTTTTCTAGTTTAGAGATACAGATGATTCTAACCATTTTACTAGAAATCTTGGAGCTCTATATCCTTATAGGTATATCAAGGATGAAGGTAGAGTTATATATGAGCTTCCTCCTATTGATGGTTAGCTAAAACATGGGTGATTATTTCAAGGTATATATACACCTAGAAAGGGAGTTACAACACATTGTGTGTCTACTGTTTTGGTTTCTTTTAGTTAAAAAAAGTTAAATATGATTTTTATTAAAATATTTTTTATTGGAGAACTATCATTTGATAATTTAATAGATATTGACTCTATTTACCTACCAATTTATTGGCTATTTTCAATTCAGAATCTCAAGTTATTATGATTCATAAATATAATAATCCATTACAATATTAATAAATTATGTTCTTATTTTCTATTGGAGTCCTGAAAACATCATATATTGTCTTCAATATGGTGAACTTATTGGAACACCATGGTGTCAATAAAAATGAATTGGGTCAATGGATAAAATAATAATTTAGATATCAGTTAAACCTCAATATAGATAATATTCCAAATCAATTGACTTTAAGAGTCTAGGGAACTTTTCATGGTGTGTATCAACAATTCAATTACAAATTTTCTATAACCCTACTAAACCTTCATTTTAATTTCATATAAAATATTCTTTTTTTCAGTTTTATCAATTTTTTGTTTTATTTCCATCACATTCAAACTACCCCATATTGTTTTATTCTCTTTCAATAACATGTCAAAAATAAACACATTAATACACTATGTATATTTTAGATAAAAAACAGGGTTTAACATATTCTATAATTAAAAATAGAAATCATAACTAATTTTACATTTCCTGGTATATTTTTTATAGCATCCCTCCTTTTTATAACATAACTTTTCATTACATTTTACAAAACTGAGGATCTATAAGGTTTAGTGTCTTGGAAACTAAGAACTTAATACATGAAACAAAAAAAAACATTCTTCTTAAACACATGAAAGGCTTATCCTTATGTTCATCCTAGGTTCATTACTGAATCTCATAACCTAGGGACATACATCAAAAGAAAGGGTGAGCAGAAGGCCCAGTAAGGGAAACAAGGGGAAACATTTAACATGTGAACTTGAGATACGTCAACAATGACATGAAAAATAACTTTAAGGCATGAGAAAGAATTCATGAGGCATATAATAATAAAAATAACATTTTTCATAACTTTAATATGTGGCTACAACATTTAACATTGACAATCATTTCTATTTCACCAAGGTCCATCCCCAAGGTGTCATTAAAAATTACCAAGGTTATTCACCAAGGCGTCGTTAAAAATAGTCATCTCTAGAGATTAAGTCTTTACCCAATGCATTGGAGCGCTATCAGGGCGCACCCTTGACATGTATTTATTATCATGTGAGCCACATATATCATCATCAATAATTTCATAAACAACCCATATAGCATAAAAGGAATGGGTTTCATTTCATAATCATAACGTTTTAAAAACAACTTTAAAGACATGATCTTTGTGTCACTTTAAAACCCACAGAAAAGGAAAGCGGGTCTCATGTATGTAAATACCAGAATTTAAAATAGAACATTTGGGTATATATGTGAATAAAAATTTAGAAGAAATAGGTTTGAGTATTCACTTAATAAAATAAATGAATTTGATAATAATAGAGAGACATTTTGAGACGGAAATTCTGCAGCATAACGGCTATGTTACGAGGTTTTAGAAAACATTGAAAAGAGAGGGGACATGGGTCACCCACTCATAAATGATCCATAAAACAGTAGGGGAACAGAATATAAAGGATTTATGAATATGGTAATGAAATTTGAAATACATACCATATGAAATGAATAACCTGAAAGGAAAACAAAAATAAGATTTCTCTTATAAAAATTTGGCAGCCTAACGGTGTCACGTAAACTTCAACAAAAATGAATTGACGAGATCAAATAGGGTCTATCATCATATTAAAATAAAATTTCAGTATGATAGATATAGATATCATAACCCAACATAATAAAAATGAACATGAAAGACTTAACATGAAAGTAGACCTTTGAAAAATGAGAAAGGTGAAAAAATCCCTTAAAAATTCAGCAGCCTAATGGCACCACTTAAACTTCAACAAAAATGAATTGACGAGATCAAATAGGTTATGTCATCATACGAAAATAAAAGATCAGTATGATAGATATATATATCATACCCCAACATAATAAAAAATAACTTGAATGACTTGACATGAAAGTAGAACTTTTAAAAAAATGAGAAAGGTGAACGAATCCCTTAAAAATTCGGCAGCCTAAGGGCGCAACTTAAAACTTAAAAATACTTAATTGAAGAGATAAAATAGGGTCTTTCATAATATGATCATAAAATATTAGTATGATAGATATATAGATCATAACCCAACATAATAAAAAGGAACTTGAAATACTTGACATGAAAATAGAACTTGAAAACGAGAAGGGTGAAAGAATCCCTTAAACATTCGGTAGCCTAACGACGCCACTTTAACATTATTAAAATGAAATGATGAGAGCAAGAGAGGGGTCTCTCATCATATGAACATGAAAAGGGTATTAAGAGGAATATAAAATAACATCCTCAAACATAAGAGCATGAATCATAAAAGAAATGACATAAAAGAGATTACTTGAAAAGAAAGAGAGAGGTAGGATCCCTTACCTTAAAACGTAACTCTTAAAACTCAAAGGTTGGGACCTTTAGGGCTTGGGGGAACCTTGGGAGGACTCCTTGGGAGGTAATGAGACCAGATCTTTGTTGGGGGAGAGTTGGGAGTCGAATGGATGAGAGGATGGCTTGGTATTTATAGGGAGAGTGAGGGGACAAGGCATTAATGGCCAAGGGACACCTCATTAGTGGTTTTGGAAAAACCATGGGCTTGCCCATGGTATTGGCCACTTGGTACACCTCATACCTTATCTTACTATTCATAAGTTGTAACGCCCCGACCCTAGTTACCCAGAGTCGGTGCATTATTACATAACATTGGCATGATCACAAGAAAGATCAAATCTCGAAAGACCGATTGGTTTAGTAGCCTTGGAAACACTAGATATATTCATAAGTTTTACATTACATCATAAAATGAAAAAACTACTACAACAACATAATGTCTCCATAATCCACACTCATAACCCCACATAATATCCCTACAGGTCAATCATAATTTACTTCTTCACTTCCTGGGAAAAATAAAACATAGAAAAGGGGTGAGCTCAAATGACCAGTAAGGATAACAATATAGCGGAAACTTTCATAAATAAGAATAAACATTTAAGGCAATGTATAACTAAAACAAAAGCCTTTCAAACTTGAACTTCAGCATAAAATGGCAAAGGTAAAATGAAATAATGCCATTTACTTATTCACATGGATATTCTACTAATCGAATAATCACATGCAAAATCAATAACCACTTTCATAATGATGGAATGCATAATGCTGAACTTTAATTTCTTTGTCAAGGCCTCGTCCCAAGACCTTGGGGCTAACTGTAACCGGAACCCAACCCGGAGTGCCTCTAATAACCGGACACCAACCCGGAGTGCCTCTAATAACCGGACACCAACCCAGAGTGCCTCTAATAACCGGAGACCAAACCGGAGGGCTTACTTTTACCAGTCCCTAACCTGGAGGGCTTACTTTTACCAGTCCCCAACCTGGAGGGCTTACTTTAACCAGTCCCCAACCTGGAACATACTTGTCCAACACATTCATATGAAGTAAAGGTTGAAATATAACATAAACATTCTTATTGGAACTAGCATACGAAATGTCAATACTTTACTCATAAACCATGAATGCTATATAAATGACACATCTACAGTCAAACATATCACAAAACTTCATTGCAATATGGAAGTTTTATATCATAATAAATCAACTTCAAATAATCTTAAAATCCATCAAAGGATGTTGACATAGATGAAATTTTTTTTTTAACAATTATTGAGAGAAATATCCCTTTTTCATGAAAACATTTTAATGTTACACAATTTAGAAAGTAAGGCATTTAAATACATTTTTGAATCAAAGTGTCCCATACCACTTTGAAACATTTGAATGGAATTAACACTTTTAAAACATTCATTTTCATATAAATAAATCCTTACAAACCATTTTGAAAACGTGGACGTAAATGAGGATGATTTAGAAGAATAAATATTTAAAACATTTAAAATGATGTTTTAGTAAAAGTTCCCTTAGAAATAATCCCTTTGAAAACTCTTTTATGAAATATGGACATGGATAGTAAATATGTCCTTGTAGATACTTACGTAAAGACAACCTCGGATATTAAAGAGATTGTGAAGTAAACCCTTATCAATTTGGTAACTTATGAAACATACAACCCATGAAAGAGGTATCATACAATGAAAATGTAAATACACATAAGGTAAAGTGTATTACACAAAGAATACAATTATGGGCAGTACATACACCACACAAAAGATAATAGTGGAAATATGGCATGAATCTCACGGAAATAAAGAGTGAGATGAAAACCCCTTACCACGTTAATCAACTGAGTCGTATGGCCAAAAGTTAATAACCACCAAATTATTTACAGAATAACATGAATATAAAGATAATCATGATAATATATATCAAATTCCAGTACACAATACACCACTTTCAATAATTTAGTGGCGAATAATGGAAATCTCATGGAATTGAATGTGAGATAAGAAAATCCCTTACCTTGTACTTTTCCTTGGTTGGAGTAGGTTAACCTCCTTTATAATGGTGAAATAATTGTTATTAAATTATACAGGAATCATATACATTAATATGATATCATATATGATCTTTTAATATTGATTTGATAATAATATCTTAGTATTATCGTTGTTTCGGGTGTTAACTTACTTGTTTTCTTTTATATGTTTTGTTACGTAAGACATGTTTGTAAAGGATAGGTTGTATATTATTCATATCCAGAATGATATCAAGTCCTTAAACATCATTTTTTAAATCATCAAATGATAATTATACTTGAATGGATACGATGGAGAATGAATCTCATCGCGTTCGTGGAGACGGTAGTCTGTACGTACGCACGAACGACAATATCATTATTTTGATATTAAAATAATATATAAATGGATGATATATCATATATACAGAATCATTAACATGTTATATTTATTATTTACATGAGTTAAACATCATTATTATACCCATCCAAATAATATTATATTGAATAACAATTACACCACGACGTGGAGACGGTAAGCCGTACGTACGCACGTATGGTGACATGTTATTCAAAGGGTGGATAGAATACTGAATATGGTTGTACCATATTTATAATAACATCACAGTATATATATGATACTGGAGTTATTATTTTAGAATGGTAACAACAAAGGAAGAATAAGTGGAAGAAGAAATGAACTTGGAAAAGGGTGGTGAAATCATTACCTCTTCTTCGGGTTCTTCCTTTTGATTTGATCAAAAGGGCTCCGTAGGTTGGCTTTCTGATCAAACTAAGGCCCCTAGGTTGTAGTTAGGGAAGTTGGGAGAGTATATGGGCAGAGTTTGGCCGATCCAAAAGGCTTTGAAGGTGTGAAGAAATGAGAAGGAGGAGTGCCCTTTTATAAGAGGGGTGAGGGGCATCTTTGGAAAAGCTAGAAATATTATTTTATAATAAATTCATATTCGGTTTATAATGGATCCAAAGTTGATTATTCAAAGTTTAAGGTGGTTATGGGTCGAAAACAACTCAACCAATATAATTTAGACAGGTTTGGGTACTTATATTAACCTTATCTTTAAGTATTAACTCTAAGTTAATTAGTTTCACTTTTACAATGTCTCTTTGTATTTTTATATAATATGGTTAATAAACTTACTACATACATCCAAGCTACCCCCAAGTGGTCCATTAATGATGAAACTATCATGATATAAGTCTCTTGGCCGAACCTTAGATTTTTAGGAATTTAATATCAATTAATAATATAATATTTGTTTTAAGAACTCTTTTATGTCAATTTTGACAATATTCAATAGTTGATTTTTGTGAAACTCATAACAGATTGATTACTTCGAACAAAGTCAATTACATCAATCCTAATATATCATAATATCCTAGAAAATTATTTTAATTCATTAAAAGTTTCATATTATATTTATTTGGGTATTTATAATATCGATTATTTTAATTTTTCACTATTATAGTAATTACTGCATCATCATTGTGTCATAAATAAAATAAATTATTTAATGTCTAAAAATTATAAATAAAATATAATTATGTAGGAAAGCTTTTTATCTTTCTAATTAATATTTATAATCTAAAATCCAACATATATAACCCTATGTAACAATTGTTTTGATAAACGTTATATGCTTGTGTCATTTTTGTATTCATTTTATCTTAATTAAAATAAAGTGTCCCTATCACCTACAAGTGGCACCATGGGGTCCCCAAATCAACCCAAAGATGCCTATGGTCGAACATGTATCAACCAATAAGTCTAGGACACGTTTTAGGGTAATTTAATATTATTATAATATTATTTGTTAACCCTTATTTACCAGATTTACCGTTAACCATGGTAAATAAAATATTTACCACAGTAATTATTCAAAATGTCTAAAAATAAAAGTTACCTATCTACACAATTTGGACATCCTGATTCCAAATATGGAATCCATTTTTCTAAATTCAAAACACAGAAGTGGAAGAAATTAATTTAAAATTAATTCCCGCTGTCAAAACAAAAAGCGTGTTTTTAAGAGATAATAACTATCAAAAGATTGACACTTGTTTATGTTCGGTTTAATTGTAAAATTATGTCCAATGACCAACATTATATTAAATGGTAAAAATATATTCTAAATATACTTTAAAACCACTCAAATTCATAATTTATCACTATTAATTATTTTGATTAAAAAAGTTGTTTTTAATTAAAATTTAGTAATTTTCACTATTCATCAAAATATGAAAGTTATCCGAAAAGAACCAAAATTTCACCTTAGGCTAAATTCGATATTCCGAATCCAGAAATGAAGTCCATTTTAAAATATATAATATATATAATTTCGAAAGGTAGGTATTACTATTCATAACGGCTAGTTTGATTGGTTGTGGTGTGTGTTAAAACTCAAGGTTGCGTACAACACACGCTACTGTATTATTCAAAGAAAGCGTACCGTGGAAGCTTGGGATGTTTCATTTTAAATTTTTGATGTCCCCATTTAGTCAAAAAGTTTAAAATATTGTATTTAAAAAGGGTTCACTATTAAAAGTTGATAAAAGTGCAATACTGAAAATGAATTTGTTCTTGCATTATATCTAAGAAACTCATAATATGGATTATAAAATTATAAGGATTATATAAAGTTTAAAATTTAGATAATACTATTCATAACCTCTTTTGAATGGATTTTTTTTTGTAAGTCATGGTGTGATTGAACTCGGTGTTGCGTGTAGTGCAAGTTATTGAATTATTTTGAAGAAATAACACACTATGAAATCTTGGGGTGTTACATTCTCCCCTCCTTCAATAAATTGCGTCCTCGCAATTTGAAATTGTTCTTCGAAAATAAAAGGTTGAAAATAGAAAATATCTTTGTGGGAAAACCCACATCGGAAATTGGGTTACTAAAATTTAGTCTTAATATGAGGAAAAGATAAATGAAAGGGTCACCACCAAATTATGATCTCGATTAGGAGAACATTGGTGGAAATTAGAGACATATAATTGGAGGAAAAATGAAAATATTTATAGGTAGTGATTGAGGTCATCAATCAAAAACAAGTATAAAATTGAGGTCCTTAAACTCATCAATCTATGATGATTTGAAGTACCATCGGTTCAACAAAATATAGGGTATTGGGATAACACATTTTTGACGTTTCAAAATATCTTAATTGAAATCCCACATCGAAAAATGAATTAATGAGGCCTCTATTTAAAATAAAGAGTGGAAAGTATGAAGATTACCGAAAATAACACATACTAGGGTTCCATGTAGGAAAATATGGATATGGAGGAGAAATCTAACCATCAATTATCTGATGGAGAGTGGTAGAGAACATGGCTATGAAAAGGCCAACAATCCCAAAGCCATAAATTAGTGATGATTTAAGGTACCATCTATGACAACATTTTTGTTCTAAGTTCCTTTTCTTAATGTTGTGGAATTTATTTATGAGATTGGATAAGATCATAAGGAGATATACTTACTTTATAATTAGAGTTTTATCCATTAAAAAATTTCTACCACAAACTCATCTTTCACTCTAAAAGATAATAGAACGTAAAAAAAATTCTATTTACACTATTCGTATAGGGTTCCAAAATAATCGAATTTATAATTCATCTACAAGATCTTTTAATAAAAACTAAATTATTTAATCCAGGACATCTCGTGGGCCAGTGGTAGGTGATACACCCTTGTCGCCCTTCGGTTGCGGGTTCAAGTCTCGCAGCCTTGCCGGACGCGACAGGTTGCCGCCCGACCTCCGGGTTGTCCTTTTATGGCAATCCAAAATAATCCAAACTAAAAATATCCAAAATACTTCTGTCCAAACTCACAATCCAACATTTATAAGGAAGGTAAACATAATATAGATCCTTTTTACCCCGTAATAGCATATGAATACCTTCATCATGTATTACCATATTCCTTATTGATTACATTCATGCTCCCTTATTCCATATAGAATGCTGGATATAATTCATTAATCCAACAATGTTTTAAACCCAAACAATGATGGAATATACAAATCATTAATCAGTTCCAAGGTATTCAAGAATATCCAATATAATTTATCCAAAAAAATCACATATTATTCCAAAATCACTACCTCAGTATCAGAACTATATTATGATTTATCATTCTCTCAACCATATATTTTCCAAAAATTTATCCTGATATTGAGTCACTTTTATTTGTTCCACACAATCTCAAGTCCTTAATGAAATAGTACTGCAGTACAATCCTTATATACTCCATAATTATTATAAAAAGTACATTGTTGATACAACACTCAATTGACATAATCAACATAAGAACTCTAATCATTCCTCTTCATCTGTGGTAGTATCATAACTTGATTATTATCCAATAACATCATTTGCGGCATAGTCTGATGACTGGGGCATAGGTTTGTGTAGTGTCCAAACTCCTTGCAAATGAAGCATTGTACATTTGAAACCATTTTCTTACCCTTGCAGTCACGTACTTTGTGCCCTTTTTCTCCACACTTATAACAAACTCCCATTACTTTCAGGCAAGTTCCAGGGTGTTTCTTTCCACAGTTACCACATATGGGAAAATTCTTCTTTTCCCTCTTCCCTTTATCCATCTTTCTCTCTTCCATCCTTTTCTTCTCTTGCTTCCCTTCAAAGCCATATGACTCAGTAAACTCTTTACTTATCTTATCAACACATGATATTATTTCTTCATATGATGATAATACATGGGAGACTATTTCTATTATAAATTCTTGCTTAAGACCATGAATGATATGATCCTTCTTTCTCTTTGTATCATGTGCATTGCTGGAGTTCTCATTCCTTCTACTAGGCGCCATTTCTAAACATTGGCATACACTAGATTAGTTTATGAATAACAATACCTAATCCCAAACTTTTAAAACACATAACATAAATTAAATAGTTTATGGATATAATCCATAATCATAAAAATGTCTCCTTTGAGGAAGTATATACTCATAAACCCTTCATAATGATTTGTAAAGAAAATGAGAGTTATCCTAAGCATATCCCCCGGGAGTGTCGTAACCAAGAGTGCAGCAAGGCCCGTTGTCGTGCACTAGTTCCCGTTCGAGTCTACCTCAAAGCGGTGTTTTCGGGTTTTACCCCTAGGTACATCTGTGCCAGAGCCGCCTCTACCTGCTCGTATCCAGACAGGGATGTATTGCTCAGAAAACTCACAAAATCTCTACAATACCAAAATTCTAGGAAGTTCTTCTATACTAATCCTCAAAGTTCATCTTAGGTCTACGTGCTCTAATCAGAGTTTATCTAAATCTAGCTTCCAAGGTTTGTACTAAACTTCCTCTGATACCAACTATAACGCCCCGACCCTAGTTACCCAGAGTCGGTGCCTTATTACATAACATTGGCATGATCACAAGAAAGATCAAATCTCGAAAGACCGGTTGGTTTAGTAGCCTTGGAAACACTAGATATATTCATAAGTTTTACATTACATCATAAAATGAAAAAACTACTACAACAACATAATGTCTCCATAATCCACACTCATAACCCCACATAATATCCCTGCAGGTCAATCATAATTTATTTCTTCACTTCCTGGGAAAAATAAAACATAGAAAAGGGGTGAGATCAAATTCCCAGTAAGGATAACAATATAGCGGAAACTTTCATAAATAAGAATAAACATTTAAGGCAATGTATAACTAAAACAAAAGCCTTTCAAACTTGAACTTCAGCATAAAATGGCAAAGGTAAAATGAAATAATTCCATTTACTTATTCACATGGATATTCTACTAATCGAATAATCACATGAAAAATCAATAACAACTTTCATAATGATGGAATGCATAATGCTGAACTTTAATTTCTTTGTCACGGCCTCGTCCCAAGACCTTGGGGCTAACTGTAACCGGAACCCAACCCGGAGTGCCTCTAATAACCGGACACCAACCCGGAGTGCCTCTAATAACCAGACACAAACCCGGAGTGCCTCTAATAACCAGAGACCATACCGGAGGGCTTACTTTTACCAGTCCCTAACCTGGAGGGCTTAATTTTACCAGTCCCCAACCTGGAGGGCTTACTTTAACCAGTCCCCAACCTGGAACATACTTGTCCAACACATTCATATGAAGTAAAGGTTGAAATATAACATAAACATTCTTATTGGAACTAGCATTCGAAATGTAAATACTTTACTCATAAACCATGAATTCTATATAAATGACACATCTATAGTCAAACATATCACAAAACTTCATTACAATATGGAAGTTTTATATCATAATAAATCAACTTCAAATAATCTTAAAATCCATCAAAGGATGTTGACATAGATGAAAATGTTTTTTTAACAATTATTGAGAGAAATATCCCTTTTTCATGAAAACATTTTAATGTTACAAAATTTAGAAATTAAGGCATTTAAATACATTTTTGAATCAAAGTGTCCCATACCACTTTGAAACTTTTGAATGGAATTAACACTTTTAAAACATTCATTTTCATATAAATAAATCCTTACAAACCATTTTGAAAACATGGACATAAATGAGGATGATTTAGAAGAATAAATATTTAAAACATTTAAAATGATGTTTTAGTAAAAGTTCCCTTAGAAATAATCCCTTTGAAAACTCTTTTATGAAATATGGACATGGATAGTAAATATGTCCCTGTAGATACTTACGTTAAGACAACCTCGGATATTAAAGAGATTGTGAAGTAAACCCTTATCAATTTGGTAACTTATGAAACATACAACCCATGAAAGAGGCATCATACAATGAAAATGTAAATACACATAAGTTAAAGTGTATTACACAAAGAATACAATTATGGGCAGTACATACACCACACAAAAGATAATAGTGGAAATATGGCATGAATCTCACGGAAATAAAGAGTGAGATGAAAACCCCTTACCACGTTAATCAACTAAGTCGTATGGCCAAAAATTAATAACCACCAAATTATTTACAGAATAACATGAATATAAAGATAATCATGATAATATATATCAAATTCCAGTACACAATACACCACTTTCAATAATTTAGTGGCGAATAATGGAAATCTCACGGAATTGAATGTGAGATAAGAAAATCCCTTACCTTGTACTTTTCCTTGGTTGGGGTAGGTTAACCTCCTGTATAATAGTGAAATAATTGTTATTAAATTATACAGGAATCATATACATTAATATGATATCATATATGATCTTTTAATATTGATTTGATAATAATATCTTAGTATTATCGTTGTTTCGGGTGTTAACTTACTTGTTTTCTTTTATATGTTTTGTTACGTAAGACATGTTTATAAAGGATAGGTTGTATATTATTCATATCCAGAATGATATCAAGTCCTTAAACATCATTTTTTAAATCATCAAATGATAATTATACTTGAATGGATACGATGGAGAATGAATCTCATCGCATTCGTGGAGACGGTAGTCCGTACGTACGCACGAGCGACAATATCATTATTTTGATATTAAAATAATATATAAATGGATGGTATATCATATATAAAGAATCATTAACATGTTATATTTATTATTTACATGAGTTAAAAATCATTATTATACCCATCCAAATAATATTATATTGAATAACAATTACACCACGACGTGGAGACGGTAAGCCGTACGTACGCACGTATTGTGACATGTTATTCAAAGGGTGGATAGAATACTGAATATGGTTGTACCATATTTATAATAACATCACAGTATATATATGATACTGGAGTTATTATTTTAGAATGGTAACAACAAAGGAAGAATAAGTGGAAGAAGAAATGAACTTGGAAAAGGGTGGTGAAATCATTACCTCTTCTTCGGGTTCTTCCTTTTGATTTGATCAAAAGGGCTCCATAGGTTGGCTTTCTGATCAAACTAAGGCCCCTAGGTTGTAGTGAGGGAATTTGGGAGAGTATTTGGGCAGAGTTTGGCCGAACCAAAAGGCTTTGAAGGTGTGAAGAAATGAGAAGGATGAGTGCCCTTTTATAAGAGGGGTGAGGGGCACCTTTGGAAAAGCTAGAAATATTATTTTATAATAAATTCATATTCGGTTTATAATGGATCCAAAGTTGATTATTAAAAGTTTAAGGTGGTTATGGGTCGAAAACAACTCAACCAATATAATTTAGACAGGTTTGGGTACTTATATTAACCTTATCTTTAAGTATTAACTCTAAGTTAATTAGTTTCACTTTTACAATGTCTCTTTGTATTTTTATATAATATGGTTAATAAACATACTACATACATCCAAGAGACCCCCAAGTGGTCCATTAATGATGAACCTATCATGATATATGTCTCTTGGCCGAACCTTAGATTTTTAGGAATTTAATTTCAATTAATAATATAATATTTGTTTTAAGAACTCTTTTATGTCAATTTTGACACTATTCAATAGTTGATTTTTGTGAAACTCATAATAGATTGATTACTTCGAAAAAAGTAAATTAAATCAATACTAATATATCATAATATCCTATAAAATTAGTTTAATTCATTAAAAGTTTCATATTATATTTATTTCGGTATTTATAATATCAATTATTTTAATTTTTCACTATTATAGTAATTACTGCATCATCATTGTGTCATAAATAAAATAACTTATTTAATGTATAAAAATTATAAATAAAATATCATTATATAGGAAATCTTTTTATCTTTCTAATGAATATTTATAATCTAAAATCCAACATATATAACCCTATGTAACAATTGTTTTGATAAACGTTATATGCTTGTGTCATTTTTGTATTCATTTTATCTTAATTAAAATAAAGTGTCCCTATCACCTACAAGTGGCACCATGGGGTCCCCATATCGACTCAAAGATTCCTATGGTCGAACATGTATCAACCAATAAGGCTAGGACACGTTTTAGGGTAATTTAGTATTATTATAATATTATTTTTTAACCCCTATTTACCAGATTTACCCTTAACCATGGTAAATAAAATATTTACCACAGTAATTATTCAAAATGTCTAAAAATAAAAGTTACTTATTTACAAAATTTGGAAATCCTGATTCCAAATATGGAATCCATTTTTCTAAATTCAAAACACAGAAGTGGCAGAAATTAATTTAAAATTAATTCCCGCTGTCAAAACAAAAAGTGTGTTTTTAAGAGATAATAACTATCAAAAGATTGACACTTGTTTATGTTCGGTTTAATTTCAAAATTATGTCCAATGACCAACATTATATTAAATGGTAAAAATATATTCTAAATATACTTTAAAACCACTCAAATTCATAATTTATCACTATTAATTATTTTGATTAAAAATGTTGTTTTTAATTAAAATTTAGTAATTTTCACTATTCATCAAAATATGAAAGTTATCTGAAAAGAACCAAAATTTCACCTTAGGCTAAATTCGATATTCCGAATCCAGAAATGAAGTCCATTTTAAAATATAAAATATATATAATTTCGAAAGGTAGGTATTACTATTCATAACGGCTAGTTTGATTGGTTGTGGTGTGTGTTAAAACTCAAGGTTGCGTACAACACACGCTACTGTATTATTCAAAGAAAGCGTACCGTGGAAGCTTGGGATGTTTCATTTTAAATTTTTGATGTCCCCATTTAGTCAAAAAGTTTAAAATATTGTATTTAAAAAGGGTTCACTATTAAAAGTTGATAAAAGTGCAATACTGAAAATGAATTTGTTCTTGCATTATATCTAAGAAACTCATAATATGGATTCTAAAATTATAAGGATTATATAAAGTTTAAAATTTAGATAATACTATTCATAACCTCTTTTGAATGGCTTTTTTTTTGTAAGTCATGGTGTGATTGAACTCGGTTTTGCGTGTAGTGCAAGTTATTGAATTATTTTGAAGAAATAACACACTATGAAATCTTGGGGTGTTACATAAGTAGACCATATTGATTACATACTTAATACAGCATTTAATTATGTCATTAAACACCCGTAACTTAAAAACTGTATTTTCACTATTCATCGAAAATTCAACTTTCACAGAAAAATCCCAAAATTTCACCTTAACCAAATATCGATGCTCTAATTTCAAAAATGAACTGAAATTTATAAAAATAATTTTATAAATATTTTTAATTTAATTTTTAAATAAATACACGATTCACCAAAAATTCATTTTTTTCAGAAAAATCACCAAAAATTATCTTAACACAATATTGATGCTCTGAGTTCAAAAATAAAATCCATCTTATAAAAAAAATTTCTATATATTTTTAATTTTGTTTTTAATTAAAAAATATTATTCACCTGAAAAAACTAATACTTGACTAATAATTTATGAAACTGTTATTTAACCATTTTATTGAATCACATTACTTAATCAAGGTGCCTAGATTATATTAATACTTTCTTTAAGTGAGATTACTAATCCATTTGGTCACATTACTAATCCTAAGCATAAAATCACTATTCAAAATTTATTATTCATCAAAAATTAAGTTGATTTTATTAGACTCTAAATTTCATACTGAACATAATTGTAGAAGACCATTTTTTGAAAATCATGAAACATTAATAATTATTTAAGGTTTACATAAACATTTTTTAAAATATCCTTTCTCTAAGATTCACCAAAAATATGCATACTATATTTATCCGGACATTTGAAAATTCATAAACTTCATCATAATAAGAAATAATTTTTTTATTTAAAATAAAGGATTACACACGGCAGTTACGATCTCCTTACATAGCCCCTTATCACACCAGCATAGGACCTAAGTGTAAGGTGTGCTAAGGTGAGCGAATCCGAGGGAGGCTCGACCAACATCGCACGAGTAGTAATTTATATCAGTTTGAACTTCTCGCGAAGGCAATTCTGTTCTAGCTTCACACGATGAAGTTCATCATGGGTTTGGTCCAGAGAAAAGCCCAGTGGTGCTACCTTCTTCCCAAGTTCTGTTAGATGGGCTTAGATCGGTCTAAGACTACTGGGTGAGGCCATCGAATTTCTTTTCTATATTAATTAACCAAGGTCACTTGTATTTAGAGACAAATGTCGCAACATTCAGTTTTCAACGGTCATACTGACTAACGGTCATATAATAGTCAAAACCCAACAGTCTCATTTTTATAATACTCATGTTATCAAATGAAACAGTTTTGTTGAGTATGAAAAATAAAATAACACAAAAATTTGGAAACAAGATTTATTCAAAATTTTGGGTCGTTACAATCTTCCCCCCTTAAGAAATTGCGTCCTCATAATTTTTAAAATTGGGTTTTGAAATTTCATTGAAAGTCCCACATCGAAAAAAGAGTCAGTAACACTATTACTTTAAAAGAAAGAAAAGGAAGTACAAAGGCCACCCGAGTTAACCCATACTAGGATTCCATGTTGGAAAACATGGATATGGAAGAAAAAAAGGGTCATGTTCTGATGGAGAGTGATAGAAAACATGATTAGGAGAAAGTTAACAATAAGAAAATCACAAACTTATGATGTGTATAAACGGTATTTTATTACCCAGTAGGAAACGTTAACATACAACGTTTTTGTTTTACGTTCCTTTTCATAGTTTTGAGGAATTAATTTACTACGTAGAATAAAAACATAAGGAAATATACCTACCTTCAAGTAGAGTTTCATCCTTTAATAAGTTTCTACCAAAACTAATCTTTTCTCCAAACGATGAGCATTCAAAACTACTTGGTCTCTTCAAAGAAAAAGAATCATCTTATAGAGAATCACATAATCCACCAAAGATTAACTATCTATTTCTTCTATCTTTAAACATTATCCCAAAAATAGAAAGGGTAAGATAAAACAACTCTTCCAAAATAAAGAACCCCAGAGGAAGGGAAACTACTTTAAATCTTCAAAACTCCACGGTACTACCCAAAGTTCATCATAGACCATTCTGTAAATAACTGTCCTTAAAAATACTCAAAATAAACCAAACTAAGATCGAAACCCAAATACAAGAAGGATTTGATAACATAGTCTTCCAAAATAAACTTCATCGTTAATCTCCAAACAACATCAACCACTCCTAACATCTTATAACAAAAGTAGCTAACCTAAACATATTTTACCCAAGATAGGTTAATCATTTCAATAAGTAACCTAAATTACTATAATTCCTCCTTAAATTCATCGATTATTCAAAATATAATTCAACCTTTACTCCTCAAATAAAATACCGTAGTAATCTATTTACCTTGATCAAATAGGGTTCCCAAAATAGTGAATGTATTCCAAAATAATAATCATCTTTTAATACCCTAATAATCTCTGTCATATTAATACGGAAATCATCACATTTCTTATCACATTGGTTGTTGGGACACGTTCTTCCATTTCCCGCCATTAACAAATAAAAGAAAGTACAATTAGGGGCTTAAATACTTAGCCAATAATCATGAAAAGGAACTTAAAGCATAGAAGGATAACTTGTAGAAGAAAAGTATACCCTAACTTGTGATCCCCTAGGTTCCAATCTAGGTTATCCATGATCATATATTCTTATGTGAATCTTTATTTTATTTTATATTTGTTCCTTTAATAAAGGTTCATACTAAGCTTATGAATTTACCAAAGCATATCCCCTGGGAGTGTCGTAACCAAGAGTGTAGCAAGGCCCGTTGTCGTATACCAGTTCTCGTTCAAGTCTAGCTCAAAGAGGTGTTTTTGGGTTTTACCCCTATGTACAACTGTGCCAGAGCCACCTCTACCTGCTCGTATCCAGACAAGGATGTATTTTCTTGGCAACCCCTTACTCAATACTCACCAAAATATGAGGAAGATTTCCTATATTTAAACTTTTCTATAGGGTTCTTCCTAAAGTTTTCATATCCTAATTTCCACAAATAACTAAACCATCCTTTGATACCAACTATATCATCCCGCCTTTTTATAACATAACTTTTCATTACATTTTACAAAACCGATGATCTTTAAGGTTTAGTGTCTCGGAAACCAGGAGCTTAATACATAATACAAAAAAACATTCTTCTTAAACAATTCAAAGGCTTATCCTTATGTTCATCCTAGGTTCATTACTACATCTCATAACCTGGGGACATACATCAAAAGAAAGGGTGAGCAGAAGGCCCAGTAAGGGAAACAAGGGGAAACATTTAACATATGAACTTGAGATACATCAACAATGTCATGAAAAAGAACATTAAGGCATGAGAAAGAAATAATGAGGCATATCATAATAAAAATAACGTTTTTCATAACTTGAATATGTGGCTAAAAAAGTTAACATTTACAATCATTTCTGTTTCACCAAGTTTCATCCCCAAGGTGTCATTAAAAATTACCAAGGTTATTCACCAAGGCGTCATTAAAAATAGTCATCTCTAGAGATTAAGTCTTTACCCAATGCATTGGAGCGCTATCAGGGGGAACCCTTGACATGTTTTTATTATCACGTGAGACACATATATCATACTCAATCATTTCATAAACAACCCATATAGCATAAAAGTAATGTGTTTCAGTTCATAATCATAACGTTTTAAACACTGCTTTAAAGACATGATCTTTGTGTCACTTTAAAACCCACAGAAAAGGAAGGTGGGTCTCATGTATGTAAATCCCAGAATTTAAAATAGAAATTTTGGGTATATATGTGAATATCCCTTTAGAAGAAATAGCTTTGAGTATTCACTTAATAAAATAAATGAATTTGAGAATAAGAGAGAGACATTTTGATATTGAAATTCTGCAGCATAACGGCTATGTTATGTGGTTTTAGAAAACATTGAAAAGAGAGGGGACATGGGTCACCCACTAATAAATGATCCGTAAAATAGTAGAGGAATAGAATATAAAGGATTTAAGAAAATGGTAATGAAATTTGAAAGACATACCATATGAAATGAAGAACATGAAAGGAAGACAAAAATAAGATTTCTCTTATGAAAATTCGGCAGCCTAACGGCGTCACGTAAACTTCAAAAAAATGAATTGATGAGATCAAATAGGGTCTCTCATAATATGAAAATAAAATTTCAGTATTATAGATATAGATATCAAAACCCAACATAATAAAAAGAAACTTTAAAGACTTGACATGAAAGTATAACTTTGAAAATGAGAAAGGTGAAATAATCCCTTAAAAATTCGACAGCCTAATGGCGCCACTTAAACTTCAAAAAAATGAATTGAAGAGATCAAATAGGGTCTCTTATAATACGAACATAAAATATCAGTATGATATATATAGATATCATACCCCAACATAATAAAAATGAACTTGAATGACTTGACATGAAAGTAGAACTTTTAAAAAAATGAGAAAGGTGAACGAAACCCTTAAAAATTCAGCAGCCTAATGACGCCACTTAAAACTTCAAAATACTTAATTGAAGAGATAAAATAGGGTCTCTAATCATATTAACATAAAATATAAGTATGATAGATTTATAGATCAAACCCCAACATAATAAAAAGGAACTTGAAATACTTGACATGAAAATAGAACTTGAAAACGAGAAGGGTGAAAGAATCCCTTAAAAATTCGGCAGCCTAACGGCGCCACTTTAACATTATTAAAATTAAATGATGATAGAAAGAGGGGGGTATATCATCATATGAAAATTAAAATGGAAGTAAGTGGAATATAAAATAACATCCTCTAACATAAGAGTATGAAGCATAAAAGAAATGACATAAAAGAGATTACTTGAAAAGAAAGAGAGAGGTAGGATCCCTTACCTTAAAACGTAACTCTTAAAACTCAAAGGTTGGGACCTTAAGGGCTTGGGGGAACCTTGGGAGGACTCCTTGGGAGGTAATGAGACCAGATCTTATTTGGGGGATAGTTATGAGTCGAATGGAAGAGAGGATGGCTTGGTATTTATAGGGAGAGTGAGGGGACAAGGCATTAATGGCCAAGGGACACCTCATTAGTGGTTTTGGAAAAACCATGGGCTTGCCCATGGTATTTACCCATGGTATTGGCCATTTGGGACACCTCATACCTTATCTTACTATTCATAAGTCGACCATATTTATTACATACTTAATACATCATTTAATGATGTCATTAAACACCCGTAACTTAAAAACTGAATTTTCACTATTCATTGAAAATTCAACTTTCTCAGAAAAATCTCAAAATTTCACCTTAACCAAATATCGATGCTCTGATTTCAAAAATGAACTCCAATTTATAAAAATAATTTTTTAAATATTTTTAATTTAATTTTTAAATAAATTTACTATTCACCGAAAATTCATTTTTTTCAGAAAAATCCCCAAAAATTATCTTAACACAATATCGATGCTCTGAGTTCAAAAATGTAATCCATTTTATAAAAATAATTTTCTAAATATTTTTAATTTAATTTTTAATTAAAAATACTATTCACCTGAAAAAACTAATACTTGACTAATAATTTATGAAACTGTTATTTAACCATTTTATTGAATCACATTACATAATCAAGGTGCCTAGATTATATTAATACTTTTTTAAGTGAGATTACTAATCCATTTGGTCACATTACTAATCCTAAGCATAAAATCACTATTCATAATTTACTATTCATCAAAAAATAAGTTGATCTTATTAGACTCTAAATTTCGTACTGAGCATAATTTTAAAAGATCATTTTTTGAAAATCATTACACATTAATAATTATTTAAGGTTTACATAAACATTTTTTAAAATATCCTTTCTCTAAGATTCACCAAAAATATGCATACTATATTTATTCGGACATTTGAAAATTCATAAACTTCATCATAAGAAGAAATAAAAAAATTTATTTAAAAAAAAAGGATTACGCACGGCAGTTATAGTCTCCTTACATATCCCCTTATCACACCAGTATAGGACCTAAGTGTAAGGTGTGCTAAGGTGAGAGAATCTGAGGGAGGCTCGGCCAACATCGCATGAGTAGTAATTTCTATCAGTTTAAACTTCTCGCGAAGGCGATTCCATTCTAGCTTCACACGATAAAGTTCGGCTTGGGTTTGGTCCAGAGAAAAGCCCAGTGGTGCTACCTTCTTCCCATGTTCTGTTAGATGGGCTTCGATCGCTCCAAGACTACTGGGTGAGGCCATCGAATTTCCTTTCTATATTAATTAACCAAGGTCACTTGTATTTAGAGACAAAAGTCGCAACATTCAGTTTTCAATGGTCATACTGACTAACGGTCATATAATAGTGAAAAACCAACAGTCTCATTTTTATTATACTCATGTTATCAAATGAAATAGTTTTGTTGAGTATGAAAAATAAAATAACACACAAAATTAGGAAACAAGATTTATTCAAAATTTCGGGTCGTTACAATCTTCCCCCTTAAGAAATTGTGTCCTCGCAATTTTTAAAATTGGGTTTTGAAATTTCATTGAAATTCCCACATCGGAAAAAGATTCAGTAACACTATTACTTTAAAATAAAGAAAAGGAAGTACAAAGTCCACCCAAGTTAACCCATACTAGGATTCCATGTAGGAAGACATGGATATGGAAGAAAAAACAAAGGGTCATGTTCTGAGGGAGAGTGATAGAAAACATGATTAGGAGAAAGTTAACAACAAGAAAATCACAATCTTATGATGTGTATAAATGGTCTTTGATTACCCAGTAGGAAACATTAACAGACAACGTTTTTGTTTTACGTTCCTTTTCAAAGTTTTGAGGAATTAACATACTACATAGAATAAAAACATAATGAAATATACTTACCTTCAAGTAGAGTTTCATCCTTTAATAAGTTTCTACCAAAACTAATCTTTTCTCTACACGATGAGCATTCAAAACTACTTGGTCTCTTCAAAGCAAAAGAATCATCTTATAGAGAATCACATAATCCACCAAATATTAACTACCTATTTTTTCTATCTTTAAACATTATCCCAAAAATAGAAAGGGTAAGATAAAACAACTCTTCCAAAATAAAGAACCCCAGAGGAAGGGAAACTACTTTAAATCTTTAAAAATCCATGGTACTAACCAAAGTTCATCATAGATGATTCCGTAAGTAACTGTCCTTAAAAATCCTCAAAATAAACCAAACTAAGATTGAAACCCAAATACAAGAAGGATTTGATAACATAGTCTTCCAGAATAAACTTCATCGTTCATCCCCAAAAAAACATCTACCAGTCCTAACATCTTATAAAAAAAGTAGCTAACCTAAACATATTTTACCCAAGATAGGTTAATCATTTCAATAAGTAACCTAAATTACTATAAGTCCGCCTTAAATTCATCGATTCTTCAAAATATAATTCAAACTTTACTCCTCAAAGAAAATACCGTAGTAATCTATTTACCTCGATCAAATAGGGTTCCCAAAATAGTGAATGTCTTCCAAAATAATAATCATATTTTAATACCCTAATCATCTCTGTCATATTAATACGGTAATCATCACATTTCCTATCACATTGGTTTTTGGGACATGTTCTTCCATTTCCCACCATTAACGAAGAAAAGAAAGTACAATTAGGGGCTTAAATACTTAGCCAATAATCATGAAAAGGAACTTAAAGCATATAAGGATAACTTGTAGAAGAAAAGTATACCCTAACTTGTGATCCCCTAGGTTCCAATCTAGGTTATCCATGATCATATATTATTATGTTAATCTTTATATTATTTTATCTTTGTTCCTTTAATAATGGTTCATACTAAGCTTATGAATTTACCAAAGCATATCCCCTGAGAGTGTCATAACCAAGAGTGCAGCAAGGCCCGTTGTTGTGTACCAGTTCCCATTCGAGTCTATCTCAAAGCAGTGTTTTTGGGTTTTACCCATATGTACATCTGTGCTAGAGCCACCTCTACCTGCTCATATCCAGACAAGGATGTATTTTCTTGGAAACCCCTTACTCAATACTCACCAAAATACCAGGAAGATTTCCTATATTTAAACTTTTCTATAGGTTTATTCCTAAAGTTTTCATATCCTAATTTCCACAAATAACTAAACCATCCTTTGATACCAAATATAGCATCCTGCCTTTTTATAACATAACTTTTCATTACATTTTACAAAACCGAGGATCTTTAAGGTTTAGTGTCTTGGAAACGAGTAACATAATACATGAAACAAAAAAACATTATTCTTAAACACTTTAAAGGCTTATCCTTATGTTCATCCTAGGTTCATTACTGTATCTCATAACCTGGGGACATACATCAAAAGAAAGGGTGAGCAGAAGGCCCAGTAAGGGAAACAAGGGGAAACATTTAACATGTGAACATGAGATACATCAACAATGTCATGAAAAAGAACTTTAAGGCATGAGAAATAATTCATGAGGCATATCATAATAAAAATAATGTTTTTCATAACTTGAAGATGTGGCTACAACATTTAACATTGAAAATCATTTCTGTTTCACCAAGGTCCATCCCCAAGGTGTCATTAAAAATTACCAAGGTTATTCACCAAGGCGTCGTTAAAAATAGTCATCTCTAGAGATTAAGTCTTTACCCAATGCATTGGAGCACTATCAGGGCGCACCCTTGACATTTCTTTATTATCATGTGAGCCGCATATATCATCATCAATAATTTCATAAACAACCCATATAGCATAAAAGGAATGGGTTTCATTTCATAATCATAACGTTTTAAAAACTTCTTTAAAGACATGATCTTTGTGTCACTTTAAAACCCATAGAAAAGGAAGGTGGGTCTCATGTATGTAAATCCCAGAATTTAAAATAGAACATTTGGGTATATATGTGAATACCACTTTAGAAGAAATAGCTTTGATTATTCACTTAATAAAATAAATGAATTTGAGAATAATAGAGGGACATTTTGAGACGGAAATTCTGCAGCATAACGGCTATGTTACGAGGTTTTAGAAAACATTGAAAAGAGAGGGGACATGGGTCACCCACTCATAAATGATCCATAAAATAGTAGGGGAACAGAATATAAAGGATTTTAGAATATGGTAATGAAATTTTAAAGACATTCCATATGAAATGAAGAACATGAAAGGAATACAAAAATAAGATTTCTCTTATGAAAATTCGGCAGCCTAACGGCGTCACGTAAGCTTCAACAAAAATGAATTGACGAGATAAAATTGGGTATCTCATCATATGAAAATAAAAGTTCATTATGATAGATATATAGATCATAACCCAACATAATAAAAAGTAACTTGAAATGCTTGACATGAAAGTAGAACTTTGAAAAATGATGAAGGTGAAAGAATCCCTTAAAAATTCGGCAGCCTAATGGCCCCACTTAAACTTCAAAAAAAATGAATTGACGAGATCAAATAGGGTATCTAATCATAAGAACATAAAAGATCAGTATGATAGATATATATATCATACCCCAACATAATAAAAAGGAACTTGAACGACTTGACATGAAAGTAGAACTTTTAAAAAAATGAGAAAGGTGAACGACTCCCTTAAAAATTCAGCAGCCTAAGGGCGCCACTTAAAACTTCAAAATACTGAATTGAAGAGATAAAATAGGGTCTCTAATCATATGAACAAAAAATATCAGTATGATATATTTATAGATCATATCATAACATAATAAAAAGGAACTTGAAATACTTGACATGAAAATAGAACTTGAAAACGAGAAGGTGAAAAATCCCTTAAAAATTCGGCAGCCTAACGACGCCACTTTAACATTCTTAAAATGAAATGATGAGAGAAAGCGGGGGTATCTCATCATATTAACATTAAAAGTTCAGTAATATTAATATAAAATAACATCCTACAACATAATATCATGAAGCATAAAAGAAATGACATAAATGAGATTACTTGAAAAGAAAGAGAGAGGTAGGATCACTTACCTTAAAACGTAACTCTTAAAACTCAATGGTTGGGACCTTGAGGGCTTGGGGGAACCTTGGGAGGACTCCTTGGTAGGTAATGAGACCAGATCTTAGTTGGGGGAGAGTTGGGAGTCGAATGGATGAGAGGATGGCTTGGTATTTATATGGAGAGTGAGGGGACAAGGCATTAATGGCCAAGGGACACCTCATTAGTGGATCTGGCAAAACCATGGGCTTGCACATGGTATTTTCCCATGGTATTGGACACTTGGGACACATCATACCTTATCTTACTATTCATAAGTCTACCATATTGATTACATACTTAATACATCATTTAATGATGTCTTTAAACACCCGTAACTTAAAAACTGTATTTTCACTATTCATCAAAAATTCAACTTTCTCAGAAAAATCCCAAACTTTCACCTTAGCCAAATATCAATGCTCTGATTTCAAAAATGAACTCCATTTTATAAAAATAATTTTCTAAATATTTTTAATTTAATTTTTAAATAAATACACTATTCACTGAAAATTCAGTTTTTTCAGAAAAAGCCCCCAAAATTATCTTAACATAATATCGATGCTCTGAGTTCAAAAATGAAATCCATTTTATAAAAATAATTTTCTAAATATTTTTAATTTAATTTTTAATTAAATAACACTATTCACCCGAAAAAACTAATACTTGACTAATAATTTATGAAACCGTTATTTAACCATTTTATTGAATCACATTACTTAATCAAGGTGCCTAGATTATATTAATACTTTCATTAAGTGAGATTACTAATCCATTTGGTCACATTACTAATCCTAAGCATAAAATCACTATTCATAATTTACTATTCATTAAAAATTAAGTTGATCTTATTAGACACTAAATTTCGTACTGAACATAATTGTATAAGACCATTTTTTGAAAATCATTACACATTAATAATTATTTAAGGTTTAAATAAACATTTTTTAAAATATCCTTTCTCTAAGATTCACCAAAAATATGCATACTATATTTATCCGGACATTTGAAAATTCATAAACTTCATCATAAGAAGAAATCAAAATTTTTATTTAAAATAAAGGATTACACACGGTAGTTACGGTCTCCTTACAGAGCCCCTTATCACACCAGCATAGAAACTATGTGTAAGGTGTGATAAGGTGAGAGAATCTGAGGGAGGCTCAGCCAACATCGCATGAGTAATAATTTCTATTAGTTTGAACTTCTCGCGAAGGCGATTCCGTTCTAGCTTCACACGATGAAGTTCAGCTTGGGTTTGGTCCTGAGCAAATCCCAGTGGTGCTACCTCCTTCCCAAGTTTTGTTAGATGGGATTCGATCGGTCCAAGACTACTGGGTGTGGCCATCGAATTTCCTTTCTATATTAATTAACCAAGGTCACTTATATTTAGAGACAAAAGCCGCAACATTCAGTTTTCAATGGTCATACTGACTAACGGTCATATAATAGTGAAAACCCAACAGTCTCATTTTTATTATTCTCATGTTATCAAACGAAACAAGTTTGTTGAGTATGAAAAATAAAATAACACAAAAAATTAGGAAATAAGATTTATTCAAAATTTCGGGTCGTTACATTTTTCAAATTTTATATCATTACTGGTCAATGAGATCACTCATGTGATAGATTAGAATACTCAACATTTTGATAGTGATTTTACCTATTTTCATAGGATATAGAATGTCTCCAGTAGAGGTTAAATGTCATAATAACCCATGTATTTTCATTTTATTTTTGATATTTGGGGAATTTAATTTATAGGGTTATTTCCAAATTCATTTTGTAACTTTCACATTTTTTCGATAGCAGATTATGTAACTAAAAGTGAATATTCACAAGCTACAGAGATTTTTTACTCAAAGGTATATGTATAATTTTTTATTACCATAATTTTATATAGGATTGGGAAACCTTGGTTAATCATTAGTGAGAAAGGTTCCAATTTTTTAAATATATCAATGTAGGAACATTTGCATTAGTATAGGGTTAGTTATTGAGTTTATGTATCTTATCACTCACAAACCTATAGGCATGCCATGCTGCCTAATAGGGAGATAAAAAATATTCCTGAAAAAAAGTTTCAACATAAAATAATTTTGAATTCTTGGGCTTGATGATGAATTTTGGGCTTACTATACTAATTTCAAAACTGACAACAGAAGTTTTCCTTATTGGATTGTGTTTGGCAGCAGTTATCACCTCCATATTGAGATAGAAAATTAGAAATATTGGGACATTATTCAGGGAAATTATTTTCTTTCTGGTCTAGTTGATCAAAATAATCTACATTTATAGGATTTAGGGGAAATAAAAAGTGATTCATATGAGGACTCATGATTTTATATGAAATGAACCAAGTGTTCTCATGATTATCTCATCAATCATCATTAAATCCAAATTAGGTAGAAGTTTCTCCCTTGAAATGAAAGGTTGAGGTTTTACCCATGTGTGTTTCATTATCATTAGTTGGGCATATACACAATCAATAATTTCTACCCCTTTTGGGGTTTTTATGATAAAATTGAACAAACCCAACAAAAATTCACCATTAATGGGTTGTAGCTACTGAACATCCATAGATCCCTTCCATAGTACCTAATGGAGTACTCTAACTTTAATAATGAACCTATCAATGAAACATACCATGTTATATCCTTTGTTCACAACACCGTAATTATATTTAGGAATATTCAAATTATAGGTCCCTGGGGGAGGTGGTAGATACTTTCATTATTTAGTTATAAATGCTTTTCATATTTCTTCTACATCGTTCTTATTTTATTGATGAATTTTATTTTTATACATCAATCGCCTTTACCCTTTTTTATTATTGAATCATATATTTATATTTATTATTCTTATTATTCTTCTTTGAAAATTTTATGACGTAATGCTTATATTAAATGGCCATCATATTATAAAAATTATTGAAAATGAATGTTAAATTTCCTTTTTTTCACATTGATTTTACATTTAATGAATGTTCATTTGATTAATATCCTATGATTATGTGAATTTTCGTAATATATGTTTGTTTTTTTATGAAATAGATTTTTTCAAGTAATATAAATGGTTTTATCTTTATAAAACCATAGAGATATCAACATTATATCTGTGAGTTTTTTTTTGAAAAACTATTTCATTTAATAGCCATACATATCCTAACACATGACTAGGAAATGGATGTTTTTTAAATTAATTAAATGAATATATAAGATATATTTGTTCTATTTTCTTTTCATTAATGGGTTTCCATAAATTTATGTTTGTCTAGTGAGTTTCATTATTTTTCTAGATTGACCTAAAATTGATACCTAACATTATTATTGAAAACAATAAAAAACAACATGAATAATAAATCATAAAAACGATAATAAAATAAATCATTTACAATCAAACCAAAAAAATCACGTTTAGGAATACTTAAATTAATGATTTTTTTAAACTTTATTGGAAATTGTATAAGGAAATTTGAGTGGAAAATTTATAGGTAATATGACTTTAAAATTACCTATTTTTGTGAAATGGAAAATGGAAATATGAGAATTAAATAGTTGTTACACACACATTAGGATTGGGTGTCATGGATTACTTAGGTATTTATTATCTAATATTTTTATTATGAACCTCATTGAATGTTTTTCCGATATAATTTAATAAATTCTTCTACCTATAATTGAATAAATTGACTATTTGATGTGGTTATTTCTTTACTCATATTTTTAATTTAAAATGTTTTTCATGTGAATTTTGAATATTTATTAACATAGAAATATATTCATTCATCATTTAATAAAATTTTAAATTTCAAAAGAGTGTAAAAAATCATTTTTTAATTGTTGATGATATCATTATTCACTATTTTATTACACTCTCTTGCCACTATTATGAAATAAGTTTGTATTCTAAATTCCCAATACGATAATTATTTTCATCCATGATTTAATTCATTTAATTCATTAAAATTGTTATTTCAAATTTTTGTTTCATTATTTTCAAGTTTTTTTATGTTAGGAAAATGGGATTTGAAGAGAACAAGATTAAATTAGAAAAAAATGATGAAAAAAATATTTGAGAGCCTAATCACATATGTGTAGTAAAGTCCCTATTATGCTTAATTTTTCTATTCAATTAGTATGAAAATTGGTGGGTAAATAAATAACCATGTAGACCATAAATGTTTAGAAAATAATATAACATAATTCATCCATTGATAGGCCCAAACATTTTTATCATTAGAGAGAATATTATAAGTTCCTAATCACCTGTACACTTATTTAATTTTGAAACAACATGAGTTCTAAGACTCTAATAAAAAAATCGATGAAGATATTGCTGATATGGGAGAATAGAAATGTAGTATTATAAAAAGTGAGATAATAATTCTCCAAACCCAGATATTGGTTTTTTGTTTTATTAAAAAACTAGGTTGCTAAAATGACCTTCCACATTGCCTATAAATTGGAACCATGGTGTAGAAAACCAATTTTTATATGAGGTATAGATTCTTTAATTTTTTTAATTCATTGTTTTAGACCTAAAATGATTGAATAATGATTTCATGGAGGTTTGGGGGGTGTTATAGGTTTTTTTAGATCCTGGTACCCCAATCAGTGGAAGGAACCACTATTTCATGATGTTAGTAGAAACCACGTTACCCAGACTACATGATTTATCCTAAAAACATGGGGTGTTATAGAGGGAAAAGTAGGGCACATGGTTTTCACTAACTTTGTTCCTAGTGATACATTCTTGTGTTTAGAGTCTGTAGTTTTTAGTAGATCCAAATAGCATGGTTGGCACATGGTTTCTCAAACTATGAGGCCAAACTTTGTTTTCCCCTATTAAAGAAGATCATAGTGCAAAATTGGTGAAACTTTTGGCCAACCATGTAGCCAAACCATGTGCCCCAATATTTATTTATATAAAATTACCACTTTCCATTAAATCCATTAAAAAAATCACCCATATTTTAGTATCTCTTCCAACAGATATAACAAGATCCTCCCTCACATTGGAAAATCCCTCAATGGATATAATCTAGTTTCGACAATTTCATTGTCTTACGGACTTCGATTTGAGATCATATCATCATGTTGGATTCCTCTAAAAACGTGCTTCATTCCCTAGGTTCAATTCATCATTTTTATACCTCTCAAAGAAGTTATTTTGATGTAGGGACATATTACCTATATCCATGGCATTGATTTGATTTTACATTTTCATTCAATCTAGGTAAAACTAAGGGTCCACAGTGGACAATGAGGGTACTACAGGCCTATGTCTAGGGGTTTATGAATTTTTTCTTAGTCGTCTCTTCATTTATAAATTTTTTTCATTGGGTGCACACTAGTTTCACTAATATTTTCTTCTTAATATTCATATTTCTATATTATAATCATTTTTATCATATTATAGAGCCCCATTCATAAATTATCATCATGTCGTTGGAGGTTTATACCTAAATATTATCCACCCATTTATGGTGCATATCATGTTATATCTTCTTTCCCTATTTGGACAGTATTTGGGTGTATTGGATTGACACTGCTAATGGTTAGTCACTTATAATTAAAATGAGTGATAAATTTACAATTTCTAGAACATTTATATTGTATATCGTTATCACATGACCCATCTATGTTACATTATTATATTGAATAAATTAGTTATGAAAAGATTAAATGGCTAGTATATTATTAGAAAACACTGGTACTAGTTAATTATAATTGAATGGTAATTGGTTTCTTATACTTAGACTAACTTATAATGTATAATGAAATTTAAGGGAAGGAACCTAATAGATGAATAAGTAATTAAATTAATAAATTGTTTTATGTCCTTCATTAACCTTTTCATGTTGATGAAAGTTAACTGAATGAACCAATTTTTTAAAATTGAAAGAGTATTAGATGTACTAATTAAATAATGATATATGTATAAGTCCCCTATTGTAAATGGACCTTTTATATTTATAGGAGTGGTCAAACTTGTGCAAGGCATGAATTCCAAAGGTAATTACTTAATTAATTAGAGGAAAAAATAATGAATCAAGGTGATAATTGACAAGGGAGACAACCACCTTCGAACATGATCCTTGTATACTAGAGGATTTCAAAAATAATGTCATAAGACCCCTTAACTATCATTCCAGATATTAGTATGCCTCATATACACTCGTTGGAACCATCTTGAAGTCTTTAGACATGTTCCTCCATGGATTCATCCCATTGGTCCCATTAATGCTGAGCATGTTATTACCTTGGATGAGATCCTTGGATAGGGTTAGATTCATTTACAGTGTAATCTCTTTTGATTTTCCCCAGGATTACACTTAGACCTCATTTATTTTCAGACTACAAGAGTTACTACTATGAGTTGGAAGACCCCTGAGTTCAAGGATGTCTTGGTAATAACTTGGATCCTCATTTATTATTATTATGATCTCTATCAGTGTTGTTGACACATTCAAATAATTTATCCATGTTAACTGAACTTAAATCAATTAGATTATTGATATCCAATTTAGATACATTACCAGATGAGGCTGAAGTAGGTATGAGTTATTATTTTTGGAATTTCATCGCTTTTATTCATACATTCACACTACTAAGCTTATATTCCCTAACTGGATTTCTATATAGAACATTGGTAGTTTTCTAATGACATATATATCACACCATATTTTTTCCTTCATTGATACCTATGAAGATTATATAATCACATGTATGGATAAGTAGAATCATCCCACCTTGGACACCTAACTACCTTTTATTACTTTGGATGGAGCTTGGTAGCAGACGATCAGGCCAGTGCTTGGGATTCTTTGATAGATTTTCATCTTTTTGTTCATTTTTATATAATTTGTTGTACTATATTCATGTTTCCATGTATACATGTTTCTTCTAGTTTTGAAGATACATGAAATTAAATCACCATCTTGTGAATTTCATACTATTCATATTTTTATTTGATTATTATTATTGGATGATTATGATTACTTCAACTACCATCCTTATTTATTAATTGTTATGCATCTTCTGTTTTTATCCATATAGTATACACAATTATTACTTATCCATTGTGCTCCACTATGTCAGAGAAGATAGTCTCTCTATATACACACCACATGACCTTTCTGCTGGTAAGAAACCTCTGGCATATTTGGAGGTGCTCTTGTGGGCATGTGGCCACATCGGCTTAGGGAACCTTTGAGTGGAACCCGAGTTAGGACTTCACCAAGTGGTTTCAAAGGGTTTTTACTTTATTTTTTATTATTTTTTTGTGAATATATAAAGGATACTAGAAACATGTTGGAACATGGTTATACACCATGAATAAAAGTAGATAACCCATATTCGGGGTAAATACAATGCTTCTTAGGAAGGGGAAATGGTTGTTCTGTATTTTTTTATTACAATTATTATATTTTCAATGATTGGTGATGCACATGTGTGTGGTATGTTTATATTATTTATGGAAATTTACCTTGTCCTGGTATGATAAGAAGGAATATTACATTCATCATTATAGGAACCTAAAATTTACATGGAATGGATATTTAATTCCATACATATGCATTTTTTTTCTTCCATTTCCTATGTTTCTTATGATTTTTGAGTGATCTAGGGTTTTTACATATGCCTATGATACCAAAATATTCTATACAGTATGTTAATTGGTTATTTGAAGTGCCATAATCAATCTAAATAGTTTTTTCTTATATAGGTTGATAGTGGGATCTTAAATTGCTAGTTTCTACCCACATCAGCTATGTATCCCTCATTACATGAGATGGGATTTGAAAAAAATTGAGTGTCTACCAGTTTCAATTTATGATGTGTATGGGAAATCATGAATTAGAATGGATAATTGACCGATTGAAGCCATCATATATTACCTGTTACATTTTGAGACTAAATATAGAGGGGGTTGGATGAAATTATGTGGGTTTTAATTTTAGTTATAAAGTTTATGAGACTTTATTAACCATGAATGATGATCCATTTAATCATACCTTGTTATATGTATATATAAAAATAGAAACATTAAACATAAATATTGACTTATGAAATGAAATGGTTTCCAAAAAATGAATAACCAAAGTGAAATTGACCCTTCAACTACTATAACCTCAGTAAATTAGTCACAAGAACTTTCAAATACCCTAGCCTTCTACATGGATAGTAGGGGTCATACATTGGGTATTGAGCACTTATTATTATTCTCTCATGTTGATAAAACACATGCATACTCTTAAATCGTATTCTAAAGTGTGTGCTTGTACTGTTTAGAGTTTTTCCACAACAACATCCTTTGGTATCATGCCAGGAGCATGGCGATGACCACACTATGAATCTGGTGGTCCCTGATCCAGCTGTGATACCTCTAGTAGTTCAACTTGAGGCATCGCCTTCTATCCAAATACTGGGAACTGATGATGTGTTTAGAGAGGGGTTTTTATGTCTAATGCAGTCCATGGATGGTGCTCTATGGTTTTCACCTACTATGGATATTTTGATTCATGAGATCCAGTAGAATCATCTTCTATTTTTGTTAGGGGATGTAATTCCTCATTCTTGTGAGTATTAACTAGAGTCCATTCATTCAATCTTTGAGAATATGATGATACCTCGAGATAGGAGGGTTAAACATTCCACCTACATGATTCTTGAAACCACAAAATTCTGGTGGGAAGTAATTAATCATACTAGTTTTCATCATGGCATGGTCTCGGGTGCCTTTTAGATTTCCTTCTAAAATTACTTTTTACCTCATAAGTTGAGAGATAACCAAGCCAGAGAGTTATTGTACCTAGTGTAGGGTTTTATGTCTATTGTAGAATGTTTAGTTAATTTTAGTGAGTTTCAATGATTTTCACCACTTCTATCTAGTGATGAGCTCTCATGAGTGTGATTTTTTTATGATGGGTTCAAGTATTCCATTTGATCACAGGTGAACAAATTTAACCTACATACCTTTTTGAAGATCATTAATCATGATTTTACCACTGAGTGAAACCATAGAGAGGACGATGGTACATGGAATAAAGGTTTAATGTTGGTATTGGGAAGTAATTTATATGGTAGAAGGAAGTTTAGCCTTGAGGAACAATTGGGTCTACAGTATCTACATCGGTAGCTCCATTATATGCCATCAGCGTGGACGGTAGGGTCATATTAAGCATTGGTGTGATAGATACCATCTTGAGTGTCCTGATTGGAGTCATATATGTTATATTTTTATACTCTTCTAGACCATATCCTCTAATTCTAGTAGAAATATGATCCACACTAGCTCCACCTTCATGAGTAGGATCAATTGTGTTGTGTTAGACGGGGAGTTGGAGTAGCACTAGTAGAGAAGGATGAGGAGGTGGTCACTAACATCTTAGATAAACTTCTAATTATCAGTTCCAACTGAGTGGATCTACTCAGGGAAGTCCATCTCTAACACATGTTCATGGATCAGGTCAGCTTCATAACTTATAATTGATTCCCAATGATCAGTGTGCTTGGTCATATACTATACACGGTACTATTCTAGTAGCATCTACTATTTTATATATTTTATTCAATATAGGTTCTTCTCACTACTTTATATATTTATCAAATTTGAATAGTATGAGGCTGGAGATTCAGTACATCTATAGTGAAATGACCCTGGACACATAGTTGGGAGTGCGGTCTGAGGGGATATGAGAATGTAGGGATTACCCCGTGAGGTAAGTAGTTATACATTATTATGGAACCTCTTCATACTTGAGATTAATGTTTTAAATTTGATTAATATGATGGATTGGTTGGTTCTATATCACACCATGTGGACTAGTACCACCACAAGGTTTTATTTACATCACAAGAGTGTGGAATTTATCACCACAAAGGTTAGTGGAATGTCTAGGACAATAGATATGGTCAAGAGAATCATGGGATAAGAAGAGTGACCATTAATATTTCTTGTATTTTCATTGAGGATCAAGTAAAACATTTTGAAGACTTTCCTCCAATGGTAGATAATGTTTGGGATTTATTTCATGATGATTATTTTAGATTGCCTACCTTGAGAGAGATAGATTTTATGATCGATCTAAATCTAGGTGAATCTCTAGTATCTATTTGTCCTTACAGTATGGAACCTACTAAGTTCCATGAGTGAAAGTTATAGTTGGAGAATATAGAGTATAATTTTTTTATCTGAGCATGTAATTTATCTTGTGGTTAACTTGTGGTTTTTCTAAGATGGCGGATGAGACCCTTCAGTTTTGCATAGATTTATGACGGATGAACTATCTTATGGTAATGACCTGGTATCCATTTCCTTAGATAGATGATCTCTTTAATAAAATATGAGGAGTTATGGTATTCTTGAAGATCAACCAAGGATGGAGCTATTATAAGGTGCAATTCATGCCCCCATCTATACCATGTATGGATTTCTATAGTTTGTATCGTTTTTATGTGAAACTTATTATGTCCTTTTGTCTCACAAATGTGATTGTTGTTTTCATGTATTTGATGAATGATGTTTTATACACCTATATGAATTCTTTTTTCAGTATTTGCATGAATGAAATCTTAGTGTCTTTTCATACTCATAGTGACCATGATATATATCTTCATATCATTTTAATACACTGATTTAGAAATATTTATATTCTAATATTGTTATATTCCACTTTTGGATTGGAAAAGTTCAATTCATTGGTCATATAATCTCTGAATAAGGTGTATCCTTTGACCCATAAATAGCGAGTGTTGTGTTTTCCTTAGAGAATCCCAAGAATGTGTTCGGAATAAATATTTTCTCAGAGATGGATGGATATTATAGGAATTTCATAAATGACTATTCAGACATTGTTTCAACTATAATTGGTCTTATAAAGATTGGTGTTAATTTATTTTGGTCTAAAGAATTTGAGAAGACCTTTCAGGAGTTGAAAGGAAGGATAACCTTTCCACTGATTATAATTCTTCCAGATCCAGGAAGAGGATATATAGTGTTATATGATGTAATAGATATCAAGATAAGTGGATTACCAATGTTGGAGGATATATTTTTTTCATACTAGTCTCGCTAGTTGAGATCTCATGAGCATAATTACTCGACACATGACCACGAGCTAGTAGATGTTGTCCTTACCTTATGATTCTAGAGAAACTATCTTATGGGTGAGCACTATGTGGTGTATACAGACCACAAGAGCCTCAAATATTTCATTATAAAATGTAAACTGAATCTTAGATAGTGAATATGGGTCAAATACCTTCAGTCATTCAACTTTGAACTTACATATACATGGAAATGTCAATGTGGTAGCTGATGAACTGATTCGGAAGACTCTGAGGATGTTTATATAAGAAACCAATGATGAATTTAAATTGATGGACCTGTTTTCGAAACTAATTATAGAGTTTTTTAAGAGTCGCAAGAAGAATTATTTTACATCCTTGATATTGGTCTCTTCAATCCATGATAATGTAAAGAGTATGTGTGTTTAGATATTGAAGGGTTTGGTTCTCCAGGAGATTATTTATAGCGAGGTCCGACCTCTGGATTGGTTTGATAATAGATAATATATACTATGTATACGTGGGAATTTCTGGGTTCCTATAGACAAGATAGAACTACTGATGTAAGAGTCCCACTCTTTTCAGACAACAGTTCATCTTAGTATCTCCAAGATATATCTTGATATCAATCACCAGTATAGGTGTCCTAGTATGAAACAACTTATAGAATATTTTATTACTAGGTGATTAACTTTTTAGTTTGTGAGGGAGGAGAACCAGTGGACTACATACTTGTTACATCCATTACTGAACCCATATTTTAAATGGGAAGATGTTGTTATGGATTTTGTAGTCATATTACCATGTACACCTTGAGGTAGTGACATGAATTGGGTATTAAAGGATCAAATGAATGTGGTATCCAACTTCTTTCTTATCAGGGAGAATTTATGTGTTGATATGATGTTAATATTATTTGTTTGTGAGATGATATGGCTACACGTGGTCCCTTATAATATTATTTAAAATTGGGATTCTCATTTAACATCAATGTTATAGAAGGGGTTACAAAGATATTTGGGTACACATGTTTTTATGAGAATATATTTTCACCCTCAGACTGATGGCCAATCAGAATAGATGATACAAGTTTTGGAAGAAACTCTCAAGGCATGCATGCTTAACTACATTAGTCATGGGAGAATCATATCCCCCTCATCCATTTATCATATAAAAAAATATTTTAGATGGTTATTCATATGGATTGTTATGAGGCCATATATTTTAAGCCATGTCTTTTAATCCAATATTGGTTTGAGGAAAAATAGGTAATGTTACTAGGTCCTCACCTTATGAAGGAGACTTTGGAGTAGGTAAAGATTATTATGAAGCATATTCCTACTGCACAGTCTAGATAGATATCCTATGCTGATCATCGCCAATGATCTCTGGAATTCTGGGTCCGGGATCATTCTTTCTTATAGGTCTCACCCATACATGATAATAGATGGGTATAGAGTTAAGTGAAGTTTTCACCTATATTTTTTTGGCCTTTTGAGATAATGGATAGAGTCAGTCCTATAGAATATTAGTTGGTATTACCTCATAGGTATTGTTCCATACATGATGCCTTGTACATTTCAATTCATCAACATCATCATGACATCCCATGTCATCCTGTTGATCCCAATGAGGTTGAGTTAGATGTTGATTCTTCTTTTGAAGAGTATCATATATGCATTATTTTCTATGGGATGAAGGCTCATCTAGGCCGATTTTTTCCTTTAGTGCAGGTTGTACAACTACATGGTCATTCCCAAGATGAGACTTGAGAGTATAGGGTTGATGTACATGATCAGTGTCCAATGATGTTCTTATACAACATTTCACCACCCTTGGAAGAGAACATGAGGTTTAATTTCTTTAAGTAGGGAAGACTACAATAACATAGTTTTTCTATTTGGTATAGATCATTTTAATTTTACTCTAATTATATTTTATATAAAATGGATGCCTCATGAGGTCAAGGAGGCCACAAGGGTGTTCTAGGCTTGTATAGAGCCTGAAACCCCAACTAGTGGAAGAAACCACTAGGACACATGGTTTTTAGAAATTGTGTGTCCCAACCCTAAACATTTCTCCCAACCATGTGGGACATTCCAATAGGAAAATAAGAAATAATGTTTTTCCTAATTATGTGCCAAAGGTTTCACGTCCATGCTGGGGGTTTACAATTTATAATAGATAAAAATTCCATTATTGGAACATGGTTTCAAAAATTATTCAGCTAAACCATTAGGGTTCCATCTTAATGAAGATCCTATTGCATGTTTAGTGCAATGTTTTTCCAATTGTGTGACCAAAACATGCTCTATTGTAATTATTGGAAACAATTTCCATTTCACCATTATGTTATTTAAACACCTCACCCCTCCCTTATATTCTACGCTAATGGAAATAACAAGATCATCCTTCACATTGTATTCACCGTACATAGAAGTAAACTTGTATCATTAGGAGATTATCCATACACACACCGATTCAAGATCTGATATTCACATTAGATTCCACTTGATATGTGATTTAGTCCATATGATCAATTTATCATGTATTTTCCTCTTGAAGAAACTATTTTGATGGAGGATCATATTCCCTATTTTTAGAGATTTGATGTGTTATTATATTTTCTTTTGATCAAGATCATACATATAGATAACCATACTTAAAATACGTGGATATTAAACCATTTTAGATGAATATTAAATACATTATAATAATACATGCTTGAGGACTGTAATAGTTCAGTGTATTTGGAAAATAGGAAACAAAGTATTCTATCACAGTGAAATATCTTAAACATCTCCCATAAAGATCTCCACATTTAGTACTTATACCTAAAACCTTTCTTCATATCATAGGAAAATGAAACATAAGAAGGGGTGAGATCAAATTCTTAGTAAGGGTAAATAATAGAAATTTGAAATAATAACATGAAAAATGGCATGGAACTTGAGAATAACATTTGAATATCATACCATGAATATTAGAGATCATAATAAATATTGGAAATTCATAAGAGATGGATCATAGTAGAATTAATAACAAAAGTCATGAAATAACTACATAGGAATAAAATAAATAATTTTTGGAATACATATAAGAATATAAAATTTTATTTCAAGGATACCTACCAAGACCTTTATAATATGTTAGTATTAGGCTACGACCTATTTACCTACTTTGGACTTGAGATAACAACCCATGTACCCTCTTAGTTTTAGGCTTGGTCTACAACCAATGGAACTTATTATTTTTTGTCTTGGGATAAAACCTGTGTACCCTCTTACTTTTAGGCTTTGAATACAACCCATGTAACTTCTTGTTTTTTTGGGATTGTTATACGACCCATGTACCCTCTTAATTTTTGTCTTAGGATAAAACCCATGTACTGTTTTGTTTTTGGACTTGCGCTACAGCTCATGTACCCTCTATGCTCATATAAAAACTATAATTACCCAATGAATTGGAGGGAGATATAGGTCCCACCAATATAATAATAAAATCATTCATACATGTTCTACAAGATAATTAAACATTCATTATATAATGAATAAAAAAAATTGACAGGTTTTGTAAACAGCATTCATAACCCATAAAATGCAATGGGTATCATTGACATTTCATTGCATCATATCCTATGGAACTATATAGGATTTATAATCACTTTAGGAAATCATAACTCATAAAAAGAAGCAGGTTTCAAAAGAATAAAACCCATGGATGGGAAATAGGTTTCTTAAGCATCATTCCATCAAAACATAAACCATTAATGAAATAATATGAATGGAACCATTGGATATTTTACTATAAGTTAATGAGTTAAATCAATAGATGTTATCTTAGATGTAAAGTAATTTTTAAATATATTTCAAAAATGTTTCTTGAGGAAAATATTCTTTCTTCTTTGAAAAGGGATTTCCAATATATAAAATCATTTGAAAATAATTTTCATATAAAAAATAACTTGAAAACTTATAAAGAATACATGAAATAATTTTGAAATCCTTTTTTATTAAAAACTTATAAAATAATATTCAAACCATTTAAAAAATAATTTTATTTTAAAACACATTGAAATATTTAAAATAATTCTTGAAAATGTTTTGAAAACCAATTTAGTGAAAATAATGTGAAAACTTATAGAGAAATACTGAGAATGTTTTGAAATCATTTTTACTTGAAAACTTATGAAATAATTCTAAAACCATTTGGAAAAAAAATTTACTTGAAAATTACTTTTAAAAAACATTTTAATTATAAATGTTATTTTATACATGGAATGTAACCTTCACATAAATTATGATAGGTAAATACATTCATGCTATATGAGGTAAAAAGAATATTCTTTTTACACAGTATAAAGGTAAGAAAAATGCCTTGTTCGGAATGTGATAATAGGATTCCTTTGAAAAAACAGGTAAAATAAAAAAATGGTAAAAATATATTTTAATGATTATAAGATAATAGTATAACATTCTTGGAAACCCTTTTTAGAAAACTTGGTTTTGAAGGAACTCAGAGTTTCGACCGAAGTGAGGTAGATTTAGACTTCCTTAAAAACACTTTATTAACTATATTTTGTACCAAAGAGTGGAAAATAAGAACAATATAAGAATATGTAATTAATAAATAGATAAGAATAAAATTCATGAGTGTTCTTGATAGATGGATCATAATATTTCATCAAATAAATCACAATCATAAACAATCTTGAAAAGCGATGAGATTCTCTCAATAAACTCTTACCAATTGGTAATGTTAAACCATACTCCAAATTTAAGAAAATTAAATTAAAAGAAACTTATAATATCATGAATATAAATATATTCAATATATAACACTTCAATTTCAGTATATACACCTCATGAAAAAAATATAGGTGCATAACACCACTTGTGTCTCAAAGAAGGAAAATTGATACAAAATAAATTTACCGATTTCGTAAATTTTGAAACATAGACCCCATGAAATAAATATTATGAAATGGATATTTAAATAACCATAAATTTAATTATTATAATAAAATAATACATCCATGGGAAGTTTATACACCCCACCAAATGAATGGGTGGTGAATAAAGCATGTGTCTCACAGAAATAAAAAGTGAGATGAAAATCCCTTACCTTCTGTCTTGAAAATCATCATACATGTTCAATAATCCTTTATAATGGATATAAATTTAGAAAACATCAATAAGAGAACCATATTATTACTTATAATACAATATATGGTTTGATTATGGCTACATATTATCCACTTGTTAAAAATTCTATGTTAAGGTTTCACTTCGGGTAATATCTGTTTTGTTTTTCGCATTAGTCTTAATTTGTTATATCTTTTGTCATTACATTTATATAATGACTTCCAGAATGTAAAACATGATATAAAGATAATTTATATTCATTATATTTTTATTATAATATTCCATAGAATTATGAAACAGAATACACCATTCATGGAGATAGTAATTCGTACGTACACATAAGGCTATTTCCGTTTAATTATCATGTTGAAAGAATGAAATTTAAAATTCATATATGTATATCAATTTATATATATATATATATATATATATAATTATTAAATAATATTTTTTTATCATATATATCATATATATTCGCTAAATCAAACCTTAATATATTCCATGTAGTGTATAAACGAATCACATTGCTTTGAGGGTGTCGTAGTCCACACTTCCTCAAACGAAATTATCGTATTAAAAAAAATGGAAAGTATAATGATATGTGTCAGAAAATAATTATATAAGATTAAATAAATAATCAATATAATTTAAAAAATATATAAATATATTTTTCATCATAATTTCTACCATGATATGTGGTAAAGGAAAAATGAACAATCATCATTTTGTGAGGCATTAGTTCACCGAACACGTAAATAGTTTTTTCGTTACCCATTTTATGGAGGTGTGTGTAAGTGTAGGTAAAAAATATATCATAAATAATAATATTATATTTTGGATACTATTTTTTATAAAATATTGGAATAAAGATATTGTAGGGCATGGAGAATGAAAATAAAAGAAAGGATCTTCAGAGAAGACATTAACTCTTAATTGGGTAACTGCATTCAGTTTTTTCCAAATGGATTCCTTGGATTAATTTATGACCAAAAAATGATTTAACTAGGAATTTAGGGATTTTGGAAGGTTTATTGAGTATATATTTCCCAATACTAAGTAGTTTTAGAGGTTATAAGAAGAGGGAGAGTTCATGACCTTCTATAGGTAAGGGAAAAGACTCACTTGGTATGTTTTTAAAACAAGTTAAGTGTAACCACTTTTTTACATAAACAATTCATAACAAACCAAAACAACTCAAATATTGAAGGTTCGTGGCCGAATAATGGACATAAAATGGGTGTTGGGGAAGTTACTAAGTATTTTTGGGTCATAAATTTAAGCTTTACTTCTTATTTAAGCTTAATTTTACCTTAATCCATGTCGATAATTTTAATTTAATTCACTAATATATTTGATCAAAAAATAATTTGAATTTATTATAAATTAGAAATTATTCTTATTAAAATTATGAAATCCATTTTTCAAAACTCTAATCACTCATGTGGTAGAAATTAATTTATAACTAATACCATTTTCAGGTCAATAATTCGAGTTTTTACAGTAAAAACAATCAAAATCTTTCTATGTTTTTATACCCACTTTCAAAGTAAAATTCAAATGTATGACCTAAATTATATTAAATGATAAAAATTTTATCCAAATTAAATTTTAAACCAATTTAAAATATAATTTATCCTTATAAATAAGTTAGATGAAAAAGAAGTTTTGATAAAAAATTTAGTATTTTTTAATATTTAAAAAAAATGAAACCTTACAGAAAAATATCAAAAAAATTTCTTAACATAATTTTTATCTTTATCATTAAAATATGATGTTTGTTTTCACATATCAAGCCTATAAAAGTTCAAAATTTTGGATTTAAAATGGGTTCACTGTTAAAAGGTGGTAAAAATACCTCTATAAAAAATATAGGTTTTATGCATAAAATTGCATTTTTTCATATATTATGTCTGTAGAATCTATTGGATGAATATTGAAAATATTTTATTGAATAAATAACATATATATTACATTAGTATCACTCATTAATTTAAATTAATTATATTTATTAGGGTAAAACAACTTCATGACTATAAAAATAATAACATTTTCTTTTATATTAAACTGGCTTTCACATTCAATCCTAATTAATTGGTAACATGTGGATTCATCATATATTTTTGTAAACCATATATTTTCATAAATTATTTAGTACTATTCACAATCACTAATTTAGCAACTATATTATACCTTATTATTTTAAATAATAGCATTTTAATGATATGCTATTATTGGGTAAAAATAGGACATGTGTGTTATGAAATCCATCGAGGAAAGTCATTATTGTGTGTAATGAAAGATAAACTCAGTGTTTTGTGTAGTTGAAGAGAAAAATCATGAAGTTTGTAGTGATTTATTAAATTGGTGTTGCGCATAATGAAAACCATACATAGTTTTTTAATTTAAAATAAACTATTTTTAGTGTTGCATGAAATGAAAAATATCAAATAGATTAAAATAATTAAATAATAATAATTAAAAAATCTTGAGGCATTACATTCTACATAAATTTAAATGAATTTCCCCATTGAAATTGTTCTAGGTTATCAATGGTTTAATATTTGAATGTTTCATTCATAAAAGCCCACATCATAGAAATGAATTTTAAAACTTCCCTTAAAAGGGAATGTTGGAACCATAACGGTTACCCAAAGAAACATATAACTAGGTTTCCTTATATTAGAACATATGTTGGAAGTGAAAACATGGAAATGAAAAAAAAACTATAACGTTCTTATGAAGACTGATAGAGAAAAAATTCAGGAAAAAGTTAAAAATCAGAAAGCCATAAATTTGAAATGAATTAGGAGCTATATTATTCATAAGAAATAGAAGTACTAGGATAAATTTTTTTGTTTCAAATCCTTTTTCCTAAAGATAAATAATTTTCATGAAATGATATACTCTCATGATTTTAAGAAAATATCACCCTTTGTTATTCCTTGATCCACTTCACTTCTTTCTCCAAAAAAAGAAGCTAAAATTTTCATTCCTGAAGTAGTAACAGATCATGAGATTGATGATATTCCATCCCATCTATCATCAATTATATTCAATACCACATTTTTGTAATTTATTATACAATATTCATAAATCCTAAAGTGTTAAGATAAATTGTTATTCTCAAAAACTTCATCCAAATTATAACTTAATCTTTCCATAAATTGTCAACCTCATAACCCTTCTAAAAGATGCAAATTCAAAGATTTATAAAGAAATTCATGAACTCAGCTTAACATTGATCTCCCATGTTTTATCACATACCAAACATGTGAATAAATTCATCATATATTCTCTTAAAAACATGTTAAAAATATGAATTTCCATAAATCCTTATTGAGAACATACATGCTTTAAAATGATAATTGACCCTTTATTCCTTAAATAGGGCCAAATATTTTAAAGAAAATTTTTTATTAGAAGTATGGGTTCATTATTGTAAATCTAGAAAAAAAAATGGTTTTATTAATCGAAAATTCATGTAGATAAAAATAATAAATTCTTAGACTCGAAAAAGGTTCCAGTAAAGTATCAACAAGATTTTTATAGATATTATTTTTACAAATACCACAAAAAAGTCCCCACTATGGTGTTACCCAATTACCATGGATCACTTTAACCATTGTGATTTCATATGATTTTCCTTTTTCCTTTGTCTTTAGAGGTTGTTGGTTCTGATCACAATTACTAACCCTTAGATTTGGAATCTTTTTACTGAAAGTCCCAAACACCCTCTAATTGAAACACTGAGGTGTGGGAGGTTCATCCTGATGAGTTCTCACATTATTCACATCATTATATAACTTTTTCTAATAAATTAAGTGTTTAGTCACTCGATGGACTTCCTTTCCACACTTAAAACATTTTTAGTCCCATTAAGAAAATTCCCACTATGCTTCTTTCCACAGTTATTTCACAAAGGAATGATCATCTTCTCATCTCCTTGGTTTGTTGATTGTACTTTGAACTCTTTCTTCCTCTTCTTGTTAAAAACATGAGATTCATATATAACTACCACCTTCATTTTAAATTTGATTAAAAAATGCAGAATATATTCATAGCTACCAATGTCTCTTATGGCCAATTCCCTTTTGAGACATGGATTTAAGCCACTAAAGAACCTATCAAACTTACATTCTAGTTGGATGATAATTCCTGAAGTGTACCTGAAAATTCTTGTGGAATTATCCTTATACACACCGATAGATTCATCACCATTTTTCATCAACTCCAGGAGATATTTTCCATATTCTTACAAATAACATGAAGAAAGTACTTATTGAAAAATAAGTTCATGAAATCATCCCAATCCATGGATTCACTTTCATATTTCTTACTAGTATTCTTGTTTAGATTCCACCACTAGTCTACTTCAACTTCTAACCAATAAATATCCAGAATGACTTTCTCATGATCCAAACACTGGAGAATAGAGAATATATTTTCAGTCATTATGATCTAGTGTTAAACCATAAGTGGATCAAAAGAACCATTGAAATAAGTTGGACATTTTATCAGGAAGGAATCAATAGAACATTTTTCCCTCCTTTGATTGTTTTGAGGTTCATCATGATTCATAGCTTGAGAAATCAGTGTGAGCCTAGCAATGAGGTTTTTCATTATATATCCCAAATCATTCATATCCTCAGGAGAAAAACTGTTTCATTCTCCCTCACAATCAAAATTAATGATATTACTTCATAGGTTAGCCATTTACTAAATCCAAAAAGCATAGATTAAGAGAAAATTGTCATAGAGAAGAACCACATAATCATTAAAAGTTACTTATATGATGTCTAAATTATGACACCTTCTTTAATCTATGAATCCTTAATTTTATCCTAGTTTATTCATACCCTAATAATATTTAAATACTTCATGATGGTTTGTGAAGAGTTACTGAATTCCAAAAATATATCCCCTAGGAGTATCAAACTAGGTGTGAAATAAGGAATGTTGTCGTGTACCAGATTACCATGAGTCTGGCTCAGAATATCTTGTCTGATATTTTACTCTTAGGTATATCTATTCTAGATCCACATCTACATGTTGCATCAATTCATGGATGTATTTCTAGGAAACCACTCACTATATCTTTTACCAAAATTCTAGGACATTTTCTTAAATGTTGACTCATCTGTATACTTATCCTTATAGACATCCCTGGACATATCTTTAGAAATATACCTAGCGTCTCTCTAATGTTTTTTCATCCTAGTTTTCAAAGTTTAACTAAAAATTTCCTCTTATACCTACTATAGTGGCCTAGGGTTAAAATACATGGATATTATACCATTTTAGATGAATATTCAGTATATTATAATAATACATGCCCGAGGTCCATAATAGTGTAGTGTCTTTGGAAATTCTAGAACAAAATATTATATCCTGGTGAAAGATCTTAGACATATGCCATAAATATTTACACCTTTAGAACTTCTACCTAAAACCTTTCTTCATAACCTGTGGAAAGGAAACATAAGAAGGGGTCACCTTAGATGCTCAGTATGGGTAAATAAAGGAAATGTCTACGTATAACATGAACAAAGGGTATGTTACATGAGCATAACATTTGAAGATCAAACCCTACATATTAGAGATCGTTATAATAATGGTAAATTAATAAGACATTTATCGTAATATAATTAATATTATAAGTCAAGAAATAACAACATATGAATAAAACATGGAATTGTGGCATATATATAAGAATAATAAATTTTATTTCAAGGATACCTACCAAGACCTTTATAACATCTTAGGCTTCGTATATGACCCATGTACCTGCTTCAGGCTTGGGATAAAAACCCATATACCCAATTACTTTTAGGTTTGATCTAAAACTGATGCACCTTATTGTTTTCTGGCTTGGGATACAACCCATATACCCTATAACATTTAGGCTTGGGCTATAACCCATATACCTTCTTGATTTTGGGCTTGGGCTACAACCAGTATACCCTCTTACTTTTAGTCTTGGGCTAGAACCCATGTACCTTCTTGTTTTTTGGGCTTGGGCTACAACCTATGTACCCTCTCAGCTCATATAAAACTCATCAATACGCAATGCATTGGAGGGAGATATAGGTTCCAACCATCTCATAATAAAATAATTTATACATGTTCCACAAGATAATAAAACTTACATCATATCATTACTCATAAAACGATATAGGTTTTATAAACCTAAAATCATAAACCATGAAATAAAATGGGTATCATTAACATTTGATCACATAATAACCTATGAAAATAGATAGGTTTCATAATCTCTTCAAGAAAGAACAACCCGTGAAAAAAATTAGGTTTCAAAAGCACAAAACCTGTGGAAGTGAAATAAATGTCTTAAGAATTATTTCCTCAAAACATAAACCATTCAAGAAAAAATGTGAATAAAACCTTTGGATATTTTTTAGAAGTTAATGAGTAACACCAATGAATGTTATCTTAAATGGAAAATAATTTTATATTATCTCTCAAAATTGTTTCTTAAGGAAAACAACCTCTATTCCTTAAAAAAGTACTTTTAATACATAAAACCATTTTAAAATCATTTTCATATAAAAAAAATAACATAAAAATTTATAAAGAATACTTGAAATCCTTTTTAAATCCCTTTTTCCTTGAAAAAATATAAAATAATATTCAAAACATTTTAATAAAAATTCATTTAAAATGCATTATGAACATTAAAATAATTCTTGAAAACGTTTTGAAAAACATTTCATCGAAAATACTTTGAAAACTTATAAAGAAAGCTTGAGAACGTTTTGAAAACCTTTTTACTTGTAAAATTATTAATGAATCCTAAAAATATCTGGAAAACAATTTTCCATGAAAATTACTTTTAAAAAAAATTCTTAAAAATAACCTTTTAATCATGGAAACGAATATTCATAGAAATGATGGTTGGTAAATTTATACATGTCGTATGAGGTAAAAATAATATTCATTTTGCATGGTATAAGTGTAATAAAAATGCCTTGTTTGGAAAGAGATAATAAGATTCCTTTGAAATCATTAGTGTATGAAAAAAGGGTAAAAAGTTATTTTAATTATTATAGGAGAATAGTATAATATTCTTGGCAACCCTTTTAAGAAAATATGGTTTTGAATGAACTTAGATTTCTGACAGAAGAGAGAGGTAAATTCATACTTCCTTAAAAACACTTTCCTAACTATATTATATACCAAATAGTGAAAAAATGGTATAAATATATGAATATATAATTAATAACCATAGGATAATAAAATTAATTAGTGTACTTGATAGATGGATCATAAGATTTCATAAAAGGAAGAATAATCCTAAACAATGTCGAAAAGAAATGAGATTGTCTAAATAAAAATTTATCACTTTTTAACATTGAACCATACTCCCAATGTAAGAAAATGAAAGTAAATTAATCTTAAAATATCATGAATATAAATAGATTCAATATATAACTTGTCAATGTAAGTATATAAACCTCATGAAAAAATGTAGTTACATAACACGACATGGGTCTCAAAATAGGAAAATTGAGACAAAATCATTTTACCAGTTTTTTAACTTTTGAAACATATTACCCATGAAAGGAATATAATGAAATGGATATGTAAATATCCATAACAAGTATAATAATCACATAATACATCCATAGTCATTATACACACCACACAAAAAGAATGGGTAGTGAATAAAGAATGTATCTCTGAGAAATAAAATGAGAGATAAAAATCCCTCACCTTCTTGACACTCTCTATACTTATTAGATAATATAAATTATTCCTCTTGTAAAATATTCTATTTTAAGGTTTCACTTTAGGTAATATCTGTATTTTTTTGCATGTGTTTTAATTTTTTATATCTTTGGCCCTTATATTAATATCCTATTTTATATAATTTAAACCAGGATTTAAATATAATGTATATTAATAATATGTGTATTATAATAATCCATATAATTATGAAATGGAATACACCATTCATGGAGACAGTAAGTCGTATGTACCCATGAACGATATTTTCGTTTAATTATTGTGTTTCAAGAAATAAAGTAATAGACATATATGTATATATATATATATATTTATATATCATTATTAAAATAGATTTATTATATCATATATATCATATATATTCACTAAATCCACCCTTAATACATTCCATGTAGTGTATGAACGAATCACCTCACTTTGAGGGGGCAGTAGTTCACACTTCCTCAAAAGAACTTATCATATTTACAAAAAATAGAAAGCATAAATATTTGTGATTTAATATAATTATAGAAGATTAAATACATAATAAATATAATATATAACATATATAAATTGAGTGTTCATCATAATTTATCCCATGATATGCGGTAAAGTAAAAAATGAACAATCATCATTTAGTGGGCGTAGTAGTTCACCGTTCACGTAAACAATATGTTCATTACCCATTAGAAGGAGTTGTGTGTAAGTGTAGGTCAAAACCTTAGTATAAAAATAAAATTGTATATTTATGAAATGTTTTTCATTATACAATCACTTAATAAAGTGATTTGAGTGTGTGGGGAAAGAATATAAAAGAAAGGATCTTGAGAGAAGATGTTACCTCTTAATCGGGTAACTCCTTTTGGTTTGTTCAAAAAGGATTCCTTGGTTTTTTTTTCTTCCCAAAGAAAGGATTCAAGGAGGAAGTTATGGATATTTTTAAGTTTATTGTGAATATATTGGCCAAATCTAAGTGTTTTGAGAGGTTTGAAGAAGAGGGAGAGGTGGAGGCCTTTGATAGAGAAGGGAAAGGACTCATTAGGTATTTTTGAAAACAGATTATTTTTACCAACGTTTTTACCCAAAAAAAGTCATAAAAACCAACTAAAATCAATAATAAAAGCTTTATTTCCGAATAATGTCAATAAAATTGTTGTTGGTAATGTTTATAAGTCGTTTGGTTCTTAAATTTAAGGTTTAGTCTTTAGTTAAGCTTAATTTTAACTTACTTGATTTAATTAATTTTAATTAGTTTCACTAATATTTTTTGTAAAAAACTAAATTAAACTTATTAGATATTATAAATTATTAAAATTAAAAATATGGATTCCGTTTTTAAAAATTCTAATAACATAAATAGAATAAAATAATTTAATATTAATACTGTAGTTGGGTCGACAATGCATGTTTTTAATCTAAAGATATTCAAACGTTTGCTATGTTTTTATACCCAATTTCAAAGTGAAATTGATATAAATAGACTAAATTATTTTAATTGATAAACTATCATCTAAATAAACTTTTAATACAATTTATAATATAATGTTTCCTTATAAATATATTACATGAAAAAGTTGTTTTGAACTAAAATTCAATATTTTAACTATTCATTAAAAAATGAAACCTTATAGAAAAATACCAAAAAATTATCCAACCCTGTTTTAATTATTTTATATAAAATTTAAATTTTATTTTGACATATTAATATTATTAATGTTCCAAAATTTGTATTTTAAATGGGGTCTCCATTAAAATCCAGTAAAACTATCTTTATAAAAAAATATGGTCTTTTATGTATAAAATTGGATTTGTTCTTATATTATGTCAATCGAATTTTTTGGATGAATATAAAAAATATTTTATTGAATAAATAAATTATATATTACATTAATATCACTCACTAATTTTAATTAATTTTATTTATTAGGTTAAAATAGAGTTGTGACTATTTAAATAACAATATTTTCCTTTATATTTAATCAGTTTTCCTATTCAATTCTAATTAATTGTTAACCTATGAATTCATATTATATTTTTATATACCATATATTTTCATAAATGAGTTAATACTATTAATAACTGGTATTTAATGGCTATGTTATATCTTTCTTCTTTTTTTATAATATCATTTTAATGATATACTATTGTTCGGTAAACAATGGCCATGTGTGTTACATAAGGAATTTTGGAAAGTCATTGTTGTGTGTAACACAAGTTAAAATAACTGCTCCATGTAATGAAAGATAAAATTTATGTTGCGTTTAGTTCACAATTATCTTGGTGTTAAGTATAACGCAAGACAAATATAGTGATTTAATATAATATAAACTATTTTCAGTGTTGCATGAAATGAAAAATATCAAAAAGATTAAATTAATTAGAAAAAAATAATTCAAAAATTTTTGTTGTGTTAAAATACTAAGGGTAGATTCTGGACACAAGAGTACAATAAGGCTAAGGTAGGTGGTCAATGAATTTTCCCTAAAATTCTCAAAATTGTAAAAAAAATTAGTGTTCACAAGCCAGTTTTCACATGGTGTTTCTTCTAAAAATTCACATTCCATTATTATAATCACTCTGCTCGAACTCTAGATCCCTATTTATACATGATCATCATGTATTTTAATTTTTATATCTCAATTTACTCCACCCATTAATGGTGTGTACCATGTTATTCCTTGGTTCCCTTTTTAGACATCATTTGGATTTATTGGCTTGACAATGCTAATGATAAGTCCCTTATATTGAAAATTATTTATGAATTGAAAATATCTAGAACATGTAAATTGTATATAGTTATCACATGACCTTCCTAAGGTAAGTGTTTCAATTTAATAAATGAGTCTTGAAAAGATATAATTTATAGTATATTATTATATATGAATTGGCATAATTAATAATAATTGAATGGTAATTGGTTGAATATCCTTAGAAAAAATTATCATGTATAATAAAAGGTAAAGGAATGAACCTAATAAATTATTCAGTAAATAAAATAATAAATAGTTTCATTCCCTTCATTATACTTTTCATGTTGATAAAAGTTAACAGAATAATCCAAACTATTTATTTAAATGGAATGATTATTACATGGCCTAATTAAATAATGACACATGTATATAGTACCGATTTCATATGGTCATTTCTCTTTATAAGAGTGGTCAGACTTGAGACAGACCTGGAATTTATGGTGAATGCTTTGATAACATAGAGGAATCCATTCAGGTTGAAGGATTATATTTCTAAGGGAGATACCCACATTGGAACATGGTATTTTTATACTATTGGATTCCTAGAATGATATCATATGATACCTTCACTAACCTTTTGGATATTTGGATTCCCCGGGTACACTCCTCAGATCTATCATGTTGTCTTTGGACATTTGGTTCCATGGATTCATCCCATTAGGCCTAGTCAGGCTTATCCCAAGCTAACATTGGATCAGATCCTTACACTCAGTTAAATTCATTTATAGTGGAATTCATTGGGAACATCCCCATGGATTACACTCAAACCTCTTTTATTTCTATGTTTCATGAGTTCCTACTATGAGTTATCCAACCTTGGAGATTAAGGATTCCTTGGTTATACCTCAGATCCACCTTTATTATTATTATTATGATCTATATCAGTGTCATTGACACATTCATATGGTTTATCTATATAAACTAAACATAAATGAATTAATTGATTGATCTCTTATTCAGATACATTACTAGTTCAGGCTAAAGCATGTATGAGTTATTATTATTTTTCATTTCCTTAATTTTATACATACATGCTCACTACTCATTTTATATTCATAGAGTGAATTTTTATAGATGTTGTTGGTGGTGGCATACTAATATTTATCTCACACCCTATACTGAACACCATTGGTCCCCGAAAGATTATATGACCATACGTATCAATAAGGGGAAGAATCCTTCCTTGTATAGATGGCATTATTGATTTCATATGATGGGCTTTGGAAGAATATGATCAGTCCAGTGCTTGGGATTCCTGTATTGTTTTTTTTATTTTTTTTCTTTTTTAAAACATTTATTTTACTATTTCACTACTACCATGTATACTGGTTTTCCATTTTTTAGAGACAAGACATTAGATAATCAAATTTTTTATATGATACTAGTTAGATTTTGAGTTATTTTTTATTGATATGTGAATATTCTTACTTTCTCTACCACTCTTTTTTATTAATTATTATTCTTCCTCTATTTTTATCTATATATTATAAACTATTAATACTTATCTATTGTTTACCACTCTAAATAGAGTGGATAATATCCCTATAAACACACCCTTATCCCTTACTACTAGTCATCAGCCTCTGTTGTATGGGTGGAATGCTTGAGGCCATGTGACCAACTTGCTCTGGGAACCATTGTGAAGAACTTGAGTTGGTATGTCAAACATGGGCACCACACATATATATTTTAAATATGGAAAGGAAAATATTAAATTTTAGAGAGCCAAGGAGTATTCTAATAATACTATAAGTTTTGGAGCTCCTTATAATCATATGAATATCATGGATAAAATCATAGTTCCATAAAATCTTCATTCTCTTCTTCATATCACACTAGACGATGTGGTGAACAAAACACATGGAATAGGGGTTCCAAAACATCATGTGACTATTGTTCAGGTATATTAATGTTTTTCAATATTTCATTTATTTTTACTTGATATGTTTATAATTATACAACTATATTTGGATACATTAATTGAAATGATCACTTTTTTCCAACTGATTAGTTTGTGATTTTCAAGTAGGGAACTTGTCATCTATCGATTATAAAACCAGAAATAATTTTATTTTCATTCACTTATGAACATAGTGTGTATTGGAGTAATATTAAATTTTAAAATTGTCTATAATTTGGTGAAATTATATTTATATTAAAGTCTATATCTAAGTACACTAGTTCATGCATAACAAGATAATTGAGGTCTTAGTTGAAAATTAAATAGGGAGTTAAAAAATCAACTAAAATTAAGAATTTAACATGAAATTATGTATAATAAAACTTTCAATTATCAATTTTATTTAACCATATCAAACCATATTTAACATTTCAAAATAACACACACATTGTTTTCATCATTTTTTTTCTTCAAATCATTTCTAGATCACACCACCTTTTTTATTTATTTTTTTAAAAATTATCTTGAATTCAAAAATTAAACCACCATATCTCCTTGATATATGAAAAAATGTCTAAACTATACTATAAATATAATTAGTAAAGTATAACTAATTTGATATTTCATGAAATCACATTCAAATTTTCATGTCATTTGTTGGAAAATAACATGGGTCACCTTCATGAGAGACATGAATAATCCTAATTTTTTAGAGTCAGTACATATTAAAAGGAAGTTCCTAAATTAATTTGGAGACATGTAAATATTTTGGTAGTGGATTATATTTCTAAATGTAAATAATTATAATATAAAAGTATTTTAGAATAAAAGGAAGTTTCATAATTTTTGAAATCCCAAATATTCTGTGGGTTTGGATTAACTAGGATCGCCATTAGTTTCTTCAGTCCTAATTTCTGTAACTACAAAATTAATGTACTTATACATCAGTATGAGTTTGGTAATCATGTTTTATAATTAATTAACCTAACAAAAATGGGCAACATGAGGTCCCAAACAGGGTGGTAAAACAAATTTTATAAAAAAATGATCTGACCCATTATAAAATATTTGAGTCTTAGAACTGATGATGAATAATGGTCTTATCATACATCTTTAAATACTAAAATTCGCATGTCACATTATCAAATTGTATTTGGAAATAGTTCCTCGTTCCCCATTGTGAGAGAGTACAATTCATATTGATCCATTAAAAAAATCAAATATTTATTGTGTATGAGCTCAAATTATACTATATAAATTATAATTAGAAAAACTATGAATAATTACAAATTATAATTTCAAAATACATAAATAAATAAAAATGGAAAACCATGATCACCCCATCCATTTCTCATCATTTAAACATTGGGAAAAAATCCCTCATTTAAAATGGAAGGCCTAAGTTACACTCAAGTAAGCAGCATTCCCTCTGGTTTGGCCCATGAAGTATCAGAAATGTCTATCCTTTTAGAGATTTATTAGTTAAAAATAAAGAATCCCAATGGAAATTAGTTTTCACTAGGTAGTGGTTAAGTAACTTCCATTAAACCCTTTAAGAGTCTTCAATAGAGGAACTACACCTTTATAAATCAGTCAATTTTTTAAACCCACTAGGTTATATCTTTGAGTTAGCCATTCTATTTAATTATAGTGAGGACACTTCAAATTACATGCATCGGGAGGGGGTGGGGGTGGGGTGGATAACATCATAAATTAGATTTCTCTTTTTTATGTTTCTTATTTGTCACTATTTTATTTTTTATTCCATGTAATTTTCATATTTAATTCACATTTTTCTAATTTTTGTTTTCAAATTGCATGGTATTTTTTGTTTCTTCTACTTCTTATTTTTTTGTTACTTTTATGCCAGAATTCTCATATTAAACATGCATCTCATCCTAGAATTTATTGAAAATTCATTCTTATTTTTTTTATTTAAATATGTTTTTCCATTTAAGGAAATTTTATTTCACTAATGGGGTTTGATTAAGAAATTTTATTTAATATTAATGGGTTATTTTAGTTAAATTTATTATTTTATAATGGTATAAACTTTTATATAATTATTAAACCTTAGAGAAATTGATATTGTCTTTAAGAGTTTTTTAAATAAAATTATTTCATTTAATATCTTTAAAAATAAATTCACAAAACAAATAATTATGAATATATTACACATAATTAAAGGTATAAATAAGTCAGATTAATATTAGTTAGAATTAAAAACTGGTATTTTCATACATTCATTTTTTATTCAATATGTTTTTATATTACTATAGAGGATTAACCAATGGTTGATACTTACTTATGTTTTGAAAATAAAATTCTAGAAAAGAAAAAACATTAAATTATGTAAAACAGGACATATAGACAAAACCAAAAAGGGATAACTTCTCAAAATTCTTAAGTGAGTGTGTAAGATCCCGGTTTTTGGAAAGGTATGTTTTTTTGTGTTTTGGGTTGAACCCTTTGTTTTTGGGGCATTAGAATGTTTTCTGAAAGTGTGAGAGGCCTTAGGGGTGTTCTGGGGGCTTGGGGCACGGAAGAAAGGAAATCTGGGCAAGACAGGCCAGGGCGCACGGCTTGCGCACGGTCAGGTAAACCGTGCGGCCTGCCCAGGCTAAATCGTGCGACCCTTCCTCCTCCGGATAGAAGCATACGCACGGTTTATGCACGGTTTTCCAAAAAATGCAGATGAATCTTGCGACCCCTCCTCCTCCGGGCAGTGTCATGCGCATGGTTTGCGCACGGTTTGCGCACGGTTTGCGCACGGTTTGGAAAACCGTGCGGAAAAATCGTGAAGCCACTTAAAGTTAGAAAAATTACAAGTTTTCCACTCTGGGATTTTAAATCCCACTCAGGATTTCCTCTCATTTCCTCCCTCTCCACCCTAGGCACGAACCAAATCTCCCAAAGGCTCCAAGAGACCGATCTCCTTCGATTCTAAGGCATTTTTGGTGTTGTTGGTTGCGGATCGAAGCTACGGTTAAGGCTAATCCCATCCTTGTTTCTCTTTTTGGTTTAGGGTTTTTATATTCTCTCCCTCTTGTTCTGAAACCCTAAAACCCTATGTTTTGGGTGAGTTTTAGGTTGAATCTCTAATGGTTGGTCAGATCGAGGTCTAAGGACTCGATTGAGAGTACGTTCAACCACGGTTTCGAGGTAGGTGTTCTACAAATGATATCCCACAGTTATTTGGGTATTTGTGCATGTTGAGTTATGATTCATGTTTCTCCTCGGTTTTTTTAAAATACCCTTGGCATTTTTGGTAATAATGATGCTTAAAATGGAAAGTGGGTACCCTCAAGATCCCTGTGGGATGTGTTGGGATGGACTTGACCTAATTGGGGCCATCCATGGGATGTACCGGCTTTCCCCGGGTTTAGGGATTGATATTAAACAAGTGATCTTGTTGTAATGAATGGTAGAGACCATGAATAACGTGTTGGCATGATTGGTTAAACTTGTAATAGAAGTTAGTTGATGCACCTAGACTTGGTAACAACCCAAGGGGTTGTTGGAAGGGGTTGAATGGTTGATTCATGGAAATGATGAACGAGTTACATGGGGTTAATGTGTAAAATGATTAAAGACCATAATGGAATGGGTTATGGGTCTAGTGTTGAATGCATAGTGAGATAGGCATAACACATGGGAATTGGGTGAAGGGTTAAATTATGTGAAATGGTAATGTGTTAATGGGTTAAGGCATGATGTGGTTTCTCATGTGGGTTGTTGTGAATAGTGTTTGCTGAAGGGCAATTATTTGGATGGTTGATGGTTACTTATATATATAAAAGCATGTGGACATGGCTTGGTAGAGTGGGTATTACTTGAGGCTCTACACCCATTGGTCGAGTGAATAATTATGCTCTAAACTCCACCCTAAATTCACATGTTAGGAATGGGGACTGATGATCTATTCTCCTAACAAGTGCTTCCACCCGGACTGAGGCTTTGAGGTGAGGAAATGGTTCCTTCCACCTGGAATGAGGCTTCGAGGTGAGAATATGGTTTCTATGATGGGTTAGTCCTAGTGAGATAGGAAAACGATGTGTTTACCCTCTTGAATGTGATTTTTGGCCTTAGACCCATGTAATATAATGAATGTGATTAACCCATGGAAGTGTGATGAAATGGTAAGTGATGATAATTGGTAATAAATTAATGGTAATGGAATGACAATGGATTGGTTATGAAATTGTTAATGGTACCTTAATTAATTACTTGTAAATTATCATTCATATTCCTTTTTCATGCACTACTTGTTTATACCGGATATTTTGTAGACATCGTTGGTGGTGGCCTACTGAGTTGTACTCACACCCTACTCAGGCCGCCATTGGGTACCCAAGCAGACTTCATGTTTGCCAATCAGAAGAAGGGAAAATTTCCCTTCTAGATAGTGAGTGGACATGGGTAGCACTTGTTGGAGGATCCAGACATGGAGTCAGGACCATTTGGGGGATTTGGTCGTTGTATTTATTTTTGGATTTGTTCACTTTTGCACTTTTATGACATGGCATATTTACTGTTGGAAATTCTTGTTATACATGTTCCTTGTTTATTGGTTATTGTTTCCGTTATTTGGTTTATTCTAGTGTGGCTTACTCTAATAAAAAGGGGGTATAGTCTCCCCACTTGACAACATAGACCCCCACTACTAGTCGGCAGCCTTTGGCATACGAGGAGGCGCGCTTAAGGTTATATAACCACCCGGATCGGGGCATCAGTTTAGTGGATTCTTTGTCGGGGATGTTACAAAGTGGTATCAGAGGAGGTATTTCTTCTAATTCTCTAAGGTCTTGTTATTTGGGATTGGTAGCCAAGGGTTAAGACGTGTCGGGCCTTGGTAATGATCTCATGCTTGGGAGTAGCTAACCCAGGTACGGGGAAAACCCAAGTCACCCTGGGTGGGGAAATGTTTTTTTTGGTTGTGTGATGTTACAGTTGATGATATTTCACCATTGGGTGATGCACATGTGGTTTGATGTGACGTTTTATGATATTTGGATTGTGGCCTTAACGGCATGAGGATTTGCAATCATTTATCATTGTAGGCACCTAGGGATATAGATGACATGCATCGTGTTAGGCACACAAACGAGAAAGGTGTGTGAGGCAGGAAGGTAGGGTACATCATGCATCTCATGAAACCAAGAAATAATGAGAAGAAAGAAATAAAACAAGTGGGTAAAGGATGTTTCATGAAACATAAGGTTTTGAAAAGAAGTGGAAAATGTTTTGTAAAATGTTGTGTGAGTTGGGTGGTAGTGCACGGTTGTTTACCCCATGTGGACCATGGCCTGCGGTAGGGATGGTCGGGGCGGTAAATTTGAGGTGCTAATGTTGTTGAAATTAGAATGTAAAATGGGTTGTTGTAGCTAGTAAGAGCTTTTTGATGAGGTCGTGAAAGTTCATGGTATGTGTTCTAAAACCTCGTGATTGGCATTGTAGAGAAATGCCACAACGACGTCAGTTGACAGTTGGGCAATGAGAGGATGTTGCTGAGAACACTCCTTTGGTATAAGAGAATGAAAATGTGGTGATAAATGAAGGTATAGAAGACCAATTCCGAGAGAACTTGGATCTCCTTATGAAGATGATGGATCATGACCCATGACAGGTTGCACCAAGTATGTTTCAGCTGACCAGGGAGTTCCAGCTGCAGCACCCTCCGACTTTCACTGGAGAGGGTGGGCCAGAGGCAGTAGAGTTCTGGTTAGAGTCTGTTCAGACGATATTGGATCATCTGGAAACCCCTGTTGAAAAGAGAGTAAATCTGGACGTTTATATGTTGTGGGGCCAGGCGAGGTGTTGGTGGGACATTCAGGCTCAGACCGAGAAGGTTGAGGCGATGTCGTGGAAGGTTTTTCGGGAAAGGTTTCTGGAGAATTTATACCTAGAGACTTTGAGGTAGGAGCGGGCTGTAGAGTTTATAAGCCTGACTCAGGGATCGCTATCGGTGATGGACTATGCTAGTCGCTTCACTGATTTGAGACTCTTCGTCCCAGTGTTATCCAGGGATGAGGTAGTGATAGCAAGGTGTTTCCAAGATGGGTTGAGACATGAGATCAGGTCTTAAGTGAATATCTTCCACTTGAAGAAGTTTGCAGAGGTGATGGATCAGGGACTCATCTCTAAAGGGAACCTGAAGGGAGATTAGGGTGGTGGTCTTGTCGTGCCATCTGGGAGGACAAGTGGTGCATCTTCCGAAGAATGGAAGCACCATTTAGAAATTTTCCATCAAGCTAGTCAGAATAGGGGGTCAACCGCTCAGAGTGGGAACCAGGTGTTTTGTTATCAGTGCGGAAGGCCAGGGCATATGCGTGGTCAGTGTCATCGACCTCCAGTTGAGTGTCGTTCATGCGGTAAGATGGGGAATTTGTAGAGGTTCTGTAGGAACCCTCAGCAGGAGGGTGAGCATGATGAAAGGCAGGTACCAGGTACGGGAAGGGGATCAGTTTCCCTGTATCAGGTAGGCAGTTGGAGATCCACAGGCCGTACTGGCAGGGGCAGTGGACGTGGGACTCTGGGGAAAGATCGCTCACGCTAGCAGGGCAGTGTAGCACAGAGTAATCAGGCTGGGGGCCATGGTAGAGAGGTAGGTCATCTTCAGGCAGTTCAGTTTGCACCTGGTGATGGCGAGACCGGACCGTCAATTGTTAGAGGTACAATCCTTGTTGCTTCTACTTTTTTTAGTTCGTTGTTTGACACAGGTTCCACATACTCTTTTTTATCTGCTCAACTTGTGGTAGAACTGGGTTTACTTGTGGAGAGGGTGTGTGGAGTTATGTCAATTGACACTCCGTTGGGGTAGCGGGTTGAGGATATCAACCAATGCAAGGGATGTGCCTTAGAATTCGGTGGGTATCATTTTATGTGGGACTTGTTCATTCTCGAGATGTCACGGTTTTACCTAATCTTGGTAATGGATTTTTTGGTGTTGTATCGGGTGCATATAGACTGTTATTGTCACAGAGTATCGTTCAGGTCACTTGAGGGTGACGCTTATGTCCACCGTGGCGAATGTGATGTTTGAGCAGGGCGTGCAGGACCATTTTGTCAGCGGTTGAATGGACTCACAGCTCGAGTGGCATGTATCATGCTTGATGATTATGAAAGAGGAGAACAATATATTTTTCTTCCCATGGTGGATCGGTTTCAGGATGTATTTCTTGAGGTTTTCTCGGGGTTACCACCAGAGAGGGATGTCGAATTCATGATCGAGTTGCTTCCGGGAGCGGAGCAAGTTTCTATTCCACCATACCAAATGGCACCGACAGAACTCGAGGAACTGAAGGTTCAGCTTGAGGAGTTGTAGCATAAGGGGTTTATCCATCCTAGTACGTCTCTTTGGGGATCTCCCATGATTTTTTCAAAAAAGGCCAATGGGTCATTAAGGCTGTGTGTTGACTATCGAAAGTTGAATCAGATGACAGTCAAAAATCAGTACGCTCTTCCTAGAATTGATTATCTATTTGATCAGTTGAGGGGTGCATCGTTGTTTTCTAATATTTATCTGAGGTCGGGTTATCACCAGTTGATGGTGAGGTCTTCCGACATACCGCGGACAGCTTTCTGGAGTCGTTACGGGTTGTTTGAGTTTGTGGTAATTCCTTTCTACTTGACCAATGCACCAGTAGCGTTTATGGATTTGATGATCTGGATCGTTAATCCCTATCTATATCATTTCTTGGTTGTCTTTGTTGAGGATATCTTAGCTTACTCGAAAACTCACGACGATCATGCCCAACATATTGACTTCGTCTTGGGTACGCTAAGAGAGCATCGGCTATATGCCAAGCTATCCATGTGTCAATTCTGGATAGGTGAGGTACATTTTTTGGGTCACATCATATCTAAGGCATGTGTTTCAGTGGATACAGAGAAAGTGAAAGCAGCTTCATCTTGGGAGCATCCCAAGAGTGTTTCTGATGTTCAGAGTTTTCTGGGTATGGCCAGGTATTACCGAAGGTTCATTCAGAATTTCTCTCGCTTGGAAGCACCACTTTCAAGCTTAACCAAGAAGGGAATCAGTTTCGATTGGTCTGAGTCTTGTGATAATGCCTTCCAAGAGTTGAAGAAGCGTTTGACGAGCACACCTATCTTGATCTTACATGAGCCAGGTAAGAAGTACATCACGTTTTGTGATGTGTTCGGAATCAGACATGGGGTTGTGTTGATGCAAGGTGAGCGGGTTGTGGCTTATGGTTCCAGGCAGTTGAGACCCCATGAGCAGAACTATCCCACTCATGACCTTGAGTTGGCTGCAGTAGTGTAAGCCTTGAAGTGCTGGAGGCACTATCTGTTGGGATAACGGTTTACCGTGTTTTCCGACCATAAGAGTTTAAAGTACATATTCTCACACCGGGATCTGAATCTCTGGCATCGAAGATTGGTTGAATATCTCCAGTATTTTGACTTTGAGATAGTGTACATGCTAGGAAATGAAACCAATTTTGCTGATGCTCTGAGCAGAAAGGTTTAGAATCATATGGTTCAGGAGTCCATCACCAAGTGAAAGGTGATGGATTTGTTTGCATAAATGCACTTGGAGGTGTATGAGGAGAGTGGTCAGGTCACTCTTGTTTCCTTAGTGATGAATTCGACGCTTTTGATTCGAGTTAAGGAAGGTCATCTTGATTATACTAAGTGTTTTATCATGAAGGAAAAGCTTAAAGGTGGGGAGCTACCTTCTGGTTGGTCCATTGGTGTGGATGGTGTTGTTCGTGTTCGTGATCGTGTGGTTGTGCCAAAGTGTGTGCGGGAAGAGTTGATGCGTGAGTTCCATGCATCAAAGTGTGTAGTGAATCCTAGTTTGACTAAGATGTAACATGATCTCCAAAGTCAGTTTTTCTGGCCTAGAATGAAGAAACAAGTTGCGGGCTTTGTGGCACGGTGCCTTACTTGTCAGCAGGTGAAGGTCGAGCATCAACGCCCGGGTGGTTTGTTGCATCCATTGCCCATTCCAGAATGGAATTGGGATGATGTGACAATAGATTGTGTCATGGGTCTTCTAAGGACGCCACATATGAATGATGTAATATGGGTGGTTGTGTATTGGTTAGCATAAGTGTCCCATTTCCTTCGGATTCAGGAGACCTTTACAGTCGACCAGTTGGGTGAGTTGTATGTACGTGAGATAGTGCAGATGCATGGAGTACCACGGACCATAGTTTCGGACTGGGATCCGCATTTCACATCGCATTTCTAGAAACGGTTGCAGAAGGCGCTTGGTAGGCAGGTGTTTTTGAGTACGACTTTCCACCCACAGACGGACGAGCAGTCGGAGCATACGATCCATGTGTTGGAAGACATATTAAGAGCTTGTGTCTTGGACTTTGGTGTTTCTTGGGAGAGACACCTATCATTGGTTGAGTTTTCCTACAACAATAGTTTTCAGGCTACGATTCAGATGGAACTGTTTGAGGCACTCTATGTGAGGCCATGTAGATCACCGTTGTGTTGGCTAGAGGTCGGTGAATCTGAGTTTTTGGGGCCGAGTCTCGTGCAGGAGACTTCGGAGATATTTAATTTGATTAGGAAGAAGATGGATATGGCTCAGAGTAGGAAGAAGTCGTATGCAGATCGGCGGCGTAGACCTCTTGAGTTTGGGGTGGGTGATAAAGTGTTCCTTTGGGTGTCTCCAAGGTTGGGTCACCGTCGGATACAAAAGCAGGGTAAGTTGGTGCCCAGGTATGTGGGACCTTTTGAGATTGTGGAGAGGATCGGACTAGTGGCTTACCGATTGGCTCTTCCATAGTGGTATGGTGGGATGCATGATGTGTTTCATGTGTCACAGCTTTGATGCTATCACCCTGACCCATCTCATGTGGTTGATATTGAGGATGTGGAGCTTAAGGCTGATGCATCCTTTGAGGAGCATCCGATTTGTGTGGTGGATCGTAATGAAAAGGTCTCGCAAGGCAAGGTTGTGCCATTAGTGCGAGTACTATGGCAGCATGGGAAAGTTCAGGAAGAAACTTGGGAGTGGGAATTAGATATGCGGGCTCAGTGGCCCGAACTCTTCTCTTCGTTGGAACAATGAGGCTTGGAAACTCAGCTTGAGGACAAGCCGTTATAAGGTGGGGAGGTTGTAAGATCCCAGTTTTTGGAATGGTATGTTTTGTTGTGTTTTGGGTTGAACCCTTTGTTCTTGGGGCTTTATAATGTTTCCTAAAAGTATGAGAGTCCATAGGGCTGTTCCGGGGGCTCGGGTCATGGAAGAAAGTAAATCTGGGCAAGATAGGCCAGGGCGCACGGCCTGCGCACGGTCAGGTAAACCCTGTGGCCTGCCTAGGCTAAATCATGTGACCCTTCCTCCTCCATACAGAAGCATACGCACGGTTTGCGCACGATCTGCCAAACCGTATGGATGAATCGTGCGACTCCTCCTCTTCCGGGCAGTGGCATGCACACAGTTTGCGCACGGTTTGCCAAACTGTGCGGCCACTTAAAGTTGGAAAAATTACATTTTTTCTACTCCAGGCTTTTAAACCCCACTCGGGATTTCCTCTCATTTCCTCCCTCTCCACCCTAGGCATGAATCAAATCGCCCAAAGGCTCCAAGAGACCGATCTCCTTCAATTCTAAGTCATTTTTGGTGACGTTGGTTGCAGATCGAAGCTCCGGGTAAGGCTAATCCCATCCTTGTTTCTCTTTTTGGTTTAGGGTTTGTATCTTCTCTCCCTCTTTTTCCGAAACCCTAAAACCCTGTCTTTGGGTGAGTTTTAGGTTGAAGCTCCAAATGTTGGTCGGATCGAGGTCTAAGGACTCGATTGAGAGTACGTTCAACCACAGTTTTGAGGTAGGTGGTCTACAAATGATATCCCACAGTTATTTGGGTATTTGTGCATGTTGAGTTATGATTTAGGTTTCTCCTCGATTGTGTTTTGAATAACCTTGGAATTTTTGGTAATAATGATGCTTAAAATGGAAAGTGGGAACCCTCACGATCCCCGTGGGATGTGTTGGGATGAACTTGACCTAATTGGGGCCATCCATGGGATGTTCCGGCTTTCCCCGGGTTTATGGATTGATATTAACCAAGTGATATTGTTGTAATGAATGGTAGATCCCATGAATAATGTGTTGGAATGATTGGTTGAACTTGGAATAGAAGTTAGTTGATGCACCTAGACTTGGTAACAACCCAAGGGGTTGTTGAAATGGGTTTAATGGTTGATTCATGGAAATGATGAACGGGTTAAATGGGGTTAATGTGTAAAATGATTAAAGACCATAATGGAATGGGTTATGGGTCTAGTGTTTAATGCTTAGTGAGATAGGCATAACACTTGGGAATTGGGTGAAGGGTTAAATGATGTGAAATGGTAAAGTGTTAATGGGTTAAGGCATTATGTGGTTTCCCATGTGGGTTGTTGTGAATAGTGTTTTCCAAAGAGAAAAGGTTTGGATGATTGATGGTTACTTATATATATATAAGCATGTTCACATGGATTGGTAGAGTGGGGTATGACTTGAGGCTCTATGCCCATGGGTAGAGTGAAGACTGATGCTCCGAACTCCACCCTAAATGCACAGGTTAGGAATGGGGACTGATTATCTATTCTCCTAACAAGTGCATCCACCCGGGCTGAGGCTTCAAGGTGAGGACATGGTTTCTTCCACTCGAATTGAGGCTTCGAGGTGAGAATATGGTTTCTATGAGGGGTTAGTCCTAGTGAGATAGGATAATGATGTGTTTACCCTCTTGTATGTGATTGTTGGCCTTAGACCCATGTAACATAATGAATTTGATTAACCCATGGAAGAGTGATGAAATGGTAAGTGATGATAATTGGTAATAAATGAATGGTAATGGAATGGAAATGGCTTGGTTCTGAACTTGTTAATGGGACCTTAATTAATTACTTTTCAATTATCATTAATATTCCTTTTTCATGCACTACTTGTTTATACCGGATATTTTGTAGACACTGTTGATGGTGGCCTACTAAGTTGTACTCACACCCTTCTCGGGCCGCCATTGGGTACCTGGTCAGACTTCATGTTTGCCAGTCAGGAGAAGGGAAAAGGTCCTTTCTAGATAGTGAGTGGAAATGGGTATCACTTGGTGGAGGATACATACATGGAGTCGGGACCATTTTTGGGGATTTGGCTACTGTCTTTATTTTAGGCTTTGTTCACTTTTTCACTTGTAGTATGACATGGCATATTTACTGTTAGAAATGTTTGTTATACATGTTCCTTGTTTGTTGGTTATTGTATTCGCTATTTGGTTTATTCTGATGTGGCTTACTCTGATAAAAAGGGGGTATATTCTCCCCACTTGACAACATAGACCCCCACTGCTAGTCGGCAGCCTTTGGCATATGTGGAGGCATGTTTAAGGTCATGTAACTACCCGGATCGGGGAACCGGTTTAGTTTCTTCCGTGTTGGGGACATTGCAGAGTGGGTTTTCAATTTTTTCCATAGGGTACAAGTAATGTTTAGTGTAAAATCACAAGGAAAGATGAAAATTTTCAAAATGACCTATATTTTCTGAATAGATAGATGAAAGATAAGAATAAAATGGTTATGATAGCCACACCTGGGGATTTAGGGTCATGGTTTCTTCATGAACTTATATTCTAATATTAGTGTCACTTATCTCCATGAATTCCATTTTAATACAATTTATGAGATACTAATTTGCTTTCATACCCTAACTGACTAAATGGAGTGGATATTACTTCTCTAATATTACTTCAATAAATTGAATTTACATTAAATGAAAAATCATTATGAACCATGTTATATATTATTTTATTAATTTGTAAAATGTCAACTTTCTATAGTTTTTAATTATTCAAGTGTGGGTGTGTGATTACATCATGTTTCACTATTTTATTTCACCATGTGACCATTATTTTAAACTATTTTTATATAACAAATTTAAAATATAATAAAATTTTTACCAAATATTTAAATAATTTAATTCATATATAGTATTTAGTTAGTCAATTTCAATTTTTTTAATGTTTTCATGGTAGGTTATGGTGATTTAAAGAGACCAATGTGTAATTAAATCAAGACGTGACAAAAATGCACTACAGAGCAAGAACACATGTGTTCTAAAATCAAAATTACACATAATATGAACAACTAACCAGCCTAAAAATTTTAAGGGGGTGTGAATAAACTTTATTAGAAACATACCCAATAACCCGTAGATTTTTGAACCATCAATTATTTCACTAATGATTCTCTTGATGATACTCTTTGAATACATTTATGAATTCGAACACCAATATCTATTTATAACACTATAAGGGCCCAGGGGGTCACACTATATGTTTACTAATTTGGAATTGTGTTTGATAAAAATCATAGAGATGGTCTAATAGGTTTTTAATGTTTATCTAAAATGAATTTTTTATAGATATCCACTATGTATTTCAGAGTATGTGCTAAAAAGGTGAATTTGAGGATAGTATTTTCTAAAAATTATTTATAATACATCTAAAAGGTTTTTTAGATATAGGTTTAAATGTTATTGTATATGATATAATATAAGATTAAATGAAATAAACTATATGAGTCTTTAGTATAATTGGTAAATTGAAGGATGCATGGCTTAAATCCCTTGATTATGTGATACACATTGGAAATATAATAATAGATTATATGAGAATATTATAAGGAATAATTTCAATTAGTTATTCCTTTTCATTAAGATATATCATATTATATGATATATATATATATATATATATATCATATTATATGATATATATATATATATCATAAGTGTTGTGATATATATATATAACAATCATATTGTACAGTTGATGAGATATATATGGTATGTGTTAATGACCAAAATATCTTACATGTGATATATAATTAATTGAATAATTTTACACAACAAAAAATATTGGTGAAAAAAAACATCGAAGGGATTATAAAGTGTTTGTAACTAAATGGATAACCTATATGACTCATAATATACTTGTTCATGAATGATCAATGAAAAATCATCCTCAAGGTCCTTAAAAGTATAAATTTGCTATGGGATAGGTATCATTGTAGACTTCCAAATCCTCTAGTGAATTTTCCCTCAATGTTAACTTTTTCTTCCTTATTTTCTTTGAGATCCACTAGAAAAACATGGAGAGAACAAATATCTTACATGAGCATATGGTGTTTCATTTTGATCCATGGATACAACACAAAATATGGATTCCATAAACTTCCTCTAATATAAATTTACCAATAGCATGGATGAAGAAAATAACAACAACACTTTTCAGTGTAAAGTACACATGAATGTTATTCATTTTATATACAGCATAGTATAATGTTTCAAAAATGGTGTTCTGGGGATCATGGGTTTCTATATACGCACACTATATAGATTAAAATTTAATTTATCCTTAGTAACCCAGCATGTAAGGGTAAGAAAAATGATGATAATTATCATGTAAGATTAAACAAATATATTATAATAACAACATAGAGTTTTTATAAGAGTATTTTGGAGTGTTCAAAGGATATGTAATAATATAACACTTGTATTATAGAAGATGAAAGTATTTATAGAAGATTATTTGGAATGAGGATTTAGGATCATGGGAAGTTGAACCACACAAATAATCCAAGATCTATGATACAATCCCATATGTGTATTTATGGTTTAATATTTTAGGGAACTAACCCATTTGATCTTAGGAGGGATTGAAAATTTTAGAATTTTGATTTGAAATTTTCTTTTTGAATATTCATAATTATATATTAAGGAATATCTCTTGAATATCATCTTGAGAATAATATGATATATGATTAGTTGAGAATTTTTTATTTATTTAAAAAAATTCTAGATAAATATTATTTTGTAATTATCTATTAAAGAAGGGAATAGATTAAGAATTCATGTTTGATGATCAGTTTTTTATTTGATATAATTTGGATGTCAAGATTTTGAGGAAGTTAAATCCTATGTTCTTAATTAATATTCTAAAATCATGGAGGAGATCATTTATTGATTCTGAAGTATACTGTATCTAGAGGGGAATCTTCAAGTTATTTTATCCACTATTATAAATTAGTGGGAACCAATATAATGAACTATTGATAGATAGGTTTTTTTTATAAATCATCTTAGATTCTATGGATTGTACATTCCCTAATTATAATAAATTAATAAAATTAGTCATAAAACTATATCCCAGAATCAACTAAAATAAAACAAGGAATTTACTACCCACAATAGGGGCGAACCTCATAAAAACAAGTTGTTTAGTTACATTTCTATTTATATTCATTACTTCCAAGTGAGGATGAGTTTTATATGATATGTCGAACATTAAATTGAAAATCCATAGTGGATAATTTAAGAAAATTTAAATGCACTACTGGAACTAATTTATCCCCCAATATCAATGTCAATCACTCTATAACTTGGGGAATTTACACTATAACATTGATGTAATCCCAACATGTTTTCCACAACCCCGATATGATCAATAATAAGAAATAAACCCACTTATATAGAGGTTGATTTCACCTACTTCTTAAGACTCATTTATCATAATATTTATAGAATCTTTATAAACACATGATCAAACACTATGGACTCTAAACATCATTGGTGGAATTCAATATATAAAATTCTCATACTTTTTATAGAATACATTTTATTTTGGATTCATTACATATTATTTTCCATATTATAAATCATACTTTGTCCTGCTAAATAGGATTATCAAACTTCCATTGAATAAAAAATAAATTGAAATTAACTCCCACAGAGTACCTCAAAGGGAGATTCTCCTCCCATAATTCACCAAAATCCATGACATATGGTCAAGGCATATATTTCAGTAAGCAAATAGTTCTATTTTAATGAAATATATTTGAGTATTATAATTAATATTAAACATATATTATTTATCCATGAATCATTAAATTTATATTGAAAACCTATTAGTTAAATTTGGATATCTATAAGAAACAATCAATTTTAGATTGACATGAAGTCTAGTCAATTCCATTGTGTATATAATTAACAGTTGTACCAAATTATCATCTCTTAAATTTGTATGAAATTATTTGATTTGGTTTTTCTATATATGAACCTATAAATGACATCAATATCCTTCATGGTGTTTCTAAAATCCAACACAAAGCCTATTGAAATTTATCATGCTTCCATAATGGTGTAGAAAATGGTTTGAAACATTATTTTGAGTCTCTTATATTTGATATTAACCTACTAACATGTAAGGTATTTTTTAAAATAACCTAAAATACTATTAATTATACATATTAACATAAATTTTCATTTCATTTAACTAAATATTTTTTTAGAGGTATAGTGAAAAACCAAATTGGAATGATAATATTTATTTAAAAATTTCTCCCTCATTGGGAAGGAAACTTTTATCGCTTTTGAAAATAAAATGTCAAATATGAAGCCTCTGACCATCCTTCTAGGGTCACCTTACCATTTATGGAATCCATCATCTCTAAATATTCTATACCAAAAAGCTATTATTCCCTCACCTTATCTTTCTATTTGGTGTAACCACTATGATAGATAGCATAATTAACTCACCCATATTATATATATTCAATACCACTTTATAAAATAGGCTCTCGAGAATCCATTCCTATTTTCTTCTTGAACCACATACCCATGGATTTTTATCCCAAAGGATTGGATTCCATATTATTAATCCCTATATGTATTCTAAATCTATATAAATAGTTTTATAATACTCAATTCAATGATATTACTCTAAATTTAGATCATTATTCCATAAGAAGAAATTGAAATTCTAATAATCTATGTAAAGTAGGGGATCTTCCATAGAAAATACCATATTTTTTTGGAAAACAAGACTATCGCAATGTTGAGATCATGGCATGGGTAATTACATCCTCTAATGCAAAAATGGTTTAATACATATACCAAAACATTAAAACCTAGTACATGAACCCAAATAATACAAGTTTCTAAGGAATTATTAGAAAACACTTACCCCTCACTAGGTTTGAGAAGTACAAGAATGGATTCTATTGTGAAAATGGTTTTTAACTCCTCAAAATACCTTTTAAATTTTGTGTTAAATTAAATAGGAAAATATTTTCTATTTATAACCATCATTCGTGTGTCTAAATGTATGAAATTTTGAATAATGTATTGATAATTTATTACTAATCCAATAACATTGTATACCTCAAATATGATCTTTTTTACCATCTAGGATACTATTGATTAAATATTCATTGGCTCGACTAAAACACCATTATATTAACTCATATTACCTTGTTATTTTCCCCTTGAATATAAAAATAATAATTGGTCAATTTCTCTTAGTGATAATATTATTACAATTTTATCAAAACAATCGTTGTTTATAAATCATCAACTATTCACATTCATGAATACAAAAGTATTTGACTGATAAATACTATGAAAAAAGATATGATACATCATGAAAATATATTATTAATGAGTTCTATAAAAAAAAGTATAACATTACTGAGTCCAAATTCCATTACCAAATACTCTTAATGTCCATAGTTACTCTATGAACTACCACTAGAATGTTAAATTTTTTTAAACAAAGCTGATGTTATCATGATGTCAAGTGAATTTCTAAAAACAAATTAGAACCATTCAATTGATCAAATAGATCATAAATTCAAGATGGATGATATTTTTTCTTGATTTTTAATTGATTCAACTATTATAATGTTATAAAATCATTAATTCTATCTGATTTTATTTCAAAGGGAAATAGAGTATCTCAAGGTGAGGTCCTCAGTCCAAGGATTCATTTGTTATCAAAAACCACAAAAGGTTATTTATATTCCCTTAGTTCACCTATGGTTATTTAAAATAATGGAAAATATACAAGATTATTTCAAGATAATATATTATGTGAAAATTCTACCATAAAATTTAAGGGTAGTATTGAGAAATCATTTTAAAATACATCAAAATAATAGAAGAATTTTACTACAAAAAGTAAAACCAGCTTTCACTTTATCCCCCAAAAATAATCATTGTTAATTGACAGGAGGTACATAAAGAATACATTATTATAATCTTGAATCTAAAAGCTTTCACTTCCCATTAACCCTTATTTATATTATCATACCCCTCAAGAGTATATAACATCCCTTTATTCTAATAAGAGTTAATAATATACATTATATACAATCAAATTGTCTATAAAAAAGATTATATCAAACCTGAACATGTTAAGAATAATGAATACCTAGTAAAATTACACACTGAAATTCATAATAGTTCATTATAGACACCATAATCCATGACTATCTTGTTCTCTTTGTGATTTTTTATAATAATGATATCCGACATAACTTCTTAAAAAATCCCAACTAGTCAAAAATTATTTCCATATTCAATTAATGTGAATATCCAATATAAAATAATATATAAATTTTAGTGGAATAAACCAATATGTTTCCTATAAATACATATGGTCCAACATCTACCACTAGTGGATCTTACTCCTCTATAGATAACTTAAACTGAGTCACTTTATAAGAGGATCATTTACCCTACACTAATGGTTCTTACCACATTCCCAGAGCAATCATAGAGTTTTTCCTCATGAACTTCAACTTCTAGCATGAACTTGTCTATGAAGTCATACTCACCTAGGAATGAGATACTTTTACAAGAATTAGACCCTCCACTACTAATTAACTTGATGAATTATTGAAATATTTATTAAGGTGTCAATTATTTCCACAATTAAAAAAATTATGAGTCTTTATTGTATAATATTTTTTTAATGATATTTATGAACAATGGTATAATAATAATTCATATATAATACCTATATCCTATAGATAAATGTTTTTTTATATCAAAAACGTGTTACTATAATATCATCTGAAGAATAACCTCGCATTTTTTTCAAGTAACTATTAATACCCCCAAATCTCCCCAGGTGGTAGATGATACTCAAAATTGGGGGATATACCAAGATATCCTATTAACCCAATTATTCCGTATTAATCATCTTGATATATAGTTAATGAAAAAAATTACAACCAATAATCATAAACTGATTTAGAAGCCTATCTCAAACCATTATGACCCAAAAAACTCAATAGAATATACATATGTGGAGAAAAATCCAAATTCATGAACTAAGTAGAATAATCATGGACTATAATATCTTCTTACTACATATCAAAGATATTAATGGTATTTGATACTTGAAATGTGTAAGGGTAAAACTAATGGATAAATATCTTCACAACCCCTTCTGTTGATAATCCTTTATTAAACATATCTCTCTCAAAAACATCCTACCATTCTCATACAAGACTATTAAACATATACATCACCAACTAAACATTGAAATCAAATAGAATATCAAATAAATCAAATATATTACAGATATTCTTTAACCAATTCACTACCACTTTTGGTCTGGATTCCCCTCAAATAATTTTATCATTCTAAACAATAAATTCTAAAATATCATCCACCAATTCTTAATGGGGTGATATAAAATAGAAAAATGTTTAATATTATTATTTATAATCCCTTTTAAACTATTGATCCATCATAGGATAATCAAACACATCATTCTTAGACACCTCCTTACATCGATTTACATGCCATAATTATAGAGGAATCTATCTAAAATGTCAAATAAGAAACTGACTAACCCTAAAAAGAAAATTTATGTGGACATAAAATATTATGTATTCCCTATTTATTTACTCAGGACTATGTAAATAGTCCTAAACAATCTTTATTAACCCACCTCACCCAAAAGGATCATGTATTGATCAAAAGTTTCTTTCCCAAAAACCCACCATAGTCACGAGACACATTAAAAACACCATTCAAAAAAAAACTACCAATAAAAAAATAAAAAATCCTAAAAATCCATTTTTTAAATTCACTTCATAGTCAAATTCATGCATTTTTTTCTAAATCAAGGATCCATGATATGTTTACTATACATTAATTCGTATAATATGCATTAGTCCATAATTTTCCTTGATCTAAATTAATAAACCATGAAAACTTCAACATGAATTTATAGGGGGTTAAATAACCACTAGTCTTACCCCACTTCTAGGAGACTCATGGTATTTTTATCAAATGGTAAGATATACCTTTATATAACACTATTGTGAGTTCTAACACATCCTATATTTATACCTACCATAGAAAAAAAGATTCCAATTGTAACATTATAACCCAACCCCTGAATCCAAAAGAACACCTGAGTCATGTTAAAATGATACCAAGACTTAGGTGTATCCTCTTGATTACAAAGGTATAATAAAAAATAATTATGGGTCATATTATAAGTTTGGGTAAAAACATACTACCATATCAACCACCCTACACATTCCATGATCATAATGAAATTTTTGTATAAGGTTACTATATATTAGTCTTCCCTAACTTTTTTATGATACAATAAACATAATAATAAGAATAATTTTCACAATACATGGTAAAACTTTATAAATTAAAATAAAAAAATTAATGAAAACATATTTGTATATAAGTGTGTAATATTTAAATTAAATGAGAAAGGGACAAAAAATAAGACTACCCAAAATGGATCATAAATAAATCGTTCATGCATATCCAAAAACTGTATGAGTCATCCCATCTTCTAGAAATGCTCCTACCAGTAGATAATCCACCATGAGTATGGACCTAAATTTATGAAGTAGGATGCCTCACCCTTACCAATGTTGTAATATATCGTGTTTTCCTAATCTATTACCTTTTTATTTAATAGAGGAATAAAAGTGTTTAGAGGGTGTTAATAGATATACTATAGGTGGTGAGTAGAGAGATCCATGGGTCTATAAATTCTCACCATTCTATTATAGTGGGAATGGTGGAGTCCATGGGTTCAACTTTTTTTTTGTTTATTATGTATCTTGGCCCATTTGGTGTATAGTACACAGAATGGTTTAAATAAAACATAATGGAGGGTGTAATTTATGGAGGATTAACTTGTGTGAATCAAGGTAAGTCTATACACATATAATGGATTGAATGGATCAACTAGGATTCATTGGAGTTTACTATCTCCTTGGTTTTTCTAGGTGGATTAGAAACAAAATAATGATTTCCTTCATGATGAGTGTGGTTCTTAGAATTTTTACTTGTTGGAAATTGTAAAGGCTTATATGCCTATTTTTATAGACATGATAGTGTGTTGGGGTAGATTTGAGTCGTGTGAGGGGGTGGAAATTAAAATTGTGGCCTTACTAAAGTACAATTTGTGCCATTGATATGAGAAATATTGAGTTAATTCCCTCTAATCCATGTAAATAAGACTTAATGGTTTTCTATGTATTTAAAATAAAATATTCCAGATCATGGTGCATGTTAGGGTGTAGGTCAACCATTTTAAGGTTAATTTAAAAGTTTCATATGGTTTGGATGGATGTGTATTTTCAAACTACTAAAAATGAAAATCTCACTATGACCAAAAATACCACATCCACGGTGTATGTCACCATGTTCTGGTGGAGTCCTGACATGATTTATTTACAAATCAGTGGTCTAGTTCCCATTAGTTCATCTTTTATTTTACCTCTCTAAACCATAACTAACCCCATGCTCTCTTTGTTACCCTTAGTCATATTTCTTAGTGGTATTAACCTATTGTTTTTCTGAGATAATAAATTATTTATTTTTGGTATTCTTCTTTACCCCTTTTCTATTCATTCATATTCCCTTACTTTATTGAGGTTATTTGGATCACTATTTCTATTTAATTTGAATATTAGTTAATGGCGATTAATCAATATTAGGATTTTAGGAGGCCTCTTTTGGGTTTGGATGTGGTTGATACTATATTATTCTATTCTTATGTGGCATTTTATTTAAGATTCATAATAATTCTTGGGATTCAAGAACTCTCTTCGGTTATGTATAAATTTTTTAAATTTTATGATTTTTATTTCAATAATAAGATAATATGGGAAGGAATAATGATTATAATAAACTATAATAAGATTTTTTTTAAATGTTGACCACACATGCTTTATATGATTTATATTATTTCCATTGTATGTTATTGGTGTTCAATGTTTTGATTTCATCTATGATTTACGTTATTTATTTTAATTAGTTTTTATAAGATCACATTTCACAAAATTATAAATCACTGAATAATTGTAATTGAAGTATTTGTTTTGAAAATACAGATATTTGTAATGATATGTGTTTTACACTAATGTTAAATATTAAGAGAAGAAAATTTTGGTGATTTACTGCTGACATTGGATGTTTTTATATCATATTGTTTTTATATTTACCTAATTTTTTATCCTTTAATGAGATTTTTTGTTTTTTGATGGTTGGGTTTGTAGGTACATTCGAGCAGTGGGCATTGTGTCTTCATTACCATGGTTAGCGAGAGGGGTTTTGGCCTATTTTTTTGGTTTTCATGGATTATGTTATTGGTTTATAATCCTAACAAGGGATGCGTTATAGGTTAGTTTTAATAGGAAAGACAATAGAGATATTTTTATTGTTATTTAGTGGATATGTAATTTAAATAGTTATGTGAAACTAGTAATGGGTGTGGATTCTAATTCGATGAATAATAGGATATAAATGGAATTCCAAAAAATAAATGAATGAGCTAGTCGATAGAATCAATATAAAAATGGGGAAGTATGAAATTATATGGTTATTAAATATGAACCTAAAATATCAAAATGAATATAGTTTAATTGGTAAATGGTAAATCTAGAAAAACTAAAATTACCTGACCATATAGGTACTTGTGAATGTTTTTCATATATTTTTTTTCGTGATGATTTTGTGGTTGGTTTGTTATTTAAAGTTAGAAAATGAGAGTTTGTAAGTGGAATCGACTAAATTGACTTTTTTATGGGTGTGGTAGTGTAGTTTTAGTTTTTATCCTCTATATTGGGCTTCAGTGTGATTATATTATAATGTATTTTACTATTATTTCTTTTTCCACCCCAATAAAGTTACATATCTTCACCGATTCCTAAATGGTTTTGGTTCTAGGTGTTTTAACCAAACATCCAGGATATAAAGGGAATATATGTCTTACTACCCCTTATTCACACTCTCCCTTTTATGTGTGTCATGGGTTTTTATTTCTCAAATAAGGTATGGTCAAATAAATAATGTATGTGATGTAATAGAAGACCCTGTGTGGTATTGATGAGGATGTTTCTAATGTATTGTCATACCCTATGGTGTATTTATTTAATGGTAATTGGTAGGGTAATTCATGGTAGGAATATGAAACTAGGTTATTGTCCTTCACATTCATGACTCCCAAATGAAGTAATAGTTTACCCTCTAGGTGATTATTAGTTCAACTATTTATTCCCTAGAGTATTATTACGATTCTCCCCCATTTTCATGATAGGTCTTATAGAATATCATATGGTGTATACATGTTACAATATGATTTATATATAAATAAATATATTTATATTTTTCATGTAGGTACATGGTGAATGAGATGGACATTAATAACTTAGATATTAGGATCTCTACTGCAGATGATGCCTTCAGTTTTATTTTTATTTTTATTTTGAGACATTTTTTTTGTATGAAATTACATGAATTTTTGGTTTATTGGTTTTATTTTATATCATGGGTTTGATTTTAGGTATTGTTTTATGTTCCTGGTATTTATTAGGGAAATGTCTCACATTTTTTTGATTATACCGTTGGTGATATTCACAAAATCAAGACCTATTGGTGGTTGGACATGGGGGGTCACACACATTTTTACCACATACCTTTAAGGGCTTTCAAGTGGTTTTTTGTTGTTAAATTCATCCCATTGGAGTAAATTTACATATCCATATATTGGTAATGTAATGGGTGAGTACAAACCCAAGTTATATTTGACAAAAACTTTCTTGTACATTCGATGTATGTGAAAAAAGGTTGATATGTATATGTTTTAAAAAGAATTCCCCAATATAGGAAAAATTAAAAAACTATAAGTAAGAATTTAAAATTTAAATACAAAGTAAGAATTATCAAAAGTCATAATACATATGTCAAACATTAATTTTAAAAGAAAAAACATTTCCAAGACTCAAAAAAAACTCAATGGAAAATAAAAACCATGAGAAACTACCAAAATCTTTAATATAATTTACTTCTCATGACTATACCACTACCCAAAAAACTTATAAATACCCCATTAACACTGAGAAGGAACCCACACATAAATGGAAATTAGAACATTGTAAAACCTAATAAGGTATTTACACTGAAAACAGATTTTATACTACATATTTTGTCCCAATTACAAGCATCCTAATAAATATAATCACAATTAAAACAAAAAATAAATTTAATCCAACAATTAAGAAAACATTCATTAATAATTTACCATTTCACATAATTTTACAAAAAACATTCACCCACTAAGAAAATACACCAATACAATTTTCACACAAAACAATATCACATTAATAGATTTTTAATTAACAATAAATAATACCTTCCACTAAATTTCATTTTTAAAAACAATTAACAAAATAAACACACCTAATCTCAAGAACTTTCACACAAAATCATGTGTGAAATAATCCACCTTCAATAACCCAAGGATGATAAAAAATCATATTATCAAAATTGAGATCCTTTCTCTCATTTCCCTTATAACTAAAATCTGCAATATAATCAATATTAATAAAATAATTTTATTGAAAACCTATACAATTTGGTTTTATTAAGGAGAAAAAAAATAAAAAAAAGGAGGAGTGGCCCAGAGGTCACTTACCTTAGATCAGAAACCCAACCACCCCAGATTTCAAAAGAGATGAGTTTGTGACGAAGATATTTTGAAAATATCCCCAAAATGCTTCCTATGTAGAGGGGTCAAAGTGATGTGGATAATATGATATTTGAATTGAAAAAAATAGGTTAAAATGAATGATTTACTAGAGCTTATACTCAAAATATATTGGGTCCAATCAAGATAGCCCTAATAACATTAAATAAAAGGTAAAATTGAAAAGTCAAGGGTTACAATGTTGTTTAAAAATATGATAGTGTACCACTACCTCCACATACTCATGCACTAGAGATATATAGTATTAAGGTACATAGAATGAAAACATGGTACTTATATCCATAATTTCAGTCTTTGATAATGCTTCTAACACTTGGTTTTCATCCCTATAGGCAGGTGAAATAGTCAAATTTATAAATTTATCAAGAGTAATTCACATAATTCAGTGGGGAATAATTCTCCATGGGACATCCCTTGTTATTGAATTAAGGTAATTAATAACACTTTGAGAGTCCTATTCGATCCACTATGAATTCCAGTTTTGGTGGATGGAATGCTTAATATACTAAATGATAACCCAAATATTAGCTTCTTAAAAAATCCCTTACTAATAATGTGGTGGAATAATCCTTTTAGAAAACCACAGTGGTTATGGAATAATACCCCACAACCTAAGGGCCTTGAACTTTCTGAGGTACCTCCATAAAAATTTATCTAAATACATTATTAAATCAGTTTAATCAATAAAATAAACATCATTACCAGAGGTTTCCTCATCATTCCTAAGATTCTAAAAAGCCTAAGGATGTTGAGATCCTCAATGGTGTTGTTTATAGTTCCTAGTTGTACATCAGAACTAGATTTAAGAGGATTATGTACAACATTGGTACCTATATATAGAGATGTAATTTGGTTATCAAAGAGTCATATGTTACTTTATTCCCAATTCAAGATTAAGACCTATGAACATGTATCCAATAAGAGATTGTGTATCTAATCAGTTCTACCACTCTTGATGATATCAATCAAATTTTATTCTAGATGCATGGATGAAAATAGATCAATACATAAATTGTATTATAATATATTTCCAGATATCTTATGCAAATTTAGAGTCCAAGAATAAGTGTTTCATGTTTTCCTCCGCATTTAGGCTACATGAAATTATTATAATTTCCTAGAGACTATGTTATGACCACACAATTCTTATTATATAAAATTTTATTGTCTTAAATGGTTTAAATATGTGATCATGATGGCCATTATTTAACTATCATGATCTCATTATCTCCCCAAACCACCCAATATATCTCACTTAGGGTTTTTTCCATGGTCCCAAATACCATGATTCATCCATGAACCATCCAAAAAATCATACAAACACCCAATTTTACTTCCAAAACTCACAGATTTTGATATATATATATATATATCAAAAATGAGCTAAACATACATTTGAAATATCCCTACAATTATGCATATATAGTAATATATATTTTTTAAATTAAAATTTACAATATCATATTTGTATTAATATTTGTAAAATATTTATGTAGTACTAACAATATGTGTAAAAAAATTCATTAGTTAATCATAAGTTATTTCTACATAAGAATATAACACTGAACCATAATATAATATAAAAATATCACATAAAATTCAAATTTTTTAAAAATAAAAATAGGTGGTGATATAATAGTTGTATAACCTACAATATATGTAATTTTAATTTGAATTTTATGATGAATAATTTTTAAATTTTTAAATATTTCATTTGGAGACATTGGTTGTTGATGTTGATAAATCCCATCATTACGATTCTATTTTTTTTGATTTTATGTAAGTATTTAAATCATATAAACCAAACATTATATATCTATTCAATTAGTTAAGTATTAATTTAATGAAATTTCTATTCAATATTTTAATAATTTGTTTTGTAATATGTATTTATGCGATTCTTTTAATTAGCAGTACGATACAAATTTATCTTACCACACAAAGTATTTATATACAAAAAACATGTTAAAGAATTATTTAATATCTATAAATAGAAATACATGAGAGAATATATACTAAAATATCACTTTTTAAGCATTGTTGGACACCCTTTATAGAAATTGGAAACTTTACATTAGGTCATGTGAACTGCCAAAATGATAAGATCAAATTCCACTAATGTTTATCCTTTACTCAATTTGTTTTCACTTGTTCCTTTTACATTTGTGTACAAGTAAAGATTAGTGGATTCATCATAGAACATTTCATTTAATTAGGTTTAACGTAGCAATGCATTTTTTATAAATACTTGAATGTAAAAATGTTTATGGATTCCTACACATACCCAAGTTCTTGGTGGACTGTAAATTGATCCATTGGCCCCAATTATTTGAACCATTATGAAGAAGAATGGGTATTGGACGCTCCCATGACCTCATTCTCTGATTTTTCCTCTATATAGAATATGGATATTAAAACCTTGTATAATTTACTAAAGTTAATGATAATTAAACAATACACTGTCCTAAACAAGGTTAAAAGAGCCACATTGTCACTTATATAAGTTCACTATGTGCTTAGGTACTTTATGGTGAACCCTACTATAGAGATATAGGCCCAATTCCCATTGGGGATCTTCTAAAATGGGTAAAACCATTCACAATATTAAAAAAAAAAGTTGAACATTTTCCCTTACTCCATAATAGAGGACCCTTCATTCCACCGATAAACTATGGTAGCCCCTTCGCCACAATAATTAGTTATGGTGAACCTTTAAACCTACACCAAAACCATATTAAACCTACCCCCTAAACCCAAATTAGAGTGAACCACCATCCTTAGACCAAAAATAGGGATAAATCATGTCTCTTCCATATACCAAGGTAAAATATCACTTCGTCTCAACAATGGGTATGTGGATACCCATATGTTCAATGGGAAATCATATTTCTACCCAAGACTCTTACATGAGAATTTAGCTTTACCAACCACCTCTAATGAAACATGATTAACTTGATAAGGGAATGTATATCAATGTGAACCCCTTCTATCATACATTTCCTTGAAAAAATGGTAACTTTGAGATTGTCTTACAAGATATGAAGAACCCCTAGGATGATAAAAATCAAAATTTCATTGATGATGTAGTTTTCATTTAATAGGATACGAGAGAAGAATCTAATGGATTAGGATACTCATCTTGGATATTGAAGGATCATGTTGGCCAATATTTTCCACTCAATTATCCAAGATAATAAATTTCTTTTTCAAAGATGTAATTCATAATCATATTCTCATTGATGATTTCATTACAATTATTAGTTAATTATTTGAGAATATGTATCATAACCTCCAATATAGTGTAATCCTTGACATGTTATCATGAGGCCCTATTCCCCATGAGTATAATCAAACTTCCTAGTTGAGTTACCAATAAATGGGATGGGAGAAGTCTGAGTGAATCCTTATATATGTAAGAACCATTTAACACTGTGTTTTCACCTATTCTGTGGAACAATTTCAATTTCATATGATTTAAAACTATATAAACACATCTTAGTCACAAAATGTTTAATTTCATTAAAAAGGTCTCATCACAAGATTTTATACTACTTGATAACATCCTACTTGAATGATTTTAAACAACATTAAACCTTTCTACGTGTATAACATTATACTACATGGATTTGTCCAGTTATATGAAATTAAACTATACAAATCAATATTTTATTGATTTTATTTTTGTTAATAATAATAAGTAGCATGCATATCTAAGGTTTAAATACAATTATGTCTAGAACATTGTTTCTTCTATACTATACTTCATGGTAAAATCCAAATGATACATTATCTATGCTATTTTATCGAAGAAGATCCCCATCATTAGATATATTCCCTTTTTTGTGTCATAAAACTTTTTCCCCTCACTATGTTCCAAGTAAGATGAATATAATTTTCTTAAGGGGATATATTCCCTATAATAAGAAATAAAAATCACCTTTCACATATAATTACTATACCATATATTTCTAGTAATATTTTACCAAAAATTCAAATCCAAATGACTTTAAACTACTTGTAATAGTTCATTGATACATGAACATAAAGGGAGACATAGTGGTCCCCGTAAAATGACCTAAAATGGTATAAAATAACTTATTATATAGAATTAGACTACTTTGATCCTGATTTCCTTCATATAGATACATATAAATCCCATATCATGTCTGAATCTAAACAATACAACACCCAATACCATATTATTTAGGGTTAAACTGTAGAGTTGTGGACTATTTGTAATTAAAATATTATATAATTATCTAATTAATGGAAAAAATATGGATAACATTTAATATATATAGATGTTAAAATAGATAAACAATTTTAATTGTATCATTGGAACATGTGTAACTAGTTTCACAATGGGATTTTATAAGGATTCATGAATTTGACATAAATCCATAAGATAGTCCCAATGTAGGAAATTTTTTCCCATCTAAATTTTGTTCTGTTTCACACAACACATATTATTAACCAACATGTCATCAAACTATCACTGGTAAAATCCTTGTGACTACCAAAATTTGGAATGTAGTTTCATGCATGAATAAAACATCATGGTAATGAAAACGCAATGGGTAAATAAATGATGAAAATGAAGTGAAATCCATTAATTTCATATAAATTGATTCACAACCAGGAATCATTAATATTTTCCCCTATTATCACAGGTTATTGAAACAACCATGTTGAACCTGAAATGAAATTATTTAGCCACACATTATTAAATCAAGACTAAGTTTCAATTATTTTTTCCCTCCAAAATATTGAATTAGGAAAACAGTTCTTTTACCAGACATGAATCTTCCAAATGAAAAAGTTATCAATTGAGCATTCACTTACTTCTGAGCCTATATTGAAAGTTTTTCATGATTATTTATTTATTCTTCTGAACATATAGAATAAAAATTACCTTTAATCTAAAATAACATGGAATCATCATAGTGTCAAATTCATTTATTAGCCACCCCAAAGTAAATGTAATTTCTAAAAAATCAATAATTATCACTAACTACACATATTAAATAATTACTAATGAAAACTTGATGGATTGTTTTGATAATGGTATTTACCCACCCTGGAGGTGTCATGAGAGAGCCTATAACTATCAATATCCTCAATTAACTCACCTGTAGAGGATGCTCATGGCATATGTAGTGGCTGATGTATCCACCTCAAACTAATTTAGGACTATATCCACACCATTTGATAATAATTAACTCCCTTAACATAGGGAGATAGAAGAGGTGGATGATAAAGAAATAACCATATCCCAAGAGATACGGAGGAGGGATCATACTAACCAATACTACAACTAATTTAGCATGACTTCAACTCCTCATCAAAATGATGAGAATTTCCTTTAGGAAGATTCATCTTCCACTTCAGAGACCCAAGAACCTAAGAGATCCTTCCATGTAAGACAAGATATCAGATGTAGGGAGTGAGATCATATCCCCATTATATATGAGAAGCATGATGATATACCTTGACAAATAAATGGGAAGGACAATATTTATTCTCAAATATAACATGTTTGTTAGTATATGCTAGAAGTAGTGGAGGAACTATGTTGGCATATTCTATCATACACTAGGATATATGATTATATCTATTCCATTGCACATGATGATTTTAGTCATATCCTAATGAAAAAAGAATAATGTGAATGGGATAATTTCCCTACTATAATTGAGAAGTTGTTTTATTTTCACATTCCAATTATACAAATCAGAACATCTCATCAGAAATTGAATGGAAATATTTTATTCCTACTTGTTTTGACTGGTAAATTATGGTGGAATGTAAAGGGTTATAAAATATTCTTTCATGATCTAAAATTTCATTTCAATATATTATGAATGAAATATGGGAGTTTCTTATGAGTTATCCTACCTATTAAGGTCACTATATCCATAGAATTAATTATGAAACCCAATTGAAAATATCAATGATAAAATCCCACTAGGTTAGTACAAAATATAGAATCATGCTCATATATATATTACTAAATCAATTTTTATATTATTTACATTCTTTAATATCATTCAATAGAATCCTAATAATCCAATATATCTTCCTAAAAATGGAAATAATCTACAATTGTGGATTATCTCCCTACATTACTTTAATCATTAGCTCTGGATGTCCTCCTCACTATTACCTCCTTGAATGTCCTCATAATTCAAATGTTATCAATCATGGGAAAAACTTTCATGGTGTGACCTACAAAATTCCTTCTCATAGTTTGGAAATTAGTCACCAAGAAAGTGATACCCATGCTAATTCATCATGTACTAGTATCCATGAAGGTCCCCCATGTGGAATCATGGATGTCCACCCGAAATGGCCTCTATATAGAATATAATCCAAAGGACTACCCTAAAGTTATAAATAATGAGAGAATTAAGGCCCCCTTAAGTAAACAAACTCTGAAGATGACTATAGAGGCCCTCCTAATGTAATTAACTCCAAATAACCTACCCATAGTAATATCTCATTTCAATAAATAGATCTCATGTTACAAAATCCACTCAATGAATGACCACATAATAAGAGGAACATGAGATATTGAGACCATCCATATCAATTTAATCAAATCTAAATATATATATCTATTCTCAACCAAAAGATTGTATAATGGTAAAAACATCATCCATTCCCCATTTGTATTTACTACACATCAGTGCAATGGTTTAGATCCCAAAAAAACCAAATCTTCTTTAACAAAGTATCAAGGAAATAACCTCTCTAGGAAGAACAATTAGAAGAGCCCCTCTATAAATATAAAGACAAAACCATGATTATGAGGGAGGAATTAGCTAAAGATTATGTACCTATTATATTTTCACTTTTCTCCACCACCTAGTATGTAATTATAATTAAATTTAAATATTAATTTATAATTTATTAGTGACAAAATTTGTGGGAAAATATTTTCCATATCAAGGAGAAATTATTTTCTAATATAGAATATTCAAACTTTTTAAATGTGATAAGGGTTCTCTATTTTAAAACGTACTTGGATGATATTTCAAAAACAATATAACCAAAGTTCGTGAGTTAGTGAAGAGAACATCAATATTCATACGTTTATGCTTTGAGAACACAACACTAGTTGATAGTAGATTCCCCACCCGATGTACTCATTAGAGGGTGGGGTGACCATGGAACATCATATTTTACCTTGATACATATGCAACAGATTCCAAAAAGCAATGTGACCAAAAATTTCATTTACAAGGGTTGATTCTTGGTCCCTACATCCATATATAATGATTGTTTAGTTTATAAAAATAATGTTACGTAAAATCATAGAAAATGTGAACATGGTATGATATAGTGTTTGAAAGACTACTAAATTACACATATATAAAATATGAACATACATCTCACTTGAAAAATGTAAATACACTGGCCATGTTGCAACCCTCAGTGGAAATATACTCACACTCACAACATACACTACATACATCCCATTCTCTGGTTGAGGTAAGGAAGATCATGAAGGATATGGAGATTACTACTATAGTATTAGTGCAAGAAGAATCTAGTCTATAAGGATATGAAATTTTTTCCACAAACTCCACCCTTGGGATAATAAAATTTCTATTGAGTCTATAATTTTACGGAGTAGGTACCAATATAATCCCATCCCATAGAGATGAGGCTATTATTACCCCTTCCTCCACCGTAGAAGTTAGTATTCTCTAGATTGAGTGAATCCTTACAGGATGAATATTCGTAGTTTCTTTCACCAACTAATACATAATTATAACAGGTCGTGCATGTTATTAAGGATGTTGGGGAATGCCTTAGGATTACCCTACATAAATCGCTGATCTGATAGTGTAATGGAGGAATGTTTAATTGCCACAAAGGATAAAATCTAAAACAATCTGTTGAGGAGGTGAACAATGTAGGTGATTACTCCTTATACCTTAATGGGAAATTAGAGGGTGTAAGATCCTCAAATTACACTATGATAGATGAATACATGATTTGTACTATGTATTATATATAATTTAACATCATTAATGATAGTGTTGGAGATGATTTATAGAATCATGTTGACATATAAAAATGTCACGACGAAACATCGATTTAGAATATGGGGTGCACAGAAACATTCAAATAAGGTGTGTATACCTAATATTATTCTAAATCATATAATTTTGAATATCCTCTGAAATATTTATTCCCACTTGTTCACTTGGATATAACAAGGTAAAATAGAAAAGTGTTACTATATCTATTATCCACTCAATACTCAAGGAAACTAAATACCTCATGGATAAGGGGAAGCTTGCTTAGTAAGAATATTAGATTGATCAATTGATGTAACCTAAAATCAAGTTACATAGATTGAATATTAGTAATGAAAATAATATCAAGGAATAAGATTATGTTCCACCTCTAGTATAAAGCTTCCAATTAAAAGAAGTTCTATATTTTATAAAAATGCAACCAATTAATTTTTCATTATTGGAGACTAGAATATAAGTCTATTTAAACTAAGCACAATTTTTTTATCATTATTTTCCCTAATTGGGATAACAAAACGATTCATTCTAAAAATAATCCAATGGACCACCCCAAATGCATAAAAACAATATATGAATGTGAGCCCATCATATCAGGTTCCACTTTTTACATTTACTCAAGCATTTTCCCAAATGGTAGTTCATCTAGAAAATATCATATCCATCTATTAATTTGTTAATCAAATGAAAAAAATATAGGTTTTTTGATTTCTAGTATAAATGGAAATAAATATGTATATGGAATTAGTGGATATGAATCATCCTTTTTTGCATCACTGGGAATATAAAATTTCCAATCATAAATGGTACTAAAGTCCCATATAAATATTTTACTCAATTATATCACGGTGTGGTCTAATGATGGTAACTCTAGAAGAAAAATAGGCAATTGAACATAGGTGATTTTGGGTATCCTTGGATGGACCAACATTTTTTTTGTATACAAATATTCCTTCAAGGACTATTAAGGGATTGGAAGACGATCATCCATAATCACTTTACTAATTTAGCTCTATGGTATAGAAGATGAGTATCCTTGATCTATAAATATATAAGAAGAAATATAAAGAAAGGGTCATAGAATTAATTACAAAATTTAAGGGATTAATTATTCCTTTAATATGAAACTCTAATAAGAATAGTTACTGGGCATATGTATAAAGAATATCTTGTTTAAATTGAAAATACCATTTATTACACAAAAAATATCATGATGAATTTTGGGAATTTTATATAATAGTACAATGTTATCAAATGGTCAAAGTCTAAATCTCATCCACCGCTACTAACTGAAGGAAAAAACCGATCATAGGGAAGGGAGAGCCTTTTATGCTCAGACCAGTACTAGTTCCCACTCTAAACCACAGAACTACCAAATATAATGTGGTCCCACCATCTAATTTCTTGAAACAATAATAACACCGACATTATGAGGGAGGGAAGGAAGGAATAAAGGGATCCTCTATTTTAGGGGAAAAGGGGAAAAATATTCCTTGGGAATGGAATATGTATCAGGATACTATTTTGTTTTGAAAAGTATACTTTTCTCATGTTTATATTGCCTAGAAATACTAATTTTATTTGTATCCATGACCACCCTTACTACTACCATTACCATTGAATTCCTTGACATAATATCATATATGATTTCATCATCAATGATATCTTCTAGATGATCATGGAATCTGTGAAAGTAAAACTCATAAAACCTATGGAGTAAGTGAATTGTGTCTCTGTTATCCTAGAAGAAGAAGGATAATTGAAGAAATTCCCAAGTATAAGAATACAAAATTATGAGGACTACGTGAAAAGAAAAGCTATCAACTAGAAACATTCTATCATTATAGTGAAACTAAATCTTCTAGTTGTAACCCCAATACCCTATATCAAACCTAATGTGTCATCTATATCACAAATTTCTTTAAGAATGTGCTATAATTATCATAAAAAGAGTAAGGAACATGTGGTGGGATTTTAATTGGATCCCAAGACCGTCCCATTTCATTAAGAATTCATACCTCATTTACATAGAGGATGGGCATTTCCCTACCAAACATAGTCATTTTCAGATGAAGTTCTACACTATGGTTCTATTAATGTGATATAATTTCCAAACCACTTCTTTGAAAATGAAGGATCATATGAACCTTAGTCCCCCTCTTTAAATAGGGAAGTGGTGTCTGTTTTCGATGAGCCAAGGGATAAGGGTCCACACTAGATCAAAAATCTCCGGTGGTTTCTCTAATAAATCCATATATAACACATAGACCTAGAGAAATACACTTCACTAATCTCAAAAGGACCATAAATAATATGAAGAATCATCTAGAATTTATTTTAATCCAATCATGATGACAAATTGACTATAAATTGTACAATATTAATGTCTATATCAAAATTCAACTAGGTCAACTAAATTTAACCCAAAAAACATATATGTTGAAATCTTATATTTGGGAATCAACAACTGTGTATGTATTCTCATCATCAAGTCTCATGATAAGGTAAAACATTAAAGAACAAAATTAAGGCCCCTATTTGATATTTATGACATTTTGAAAAAGATTATTTTTATCCCTAACATGCTTTAAATCTTAGATTACCATTACCTTATAATGGAAACCCAAGAAGAACTAATTTTTGCCCATTTAATCCCATAATAATTAAAAGAAAATCTAGATGCTAGTGAGGTATATTGTTTAGAAAGTTTCCATACTAAATGTGATATGGTTATCTCATTTATTGAAAAAGACCAATAAGACACTATATTGTGGAACATCATACACTATTATGTTTTTGGGAAGCTAAAAAACACTATAATTTGTTGATTAGTAATTGATAATGGTTCCATAATCAACATAATACCATTATGGACCCTCAAAATATTGCGATATAGTGAGGCTGACCTTTCTCCATCCAACCATTTTTTTCAGGGGTTTGAAAATAGTGTAAAACGTTTCTTTTTAAGATCTATATAAAATACCAATTTATAAATCTCATTTATTACTATGAAGTTAGTGTTATCTTCTAGGATACTACATTTAATGCCTTATTTGGGAGGTTGTGGCTTTATTTTCATAAATAAATGTCCTTATAGTTCCATTAGTGCTTTTATTACATCATTAATTATAGTATTGGAGTATAGTATATTGAAAAATCTTCCTTTGATCCATGTGAATACTGGTACATAGATATAGGATTATACAATATAGAGGGGAATAAAATGTTGACAAATGAGGAAATTCAAGAAACATCACCCAATTGTTTGGAGAGAGACTATATTAATCCATTCACTTAACTGGGAGAAAATTATATATTTTATAGTAAAAAAATTAATCCAATCACCCCCGATTGAAGTACTAATAATGTACTAGAAATTGAACACCTCTACTCAAGGGCTAGTCTATCTGATGTTCAAACCACACATCTGAGGTTCTTTGTTAAATCTGACTTTAAACATATTAAAAGGATGTATACACAGGTCACAAGAAGATTTTTCCAAAAAATAATAATATCAAATACACCAATTGAATCCAATTTCCTAATAGATTTTTGTTATCTTGAAATATATAACAATTCCCTTATTAATAGTTTAATCTTACAATCTCAAGGATTTTATGATTTACTTACATTTTTATTCAAATGATCCAAATATACTTCATCATATTTTATAAAAATAGTCTACATCTCTATATATTCTCACGAGTCTTAGAATTTTGAAATATCATACCCCCTAATTATAGTATGAAGGAAAGGGAAAATACATATGATTCCTATGATAGTGATGTCTATTCACCAACAATCCCAATATTCATGGATTCCTCTCACTATTTTCAAGAGGTGAAAAATTCCAAAACTCAGCTTCTATATCAAAAAAACTCCCTTCATATTCAAAATCAATAGATAAAATATTAGAATAAGGATAAAAAGTCGATCTCTAATTTTCTCATTTGGTATTCTAAGAAGGAATCTTGACCAATATTAATGAGCAGAAAGAAGTGAATTTTGGAATTAAAGAATATCCCAATAATACATGTATTAGTGTTTCTATGAATCCCTTGGAACCAAAAAAATACATAAATATTTTGAAATAACATCGATGTGTATTTTTTGGTAAATATTAAAGAATAACTATTTTTTATTCTAATATGGGAATTATTCATTTGATTTTAGTAGAAGACCAATATGGAAATTAGTAGGAAAACATGAGAATGAATCTTACCTAAGCTATGATGGTGGAAGTTTAATATTACAAGATCATTATAATCAAATTAATTTAATAATTTTGATACTAAAAAAATTTGTCCAAAATATTCCACATGAAAAATAAAAATTACTAGATCGGGGTTTGTATTAACATCATGGACCTCAACCATTAATACCCAATGAATTCTTTCCTGATTATGATCTTAAAATTCTTGATTGATGAGAAAATTGGGTTCAATTAAATATGATTCATGGATGGTTATTTGGTATATATTGAAAATCTAAGGGTTTCTAAAGACAGAATATACACTTCTTTTTTGGAAATCAAAGAGGTATATTGTTACTAAGTGATTCCCTTTATCTTGAAGAAAATTTTGGTCACCTATCAGTGCTTCATGAACTATACCCACAAACCCCCTATAAATAAGATTGAAGAATGGTAAATTGATTAATTTGTAGGCATATCTCAATAGCACAATTATCATATTACTAATCCTTGCATGGGTTAGAAAAAACTAAGAAGTATTGATTTAAGATGATTCCCAAAAATGATATTTGGATGTGAAATTATAAATATTCCAGGGCTTTTGGTGTGCTAATATGGAATCAAAGGTGACCTAGAAAAGACTAATAAAATCATATATATTTAAATTCCATAAAACCTAAATGTGTTTAGTGTAATTTAGGTACATATTTCCCACAAAAAACATTTAATAGAAAATCTTTCCATGAATTGACTACCACTCACAAGGTTAATGAAAAAAATGGAATCGCCTATCATTTGGATTAATATTTTCAAGACTATATTGATGATCTCAAGAAGTATTTATTTCCCCCAACAGTCATAATAATTTTTTAAATGGAAATTCACACATTCTATATATTTCCACAATAGAGTGATCACTTGATTCCCATTTTCATTGAATAATTATGTAGTGAACGAGAATAGTCTTAACCATCTATGTAGAAAAATTATAGATATTGGGATACGATATTATGATATTGAAAATAATTTTCTTTCAATGATATTTGTAGTAAGGAAACAGGGATAATAATTATATAATCCATTGTTCTACAGGTTACCTCTCATAGAATTACAAAAATATATCCTAAGGATTATAATGATAACTAGATATCTATCATAGCGCGAGTTCATCTTTTATAAATTTGATATATGATTTTTTCTAAAGAGTAAATTAGAGGTAATGTTTTGACAGATATTCATAACAAAAACACAAACCTTAGATAATGCACTATTAGATATAGAGCTTTCCGATGAAGAGAGTTTCTCGTTTTGGAACACCCCCCAAATATAGGATATGTAATTTGATAGTTACAATGGGATACTAAAAAAATAATAATTAAATATTAAAAACTCAAAAAATTAGGATTAGTAATTTTTTAATTATCCCCAATTGAAGAAGTTATTTAACATTACTTCTTGTAGTTAGAGGATTCCATCAATAATGATGTAGTCAATCTGGTTCTAATTATTGTTTTAGAGCTATATTTAAAAATATAGATAGATTATCACAATATCAAAGGTGAATTAGAGTTGCTAATAAATAAAATCAATGGTCAATATAAAATTAAGAAAGTTTAGCTAAAAACTTTACAAAACTACATACAAGTGTTAATGTAAAATTTCTCCTCATATCCAACTATATCCTATATCCTATATTTACAGAAATCATGTTATGATATATTGGATAATACATCTATAACCCATTGGATCCAAAGAAGGATGGTATTTTCATTAACATTCCAAATAATAGGGTGGTATCTATATTTTTAAACCAAAACATATATGAAATTTATGAGATACAAATCACCATTGATCAAGGTGTGTCTATATCCTTTCAAATAGATTCCTCCATTGGAAGTATGTTCCCCATAGTAGACTACATTCAAAATGGAATTAATCTTCCAGATCGAGCTAAGAGGGAGTTGATCCATTGAAAGGGAGTTAATTTCATCCTATATAATAGATAGAATACTGATAGAATCCTATAAAAATGATACATTTATGGTATCCTCTTGAAATGTGTTGAGGGAGGAGAAAACATTATTGTAATATAGTAATTCTATGCCAGTGCATGCATTTTTAATTATTCCAAAGACTAAAACTCCCATTATATAAAGAGACATGGATATTTTGGGACATCAATAACACAAAAATAAATTGATTTCACCTATAAGTTTCACGGATACTAGATACAATATTATTTCATTAAAAACCCAAAATATCTAGTTGATATCACTAGGTAAACATTTTCGTTTTCTATTTGGGGAATAGATTTTATGGTATTATATTCCCTAAATAAATTTACAATATCCATGTATATCCTTACTATAAGTTTCTAATTTTCTAAATTGGTTGAGTAAATTCCCCAAAAGGAAGTCAAGTAAAAGTACATCATCAGTTTCATGATGTCCAATATCATCAAAAAATTGTTTTTTTAGAAAATATTGAAAACTAATGGAACGAATTTATGTTCTTACAAATTGAAGAGACATTATTATGAATAACATAATTAGAATAAACTATAATCTCATTAAAATATTGTATAAGAAGTTTAGATAGATTATTTCAAAAAATTCTCAATTTAATGTCCCCCGGAATATGGTAGACAAAGATAAAAATTCCTTTCGAGATAAACTATTACATGATTTGTGGGCTTATCAAAAAAAACTTGTAATTATATTAAAGTGGCCTCACATTCTCTTATATTTGAGAATTTTTAAGTCTTTCCAAGTGAGATATTGAAACCCTTACTCTATATTTCCATTTTTAATAATATATCGAAATCTATAAATCTCAAATCCATTTGGACAAGATGGAATGAATTTTTGGGGGAGGATATAATGTTTTTATAATCTAGAAGTTAATTATTACATAGTTTCATGATAATTTAATAAGAAATTTAATCTCTACGCATTTCTAGAAGGAGAGATTATGTCATCTCTTAGAACCCTAATTATACCAGGAACGATTCCAATAAAATGTTAGACGAAATGGGAGTTTCCATGTTCCATATGTAAGTTCCACTCCAATGGAGCATAATCTGTAGTTAAAATAGATAGTTATCATATTGCACTAGCTACCAATGAAAATTTTCTAAAGATATAAATTTCATAACAACCTGGTGGGTTTGTTACATCCTCAACACATGATGTAAATTAAATTGACATCGTCCTATATGTATGAATATAAACTACATAGTTCCATGATTCTCATTGTATAACCCCAAAATATGTTGTATATATGTCCTAATTAAAATATTTAAAATAACATGGTGAATTCCTCATCACATGAATTTACGTAACATAATGTTATTCTATGTTTCAAAACAATAAAATGTATAAAATTTTCGTTATATTCATATGATTTTAAACATATTGAATAAAATAAGTCATAGGAATGAATTTTTATGTGAAACGTGTAACATTATAATTTGAACTTATTTCCCATGATGATATTGCCTCTCATGAGCATGGATATGTCAGTTGATTTCCTTGATTAGTGCAATTGATTTTCTTAATACTAAAAAATAGGTAGGTGAATTAATATTGTCAAATTACATTAAAATAATCAATATTTGGCTCACCAGACAACACTCTAAATTGTTTAAAGTGGTCTAGCCTCCATGGAATAGTTTCTATATGTGATAACCCTATCAATGTAAGAAATTATTATCACATGGATACTTATCTATGAAAAATGAACGCACTATGTGGTAATAAATACATGAAAATTTATTCCCATATTGTAGTATATGTAGTGATTATGGTATCTTCTATACAAGGACCAATTACAAATTTAATCAATAAGAATGCACCATTTTAACTTGGTGCATGGGTTTCCTTATACATGGAAGGTTTTCTAAATTACCGTTCATTAAGGATAAACCCAATTTTCACCCCTTAAAAAGAACATGATCTATATAGATTTTCTAATTTCATAATTCCTTTGTATATCTTGATTGATGTTGTTTTAGGTTATGTAGTGATTTTTTGGATTACATGTGTTATACTCATCCATAAAAATATGATATTTACTAGATAAAAATAAACTACGTAAACAACATACCAAGTGTAGAATGTTTTCTTTACATGAGAGTCAAATCTATGTAGAAACCCTATGAACATATGTATCCCAATTAATTATTCCATGTTAAAAAAAATTCGTCTTCACAGGTATGACCTACATCTACACACCAATCATCAATATAAAATTATTTCCCCATGGTCTAATGCCCAAATTCAACTAACTATAATAGATCTATTTATTAAGTTTTTCTTAATACATTTTTTCAATTATTTATTATATTTATAGGATACATAGTGATTCCTATACCTTTTAAATTAAGCCCAACTGTAAATTCTAATTAACCTTGACCCCTATCTTGTCCTTGTTCTTGAGGAATACTTCATTAACATTGGTTATGTCACCCATTTTAATTCAAATCTGAGCATTTAATAACTATGTTTTGAATTATTATAATTTAATAGGATACATAATGATGATTGAAATATCTAGTTGCAACACTACCATAACCCTCATATGCCTTACTCCAATCAATTAGGTCCCTTCTCACTCATGAAATGTTTATTACAATAACTTGATGCACATATGAGGCAACATAACTTTTATTTTTACATGATCCATATCTATATAGAGGGTATTATAAAAACTATGTGTTCATTGAATGATTTTATTACAAAATAATTAGTAATTAATAGATCTCTTATATAAGGCCCTAATACAAATATCCATCAACATTTTTCAAGTGCTTTGGTTCTTTTTCATTCATGTCGTGTCTTTGTAATGACCCCTAGAATTTAACCTAATAAGAAAAATACATGGTTTGATTCTTATTATGATATAATATGTTGTGATTTCTAATCCATATATTATATACTCAACCACAATTCATCATCTATCTTCACTTTTTTTGAAAAATTAAAGCAACCTTTATAAGGCCATATTATGTACTAAATACTTCATCACTATTCTGAACATCCCTTTCCATAAATCACAAATTATTCCTTAAGTGTTTTGGATAACCATAAACCTTTCAAGGATATCAGTATTAGTAATATCCAATTATAAGGACTCAATTATCTTATATGCATACATTTCCCCAATATATATCAGTATGTGAACCCCAATGGGGTCATCTAAACAGCAACATGTTTTATCAGGTTGAAATGGTATTTCATCCCATTACACCACAACAAAATTATATTATATCCCATAATTTGAATATGTTCTACAACCATCCATTTAATAATTATCTAATCTCATCATAATTGATTCAAAATACTGAGTCATGATTTACCAACATCATCATTCCCTTTTGAAATAGTTTGGGGTGCTCTTGGTCCTTGATCTTATTTTGGGATATCATCTTACAATCCCTTCATCTTTTAGTCTGTGCATGAAGACCAAAAACTACAAACACACTTCCTCATATATCTAATGCCAGAAATGAACCTCTCATTTATGTTTGGTTTTTCTTGACTCCTGTTGGGAAGACCATATCACACATACTATTCAAAACTATTCCACATTAAATGTCATCAAAAACGGTATGAGCATTATAACCTTAAAATGTGTTCGCCTTTTCTCTAGGATCTCTATATTAGTGGTTTTGGGCTCCAATTTATGTTAGTTAATCCCCACCACTACATCTATATAGAATACTAGACCATTTTAATAAAATATATAAAACCTTATTATCTATCTCTCAATGGTCCTAATCATATTTCCTTAAAATTTAAATGATATAGATTAAAAAAATTCAGTTTGAAAACCCTTAGTGTTCAGACTAAGATAAATTCAAGTATTCGCATATTGATTCATACTTCTCCAAGAATCAGGGGGAAATATTTGAGTACAAATGAATAAAATAAATTAGAATATGGGGCCCACCTTATGGCCCTAATAAAGTTGAGTTGTACTCACTGGACCCCAAGTGAATTAAAAGGTTAGAGAAATTTTATGTCACATATATTTTCCCTAAAAATGTGTTCCATAAATAGTGGTATCAATTTATGGGATTCTATATTCTCATTGAGACCCCATCTCTCTATAATCCTATATAATTTGAAACTTATTTGAATAACCAAAAAACTATCATAAATATTGGAAATGATCTTATTCATATCCAATGGAAACTTCTATTTGGATATGTATATATGACTGACATGCTTCTATATATGCTCCCCTTAATATGGCCTTCTAACAAGAGGAATGTTTTTATTCTATGGAGGATTTATACTAATCATCATAGGCTATGAAAACATTTTAATGGAATCTGTCATTTGAATATTTTTTATAATCCTCCCTTGTATACTTTTCCCATATCAACATTATGAAATTATAGAATTGTGTGTTATGATTCACACGACTAATTATAAAACTATTTCTCTAGATCGAACACCCTCGGCATTATGAAATCATGCATGGTACTCACTATAAAATTAAGAAAATGAAATTTCATTATTGTATCATTATCTATCCAGTCAACATGTACCTAAACCCCATGAAAAAATGGTCTATGCTTCTGGAACAAAAAAGGAAAGATCAATATATACAGATAGTATATAATATAATTGGGTTCAACATTCACATCAGGTGTTTCCTTCACATTACTATGTGGATCACCTCATCACCAGGTCAATTCTACATGAATAAAAATTATAGTATCATTTAGTTAAATCTATATGAATTTAAACATAATCATCATTTGGTCAATGTTATGCATCCTTAAATATAAATCTTCCCAGTTCTGATCACTATGTTCTAAAACTATGAACACTTATCCAGAAAAGATATATGATAAAACTAGTATCTCATTTATGAATGGATTTCCTCGCATTTTCTACCTCATGGATTAATCCAACTCTTGTTCTATGTTATTCATCTGTAAACATTAGCCACATTGGTTCAACATACAAGACATTAAATTTCCTAAGGAAATTTATATAAAAATTATGAGGCTAAAACCATTAATGTTTAGCCTAGGAAAATGTTTCATCTTCTCTCACAGAAAACACACCCCACATGGTCAAAGAAAAATTGAGGGCTTGAAAAGGAAAAAGGTATAAATATTTTAAGGTTGAAAATCTGTAATGAGTATCCTAAGAAGAATCCATATTCATGGAAAATATTTTTCCACCATTTACATAATAAAACATTAGGGCTATAAATAGAGAACATAATACTTATGAGGTCTACAATATAATCCCCATCAAAGGTTGATTTGTGTTTTTTAATCCAAATAGACTCAAAATATATTATATAACCCCTCCATTCTAGACATTTTACTTAAAATATACATTAAGTGATCACAATATTATTATTCTCAAGAATCTGAACCCTTATGCACAATGAAATACTCATTCAGGAAGATTCCCCTATCTAGTTTTCATCTTTCTAATTGAATTATTTTACACATACGAATGGAATTACTCTCATTTATGGAGATCATACATACTCCTAAAGTTGTCTTTGGGAATAATAATTAGAAGAAAACCACTATAAAATCTAAATAAAATAACTTTATTATATAATGATGGTATATATTACAATACCCATCCATAAGTACACTCTATGGATGAAACAATATCTAATATCCAAATGGACCTACCCTAGTGTATGATTATTTTACATATTCTTATACCCATAAATTATAACAATCCCTTTATAGAACCATCTTCTATATCTTAATATACAAACCCTAGTATATAGTGGTGATATCTATTCCTACACACATCCATGAGAACATTCCCATGTGGGAATCCTCATTGGATCAAGTGGCTGGCGATCATAATTAACTTTTCATTGTCCATATTCAATGTTTAAACAAACCACATTATCAAATTTTTAGTCATCAAGAGTTTTAAATATTATCATGAATGGATGATTAAAATTAGATAGTGGATTCAATTAATTTTCAATAAGGGGAAAAGATTATTTTTTTCATTGATGTAATATTTTAGGAGGATCATCCACACAATAGAGTATACCTATATCATTATACACATTAAAAATGAAAAAAAAACTAAGAAAAATATTTTTAGCCAAGTATTAAACGTTTAACATTACCTGGTGAGAGGTGTTTATTGATTGTTTAAGATCAGTGTAGTTGGATTATTTATTCTGTAATAGGGGATACATTTTCTAAATCTATTTAGAAAACTCTTGGATTCTCCAATTGGTGGAATAAATAAAATTTTCACTTCAAAAAAATATTTCCTTATCATAGTATGTGAGATTAATATCCCATTAATTCCATGTCCAAGGTTTCCACCAATCATTAATGTTTCAATTCCACGGTAGTTTTCCGGGTCAACTCATGGTTTCCACAATCTATAAGTACTACTTGTTGGTTCATTCTATTGAATTTATAGAATAACTTCTCTTGAATCACCCACCTCTCTTAGGTATCCATTATTTAATGAAAAATTTGGTGTAGCTATTGGTCGGCAAATCTATATATACCTGGACCCAAAAACATTTGGAAAAGGTGATAAATATTTCTCATCATTTGATAAGTGGAGTATGGGTAATTATGGAATGGATGTTGTTCTATTCCCTTTCAAATGTCAATCAGTTAATTGTAGTATCCTCAACATCATAAACCACCACATCTTAGGGAACTACATAAGATTATGGTATATAACTATATATTGATGAACTCCATGATATATAAAATGGCTTGATTAGGATAGGATTTAAGATTTATATTATACAAGATGATTTTCCCAACGAAATATCACTAGAAAAGGTGTAATAATCATTAAATACCATAGGTTCATCTATAGATTCTACATGGACATTTTTTTCCTAAGCCTAGTAGACCATAACACCATATTCAGGAGTGATAGATTCTCCTTAATCATCCAAGGTCCCAGTTCAATGATGTATTTATACTTTTTTTTATTTTCCTGGTCATCCTCTTTAGTTTGAAATTTTAATCCCTATATATGAAGAGTATCCCCCCCTTAATGCCATTAGACAATAACATTGAATCAATGATTTAGAATACTCTAGTTACAGACCAATTAGTGATTCATATTCTAGAAAAGTTATTGGGGAAATTTTGTTCATTTTATAAACATTTTATATAATTTTCAAAAGAACATAAAGTGTTTCTTTCCATGTAACCCATGGATAAGAGATAAGTTCACCTCATAAATGCACTAGAATTGTTTTTGAAACTATTATGACAAGAAATGTTTTCAATTTAAGACACCATCAACCCTTTCTTCCAAAACATCGTCCTGTAGAGTAATCCTTTATGAATAAATAGTTAATGAATCATTGATACCAACAACTAGTGTTACAATAAGAACATCATACAGGGAAATGGATAATTTAGAATGAATCCCTAGATTTAGATGAAAATAAAAAATATTCATGTTTACGGGTAGAATATCTACAATGAATTATATTATTGGCCTATGATAAAGTTGAGGATCCAAGATTGTGTTCCTCGTATCATAGATTCCATGGTGTAACGTTATCTAACCATGTAAAAGAATGATCAAGATCTCGGTCCGATGAGGGTATTATCATCATTAAAAATGACCTACCACCAAGTTAATCCTCCTCATGGATGGTATAAAATCATTCTTGAAGTAATCAAAGTGTAGTTTTGTTTCCATTATCATAGTTCTTTTACATACTCTAGTGTGTCCTCATGTAGGTTATTTGGAGACATTTTTTTATGATATTACATGCATTTTTGATTTATTGGTTTTATTTTATATAATGGGTTTCATTTTTGGTATTCTTTTTTGTTTTTGTGATTTATTATGTTAAGTTCTAACATTTTTGTGATTATACCATTGGTGATAGTCAACAACTGATGGCCTATTGAAGGTGGGACTCGGGGGGTCACACTCATATTCACCACAGACCTATGAGGGGTTCCAAGCAGGTTTGGGTTGTTAAATGCATCCCATTGAAGTAAATTTACATATCCATATTGTGGTAATGTAATGGGTGAGTACAAAACCTAATTGGATTTCCCAAAAACATCCATATACATCCGATGTATATGAAAAAAGGATGACATGGATATGTTTTAAAAATAATGCCCAAATCTAGGAAAAATTACGAAAATATAGTTAAGAATTAAAAATTCAAATATGAAGTCACTAGTATTAGAAGTCATAATAGATATGTTAAACATAAATTTAACAAGAAAAATAATTGTCAAAACTCAAAAAAACCCTAATGGAAAATGAAAACCATGGGAAACTACTAAAATCGCTAAGATATATTCCTAATAATGATATTACCACTTCCAAAAAAATATATAATAACCCCACTAAATTAGAAAAAGAACCCACACATAAAAGATTAAATCATTGTTAACACTAATAAGGTATTTACATTTAAGAATGATTTTACACCACATATTTCATCCCAAATCCAAGTATCATAAAAAAAATAATAACAATTCCAACAAAATGTAATTTAATTCAACCACTAATAACACAGTCATTACTAATTTATCATTTCACTTAATTTTACATTAAATATGCACCTACTAAGAAAATCCACAAATTTTATTTTAACTCAAAAAATATCACATTAATATATTTTTATTTAATAATAAACAATACTTTTCAATACTTTTCCTTTTATAAAAACAAATGAAAAAATATACACACCTCATCTCAATAACTTTCGCATATAATCATGTGTAAAATAATACACCTTCAATAACCCTAGGATGATGAAAATTCACATTATCACAATTGATATCCTTTATCCCATTTTCATTATCAGCAAAATATACAATATAATCCTGATTAATTCATCAATATAATTAAAAACCTATCCAATTTGGTTTTATTTATGATAAAAATGAAATAAAATAGGAGGAGTGGTCTAGAGGAAACTTACCTTAGATCCAAAATCCAACCAATGAATTGTTCAAAAGAGATGCATTCACGAGGGAGATATTTTGAAAGTGTATTATAAATGATTCATAATGTTAAGGGGTCAAAGTTAGGTGGAGAATATGATATTTTAATTGAAAAAAACCTAGTTAAAATGGATGATAATTGGTAGTTTATACTAAAAATATATAGGGTCTGAACAAGTCGGCCGTAAAAATATTAAATAAAAGGTAAAATTAAAAATTCAAGCATTACATGGGGGTCTACAAATATTTGAGTGTACCACTCCCTACATATCCTCATACATTAGAGATACATAGTAATAAGGTACCTGGAATGACAACATGGTACTTATATCAACAATTTCACTCTTCGATAATGCATCTTCTACTTAGTTTGCTTCCCTATAAACTTGTGAAATAGTTAAATTAAGACATTTATCATGACTGATGCATGTAATCTAGTGGGGAATAATTCTCCATGGGACATCCCTTATTATTTAATTAAGGTAATGACCAACGTGTTGAGAGTTTGATTCAATCCATTTTGAATTCTAGTTTTGGTGGAAAATATGCTTAATACAATAAATGATTTCCAAAATCTCATCTTGTTACAAAATTCCTTTCTCAAAAATGTGGTGGAAGACAACTTTTAAAAACCATAGTGATTACAGAATAATCCCCCAAAACTCGAGGGTCCTGATATACCAGAGGAAGTTCCATAAACATTTACCTAAATACAACAAGAAATCAGGGTAATCTATCAAATAAACATCATCACCAAAGGTTTCTTCAGCCTTACTGAGATTCCCAAAAGTTTCAGGATGTTCAGATCCTCAAAGGTGTTGTTCATATTGCCTGGTTATATAACATAACTAGTATTAAGAAGAGTATGTACACCATTAGTACCTATATGCAGAGATGGAATTTGATTATCAAAGAGGAATCAGTTACTTGGTAACCAAATCAAGATGAAGACCGATGCCATTACAACCAGAAAGAGATTGTGTATCTAATCACTTTTTCCACTATTTTTTATATAAATCAGAAGCCCTTCCGGCTAGTTGCATTAAAATAGATCAATACAGAATATCATTATAATATATTTATAGAGGACTTGTGAAAATGTATAGTCCATGAATAGGTGTTGCACATTTTCCTCATATTTTAGGCTGCATGAATTTATTGAACTATCCTAGAAACTATGTGATGGCCACACATCTCATATTATATAAACTTTTATTGTCTTACTTGGTATAAATATATTATAATGATGGCTATGATTAAACTATCATTATCTCATTATCTCCCAATACCACCCAATATGTTTTTCCTAGGTTTTTCTATGGTCCCAAAGTCCATGATGCATCCATGAACTATCCAAAAATCCTTACAAACACCCAATTTTACTCCCCAAACACACAAATTTTGATATATATATATATATATATCCAAAATAGGCTAAACATACATTTAAAATATCCCAATAATCATGCATATAGAGTAATATATATTTTTAATTAAAATTTACTATAATATTTTTTGTAACAAAATTGTATAATAGTTATGTACTTCTAATGATATGTGTAAAAAAATTAAGTATTAAAGCATAAAATTATTTGTAAACAAGAAGATAAAAGTGAATCATAATATATTATATAAATAATAGAAAAAATTTCTATTTTTAAAAATAGAATTAGCTGGTGATATAATAGTTGTATCACCTAATATGAATTTTATGATGAATAAGTTATTATTAATTAAATATTTTTTTTGAAACATTGGACGCTGATGTTGATAAATCCCCCCATTCTGATGTTATTTGTTTGATTTTATAAAAGTATTTAAATCAAAGAAACCATACATTATAAAATTATTCAATTAGTTAGATATTAATTTAATAAAATTTATATTCAATATTTTAATATTTGATTTTGTAATATATATCTATGTGTTTCTTATAATTAACAGTATAATACACATTTATCTTACCACACAAGGTATTTAGATGCAAAAACATTATAAGGCATCAATGAATATCTATAAATAGACATCTTTGAGAGTATATATATTCAAATATCACTATTTAAGAATTGTTCATACACCCTTTATGGAAATTAGAAACTCCATGTTATGTCTAGTGAATCTCTAAAATGATAAGATCAAATTCCATTGATGTTTTTACTTCACTCAAACAATTTTTCCCTTGTTCCACCTATATCCGGGGACATGCCAATATTAGTGCAAGCATTAATAGACTATGTCATTTGATTAGGTCTAACTGAGTGATTAATTTTTATAAATACCAAAATGTACTAATGGTTATGGATTCAAATGCATAACAAACTCCTTATTGGACTATATATAGATCCCTTGGCCTAGATTATTTGAACCATTACGAAGAAGAATGGATATTGGAATCTCCCATTACCGCAGTCTCTGATTTTTCCTCTAGATAGATTATGGATCTAAAAACATAATATAATTAACCAAATGGAATGTGAATTGAATAATACAAGTATAAAAAATCCATAAAATTCTAATTTCCCATACTTTTCCTACAAAATGTTGAAAGAGGCACATGGTCACTTATACAAGTGCACCATATGCTTATCTAATATATGGAGAACCCTACTAGGGATAAATAGGACAAAATCCCATTGGGTATCTTCTTAAATGGGTAAAAACATTCATTATAGTAAAAAAATCAAGTAGAAATTTTTTTTATCCATCCATAATGGAAGAGCCTTCCTTCTACCGATAAACTAGGGTATCCCCATCACCCCACCAGTCAATTATGGTTAACCTTTGAACCTACACTGAAACCACTTTATACCACCCACTACACCCAAATTAGGTTGATCCTCCATAATTAGACAACCAATTGGGACAAACCCTCTATATTTCTTTTGTCTATGTAAAATATCATTTCGTATCATTAATGGGGTAGTGAACACCCCTAGGTTCAATGGGAAATCCAATTTCTACTCAAGACTCTTACATGAGAATTTATCTTTACTAGAATCCTTCAATGAGGCATGATTTACTTGATAAGGGAATGTATATAAATGTGAACCCCTTCAATCATACATTTACTAGAAAAAGGGTATCTCTGATATTGTCTTCGAAGATAGGTAGAACACCTAGGATGACCAAAATTAGAAATTTAATTGATGATGTAGGTATCTTCTAAGAGGATTCTAGAGAATCATCTCATAGATTAGAATACTCATCTTGTCTATCTAATGATCATGTTTTCTAATATTTTCCCCTCAATGATACAGGACAAGAAATGTCTTTTTCCAAGATTTAATTCATAATCATATTCCCATTTATGATTTCATCATAATTATTAGTAAATTATTTGAGAAGATGTATCATATCCTAAAATCTAGTGTAACCCTTGATATGTTTTCATGTGGCCATATTCCCCAATATTCCAATCAATATTCCTAGTTTAGTTTCCATTAAATGGGATGGGAAAATCAAAGGGAATCTATATATGTGTAAGCACTATTTAACACTATGTTTTCACTACTTCTATAGACTGATTTCAATTTCATATGATATAAATCTATATAACCACATCCTAGTCACACAATGTTAAATTTCATGAAAACCCACATCACATGACTTTATACTACTTAATAACATAATAATTTCATTATTTTAAAATGAATGACACCTTTCTAGGTGTATAACATTAAACTACATGGATTTTTTCTATTATATGAACATTAACTATATAAATATATCATTTCTTGATTTTATTCTGGTTAAAAGTAATACGTATGATTCCACTCTGTGTTTTAAAACCAACAATGTATAGAACATTGTTTCCACCATGCTAAATTTAATGGTAAAATCCAAATCACACATTAAGTATACTGTTTTAACTAAGAAGATCCCTATCATTAGATATATTCCCTTCTATGTGCCATAATCATTTTCCCCCTCTCTATATTCTTAGTAAGACTAATACAATTTTTTTAACAGGATATATTCCCTACAATAATAAATATAAAAGTACCTTTCATGTATAATTCCTAGACCAACTATTTTGAGGAATCTTCTACCTAAAATTCCAATCCACATGACTTTAAACTACTTGAAATAGGTCATTGATACATAAACATAGATGTCTTTATAGTGGTCCCCATAAAATAAACTTCAATGGTATGAAACATCTCATTATATGCAATTTGACAAAATTGGCCCTGATTTACTTGTTAGAGATACATATACAGCCCATATAATGTCCAAATCCCAACTATACAGCACCCACTACCATCCTAGTTCGGGATAAACAATATAGTTTATGACTATTTGCAATTAAAACATAACATAATTATCTAATTAATATAAAAAATGGGGAACCATTAAAATATTTAGATGTTAAAATAGATGAATGATTTTTATTATCTCATTAGAACATGGTAACTAGTTTCACAATTGGATTTTATCATGATTCATGAATAAAACAAAAATCCATAAGATAGTCCCAAAGTAGGAACTTTTCCCCATCTAAATTTTGTGTTATTCCTAACCACCCATCCTATTAAAAAAAATATTAACAAACTATCACTGGTAAAGTTAGAGTAACTACCAAACATTGGAAATTAGGTTCATTCTTGAATAAAACATCATGGGAACAATCATTCGTTGGTTAAATAAATGGTGAAAATGATGTTAAATCCATTAATTTAATATAATTGATTGAAAAACAGGAATCACAAATATTTCCCCCCATTATCTCATGTATGTGAAGCAAACAGGTTGACCTTGAAATGAAATTATTTAACCACACTTTTTTGAATCAAGATTAGATTTCATTTATTTTTTCCCCACTGAAATCATGCATTAGGGAAACAATTTTGTTTAACAGACATGAATCCTCCAAATAGGAAATTTATTAATTGATCATTCAATTACTTTTGATTCTATATTAAATGGTTTTCATGTTTATTTTTTTATGACGAAAGACATCCAGAATAAAAATTCACTTTAATCAAAAAGAATATTGCATCCTAAAAGAGTCAAATTAATTTATTAAACCCCCCAAAGTAAATGGAATTTCTAAACAATCAATACTTGTTACTAACTATATATATTCAATAATTAATAATGCACATATTATGGATTATTTCCATAATGGTATTTCCCCCACCCTATAGGTGGCATGATAGAGCCTTTATTCTATCAATATCCTAAATAACCTCACCTGTAGAGGATTCCCATAGTGTATGTTGTGGTAGATGTATCCACCACAAACAAATTTAAGGATATCTCTACAGACTTTGATAATAATTATCTCCCATAACATAAAGAGAAAAAATAGGTGGATGATAAATAAGTAACCATATACCACGATCTACAAGGGTGGGATACTCCTAAACATTATCACAACTAATTCAACATGACTTCAACTCATCATCAAAATGATGGTAATTTCCTCTAGGAAGACTCATATTCTGCTTCACAGACCTAAGAACCTAAGAGATCATTCCATGGGATACAACATATTAGATGTTAGGAGTGGGATCATATCCTCATTATGTATGAGAATTATTATCATATACATTTATAAAAAATTAGGACTATATTTCTTCTCACACAAAAAATGTTAGTTAGTATATTCTACCAGCAATGGAGGAACTATGTTAGAGTATTTTATCATGAACTAGAGTACATGATTATATCTATTCCACTAGAAATGATGATTTTCTTCATATCCTGATGAAAAAAGAAGAATGTGAGTGGGATAATTTTCCCTCTATAATTTAGAAGTTGTTTTATATTCTCATTACTATTATACAAATTAGCATATCTCATCAGAAATTTAATGGAAATATTCTATCCCTGTTTGTTATGATCAATACATTATGGTGGAATGTAAAGGGAAATAAAATATTCTTTCATGATCTAAAAATTCATTTCAATATACTCCGAATGAAATATGGTAGTTTCTTAGGAGTTATCATACCTATGAAGGCCACTATTTCCAGAACATTACTTATGAAACCCATTACAAAATATCAATGAATAAACCCCACTAGGGGTAGTATAGAATATATAAGCATACTCATATATATGTCCAAATAAATTTTTATACTATTGAGTGTATTTAATATCATTCAATAGCATCGTAATATTCCTATAAAAATTCCTCAAAAAGGAAAGAAGATAATGGTGTGGATTCTCTCCTTATAGTACTTTAATCATCAGATTTTGAATTCTTACACACTATGCCTTCCATGAATGTCCTTATCATTAAAATGTTAATATTGATCATGTGAAATATTCTCATGGTGTGATATATGAAATAATTCTCACTATTTTGAAATTAGTCATCAATAAATTGTTTCCCAGTCTAATTCATCATGTACTGGTAGCCATGAAATCCCTCCTTGTGGAAACTAGGGTGTCCTCCATAAAGGTACTCTGTATAGAATATATTGAAAAAGACCACCCTAAAGTCATAAATTAGGAGAGAATTAAGGTCCCCTTGAGGAAAAAACTATGAAGATTACTATAGAGTCCCTCCTAATGAAATTCACTCAAAATACCCTCCCCATAGTAACATATTATTTCAATTAATAGATCCCCTATTACTAAATACACTCAATGAATAACCTCATAACAAGAGGAACCTGAGATAATGAGACCAACCATATCAAGTTCATAATCCCTAAATAGATATATATATTCTCAACCAAAATATTATATATTTTTATAAAAATCATCCCATCCCCATTTTGATTGCCTACACTTCAATTCTATTCTTTAGATCCCAAAAAATTCAAATCCCCTTAACAAAGTATTAATGAAATAACCACTCTTTTTAGAATAATTAGCAGAATCCCTCTATGATGATAAAGATAAAAACATGATTATGTGGTATAATTAGAATATGATAACATAAATATTATATTTTCTCTTATGGCCACCACCTAGTATGGAATTCTTATTAAATCGAAATAGGAAATTATATATTATCTCTTCCAAAATTTATGGAAAACACTTTTCCATATCAAGGAGAAATTATTATTTCATATAGAATATTCAATATATGTAAATGTGATAATTGATATCTACTTATAAACTAAATTAGATAACATTTAAACTAAACTATACTGAATTTTAGCGAGGTAGTTCATAGAACATCAATATGTATACCTTAGTGATTTGAGAACACAACACCCGTTGATCATAGATTCCCCACCGAATGTACTCATCAGAGGGTGGGGTTACCATGGAACATCATATTTTACCCTGGTACATAGCCAATATATTCCACCAAGGAAGGTGACCTAAAATGTCATTTACTAGGTTTGACACCTAGCCCCTAGATCCATATATACTAATTGTCCAGTTTATGAAAATTATGTTACCTCAAATCTGAGAAAAAAAGAACATGATAAAAGATAGTGTTTGAAAGACTCCAAAATGACACATCTAAAAATTATGAACATACTTATCAATTGGAAAAATTAAATCCATTGGTCATGTTACAATCCTCAATTTAAATATACTCTCACTCACAATGTACACTTCATACATCCTATGCTTTTATTAAGGTATGGAAGGTCATGAAGGATATGGATATTACTACCATAGTAGTAGTGCAAGAACAATCTAAGATATAGGGATATGGAATTTGGTTCATAAACTCCACCCCTAGGATCATAAATTTTTTATCATGTCTATGATTTAATGGAGGAAGGACCAATACAATCTCATCCCATAGATATCAGGTTATTATTACCCCTTCCTCCACTATAGAATTTTCTATTCTCTAGATTGAGTGAATCATTACAGGATGAGAATTCATAGCTCCTTCCACCAAGTTATCCATCATTCTCACCAGTTGTTAATTTTATTAAGATTTTTGGGGAATGAATCAATATTACCCTAGATAAATCGCTAATGTGATAGTGTAATTGAGGAATGTTGAATCCCCAAAAAGGATAAAACCTAAAACAATCTATCAAGGAGGTGAATAGTGAAGGTGATTGCTCTTTCTCCCTCAATGGAAAATCAGAGGGTGGAAAATCCCCATATTATAGTATGATAGATGAATACCTAATTACTAATATATAGTATATATTATTCAACATCATCATTGATAGTGTATCATATGATTCATATAATCATGTTTACATTGAAAAATGTTGTGATGAAACATCTGTTTAGAATATGCGGTGCATATAAACGTTTGAATAAGGTGTGTATACCTAGTATTATTCAAAATAATAGAATTTTGGATATCATCTAAACAATTTACATCCACCTACTCACTAATATCTAACACGGTAAAAAAGGAAAAGTGTTACTATATTTTTTATCCACTCGACACTCAGGGAAACTGAAAAACTCTTGGATAAAGAGAATCTCTCTCAGTAAGAATATGGGAAGGATCAACTTATGTAACCTAACATCAAGTTACTTATAGTTAATATTCTTAATGGATACAATATCAAGGTGTGGGATTATGTTCCCCCTCTAGTAGATACCATTAAATCAAAATATGTTCCATAATTTATAATAATACAACCATGTAAATTATCATTCTTAGTTCTTAGAAAAGATGTCTATTTAAACCAAGTACCAGTTTTTTTCATGAGTTTCCTTAATTGAGAGAAAAAATGAGTCATGATGAAAAGAAACCCATGGACCACCCCAAATGTATAACAAAACTAGACACATGTGATCCCAATATATTAGGTTCCACTTTTTACTTTTACTCAAGCATTTTCCTAACTAACAATTCATCTGGAAAATATCGACTCCATCAATTAATTTTTTAATAAAATAGAAACAATAGAGGTGTGTTGATTTCTAATATAAATGGAATTAAATTTGTATCTGGAATGGGTGGATATGACTCGTCTTTTTTTCATAATTGGGAATATAAAAATTCCAAACATCAATGGTACTAAATTCCAATAGACATATTTTACTCAATTCTATTTCCATTTGGTCCAATGATGAGAATTCTTGAATGAAAAAAGGCATTTAAACATAGGTGTTTTGGGTAGACCTTGGAAGGAACAATTTTTTTGTATAAAAATATTCCTACTAGGACTTCTAAGGGATAGGAAGACCTTCACTCATAGTTACTTTACTAATTTATCACTATGTAGAGGAAGATAAATATCATTGATCTCCCAAGTTATAAGAAGAAAAAGAATAAAAGGTTCATTAAACTAATTACAAAATTCAAGGGCCTAACTATTACTTGAGTTTGAATCTCTCATAAGAATAGTTATAGGAGATATTAATAAAGAATCTATAGGATTAATTACAAACATTATTTATTATACTGAAATATCATGATGGATTTTGGGAATTTTCTATAATAGTAAAAAAGTTGTAGGATGTTATCCAATGGTCAATGTCAAAATCTCAACCACCACTACTAACCCATGGAAAAAAACCTATCATATAAAAGGGAGATCATTTAATGAACAAACTAGAACTAGTTCTCACTCATTCCCATTAAACTACCAAATATAATGAGGTTACAACTTATAATTTATTGAAACAATAATAACACCCACATTAGGTGGGAAGGAAGGTATAAAAGAATCCACTATTTGAGGGAAAAGGGGGAAAATATTCCTTAAGCATGGAATAGGTCTTAGGAAACAATTTGTTTTAAAGTATAATTTTATAAATTTTATAGTTCCTTAAAATACTAATGTTTTTGGTTTCCATTAACACCCTTACTAATACCCTTTTCATTGAATTCCTTTACATGATATCATATAATATTTCTACATAAATGATATCTTTTAGAGATGGTGGAATCTTGGGAAAGTAAAACTCATAAAAGCTCTGACATAGGTGACTTGTGTCTCTATTATCCTAGAATAATAAGGCTAATTAATACAAGGCCCAAGTAGTGGAATACAAAATTAAGAGGAATAAATGTCTAGAAAATACATCAACCAGAAACATAACATCCTTATGGTGTAACTAAATATACCAGTTCCAACCCCAATTCCCTCTTTGAAACCTAATGTATCATCTGTATCATCAAATTACTCTAAGATATGATATAATTATCTTGAAAAGAGTAAGGAACGATTGGTTATATCTTTAATGGATCCCAATACAGTCCCATTTCATCAATAATTCCTACCTCATTCACTTAGTGGATGGTAATTTCCCTACCAAACATTGTCATTATTAGATGTAGTGCTACAATATGGTTCTATTAATGTTATACAATTGAAAACCCAATTCTTTGAAAATTAAGGTCCATATTAACTTTAATCCATTTCTTTAAATAGGGAAGTGGTTTCAATGTTCAAGAAGAAATATGGAAGAGGTAACACTAGATCAGTAATCTTAGGTAGTTTCTCTGGTAAATCCATATATAATACATAGACCTAGAGAAATACACATCAGTACACTCAAAAGGATAATAAATAATATTTTGAATCCTCTATAACCCATTTTAATCCAATAATAAGGAATGGATGATAGGAAAATTTACACTATTCATGTCCATATAAAAATTCAGGTGTGTTAACTGAATTTAACCAACAAAACATTTACACTGGAATCCTGCATTAGGGAATCAACACCATTTCATGTATCCTCATTCTCAAGTCTCAAGATAAGGGATAACATTAACATATGAAATAATGGCTACTAGTTGATATTTAAAAAATTTTAAAATATATTATTTTTATCCAAAATAATATTTCAATCTTGGATTTCCATTATCTTACAATGGATATCTAAGAAGAACTTATTAAGGCCCATTTAATCCGTCAAGAGTTAGAAGCTGATGTAGATTCTACTGAGGTATATTATTTAGAATGTTTCCATACTGAATGCCACATAGTAATCACATTCATTGAAAAAGACCAAGAGGACACTATAGTGGGGAACATCATACCTTAGTACAATTCTGAGAAGCTAAACAAAACTAATATTTATTGAGTGTAATATATAATGGTTCCAAAATCAATCTGATACCATTATAGAACCTCAAACTATTATGATAGAGTGAGGTTGGCCTTTCTCCATCGAACCTTTTTATTCAAGGGTCTAAAAATAGTGTAAAAAAGATTATTTTTAAGATCAACATAAAATACCATTTTATAAATCTCATTTATGAATCTCAATTTATGGTTCTCCTCTAGAATATGTCCTTCAATGACCTGTTTGGGAGGTTGTGGCTTCATTTTTATACACTAGTGCCCTCACAGTTCTATTAGTTCCGTCATTTATTCATTATCTTGAGAGTTGGAGTATAGTATAGTGAAAAATCTCACTTTGACCCATGTGAATACTAATTTTTAGATATAATATTATTCAAGATATAGGGGAATAAGATGGTGAAAAATGAGAGAATTCAGGTTACATCACCCAATAGTTTGGATAGATCTTATGTTAATCCATTCAATTTATTGGGAGAAAAGTATATATTTTCCATGAATAAAATTGATCCAATAACCCTAAATTAGAGTAATAATATTGTCCAAGAAATTGAACACCTCTACTCAAGGGCTATTTTAACTGATGTTGAAACCACATAATTGAAGTTCTTTTATAAATATGACTTCAAACCTCTCAAAAGGATGTATGCACAGGTCACCAAAAAAATTTCCGCACAAATCATAATATCAACTACATCAATTGAATCCAAATTCCTGATTGAGTTGTGTTATCATGGAAAATATAAGAATTCCCTTGTTAACAAAGTCATCTAACAATCTCATAGATTTGATTATTTCCTTAAATTTTCATTAAAAGGATCCTAATATAATTCATTTTCTTTTATAGAAATAGTATGTGTCTATATATATTTTCATAAATCTTAAAATTTAGAAATATCTTATCCCATTGATGATAGTATGAAGGAAATGAGACATAACTTTGATTCCTATGATATTAATGTATATTCACCAAGACTACCAAGATCCAAATACACCCCTCACTATTTAAAAGATATTAAAATTCCCAAAAATCAGCTTTTATATCAAAAAAATTCCCTTTCATATTACATATCAAATTATATTATATTATAATAAGGATAAAAATAGGATCTTGGATTCTCTCATTTGGTACTGTAAGAAGGAATCTCGACCAATATTAATGATCTTGAAGAAGTGAATTTTGGAATGAAAGAAGATCCAAATAATACATATATTAGTGTTTCTATGAATCCCATGGAACCAAATAAATACATAAAAATTATGATAGAAAATCAATGTGTATTTTTGGGTAAATATTAAAAAATAACTAGTTTGGGTTCAAATATGATAATTTTTCATTTGAGTTTAATAGAATACCACCATGGCTATAAGTATGACAAAATATAATGAATATGCACTAATATATCATGGTGGAAGTTGAATATTACAAGATCATTAAAATCAAATTAATTAATTTTTTTGAAAATGGAACTTTCTTTCCAAAATATTCCTCATAAAGAAGAAAAATGACCAAATCAGGGTTTATATTAACTTCATGAACCTCAACTATTAATACCCAATGAATTAATTCCTAATTTTGATCATATAATTATTGATTGATGAAAAAATTTGGTTAAATTAAATAATATTCATGGATAGTTATTTGGAATATAATAAAAATCATATTGTTTCTACAGAAAAAATCCACTACTTTCTAGGAACATAATGAGGTATATTGCTACTATGTGAGGACCTTTATCTTAAAGAAAACTGAGGTCACCTATCCAAGTTCCATGAACTATATATTCAACCCCCCTCCAAGAAATATTTAGGAATGGTAAATTAATAAATTTGTATGAATATATGAATATCGCAATTATCATCTTAATAATATTGATATGGTTTAGAAAAAAATAAGGCAAGATAGATTTAAAAGGATTACCTAAAATTTTATTTGGATGTCAATTTATAAATATTTCATGGCTTGTGGTGTGCTAATGTGAAATCAAAGTTGACCTAGAAAAGGCTAATACAATCCTAGATATTTAAATTCATTGAAACCTAAATTTTTTTAGTGGAATTTAGGTACATCTTTCCCATATAGAATATTTCATTGAATTGACTATCATTGACAAGGTTAATGAAAAAATGGAATCACCTATCAGAAGGATTATAATTTTTAATACTTTATTAATGATATCAAGCAGTATGTATTTCCCCCAATAGTCATAAAACTATTTTTACAGGGAAATTCACACATTCTTTATGTTTCCACTATAGAGTGATCACTTGGTTCCATTTTGCATAGAATAATTATATAGAGAAGAAGAACAATATCAACCGTCTATCTAAAAAAAGTATAGATATTGGGACTTGATGTTATGATATTGAGAATAATTTTAGTTCAATGATATTTATATTAAATATACAATGATACTATCTATATAATCCACTGGTCTACAAGATTTCTCTCATATAGTTCCAAAAATAAATCTTTAGCTTTATAATGATAACTATATATTTATAATAGTGTGAGGTCATCCTGTAGAAATTTCATATATTATTTGTTTCTAAATAGTAAATTATAGGGAAGACTTTGATTTTTATAACACACACCATACCCTTAGATATTACATTGTTAGATACAGAACTTTCTACGGAATAGAATTTATCTTTTTAGGACACCCCCCAGATACAGGATATATAATTTTATGTTTCAAATAGAATCCTAACAAAAAATACCACTATAATATAAATAACTCATCATATTTGGATTTGGAATTGTTTAATTTTCCCCCATAACATATATAAAATTAATGAGATCAAAACCACCATTGATCATTTTGTGACCATATCATTTAAAATATATTCCACCATTGCATGGATGTTCCAGTTTATAAACTATATTAAAAATTGAATTAATCTTCCATATCATGCTAATAAAGAGTTGATCCAATGATAGGGAGTGAAATTCATACTATATAATTGATTGAATGCTCAGATAGTCCTCTATAAATGATCATTTTATGGTATCCTATTAAAATGTGTTGAAGGATGCTGCAAATTTGTTGTAATGTATTAATTCTTTTACAGTTCATGTTTTTCTCATTATTTGGGATACAAAATCTCCCATCAAATAAAGATACATGGATATTTTTTGACATCAATAACACAAAACTACATGGAATTCACCTGTATGTTCCATGGATATTAGATACAATAATATTTTATTTAAAACCCAAAAAAACAATTTGATATCACTATGTAATCATTTCCATTATTTATTTTGGGAATATATGTTAAGGTATTATATCCCCTATCAAAATTTAGAGTATTCATGTATATCATTACTACCTATTTCTTATTTTCTAAATTTATTGAGGAAATACCCCAAAATGAAGTCAAGTAAAAGGATATAATAAATTTCATGATTTCTAATATCATCAAAATATTTGGTTTTCATAAAAAAATTGAAATTTATTGGAATTAATTTATGTTCTTCTAAGTCGATGAGACATTATAAGGAATAAAATATTCAGAATAAACTCTCATATTGTTACAATTATGTATAAAATGTTTATATAGATGATATCAAAAAAAATATCTATTTAATTTCCCCCATAATTTTGTAGACAAAGATAAAAAGTCATTTATAGATAAACTATTATTTGCTTTGTGGTCATATCACACTACAACTTGTACTATAATGAGAGTGGTCCCACATTATCTTATATTAGGGAAAGAGGTAGTATTTCCCAATGATATCCTATAACCCTCACTCTATTTTTTATTTTTAATAAAATATAGAAAGATATAAATTTAAAATACATTTTGATGATCTGAAATTTATTGTCGAGAGGGGATACACACCTTGTATAACCTGGAAGTTAAATATTACTGAGTTTAATAAAAATTCAATAAGAAATTTCATCTCCAATCATTTATACAAGGAGAGACGATGTTATATCTTAGAACCCCAATGATACCTAGAAATAATCCAATAAAATGTAAGATGGAATGGGATTTGGCATGCTCCATATGCAAGGTCTACTCCAATGGAGATTATTTCCTAGTCATAATATACTGTGATCATATTGCATTATACACCAATTAAAAGTTTCAAAATATGTACATTTCATAACTTCCTATTGGGTTTTTTAGATCCTCGTCACATGATGTAAAGAAAAATGAAAACATCCTAAATGTATGAATAAAAACTGTATAGTTCCATGATCCTCATTATATAAACCCAAATGACATTGTCTCTATGTCCTCGTTAAACTATGTGAAATAACATGGGGATGTCCTCATCACATGAATTTAAACTACACAATGTTATTATATATTTCAAAACATTAAAATGTATAAAATTTGTGTTATATTCATATGATGTTAAACTACTTGAATAAAATAAGTCCTTGTCATGCAGTCTTATGTGAAACATGTAACATTCCAAAGGCCTCTTCTTTCCCATGCTATGATTGACCCGTGTCAGAATAGAGATGTTGGTTTATTTCCTTTATTAGTGTAATTGAGTTTCAAAATACTCAAAAATAGGTATGCACATTCATATTTTTCAAATTGAATTAAAATAATAAAAATTTGGCTCACCAAAAAACACTCTAAAATTTTAAAGTGGTCTAGACTCCATTAAATAGTTTCTATACATGGGAACCCTATTAGTGTAAGATTTTAATAGAACATGGATTATTATCTATGAAAAATGATATAACTATATTATAAGAACTACATGAGGATTGATTCCTATATCATTGCATATATAGTTATTCTGGTATCTCATACACAGGGCCCAATTACAAATTTCATCAATAAGAATGCACCGTTTTAACTCGATGTGTGGCTTTCCTCATACATGGAAGGTTTTATAAATTCCCCTTCAGTAGGAAGAAACCCAATTTTTACCCCTTCACATGAGCATGATCTTTACATATTTTCTCATTTTATAATTCATATGTATAGATTTATTCATATTGATTCAGTTTATATAGTGATTTTTGGATTAAATATGTTATACCAATCTATAAAAATATGGTCCTTACTGTATAACCATAAACTATTTAGAACAACATACATAGTGTATAATGTTTTCTTTACATGAAAGCCATATCTGTGTAGGAACCCTATCTAAATATGTATCCCTATTAATGATTCTATTTTAAAAAATATTCTGACTTCATAGGTTTGATCTATATCTACACAACAATCACCAATATAAAATTATTTTCCCATGGTATAATGCTAAAATTAAACTACCTACAATAGATCTATTTCTTCAATGATTCTTAAGACATGTTTTCAATCATTTTTTTTCATAGGATACATAATTATGCCTATATATTTTACCTTAGGGCCAACTTCAAATTCCAATTAATCTTAACCCCTGTCTTATCCTAGTGCTCAAGGACTACTTCATTCAATTTGTTAATTTACCCCATTTTAATCCAATTGTGAACATTTAAGAACTAGGTTTCGAATGATTATAATGTAATTGGATACATAGGGATGGTCAAAATCTCTATTTGGAACATACCATAAACCTCATAGGTCTTACTCCAATCAATTATGTTTATTCTCATTCATGAATGATTTCTTATAAAAACCTAATGCAAAAATGAGGCCGCCTACCCTTTCTATTTTTACATGATCCAGATCTATATAGAGGGGATTATTAGAACTCTGTGTTGATTGATTTATTTTAGTATAATATAATTAGTGATTCATAGTTCTCTTATATAAGGCCCTGTTAGAAATATCCATCGACATATTTCAAGTTCTTTGGTTCTTTTCTATTCATGTAGGGTCTTTTTTATGATCCTTATACTTTAACCAAATAAGAAAAATACCTGGATTGATTATTATTATGATATGATATGTTTTGATTTATAGGACGTATATTATAGACTCAACCACAATTAATCATCCATCCTCACCTTTTTTTGACAAATGAAAATAGCCTTCATAAGGCTTTGTTATATCTAAAATACATCGTCACAATTCTGAACATCCCTTTACATAAATCACACATTATTACTTAAGAGTTTTGGATCACCATAAACCTATCATTGATATCATTAATAATAATACTCAATTCCAAGGGACTCATCTATCATCTTTGCATAAATTTCCCCGATATAAATATATAAATGAACCCCAAATAGGGTCTTTTGAAAAATGACATGATTTATCATGTTGAAGTGGTATTTTAGTCCCAGTAAACCCCAATAACATTATAGTAGAACCCATCATTTAAATATGGTAAAAAACCATCCATTTAATACATATATGTTCTCATCATTATTGATTCAAAATCTTGAGTCGTTATTTACCAACATCATCATTCTCATTTGAAATGGGTTAGGGTTCACATGGTCCTTGATCCCATTTTGGGATATCATTTTACAATCACATCATCTTTTGGTCAATTCATGAAGAACATAAACTACACAAACCCTTCCTAGGATAATTTATGGTAGAAGTTAACCTCTAATTTATGTTGGGTTTTTCTTGAATCTTGTTGGGAAGACAATCTCACACATAATATTTAAAACTATTCAATATTAAATGTTATCAGAAAAGGTATAAGCATTATGAACATAAAATGTATTTACCTTTTCTTGATGCTCTCTACATTAGTGGTTTTGGGATAGAATTCATGCTAGTTCATCCTCACCATTACCTCTATATAGACTACCAGACCATTTTATACAAATTTATAAAACCTTATTATCTATCACTTAGTAGTCCTAATCATAATTTCTTACATGTAAGATATAATAGACTAAAAAATAAGTTTGAAAACCCTTAGTGTTCAGACTAAGAATAATTCAAGTCTCAACTTACTGATTCATCCTCCTCCATGAATCAGGGGAAAATATTTGAGTGAAAATGAATAAAGAAAAAAAAGAATATGGGGCCCATAATATGGTCCTAAAAAATTTGAACTATACTCACCGGAACCCTAGTCAATGAAAAAGTTAGATATGTTTTATGTCATATCTATTTTCCCTCAAAATGCATTCCACACATAGTGGTATCAATTTATGGGATTCTAAACTCTCATTGAGACCCCTTCTCTCAATAATCCTACTTCATTGATCATTTCTTTTAATCACCAAAAACCTATCATGACTGTTGTATATGAGCTCATTCATATCCACGGGACGCTTCTATCTGGCTATGTATACATTCCCTTTACATGATTTTATATATGCTCCCCTAATAATGCCTTCATATAAAAGGAATGTTTTTTTGCAAAGAGTACTTATAGTAATCATCATAGACTATGACAACATATTAATGGAACCTGTTATTGGAATATTTTTCATAGTCCTCCCTTGTATACTTGTCCCATATCAATATTCTCTAATTATGTAATCTTATATTGTGATTCACACACCTATTTATCAAACTATTCAGTTGGATGGAACACCCTAAGCATTTTTCAATCATGCATGGTACTAACTATAAAATAAGGAAAATGGAGTTTCATTATTGGATCATTATCTATCAACTCAAAATGTACATAAACCCCATGAAACAATGGTCCATTCTTCAAGACCAAATTATACTATTTAGGATATCTCATCACTAGGTCAAAGCTACATAAATTAAAATTATAGTATCATTTAGTAAAATATATATGACTTTAAATTTAATCATCATTTGGTCAAATTTTTGCATCCTTAAATATCAATATTCCTAGGTTTGAGCATTATATCATGAAACTATGAATACTTATCTAGAAAATATCTATGATAAAACTAGTATCTCATCTATGACTAGTTTTCCTCACAGGTGCTAACCTATGGATTGATTCACCTATTGGTCAATGATATACAACTGTATACATCATCCACATTGGTTTAGAATGAAAGACATTAAATTTCCTAAGGAAATATATTTAAAACCTAGAAGGCTAAAACCAAGTAATGTTTAGCCTTCGAAAAATATTACTCATCTCTCACTGAAAACAGACCCTGCATGGTCAATGAAAAACTGAGTTCTTGAAAAGGAAAAAGTTATCAATATTTTAATGTTCAAAATCTATAATGGGTATCCTAAGAAGAATCCATGTTCATTCTAAATTTTTCCCACAATATATATAAGAAAATGATAGTAATATAAATAGAAAACATAAAACTTATGAGGTCTACTATATAATCCCCATCGAAGGTTGAGTTGTGCTTTGTAGTCCCACTAGTCTCAACATGTGTTATATTACCCCTCCATTCTAGAAATTTTAGTTCAAATATATGTTGAAGGATGAAAATATTAATGTTCTTGGGTTTCTGAACCCTTATAAACACTGGAATACTCATTCATTAACATTCTCCTTTATGGTTTTCATATTTCTATTTAAAATAATTTTCACATCCAAATGGAATTATTCTCATTTATGGTGATAGTTCCTATGCCTAAAATTTTCTATGGGAGCACTTATAGGAGGAAAACCTCTATCATATCTAATTTTAATGACTTTTTTTATAATGATGGTACATATTCCAATACCTGCCTATGAGAACACTCTCTGGATGAAACAATATATAATATCTAAATGGACCAGCTCTAGTGTATGTTGATTTTACCTATTACTATACCCATAAATGATAACAAACCCTTGAAAACACCATCTTTTTATATATTAATAGACTAACCCTAGTGTACAATGATAGTAACTATGCATGTACTTGTCCATGAACACATTCCCTAGTAGGAACCCTCATTGAATGAAGTGGCTGGTGATCATAATTAACTTTTCTTTATCCACTTTCAATGTTTAAATAGGCTATATTTCTGTATTTTTACTCTTCAAGAGTTTCAAATATTATTATGAATGAATCACTAAAATGAGATTGTAGATTCAGATAATTTTCAGTGAGGGGAAAAGATTATTTTTTCATTAATTTAAAATATTAGGAGGATCATCCACACATTATAATCTCTCTATATCATTATATACAGTGGAAATAAAAACAATAAGGAAAAATATTTTTACCCAAGTATTGAATTTTTATCAATACCTGGTGAGAGGTGTTGGTTGATTATTTAATATTAGTGCAGTTGGATGCTTTAGTCTACAACATGGGACATATTTTCTTAATCTATTTATAAAACTCTTGGATTCTCCATTTGTTGGCCTTAAGAAAAAACATCAGTCCTAAAACATATTCCCTATTAATATTATGTGAGATTAATATTCCATTAATTCCATGTTCAAGGTTTCCAACTTTCATTAATGTTTGAATTCATCATTAGTTTTCCAAGTCAAATCATGGTTTCCACATTCCGTAAGTTATAATTGGTGGTTCATACTATTGATTTTATAGAAGTACATATCTTGAATCACCCACCTATCTTGGGTATGCATGATTTAAATATTGAGTGTAGTTACTGTCAGTCAAATCCATATATACATGGACCCAAAAACATTTCTAAAATGCAATAAATGTTTCTCAAAATTTGGATATATGGAGTATGGATAATTATGTAATGGATGTTGTTCTGTTCTGTTTGGCATGTCAATTAGTTCTTTTTAGTATCCTCAATATCATAACCCACATAACCACAAGGAACTAAATAATATTTTTGAATATAACCATATCTTAATGAAGTACATGATACACGAAATGACTTGACTGGTATATGATTCAAGATATATTTTCTATGACAGGATTTTTCCAACGGATTCTCACCAAAAAAGGTGTAACAAGAATTAAATATGATAGGTTCATATATGGATTATAAATGAACGTTTTGTTCCTAATCCTAATATACCTTAACACCCTATTCATGAAAAAGAGATTATCCTTCATCGTCTAAGGTCCTAGTTCAATGATGTAGTTATCCCTTTTTTATTCTCTTTGTTATCCTCTTTATTTTGAAATTATAATCTCCATATTTGAAGAGTACCCCCTTATGGCCATTCTATATTAACATTGAATAAATTATTGATAATACTCTAGTTACATACCAATTAGTGATTCATGTGTAAGAAAAGTTTGTGGGGAAATGTTGTTCATTTGAGTAAACATTTTATAGAATTTTCACAAGAATATGAGATTTTTATTACTATGAAACCCATCAATAGCATATAGGTTAACCTCAAAAGTGAACCATAATTGGTGACCAAACTGGGATGACATGGAATGTTTTAATTTTAGGACACCGTTAACACTTTATTCCAAAACGTCATCCTGAAGTGTCATCCTTTATGAAAAAACAATTGATGAATCATTATTACCAAAAACTAGTGTTATAATAGGAGAATCACAGGGGTGATAGAAAATTTATAATGAATCCCAATAAGTAAATCCAAATACCATACAATAATGTTTTTTGGGAGAATAGATGTGAGGAATTCTATTGTAGGTCTATGAGAATGTTAAGGATAAAATATTGTGTTCCTCGGATCATAGCTGCCACAATGCACCATTATCCAACCATGTAAAAGGAAGATCAGGTCCTAGTCCCATGAGGGTATTATCATTATTAAAAATTGCATATCACCTGATGAATCCTCCTCATGTAAGGAATAAAGAAATATCCTAGAAATCGAATTCTAGTTGTGTTTCAATTATGATAGTTATTTTCATTACTCTGTTGTGTGCTACTCATGTAGGTAATTACCACCCAGAGAGAAACATACCAAAAGTTCTCGATAGGAGAAGATTGTGGATCATATTTTGTTTTTTATGGTAGCCCCCTGATTTTTATTATCTATCATCAAGGATGGGATAATAGATGTTCTGGGATCCACTATTATGATACAGAGGTTATTTCCAAAACCTTTTCACCCTTGGGATTAATCCATGAGGGAATAAAAATATTGTTCACTAAAAACTAAAAGGGATATTAAGATATGGGATGATTTTTCTTTTCAACTCTTGAAGTATTCATTATATTCATGATTATTTTAAAATTTTATTGGATATTTTTATAATGTATCAGGAATAAATATTAATGGGAACATTAATTTTTTGGGAAATCGACATTCTATATTAAATTTTATAAAATTGAAATATATTTATGTTTTAGAAAAATATTCATTAAGAAGAAAAATATATTAATGTTTGAGTTATTTTTCAAATTATTGATTCTTTATTATGGTGATAAAAATTATCATTATAGACTAAATGAATTAAGGCTAAAACAAGTCCCACCATAGCCTCCTTTGTGAATGTTTGAACTTGTGAAAAATAAATAAGAATAATCTAAGAACATGTCATTTATAGGGTAAGCCATATCCTCACATGTGTATGTGTTGGGACCATACAAGTCGGCATGGGTAAAACAAAAATAAGGTAGAAGGTGGATTTATAAATACCCCACATTTGATGCATAAATATTACATCTTAATATATGAATATTTATTACATGATATTAGGATCCATTCTGTTATCCTTAAGGTCTAATGCATTTGGAATCTTGGAAACATAATAAACTAGTTTATAATATTTCTACATCGACCCCAACTCAATTCATCATAACTAGGGAGATATAAATATAACATGAAAATAAGGGTATGATAACATGAGAAAAATATTTTAAAACTATACCCCACATATCATAGATCATAAAAATGATATGTTACATAAAAATTATAGCTCATAAGACATGAATCATAAAGAAATCAATGAACATAATCCATGAGAGTATGAAATAGGAATAAAACATGGAATTGTGGAATACATATAATAATATAAAATGTGATATCATGGATATCCAACAAGACATTCATAACATGTTAGGATCGAGTTAACAACATGTTTACCTTATTCAAGATTTAGATAACCTCTCATATACTATATTTTTCCCTTGGGATGTATTCAAATGTACCCTATTTTAGGATTGGGATAACATAGTTTTTAGCCTATTTTTTTATTGTGATAATTTACCATGTACCCTTTTATTTAATAGAACATTAATCATTACCCAATTCATTGAAGGGAGATATAGGTCCCAAAATACCTTGGTTATTATGTTACCACTATCCTTGGTTATAACGTAACCACTATCATTGGTTATAATGTAACCACTATCACATAATGAAAACCATAAATGTTCCAAAAGACCATAAAACGTTAATTTTTTTGAGTGCATGAAAATAAATTTTCTTCCAAACAATTTCATCATAGTATAACACATGGAAAAGAAATAAGTTCCATAAATATTTCAACATTTCAAATTATCATAACTAATGAAAAAAGTAATGGGTTCTATAAAAATTAATTTCATAATAAAAATTATCCATTTAGATAAATAATAAATTTAGTATTACTAGATCATATCCCTATTAAATCTTATGTAACATCAAATATTTCACCTTTCATAGAAAATGATTTTCAAATATCTCTTGGAACATTTCTTGAGGAAAATAGCATTTCCACTTTGAAAATAACTTTTAAAAATAAAAATTCATAATAAATTTTCAAAATCCATTTATTTGAAAATAAAATTGAAAACATTAAATAGATGTGTTAAATAAATTATCACTTATTATGGTGGTCAATTTAAATAACGCATTATACATTTAAATAAATATTTCTTTCACATTTTCATTAAAATTCAAATGGGCCTTGTTTGTAAATGACAAGAAGATTCCTTTAAAAACCTTTTTCAAAAGTCAAAAGTGGTAAAAATTTCTATAAAAATCATAGAGTAACATTAAAACATTCTTTTATTTTTTACAAATGTTTGATATGTAATAAAAGTTATTTTTGATCGAAGAGAGAAATAAAGATGATTTTTATTAAAAACATTCTTATAACCTCTTGAGTAAATAAAGTAAGGAAAATTTCATTAACACATGTATATTTAGTTAATAACCATAGAAGAATAAATTTCCTAAAGTTATTGTGAAATAGATCATAATACTTCATCATCAATAGAATAATAATAAACAATATTGACAAATAATGAGATTGTAACATCAAACCCTTACCTATTTGGTAACTTTTGTACTGTAAACCCGATGAAAGACCGCTCCCCAAATGGATAGGTAAATCCCAAATTTTTTTATTATAGATATCATAAAATACACTAGTTTTTAGTATATAAACCTTTTAATATAATCACATGGGGAATATGGAATGTTTCTAACATAAAATAAATGTGTGAGAAATCCATTAAATTATGTCATGAAATCCTTCATACACACTTGAAAATCATGTAAAATAAATATAGGATTATTATAAATCTATAAAAAAACCCATAATATTATGTATCAAACCATATATTATTTACCTATGATATTTGTTTACCTATTTATTTAAAATTTTATACTAAAATCACATTTTAGGTAATAACAGCTTTGGTTTTTCATGTTTGTTTTGATTTTGAATATTCAGTATTTTCATTGTTATTGTGTTTCCATAATATCCAGAATTTTAACCATGACATTATTATAATATATATTCATTATATAAGAGTTTATATTAATCCATTAAAGTTAGATATAGAAAATTAATTACACTGTTCATGGAGACGGTAGGACATATGTAGGCATGAATATTGTTTTCATTCTCTCAATGGATGAAATTAAAGGATGGTAAATAATATATTAAATTTAATGAATCATTTAATTATAATATATATCAATTATATTCATTAAATTAAACTTTATTTCATTCCATGTAAAGGGTATGTGAAAAAAGAATCACATCTCTTCCCAATGTGGTATTCTAATGTACACACAAGCGATGTTATCATATTCCAATGAAATGTAAATTAATAAGTTACATGTGATTTTATAATTAAATAAGTATAATAATATCATAAATATAACACATAAAAAAATTAATTTCATATTTATATTCATCCTTTAGAGGTGGTGATGGAAAATGAGTAACATCAGTTTTCTAGGAGGTAGTCCATCGTACACACCTTCAACAATTATGTTTCCTATTTTATAAGATTAGGGAAAAGTAAAGGTCATGAAATTAACATAAAAAATAAATTATATAGTATATAATTTTTTTATTATATTCTAATATTCAGAGATATTTGGTGGTTCTAGAAGAATAAATGACACAAAAACACAAGATTTAGAATTTTACCTCTTCTTCAAAGAACCTCTTTTCTTTTATACCTAATGCATTATTAGGATGGTTTGATAATAAAAGTAAGACATATATGATGTATGAAGATAAGTAAGTAATATATATAGTTAGTTATTTTCCAAAATAAAGTCACTTTGAAGTGTGAAGTGTATAGGAGAGTCGATATCCTCTAATAAGTGGGGGAAAAGATACAAATTGAATTTTTTAACGGAATGTAGTTTACCCAAAATTTTCAAATAAAAACAGGTTTCAAAATTGGATATTATCTACCCTTAGAGGTGATACAAAGGAAATATGTCTATCTAATGTGTGTTGGACTAGTTTACTATTAATTTTACCCTTTATATGTTTATTTTACCCCCTTGGTAATCGCATTCTAACCCTAACATTGGTAATTAATTTTTAGTGATTTTACTATTAATTATAGTACAAAACTAAATTTAACTCATTAGATAATATTAATTATGATTAATCTATATTTGTAATGTAACACCCCTAGCTTCCACGATACGCTTCTCATTGAATAATGCAATAGCCTGCATTGTATGCAACTTCGAGTTCTAAAACACCGCGACTAATCAAAGTAGCTGTTATGAATAGTAATAACCACTTTTTAAAAATTATAGAAATTTTATATTTCAAATGGACTTCATTTTTGTATTCGTAATATCGAAATTATCCTAAGTTGAATTTTTTGTAACTTTCTGAGAACTTCCATTTTTTTATGAATAGTGAAAAATACTTAAAACAACTTTTTTAATCAAAATAATTAATTGTGATAAATTATACTATTTAGTGGTTTTAAAGTATAATTAGAACATATTTTTACCATTTTATCCAATGGTGGTCATTAGAATTAATTTAACATTGAAAATGGACATAAACAATTGCCAATCTTTTGATATAAATTGTTTCTTAAAAACACGCTATTTGTTCTGACAGCGGGAATTAATTATAAAATTAATTAATGCAACTTATATGTTTGGAATTTTGTAAAATAGACATCATTTTTGAATTCGGAATATCAATTATAGCTTAGGGTGAAATTTTGGTACTTTTCGGATAACTTTTGTATTTTGATGAATAGTGAAAATTACTAAATTTTAATTAAAAACAACTTTTTTAATCAAAATAATTAATATTGATAAATTATGAATTTGAGTGGTTTTAAAGTATATTTATAATATATTTTTACCATTCAATTTAATGTTTGTCATTGGACATAATTTTACAATTAAACCGAACATAAATAAGTGTCAATCTTTTGATAGTTATTATCTCTTAAAAACACGCTTTTTGTTTTGACAGCGGGAATTAATTTTAAATTAATTTCTGCCACTTCTGTGTTTTGAATTTAGGAAAATGGATTCCATATTTAGAATCAGGATGTTCAAATTGTGTAAATAGGTAACTTTTATTTTTAGACATTTTGAATAATTACTGCGGTAAATATTTTATTTACCATGGTTAAGGGTAAATCCGGTAAATAAGGGTTAAAAAATAATATTATAATAATACTAAATTACCCTAAAACGTGTCTTAACCCTATTGGTTGATACATGGTCGACCATGGGTATCTTTGGGTCTATTTTGGGACCCCATGGATCCACTTGTAAGTGATAATGACACATTATATTAATAAAGTTAAAATAAAAATAAAAATGGCATAAGCTTACATCTTTTAGAAGAACAATTTTTACATAGGGTTATACGTGTTGGATTTTCGATTATAAATATTCATTAGAAATATAAAACGATTTCCTACATAATGATATTTTATTTATAATTTTTAGACATTATATAATATATTTTATTTATGACACAACGATGATGCAGTAATTACTATAATAGTGAAAAAATAACATAATTGATATTATAAATACCCAAATAAATATAATATGAAACTTTTAATTAATTAAACTAATTTTCTAGGATATTATGATATATTAGGATTGATTTAATTGACTTTTTTCGAAGTAATCAATCTGTTATGAGTTTCACAAAAATCAACTATTGAATAGTGTCAAAATTGACATAAAAGAGTTCTTAAAACAAATATTATATTATTAATTTATATTAAATTCCTAAAAATCTAATGTTCGGCCAAGAGACTTATTTTATGATAGGTTAATCATTAATGGACCACTTGGGGGTCGCTTGGATGTATATAGTAAGTTTATTAACCATATTATATAAAAATACAAAGAGACATTGTAAAAGTGAAACTAATTAACTTAGAGTTAATACTTAAAGATAAGGTTAATATAAGTACCCAAACCTGTCTAAATTCTATTGGATGAGTTGTTTTCGACCTATCCCCACCTCATCCTTTGAATAGTAAACTTTGGAGCCTTTGGAAACCGAATATGAATTTATTATAAATTAATATTTCTAGCTTTTCCAAAGGTGCCCCTCACCCCTCTTATAAAAGGGCACTCCTCCTTCTCATTTCCTCACACCTCTAAAGCCACTTGGCTCGTCCAAACTCTGCCCAACTAAGCTCCCCACATCCCTCTCCTACTCCTTGAAGCTTCCCCTTAGGCAGAAAGCATTTCAAGAAGTCCTTTGGTTCCAACCAAAGTGAGTTACCTAAATTAAAGGTAACGATTTCTCTTAAATTATTTTCATTTATTTTGCTTCTTCAACCCCCAAAATCTTTTTATTTCCTTTCTTTTGTAACAACACCAGTATCCTAAATATACTAGGATGTTGTTATAAGAAGGATTCAAACTACACATACACACAACTCCATCTAATGGATGATGAACATAATGTTTCTGTGGATGGCAAACTAACGCCTCACGAAACGATGATTGTTCAAAAACATCTTACCGCCTCTCATGGTGGCCATTATGATGGCACTGTAATTAAATATGATATTAATGATATATATTTTATAATTCCATTTTATTTCATACCATTATTCGTTTCATGTTGTATATACATACGATAATTTCATTTGAGGAAGTGCGGACTACCGCCCCCTTAAAATGATATGACTCGTTCATACCACACATGGAACGTATAAAGGATAGTGTTAATGAACTTAAGTAAAATATATAAAATATTATATTATACTGGAATAGTAATATACCTATGTATCATTTGGATTCGATTTTTTTAAAATAAAAATTAAATGGAAGTAGCGTTCGTGCGTACGTACGGACTACCGTCTCCACGAACGCGATGAGATTCATTCTCCATCGTATCCATTCAAGTATAATTATCATTTAATGATTTAAAAATGATGTTTAAGGAATTGATATCATTCTGGATATGAATAAGATACAACAAACATGACTTATGTAACAAAACATATAAAAGAAAATGAGTAAGTTAACACCCGAAACGGCGTTAATACTAAGATATTATTATCAAATCAATATTAAAAGATCATATATGATATCATATTAATGTATATGATTCTTGTATAATTTAATAACAATTATTTCACCATTATACAGGAGGTTAACCTACCCCAACCAAGGAAAAGTACAAGGTAAGGGTCATTTCACAATCTCTTCATTATCCGAGGTTGTTTATACGTAATAATCTACTGGGATTTCTTTATCATCCACATCCATGTTTCTTCGAAATGTATTTCAAAACATATTTATTATTTACAAGAATATGGGTTAAATTCATTTATACCCTTGTTTGACTTTTTGTAAGAGGTTTATAAAGGAATCTTTCCGTTGTTTTCAAAACAAGGCCCTTTTTAACCTTTTCGACAGAATTAAGATAAGAATGTTTTTTTTACTTATACGGTGGGTGCGGTTATTTTCCACCGTTATAAAATCGTCAAAGCTTTCCTTACAAGCTTACAAGAATATTTTCAAGAAAATGTTTTATTTTATATGGCTCTTAAATGATTTCAAAAATAGAAAGAGATATTTCTCTAAAAAGTGTTTTGATTTCATCTATGTCAACATCCTTTAATGGATTTTACGCTTATTTGAAGTTGATTTATTATAATACAAAACTTCTATATTGTATTGAAGGTTTTGTGATATGTTTGACTGTGGATGTGCTATTTTATACCATTCATAGTTTATGGTGAAACTATTTACATTTCGTATGCTAGTTTTAATCCGAATGTTTATGTTATATTTCAAACTTTCCTTCAGATAAATGTGCTAAACAAGTATGTTCCGGGTTGGGGACCGGTAAAAGTAAGCCCTCCAGGTTGGGGACTGGTTAAAGTAAGCCCTCCAGGTTAGGGACTGGTAAAAGTATGCCCTCCGGGTTGGTGTCCGGTTATTAGAGGCACTCCGGGTTGGTGTCCGGTTATTAGAGGCACTCCGGGTTGGTTTCCGGTTATTAGAGGCACTCCGGGTTGGTGTCTGGTTATTAGAGGCACTCCGGGTTGGGTTCCGGTTAGAAGTAACCCCTAGGTCTTGGGATGAGGCCTAGACAAAGAAATTAACTTTTAGCATTATGCATTCCAACATTATGAAAGTGGTTATTGATTTTTGCATGTGATTATTCGATTAGTAGAATATCCATGTGAATAAGTAAATGGCATTATTTCATTTTATTTATGCCATACCATGTTGAAAGTTCGTGTTTAAAAGGCTTATGTTTTAGTTATACATTGCCTTAAATGTTTATTCTTATTTATGAAAGTTTCTGCTATATTGTTATCCTTACTGGGCATTTGAGCTCACCCCTTTTCTATGTTTTATTTTTCCCAGGAAGTGAAGATGTAAGTTATGAATGACCTGCAGGGATATTATGAGGGGATTATAGTGTGGACTGTGGAAACATTATGTTGTTTTAGTAGTTTTTCATTTTATGATGTAATGTAAAACTTATGAATATATCTAGTGTTTCCAAGGCTACTAAACCAATCGGTCTTTCGAGATTTGATCTTTCTTGTGATCATGCCAATGTTACGAAGTAATGCACCGACTCTGGGTAGCTGGGGTCGGGGCGTTACAGTTGGTATCAGAGGAAGTTTAGTACTAACCTTGGAAACTAGATTTAGACAAACTCTGATTAGAGCACGTAGACCTAAGATGAACTTTGAGGATTAGTATAGAAGAACTTCCTAGAATTTTGGTATTGTAGAGATTTTGTGAGTTTTCAGAGCAATACATCCCTGTCTGGATACGAGCAGGTAGAGGCGGCTCTGGCACAGATGTACCTAGGGGTAAAACCCGAAAACACCGCTTTGAGCTAGACTCGAACGGGAACTGGTGCACGACAACGGGCCTTGCTGCACTCTTGGTTACGACACTCCCGGGGGATATGCTTAGGATAACTCTCATTATCTTTACAAATCATTATGAAGGGTTTATGAGTATATACTTCCTCAAAGAAATTTTTTTTATGATTATGGATTATATCCATAAATAGTTCAATTTATGTTAAGTGTTTTATAAGTATGGGATTATGTATTTTGATTCACAAACTGATCTAGTTTATGCCATTGTTTAGAAATGGCGCCTAGTGGAAGAAATGGAAACCGTATCAATGCACGCACTCCATGTAGGGATTGCCCTCCTGCTCAAGATAATTATAGTGGGGCTGGTGATGCAACTGGTGCCGATCAGCTAATCACCATACTAGGACAACTTACTCAGGTTATGAATAATAACCTTACCCGTATGGAGCACCCTGATCCGCAGCGTGGAGGATCAATGTTAGACCGATTCATGAGGCAACAACCACCAACGTTCAATGGGAGTACAAATCCCTTAGTAGCTGAGCAATGGATAAATTCCCTAGAGAAAATATTTCAGGCTTTGGGGAGCAGTGAAAGGGAGAAAGTTATCATGGCAGTTTACCGCCTCACTGGAGATGCTGATCAATGGTGGTCATTGATTCAAAACATGAAGGAAGATGATGAAGTATCAAATATGGAATGGAGGGAGTTCAAAGATCTGTTTTTAGAAAAATACTTCCCTCGCGACCATCGAGCAGATATGGAAAGGCAATTTCTAAGTCTGAGACAGAAAGAGGATGAGAATGTCGCAAAGTATGAGGCTAACTTTACAAGGTTAGCAAGGTATGCCGGAGATTATATTCGCAACCCAGGAAGTAAGATTGATCGTTTCTTTGATGGGTTAAAACCATTTCTCCGTCGAGCTTTGGTATCACAATCCTTCTCATCATACGAAGATATTGTCTCGTGTGCTATCAAGATAGAAAAGGAATTCTCTAAGTCTTATGACAACAAAGTAAAGCAAGAGAAGAAGAGAACGGTGGAACAAGAGACAGATAAAGAGAAAAAGGGAAAGAAGGATTTTCCATTATGTGATAATTGTGGGAAGAATCACCCAGGTACTTGCCTAAAAGGAATGGGAGTTTGTTATAAATGTGGAGAAAAGGGTCACCAGGCTCGTGATTGCAAGGGAAATAAAGAGGCTATCAAAGTGGAATGCTACAATTGTAGAGAAATGGGTCATTATGCAAATGAATGTCCTAAGCGTCAAGGAAACTTACCTCAGAAAAGGCCAAGGGATCAAGGCCAATCTTATGCTGTGACTACAGTTGAAGCGGAATAATTAATGTATTGGTTCTTTTGGACTCAAGGATTATATTCTGGTTATAAGAATAATGTGATATATATATGGATTGTACTGCAGTACTTGTTGATTTCAGTAAGGTTTTAATATGATGAAGGTAATTATATTTTTAGTATGTGACAATAAGAGAAACTTTACTTCGTTTGGGGAATCTGATAAATTGATTTTGGAATTAAGAAACCTTTTAGAGAAAGTCTGGACAGAGGTATTTTGGATAACTAGAAAGGTTGGAGTGGATTAAGTTGATCTTTGGATAGTATTGTTTAAGGTTAAAAAAATTATGAAGATTATTTTTGGAATATTATAATACTATAGTTTTAGGAAAAGGACAACCTGTAGGGTGGGGCATAACCCGTCGCGTCGGACAAAGTTGCAGGAATCGAACCCACAACCATAGTGCGACAGGCCTTTATTTCCTACCACTAGCCTACAGGGAGTCCCTGGTTATTACAAAATAGTTGTCCTATTATAAATGGTTTGTGGTAAAAATTTATTAATGAAAGTCTACATGATAAGTAATTATATTTCCTCACATTCTTAGTAAATCTCTTAAATAATTTCCTCACCTCTATGAAAGGTTACTTAAAACAAAAACGTTGTCGATTAACTTTTCCAACTGGGGATTCAATGAATGTTTAACCAATCACAAGTTTGTGATTTTCTTATTGTTAACTTTCTCCTAATCCTGTTTTCTAGAACTCTTCATCAGACCATGCTAGTTTGTTTTTCCTCCATATCCATATTTTTATAGAACCCTAGTATGGGCTATCTCGGATGACCTTTGTACTTCTCTTTCTTTCTTTTAATGTTATATTTTTATTAATCTTATTTCCGATGTGGGTTTTCCACAAAGGTATTTTCTATTTACAACCTTTTATTTTCAAAGAAAAATTTCAAATTGCGAGGACGCAATTTATTGAAGGAGGGGAGAATGTAACACCCCGAGCTTCCACGATACGCTTCTCATTGAATAATGCAATAGCCTGCATTGTATGCAACTTCGAGTTCTAAAACACCGCGACTAATCAAAGTAGCCGTTATGAATAGTAATAACCACTTTTTAAAAATTATATAAATTTTATATTTCAAATGGACTTCATTTTTGTAATCGTAATATCGAAATTATCCTAAGTTGAATTTTTTGTAACTTTCTGAGAACTTCCATTTTTTTATGAATAGTGAAAAATACTTAAAACAACTTTTTTAATCAAAATAATTAATTGTGATAAATTATACTATTTAGTGGTTTTAAAGTATAATTAGAACATATTTTTACCATTTTATCCAATGGTGGTCATTAGAATTAATTTAACATTGAAAATGGACATAAACAATTGCCAATCTTTTGATATAAATTGTTTCTTAAAAACACGCTATTTGTTCTGACAGCGGGAATTAATTATAAAATTAATTAATGCAACTTATATGTTTGGAATTTTGTAAAATAGACATCATTTTTGAATTCGGAATATCAATTATAGCTTAGGGTGAAATTTTGGTACTTTTCGGATAACTTTTGTATTTTGATGAATAGTGAAAATTACTAAATTTTAATTAAAAACAACTTTTTTAATCAAAATAATTAATATTGATAAATTATGAATTTGAGTGGTTTTAAAGTATATTTAGAATATATTTTTACCATTCAATTTAATGTTTGTCATTGGACATAATTTTACAATTAAACCGAACATAAATAAGTGTCAATCTTTTGATAGTTATTATCTCTTAAAAACACGCTTTTTGTTTTGACAGCGGGAATTAATTTTAAATTAATTTCTGCCACTTCTGTGTTTTGAATTTAGGAAAATGGATTCCATATTTAGAATCAGGATGTTCAAATTGTGTAAATAGGTAACTTTTATTTTTAGACATTTTGAATAATTACTGCGGTAAATATTTTATTTACCATGGTTAAGGGTAAATCCGGTAAATAAGGGTTAAAAAATAATATTATAATAATACTAAATTACCCTAAAACGTGTCTTAACCCTATTGGTTGATACATGGTCGACCATGGGCATCTTTGGGTCTATTTTGGGACCCCATGGATCCACTTGTAAGTGATAATGACACATTATATTAATAAAGTTAAAATAAAAATAAAAATGGCATAAGCTTACATCTTTTAGAAGAACAATTTTTACATAGGGTTATACGTGTTGGATTTTCGATTATAAATATTCATTAGAAAGATAAAAAGATTTCCTACATAATGATATTTTATTTATAATTTTTAGACATTAAATAATATATTTTATTTATGACACAACGATGATGCAGTAATTACTATAATAGTGAAAAAATAACATAATTGATATTATAAATACCCAAATAAATATAATATGAAACTTTTAATTAATTAAACTAATTTTATAGGATATTATGATATATTAGGATTGATTTAATTGACTTTTTTCGAAGTAATCAATCTGTTATGAGTTTCACAAAAATCAACTATTGAATAGTGTCAAAATTGACATAAAAGAGTTCTTAAAACAAATATTATATTATTAATTTATATTAAATTCCTAAAAATCTAAGGTTCGGCCAAGAGACTTATTTTATGATAGGTTAATCATTAATGGACCACTTGGGAGTCGCTTGGATGTATATAGTAAGTTTATTAACCATATTATATAAAAATACAAAGAGACATTGTAAAAGTGAAACTAATTAACTTAGAGTTAATACTTAAAGATAAGGTTAATATAAGTACCCAAACCTGTCTAAATTCTATTGGATGAGTTGTTTTAGACCTATCCCCACCTCATCCTTTGAATAGTCAACTTTGGAGCCTTTGGAAACCGAATATGAATTTATTATAAATTAATATTTCTAGCTTTTCCAAAGGTGCCCCTCACCCCTCTTATAAAAGGGCACTCCTCCTTCTCATTTCCTCACACCTCTCAAGCCACTTGGCTCATCCAAACTCTGCCCAACTAAGCTCCCCACATCCCTCTCCTCCTCCTTGAAGCTTCCCCTTAGGCAGAAAGCATTTCAAGAAGTCCTTTGGTTCCAACCAAAGTGAGTTACCTAAATTAAAGGTAAAGATTTCTCTTAAATTATTTTCATTTATTTTGCTTCTTCAACCCCCAAAATCTTTTTATTTCCTTTCTTTTGTAACAACACCAGTATCCTAAATATACGAGGATGTTGTTATAAGAAGGATTCAAACTACACATACACACAACTCCATCTAATGGATGATGAACATAATGTTTCTGTGGATGGAAAACTAACGCCTCACGAAACGATGATTGTTCAAAAACATCTTACCGCCTCTCATGGTGGCCATTATGATGGCACTGTAATTAAATATGATATTAATGATATATATTTTATAATTACATTTTATTTCATACCATTATTCGTTTCATGTTGTATATACATACGATAATTTCATTTGAGGAAGTGCGGACTACCGCCCCCTTAAAATGATATGACTCGTTCATACCACACATGGAAAGTATAAAGGATGGTGTTAATGAACTTAAGTAAAATATATAAAATATTATATTATACTGGAATAGTAATATACCTATGTATCATTTGGATTCGATTTTTTTAAAATAAAAATTAAATGGAAGTAGCGTTCGTGCGTACGTACGGACTACCGTCTCCACGAACGCGATGAGATTCATTCTCCATCGTATCCATTCAAGTATAATTATCATTTAATGATTTAAAAATGATGTTTAAGGACTTGATATCATTATGGATATGAATAAGATACAACAAACATGACTTATGTAACAAAACATATAAAAGAAAATGAGTAAGTTAACACCCGAAACGGCGTTAATACTAAGATATTATTATCAAATCAATATTAAAAGATCATATATGATATCATATTAATGTATATGATTCTTGTATAATTTAATAACAATTATTTCACCATTATACAGGAGGTTAACCTACCCCAACCAAGGAAAAGTACAAGGTAAGGGTTATTTCACAATCTCTTCATTATCCGAGGTTGTTTATACGTAATAATCTACTGGGATTTCTTTATCATCCACATCCATGTTTCTTCGAAATGTATTTCAAAACATATTTATTATTTACAAGAATATGGGTTAAATTCATTTATACCCTTGTTTGACTTTTTGTAAGAGGTTTATAAAGGAATCTTTCCGTCGTTTTCAAAACAAGGCCCTTTTTAACCTTTTCGACAGAATTAAGATAAGAATGTTTTTTTTACTTATACGGTGGGTGCGGTTATTTTCCACCGTTATAAAATCGTCAAAGCTTTCCTTACAAGCTTACAAGAATATTTTCAAGAAAATGTTTTATTTTATATGGCTCTTAAATGATTTCAAAAATAGAAAGAGATATTTCTCTAAAAAGTGTTTTGATTTCATCTATGTCAACATCCTTTAATGGATTTTACGCTTATTTGAAGTTGATTTATTATAATACAAAACTTCTATATTGTATTGAAGGTTTTGTGATATGTTTGACTGTGGATGTGCTATTTTATACCATTCATAGTTTATGGTGAAACTATTGACATTTCGTATGCTAGTTTTAATCCGAATGTTTATGTTATATTTCAAACTTTCCTTCAGATAAATGTGCTAAACAAGTATGTTCCGGGTTGGGGACCGGTAAAAGTAAGCCCTCCAGGTTGGGGACTGGTTAAAGTAAGCCCTCCAGGTTAGGGACTGGTAAAAGTATGCCCTCCGGGTTGGTGTCCGGTTATTAGAGGCACTCCGGGTTGGTGTCTGGTTATTAGAGGCACTCCGGGTTGGTGTCCGGTTATTAGAGGCACTCCGGGTTGGTGTCCGGTTATTAGAGGCACTCCGGGTTGGGTTCCGGTTAGAAGTAACCCCTAGGTCTTGGGATGAGGCCTAGACAAAGAAATTAACGTTTAGCATTATGCATTCCAACATTATGAAAGTGGTTATTGATTTTTGCATGTGATTATTCGATTAGTAGAATATCCATGTGAATAAGTAAATGGAATTATTTCATTTTATTTATGCCATACCATGTTGAAAGTTCGTGTTTAAAAGGCTTATGTTTTAGTTATACATTGCCTTAAATGTTTATTCTTATTTATGAAAGTTTCCGCTATATTGTTATCCTTACTGGGCATTTGAGCTCACCCCTTTTCTATGTTTTATTTTTCCCAGGAAGTGAAGATGTAAGTTATGAATGACCTGCAGGGATATTATGAGGGGATTATAGTGTGGACTGTGGAAACATTATGTTGTTTTAGTAGTTTTTCATTTTATGATGTAATGTAAAACTTATGAATATATCTAGTGTTTCCAAGGCTACTAAACCAATCGGTCTTTCGAGATTTGATCTTTCTTGTGATCATGCCAATGTTACGAAGTAATGCACCGACTCTGGGTAGCTGGGGTCGGGGCGTTACATGTAATCAATTTTTATAAATTCCATTCAAATAAGTGGAAAAATATAATTTAAAATTAAACCTATATGCACAATGAAAAAGCAGTTTTGTAAAGAGAAACTTTTCCAAAGGTTAAAAGTTTATTATATCAAAATTAAATAAAAAATTCATTAAAATTTCCCATAATTGATTAATTATAATTTAATTGAGATAATTTTAATTTTAAAAAAACATTAAAACCAAATGTATCATTATTAATTCTTTAGACAAAAAGGATGTTTTCAATAATAACATGTATTTTTTACTATTCATTGATAAAATTATCATCTAAAAAATTTTACAAATATGTGCACTAAGAATATTTTGAGATAATGATTTAAAAAAAAGTTATTTTGTAATCAAAACTAAAATTTTGAAAATTTTAAGAAATTAATTATAAAATAAGTTTGAATTTTTTGATGTAAAATTCTCTATTAGAAAATATATTTTTCCACGAAAAGATGATTTTATAATAACTCTACGACGAGTACACCTCATTATATGAATTTAAATTAATATAAAAAGATATATAATATATAAATTTCAGTTATATAATACATCTTTATCAGATATTTTAGTTAATTTAAATGGGAAAAGAATATTCACTTAAAAAAGTATTTAGAAACAAATTTTTTTTAGGAATAAAAATTTGATTTATCCAAGTGCATGAAAATACTATTCCAAATTAAATTAAATACTTTTTTACGTATAAAATGTATCATATTTAATATTATGAAAAAAATAATAAATATAACCAGACATCATATTTCTTCATATTATCAAAGAAAATTAAATCATTTACAATAACTATATTTTCCCTAACAACCCTATATTTTTATAAAATTATGAAAAACTCACCGTAAGTAAATTTTGATATGAAATTTTCAAATTGGTAAAAAAAAATTAAATTAAAAATACTAAAATTGGTTGAAACAAAATATATTAGCTACAGAAAAAAGTAAAAAAATTCATTTTTGAATGAAATGTGTTTTTAAAGCATAAAATTACTTTTTCTGACATTTGTGTTCTTATTCAATAAGAATTAATAAACACATTTTTATTTATTAATACACAGACACACACACACACATATTTATTAATGTACAAAATGAAAACTCATCATTTCATGTAATGAAAACTATAAAATAAATTAAATTAATTTGAAAAAATATATTTCTTAAATATCAGGGTGTTACATTCTAAACCCTTTAAAAAAATTATATCCTCATAATTTTATCATTATCTCAGTAATCAAGGGTTATAAATTTAAAAAATCCATTGCAGAAAACCCACATTATAAAAAGGATCATAAAACATCCTCTTAATATTCAGGTAAATAATAATATTATGGTCATGTAGAATGAAAAATAACTAGGATTAGAAATAGGAAAACACGAGTGGGGTGTAATGATATGGGAATAGAAAAAAACAAATTTCCTTATATCATTGATTCCATGAAAGTGAATGATCATGGGAATGTTAACAACCCAAATACTATAAATCTGGGATGAGTTAAAAGAACATTCATTCTTTATAAATGAAGGTAAATGTATAAACTTATTTCAAGATCCTTTTCCAAATCTTAATCAATTTTCACAAGAATATATCGTTACTTGATTTCATTCCATTTCAAAATAAAAATATAATCCATTTGTTTTTATTCGATCAGTTTCAACATTAAATATTTCATTAAAAAATTAAGATGAATTTCTCATGTGTAAATCACTAGTGGATCAGACAATCTAAAAAATAAGGATACATCATTCCATATATCTAATGTTATTATAAAAAATATTATTGTAACCATAGGTTATCCAATATACATAAATCACCATATGGTGAAATAATAAATTAATCTCTAAAACATTATCCAAAGATCAACTCAAACTATTCTGATTTGTTTTAACAATAAGATCCTTCTAAAATTAAAAATTTACAATAAAGGCCTTTATTTTCCCAAAATCAACATAACATAATTACCTCAAACATAATACAATAGTTCTTAATTTTCATATACCATATATTTGAACAAATTGGTTATATATTCCCTTAAAACAGGGTAATAACAAGAGTTACCATAAAAAACATGCTTCATCATTCATAAAATAAAACTATAAATTATACAATATATCTGAAAAATCCAATAATATTGTAAACTCCATAAATTATAACATTATTAAATTTTCCAAAAATCATTAATAAACTCAAATGTTATCAATACTATCCAATTTACATTATCCATACCAATAAACCCTTAATAAACCCCATTATATCAACATGAGGAACATATTAAGGGTTATCTTCCCTTAATCATGTGTTTTCTGTAAAATATCACCTTTCAAGATAAAATCAATTATCTAGGTCATTTGTACCATTAAATATATTCTTTAAATTACTTAATAAAAAACTATTGATGAATAATACACCATGGATTAGTGATTCTAATAAATGAACTACCACTGATAAAAAACCATCTAAAATATATTTCTTTCAATCCCAATACATAAACACACCAATCATTCCAATTTCATCATACATTATTAAACATGATTAATCATATTATTTTATAACACTATTTTACTTCTATATATCATTTTAAGTATCTTAATCATTAATAAGAAAACATTTAATCATATAACCTTACATATCATTTTCTTCATATTTCCCCCTAGGACATCGATTTTCATAATTTCCATACATTTCACATGTAAAACATTCATTCATTAGTAATACCTTAAGGAGAAAAATATTCACTCCCATTTAATTAACTGATATTTTCCCTTTTCATCATTAGTTGAATACTCTATACCCTTATTCTTAATACAACAGTCATATTCTTGATTCATTGAGACATTACCTTGAGTGATTTTCCCACATTCTTGATTTAAAAATAAAACTGAATCTTCTTTCCTACGTGGTCTACACTACCCAAACTCTAAATGAAAATTTTCATTTTATTACTTGGAGAGTCTAGGAGTTGGTTAAGGTGCATGTTTTCAATCATATATTGTGAAACCTGATTAGTCATAATCGAAACTTCTTCAACTCCAATCAAATCCCATTTGGTTTCTCATCAACAAATTCTCTATCACATTAAAAATTAACCTAGTTACTTTTGGTTCCTTACATTTAATAAAACCAAAAAATCATTTTCTAAGAAATATTAATAATATTTAGGAACCTCATTTTTATGAAAAATCATGTATAGGATGCCCAAATCATTACACCTTCATTTCATTCTATAACACCTTGGGATTAACCTTGGTCATTCATAGTCATTATTAAATTATCCATTGATGGTTCATATAGAGTTTGTGAATTCAAAAATCTTATCCCCTAGGATTTTCAAAGATGGTGCATAGTAAGTTCTATTGTCTTGTTACAGGTAACACTAGAGTCAAACTTGATACACCTTTTCTAGATTTATTCCTCTTGGTACATATGTTCTAGAACCACATTCACTTATAGTACCAATATATTCATGTAATTTCATGGAAACCACTTTATATATAATTCAACAATATTCTAGGATGTATTTTTATAATTTAAATTATCATTAGACTTATAATTATAAATTTTCCTAGGGACCTCAGTGAGGTTTTCTCATCTAATTTTCCAAAGGTTAACTAAACCTTACTCTGATATTAACTGTAAATACCCCACTTATCATAAAGAAATATTAAATATTTATAGAGTAATATTAATTACATAACATAAGGATCGAGGCTAGAATTTTTTTAATTATAATTCCTTTATAAAAATAAATATAAAAAAACTAGTTCATAAACATTCTACATATAATCCCACTTATTTAATCAAAACATGTACCCTTCCAAGATATATCCCACATAATACCTACCATCATAACTTGGGTAAAAGAAACATAATAAATAGTGATCTCAGATTATTTTTAAGGGTAAAAAAGAGAGATATCAATAGAGAATGAGCATAAGGGTATGAGAAAAAGATAATAACATTTAAAAACTACACACTCCATATCATAGATCGTAAAAACGAGACATGACATACATGTTGTTAGTTCATAAGACATGAATCAAAATTGATTATAAATCATAACTCGTGAGAGTATAGAATAGTAGTAAGACATGGAGTTTTAAAATAAACATAAACATATAAAATATTACATAAATTATGTCTACTAATACATTAAAAATATGTTTTGATTGGGCTAACCACCTGTTTACTGGCTTCAAGCATGGGAAAACCTCCGATGTACCCTCTTTTAGGCTTGGGATGACCTATCATATGCCATCCTTTGGGATTGTGATAACTTCATATGTACCCTATTTTGGGATTAGGATAACATTTATTGGAACATTTGAGCTCATAGAGCATTAATCATTACCAAAAACATTGGGGGTAGATACAGGTCCCACACATCATTGGGTAAAACATAACCACAATCCTTGGTTATAATGTAACCGCCATACATGGTTATACTGTAACCAATGTCACAGAAATTAAAACCATACAAATGTTTTCCACAAGATCCTAAAAAATTATTCATATAGGGACCCCTAAAATGAAATGAGTTTAATAAGAATTTTTTATAGCATACATAGGGAAAAGAAACACGTTTCATGAATATTTCATCATTTCAACATATCATAACCCATGGAATAAGGAATGGGTTTCATAAAAATATTTCTATTATTAGCATAAAACTTCTAGGGAAATAATATATATAGAATTATTTGATCATATCTCTAGTAATTATTTATTAATATCAAATGATGTCATATTTTATGGAAAATGATTCTAAAATCAATTTTAATATTTCTTGAGGAAAGTAGCCTTTCTAATTTTCTAATCACTTTATAAAAATAAAAATTACTAGAATATTTCAAAATAAACTAGTTTTAAAATAAAACTGGAAACATACAAGTGATCTTTAAGTTATTTTTCAGTTATGTCTACCGAATATTTAATCTTCCTTTACACATTTAAATTAATGACTTCTTTAACATTTTTAGTAAAATACAAATGAGACTTGTTTGGAAAACTACATGAAGATTTATTTTAAAATATTTTCAAAAAAAATCATGGGTAAAAATTAATTAAAATAATCATTGGGGAACATTAAATCATTATTGAAAGAATTACTAGAAAAAATGAATATAGATGAAAAATAATATTTGTTCAAGGAGAGAAATAAAGTCGATTTTTCTAAAAAAATTATTTTGAAATATTGAATATGTAAATATATGAAAATGCATATAAAATATGTATTTACATGAAATAAAAATATGATAAAAAATAAATGATTTGATTTTGAAATAGTTTATAATATTTCAACATTGATAGCATTATCATAAACAATCTTGATAAACAATGATATTGTAACACCAAACCCTTACCGCTTTGGTTACTTATAAATTGTAAACTCCAGGAAAGAAATATCCTAAAATGGATGCATAAATCCCCATAATTTTATAGATATACATTATAAAATACATTCATTGTAATTATAAAACCAACATGAATGAATGATGTGGTGAATATGGCATTTGTCTCATAGAAAATAAAAGTGTGAAAGAAATACATTACATTATGTCTCAACATACTTCATACTTGTTGAAACAACATTTATAATAAATATAGGTTTATTATAAATATATTTTATATACATACTCATATGTATCATACCATATATGATTTTCTTATGACCATTTAGTACCTGAATATAAAAAATTCATAATTAAAATATTGTTTTGGGTATTGACTTCTTCATTTTTCATGTCTAATTTGGTTTGGTATCTTTGATCCATTAATTTTGATCATGGATAAATATTATCTATAATTGTTACTAGGATATAAATATTTTATATATTAATTTTATTATTATTTAGCATAATTCATAAAATTTAGATATAGAAAATGAATTAAACAGTTCATTGATACGGTATACCATACATACGTAAGAACTTTTGTTTTCCATTTTCTTAATGGATAAAACAAAATGATGGTAAATAATATATTAAAATTTTCAGTATAATTTTTATTTCATATTAATCACTTATATTAATTAAATTTACCCTTATTAAATTCTATATAAAGTGTAAGTGAAAAACAATTCATATCTCTTCGTGTGGCAGTAGTCCGTTGTACACACACGTGACATTGTCGTATCCACAAAAAATGATTCAATTAGAAGTTATATGTGATATTATAATTAAATAATTTAAATAATTTCATAAATATAATATATGAAAATTAAATATAAAGTTATATACAATCATGATAGGTGGTGATGGAAACTAAGAAACATCAGTTCGGGATGTTGTAGTGCGCCATACACATGATCGACGGTTTCATTTCCAATGTGATGGTAGAATAAATAGATTCAGGTAATTAAAGAAACATAATAAAATATAATTATATACAATATAATTGTGTTATAATATTAGAATAGTTTAATATGGTTTTATTTAGGTGGAATAAGAAGTAAAACAAAAACAAATGTATAAAAATTTCATATCTTCTTAAGAGAACCTCTTTAGGATTATTCATAAATAATTATTATGAGGGTTTTAGAATCAAAATATGGCCTCTAGTATTTATGGATGTAATTAAGGAATATTGTGAGAAAATATTGGCTGAATTAAACAATTTTCTAAGTGTGAAGAGGATGGGATAGGGTGTGTCCGTCTCTAAGTGTGGTAGAGGACACACTTTAAATGATTGAAAATAATAAAGTGTACTAATGTTTTTAACATGACACAAGGATACTAAATGGATTATTCATGAACATTATAGCAGATAAGGTCTAAATATGTCAATAAAAGGAGTGTTTTAGAAGTATCAAGGTAATTTTACCCTATAAAAGTTTAGTTTTACCCCCGTTAAAACAATTTTAACTTCAAGAGAAGTAATTAAATTTTACTATTAATTATAGTAAACAATTATGTTGAAATAATTAGATAATATTAAATATTATTATTCCATATTTGGAATCCTTTTATTTAAATTCCATTCATATTAGTGTAAAATTTATTTTAATATTAATCCCGTGAACATGATGAAAAGGTGGGTTTCCAAATAGAAAAAATTCAAATGGTTAAAATGTTTTTATATCAAAATTTAATATGAAACCAACTAAAATTAACTAAATATGATTAATTATAATATATATTTTCTAATTCTTCTATTTTAAAACCATTTTAACTCAAAATGGAATCTTTTCAATTCTTTAAACGGAAAGGTAGTTTATGAAGAACATGAGCCTCAGCATGGTTAGTGAGGTCTCTTAAAGTGCTTCCATGAGACCCATGTTTGAATCTGGGTGGAGGCATATTTGTAGGTTACTATAGTAGTACTATAGAAGGTACTATAGTACTACTATAGCAGTACTGTTTGGTGCTGTAGTAGCTGAAACTATTCACATTCGGGCCACTGTGTTTGGGCATGGAGTCCTTAAGGACTTCAGGCCACCTTGGACTTCGGGTCAGTAAGGATTTTAGTTTACCTTAAGGAATTAAGTCCACCTTATGGAATTCAGACCACCTCAATTCCTTTGAGCCACATGATTTACAGACACAAACCAACCAGATTCTATAAGGAACAAGATCCAAAGGAGGATTCAGAGCATCCACATTCACTAGAGTAGAGCTATCAGATTTGGAAGAATGAGAGGGTATGGAATTTTCTATCGATATCGGTCCTATGAATTTATACATATGATACCTAGAAAAACATTCATGCTATGGTGGATAGCTAATCCTGATGTAGATGCTGGGGATGGGCAGTTTCATGTAGTCATAGTTTGGGATGATGTCCTTTAAGGAATTTGGGTATTGTAATGTCACGAAGCCTATGGTGCATTTAAGGGTTCCCCTTCTACCCTAAATCGGGTTATTATCATAAATGAATAAAAAATTTAAGGCCATGAGGACATTTGGTTAAAAGGTAGTTTACAAAAAAACATGTATCTTCACTATTCAACTAACATTTTTCTTTTATGAAAATTCACAAAATATTATTCTAAGATGGGGTTTTAATGGAAATTTAAATAAATAAGTTTATTTTGAGATATTAATTTTTAAAAAGTTTAAAATTTTAATTTAAAAATAAGTGTACAAAAGGTGATGGAAAATGGTTTCTAGGAAAATGATTTTTTTTATAAAAATTTGTTTTTATATTAACTATAAGCTTAGTGTGACTACCACTGTATAAAAAGGATAGTTCAAGGATAAAATACAGATTAAAACCAAATAATCTATGGTTTCATTTGAGGTTGAGAAAAAATTTCCAATTATTTATACCATGATAGAATGGTTGAAAGGTGAAAAAAACAAGAAATACCTATTATTATGGAATAGTATCAACAATGTTGTACCGTATGAATAAGATATAATGTAAGATAGTGATATAAACACCCATGGTTAACGAAAATATGATTTAGTTTGAGTTTAGTTGAAATTAAGGAAATGATGAATCTTCATCACTCCCACACATTTGTCTTTGAGTGATATGTTTTTTGGGTAAATATGAGGAGATATATGCATGAAAAATGAATTTATTTCATGCGGAAGATAATTTTTTTCAATTGGATAAAAATAGATGGTATATATAAAGATATTAATTGGCTGAGGATTAGTTCCCTATAATTATGATGAAACATATTGACAGGATTATATTAATGATTAAGAGGGATGTTTATATGTGGACTTTCAAACCGATTAAGAGGCTAATTAAAAGGAGAGTAATTCAATTGAAGATTAAAACAATATTTGGGATATCTCAAGGGATACTTCCTATATAAACTTATTTCTTCTTTGTGTAGATGAAATATATAATTCCTTTGTGGGAGACTCTCGACCTACATACTTCCTCCCTAGAGACCATCTGTTGTTTCATTTTTCAGTCTCAAATTGTTATTCATTTTTATATCCTCTAATGGATTACATAAGGGGATAAAAGTTTGAGTGTTCCATGTCATATAATATAGGGGTATTTACTTAGTGGGTTATTTTTATTTAATTTTTATAATGATTGGGTTATGTATTCAATATTCTAATTCTTATCTTATATCTTCTTAGGTTGTGATCATCACTATTGTAATAAAGAAGTAGTTTCTAAATGAAAAAAATCATCTCTTTGATCCATGTATGAATATTGTACAATTAGGATTGATTATGCTTATACATGGTATCAAATCACCTAATTTAAAGATGACCCAGAGTATTTTACCATTTGAATGAGTGAGTAATTAGATAAGTGAGAGAACACCAAGACCAATGATCCTCAAAGATTCCACTTTGAAAAAAATATGACCAATAAAATATAATTCTAATTCCACTACAACATGAACTGAAAATTTTCAAACCCTTAACATCCTCACCAATTGGTTTTTTTAAGATTTTTATTTTTTAAAATCATTCAATTAATTTTATAATGTTTTTAAAAATCATCCTTATGTGTTTGACACTCAAAAATGATAATTAATACATTCATTTAGTTAGTAAATTTAGATATTTTGAGTTTTAAAAAATTTCTAAATTATTTATTAACATATTATATAACAACATTCTTTAGGGGTATTAATTTTTTAGGACCGTTTTTGGGGATGGTTGTGAATAATGCATGGGTTAATTAGGTATTTTTCTCATTTTTGTGTTTTAATTGACCTTTTTATACTTTATATTGTAATTTTTTCATTCTAGGAACAACTTCGACTCAAACATAATCAACATATAAGAGTAAAAAGGATCTCTTAGTGATCAATCCTAAGTTTGAAATATCCTTGAGGAAACAAAATATCAAAGAGAATATGGGTATAGATAAAAAATATCAAAAAGTTGGAGGAGCATAAGGATGAGGTCTGAAGCAGAATACACTAATGGACTGTTGAAGGTCAATGAACAATGTGGTTATAATAGATAATCCATGTACCATCTATCATGGCCAAATATTTATAGATAAATACAATTATTATTCAAATAATATCAAACTCGATCAAGTTATTTGGGTTTTCATATGATGATCCAAATGCACACATTTGGAGCTTCCACGAACTATGTTATACGTTCCAATTATATAATGTTTCTAAAAATGTATAAATGATAAGGATTCTTTATTTATCATTATTATACTGATATAGGTAATAGAATATATGTTTACCCCTTCATTCTATCGCAATATGTGATGAGTTTTTATGTAACTTTCTCACCTACTTCATTCCCACTAAAATTCATGGATAATTAGAGTTTATATAACAACCCAGTCTTAATATACATGGATATTGAATCTTTTTAAATGAATATTCAATATAATGCACAAAAAATTCTCAAGTACCATAGTGGTGTAGTGCCTTTCAAAACATGGAGGCATAATATTCTAACTTGGTGAATGATCTTCAATGTATCCTATAAATATCAACCCCTTTAGTAATCCTAATTAAATTCATTCATCATAACCTGAAGAAATTTAACATAATAAAGGTTGAGCTCATATGTCCAATAATGGAAAACAAAGAGGTATACAAGAATAACCTGAACAAAAAAACATGAAAACATGATCATAATACTTGAAAACCATACCCTATATATCAATGATTATAATATTCAATAATGGAATTATGTTTAATCGTTCATAAGATATGAATCATAATATAATAAAAAATGATCCATGAGAGCATAACATTGTCATAAGATATACAGTTTTTCCATATACATAAGCATAGAAAATCTTATGTCAAGGGTACCTAACAGGACATTCATAAAATTTTATTCCTGGGATAGTCACTTGTGTACCGAATTTGGGCCTAGAATGACCTCCCATCTACCATATTGTTTCAAGATTTAGAATACCACCCCTGTAACATTTTATCACATAAAACATTTATTATTACCCATTGCATTGGAGGGAGATATAGGCCCCCTCCAAAAAATGAAATCTTACATATATATGAAACAATATAATAAAATATAATCATATCATAAACCAAGAAATAAAATTTTATCATAAAATTCCATCATATCATATCATATGTAAAAGATATCGGTTTAATAATGATTTTATCATAGAATAACCCATGAAAATAATATGGTTTCGTAAAAAAAATTATCATGGAATAACCCATGGAAGAGAAGCAGGTTTTATAAATAAATTTTCATCTTAAATATAAACAATTCAAGAAAATAAAAATAATGGTGTCCTTAGGTTATATCCTCAGTTAACAATAATCTATATAAAAGGAGGTCATCTTAGATGGGGGAGGATTTTGAAAGATCACTTGGTGCATTTATTAAGGAATATAACCTTTCCTTGAAAACCACATTTTAATATAGAAAACATTTTCAAAATATTTTTTTTTTAAAAAAGAAATTATAAAAATTATAAATTAATATTTAAATACCATTTAAAACATTTCTGGAGAAAAATATCTTTTTTTCTTTGAAAATTTATTTTTAAATCACAAAACATTTTGAAAAAGTTTTTCTTTGAAAATAAACTTGATATTTTATAAAGGAAGATTAAAAAAATATTTTAAACAATTATTGAAACATATATAAATTTTGAAATCATTTTTATTGAAAAATATATTTACGGATAACTTTAAAAACTTTTTTATTTTATTTTTTTTTGAAAAAATGGTTTTTGTATAATACAACTTTTTGTCAGAAGGTAAAAATATTGTCATATTTTCATCGAAACACTTTCTGAATTATCTATAGTAAAAAATATATTGAAAATGCTACCATTACTTGGATATATCATTAATAACTATAGTATAAGAAAATTCATGGGAATTATTTATTAATGGATCAAAATATTTAATCAATGGGGGTAAAATCATAAACAATCCCAATAAATAATGGGATTTTAGCACTAAATTCTTATAGCTTTTTTAATATTTAATAATGATAACCATGAAATAATACCATTAAATAAAGCATAAAATATCATGAAAATAAGTATATTCATTAATTAACATGTCAAATTGGCTGTATATACACCTCATAAAATAATATAGGTGTATAATATATCATGTGTCTTAAGGAATGAAAACTGAGACAAAATTCCCTTACCGCTTTGGTAACTTTTAGACTGTTATCCCATGTAATAGAGATCATAAAATAGATATGTAAATAAAAATAAATTTTAGTGTAATAATCATAAAATACATTAAAGGTATGTATGCACACCACATACAATATATAGGTGGTGAATATGGCATGTGTCTCACGAAAAATAAAAGTTATACATAAATCCATTACCTTAAGTCTTGAATTACATTGTACAAATTAAATCATACTTTATAATAAATATAAATTTATTATAAATATAATATATAAAAATATTCATTTTATATCATACTATATTTTATTTCCTTATGAAATTTTATTACCCGTTTATTAATAATTCCATGTTAATGTTACGTTTCATTTAATAACTGCTTTTTTTTCATATATGTTTTCATTTATTATATTTTTGGAATTTTTATTTTAATAATGGTTTGATACTATCTAGAATGATAAAAATTATATAAATATAATTCATATTAATTATAAATATTTATATATATATATAATAATCTATAAGACACAGAGTTACGAAATTAAATACACCGTTCATGGAGATGTTAGGTCGTACGTATGCATTAACGCTATTTTTTTCATATCGGATTGAAAGAAAGATAAGTATAAGAGATATTATCATTAAATAATAATATTTATTTCATATATATCACACATTGTTATTAAACATATCCTTAAGACATTACATTCAAATCCTGAATGAATAACATCGCTTCACGAGGTGGTTGTCGACCGTGCACACGAACTATGTTATCGTATTCCAAAAAAATGGATAACATGAAGGTATGTGTTATATTATAATTATAGAATCATAATAAAATCATAAACATAATAAATATAATATATAAAATATTAATCAGTAATTATCCCCATCCATGAAATATTCTAATGGAATAACGAACGACATTGGTTCACAAGGCAGTAGTTTTTCATACACACGAATGACGATTGTGCATCCTGTTTGATTGAAGTATGTGATGTTTTAGGTCATAACCTTAACATAAAAACATATTATTATATTTTATATACTTAAGAAATTATATAATAAGGATATATAAATAATTAAATGGGTATGAGGAAGAAATAATATAAAAACATTCATTGACGAATGTTACCTCTTCTTCAGGTGTCTCATTTTTGTTTGCACCAAGGAAATTCATGGTAATATTTCTACCCAAATAAAGTCTTCTAGGATTATGTTCATGAATTTCTTAAGTGATATTTTCAGGGTATGGTTGAGATAATTGGATTGAGAGGTGTGAATGAGTTGGGATACTGAGTTCCCTTCTATAGCGGTGGAGAAGTGACATTCTTGTAAATAGAAAACGGTAAAAACTACAGGGAGGTATCCCTTACCTCATGTGCATGAAACATTGGACATTAATCGAGGATAGGGATTAATTGGTATATGAATATCTACACCACACAAAATAAAAAAAAATTATCATCTTACTCCTTATTCTTTATGTTCAATAAATTTTATCTTTATTGTTTTGAACAAGGTCAATTGTATATTTTTATTTACCATGGAAAATTAACCATTATGATTATAATTAAAATAGATTTATTAGATAATATAGAAAACATTATTAAAAATATTAGTTCTAATTCATAAAATAAAAATAATATGTGTTGGTATGATAAATATTAATACCAACGCATGTAATTCACAAAATCGTATCTTAACCTTAATCATGTTAATAAATTTTAAATATTCTCACAAATCCAATTGGTAAAAGCTTAACATAGGATTATTAGTTATTATAAACTGTTATTATTCTCAATATAGAATGAATTTTGAAAAATTAAATGTTCAAATGTGGTGGAAATTAATTTACAATTAATCTCACAGACAAGACAAAATAACGAGTTTTTAAAATGAAAAATGTTCAAAATATTGAATTTTTTTTATATCCAATTTCAATTTGAAAATTATTACAATGAAATAAATTTTATTAATAGATATATAATTTATATAAATAGAATTTAATTCAAAATAAAAATATAATTTATCAATAAAAATAAATTAAATGAAAAATCCATTTTCAATTAAAATTTGTTATTTTTCACTATTTATAAAAAATTTAAATATTTAATAAAAATACCAAATATTCACCATAAGATAATATTGAAATTGATATTCAATTTTATTTATTTTTTTAAATATAATTTATTAAAGTTTCAAAAATTATATTTAAAATCATTATTCCATTAAAAGGTGGTAAAACTGGATTTTAGAAAAATACATCATTTGTACGTAAAATTGGATTTATCATTATCTCTTATCTAGAAAACACGTAATTTGAATTATAAATTGATTATTTGAATATAATATATATATAAATAATAAAAATAGTTCTTCAAATGTGTTTTTTGATTAGTTGAGTTAAAACATGTTTGTGCATAGAAAATTAGTTTTTCAAAAAAGAAATTTTTTTATTTTAAAATAGTTTTTACACTAATTTATAATTAATTAGTCACAAAATAATTAATTACATAAACATGTTTAAATAGTTTTTTTCAGAATTTATTTAATCTTATTCTTACCTTCAATCCCAACCGTTAGGTGAAAAATATCATATTAAATAATAATATTAATAGTATATTTTAGTTTTGTAAAACCCGATCTTATGTGTAATACAAGGTATTGATGGAACTAAGTATTATTTTAAATAAAATCAAAAAATATTTTTTCTTTTATCACATGATAATACCATTACTGTATGTATACCAATATTAACTTGGTGTTGCGAATAAATTATGCTTAAATCATTGTAGATTACAACACAAACAATCAATGAAATTTAATTTATTCGAAAAAATAATAATTCATAAAAACTATTGGAAATTAATTATACCCCACTTAAAATTAATTTCTTCCTCAAATTTCATCTAGTCATAAATGGTTTTATACTTGAATTTTCATTTCTTAGTTTCCCACATCGTAAAAATGAATTTTAAAGCTTCCTTTAAAAATTGAATGTTGGGAACATAACGGTTACCAAAAGTAACTCATAACTAAGTTTATACATAAAAGAACATAGGTGAGAAGTCAGTATTTGGATATTTACTAAAAGTATAAGTAATCATAGATGGTGATAATGAACATTGATCACAAGTAAGTGAGTGGTCTAGAGAAAGTTAGTAATCACAAAACCGAAAAACCAATGCAATATTAAAGAGGTTATTTATATCATAAAATATAATTAAACAACATTTTATTTCATGATCCTTTTCATAAAATGTTATAATTTTAATGAGAAGATATACATGATCTCATTATATAAAAATAATCACACCATTTAGTTATGCCTTGATCAAATTAAACTTCATCTCTTACTTCAAAAAATGAAGGTGAATTCCGTGTGAATAAAGAAATAACTTATCATATAAACCATAAATATAAGGATAATCTATTTCGTATATCATTAGGTATTGTAATAAAAAATCTATATAACATGTTATCAGTATGGATAAATATCCATATGGTGAAATAATATGTTATTCTCAATAACCACATTCAGAGTTGAACATAAACCATTTCATAATTTTTTCCCTTATGTTCATTTAAAAATATTAAAAATCCAATACCTAAGAAAGAACGTGAATAAATTTCTAAAAATGGACTTAACATTGATCCTATATATATTATAAAGTATCTCGTGACCCTCACATATCAAAAATGTGAATACCTTCATCATATATTTTCATAAAACATTCTAATAACCTAAATTACCATAAAAATTTTACAAACCATACATTCTTCCTTATTCCATGATTAAATACACATATGAATATATTCCATAAATCCAATATTTCTATAAACTCAAACCATGATAGAATAAACCACTTTTTCAACCTATCATTAATCTATTCCAAGTTAATCAGTACTATCCAATTTAGTTTATTCTTATTAACCATCTCTTTATCCAAAATAGTCAATAGTTTCTCAACATCAGGAAAATATTAAGGGTTAACTTCCATTAATCATGTTTTTTTCCATTAAATATAACATTTACTTAATATCAATACTATTCAACATATTCTTTCATTCCCTTAACGGAAATCCTATACTAAAAAATCATTATATATTTCATAATTCTTGATTTAGAATAAAAAAATACTTACATAAGACAAGTTAATTCTTGAAATATTAACTAGGCTTCATCATCTTATTCCTTAATACCTCACATCTTTCATAGGAATTTATTATTCTCTTCATTATCATTATTATATCATTTACTCATACCAACTTTCTGATTCCCTTCACAAGATTTCCACTTTGAACATTGATTTATAAATTTCTTGTACATTCCATAGTTAAAACATTCAACTATTGATAATGCGTATGGAGGCAAATATTCCCATCCATCTCATTAACTAAACTATTAATTTTTCGATGGAAATTTCTTAGTATATGGTGTTCTTAACCACACATAAGAAAACTTTTCATTACATTGGGACATTACCTTGAGTTCTTCTTCCTGCATTCTTCAGATATAGTTAAATGTATCTTCTATCCCTATGGTCTCCACTACATAATCTCTATGTTCACTCTTTCATTATCTTATTTTGTATGTTTGTGAGTTGGTCAAGGAACACATTGTTAACAATGTTTCATTGAAATTGATTAGGTATAATCACAATATCCATTTATTCAATCATTATAGAAATTGGTCTCTCGTTAGTAAATCATTTTTCACTTACAATGTTAACCTAATTCCTTCTCGTATCATCCATTATATAAAATAATAATGTAGTGTGAGCAATGATAAACATAATTAAAAAAAATATAATCATGAAAATCACTCATACGATGCCTAAATAATTACAGTTATTATTTAATCTATGACACCATAGGTTCATCCTAGGTTATTTATTAGAATCATCTATTTAAATAATTTATGATAGTTTTTAATGCTTTTTTGATTTTCAAATCATATCCCCTTGGAGTGTCAAACAATGTGTTCAAATAGAACCATTTTTGTGCCCAATTTCCCGATTGAGTCTACCTCAAAATGGTGTTTTTTGGGTTGTTACCACTATGTACATCTCTTCAAGATCCACACAAATTTTTAGTATCTGAACAAGGATGTGTTTCTTAGAAACCATTCACTCTATCCTTTACCAAAATTCCAGGACATTTTCTTATAATTTGAGTCATCCTTTGACTTATGCTTAGATACATCCCTGTACATACCCATACAAATATTCATAGGGATGTCCCTAAGGTTTTGTCACCCTAGTTTCCAAATAGTTAGTAAACATTTCCTTTGATACCAACTATAGAGACCCAAAATTTACATACATGTATTATTCATCTTTTTATATGAATATTAAATACATTACATAAATACATGCCCATAGACCATAACAGTTCAATGTATTTGGATTCATAGAAACATAATCTTAAAAATTGGTGAAATAGATTCAATATATCCCATAAAGATCACCCCCTTTAGTATTATTACTTAAAACCTTTCTTCACAACCTAGGTACATGAAACTTAAAAAATGGTGATCTCAGATTGTAGGTAAGGGAAAACAAGGGGATAAACAAGAATAACATGAACATGAATGTTTGAAACTTCAGAACTAAAAATAAAAACCATACCCCACATATCATAGGTAATAATGCTGAGTCATAGAATTAAGTTTGGAAATTAATAATATATAAATCAAAAGATAATCGAAGATCTTGATCCACGAGAGCATAACATTGACATAAGACAATTATTTGTGGAATATGTATAATTATAGAGAATATAATGTTAAGGATACCTACCAATACATTAATAACATGTTTTTAGTTTATAAACACGCATATAATTTATTTGGGACTGGGATGACCTTTCATGTACCCTCTTTTTTTGAGATTGGGCTGAGTACCCATATACACTTTTAGCTTAAAGAACATTTATCATTTCCCAATGAATTAGAGGGAGATATAGTTCCACCTATCACATTAAGAAATAAAACATTTGTGTTCCAAAATATTATAAAATTTATTTATATAATAACCCATTAAATTAAATGGAAATCATAAAAATTTAGTAATTTAATAACATGTGTTAAAGAAATAGGTTTCATAATAATTTCATCATTGAATAACCCCTAAAATAAGCTAGTTTTATAAGAATTTTATCATTGTATAACCCATGGAAGAAAAGCTGGTTTCATAAAAACATTTTATATTAAAAATAAAACATACAAATAATTAACTAGAATAGTTTACATAGATAATATCCACAGTAAAGAAAAAATTATCAAAGGATCTTATACAGATGAGGATTTGGAAATATCACTTAGATAATTTATTAAGGAAAATAACATTTCATTGAAATTCACCTTTTCAAACATAAAAAATTAACAAAATAATTTTCTTTAAGAACCACATATAAAAAATATAAGTTAATATTTAAAAATATTTTAAAACATTTATTAAATAAAATATCAATTCTACATTGAATTTTTTTTAAATCATAAAATAGTTTGCAAAGATTTGTTTTCAAAATTAACCACGAAAACATATAAAGGCATATTTGAAAACCATTTTAAAAACTGTATAAAAAAATAATATATTTTGCCTTGAAGATAAAAATAATATATATTATTAAAAACATGTTTGAATACATTTTTAGAAAATATATTTTTTGGATAAAACAGATTTATGATCGAAGATAAAAATAATGTCAAATTTTCTTAAAAACACTATCTTAATTATAATAAGTAAAAAAGTGTGTGAAAATTGTGCCATTACATGAAGGAATCATCAATAAACAAATTAAAATAAAATACATGAGAATTAATGGGTGATGAATCAGAATATTTTATCAATTTCATCATAATAATAATTAATCTTGATAAATGATGAGATTGTAGAAATAAACTATTACTACTTTGGCAATGTTAAATAAAAATAACCATGAAATAATAACTTTACATGGAGCATAAAATATCATTAAAATTATTAGATTCATGGAAAAAAATCAATAGGGTAGTATACATACCTCATAATATAATATAGGTGCATGATATAACATATGTCTCAAATAAGGAAAATTTTGACAAAATTCACTTAACACTTTAGTAACATTGAACATGTAACCCCATGAATGTAAAATTATCAAATGGATATGTAAATAAAAATAATTGTTACTAGATAAATCATAAAATAAATTCATTTTCAGTATACACACCATATATAAAAAATAAGTTGAGATAGATAGTGTTTGAAGAAAAACAAAATGAGATGGAAATCCATTCCCTTAAGTCTTGACATCCATTGTACTTATTAAATAATCATGTATAATAAATAAAAGTTTATTATAATTATAATATAGAACCATATTAATTTATATACTACCAAATATGATTTTATTATGACATTTAATTATCTGTTTATTGGGAATTTCATATTAAATGTACGTTTTGGGTAATAACTGCATTGTTTTTCATATAAGATTTAATTGGTTATATTTTCTTCCTCTTACTTTAATAATGATTTAATCATATAAATAATGATAAAAAAAGATATAAAAATGATATATATTCCTTATATATGACTTTATAACAATCTATATGATATAGAAATGTGAAATGAAATGCACCGTTCAGTGAGACGGTAAGTCGTACGTACACCTAAATGCTATTTCCATTTTCATATCAGATTGAAAGAATGAAATGTATATAATATATTATAATTATATAATACTTTTCAAGTCATATATATCAAATAGTTTTAATAAAATCAAATATAATTCATTCCATTTAATGATGTGTGAATCGCATCGCTTCGTGAGGCGGTAGTCCACTTTACACACGAATGACGTTATTGTATCCCCATAAAATGGAAGGCATGATGGTACGTGTTATATAAAAATTAAATATTCATAATAAAATAATAAATATCATAAATATAATATATAAACTATAAATAAATCATTATTCTCTACCTTGAAAGGTGGTAATGGAAGAATGAACGACATCAGTTCGCGAAACCATAGTCCACCATACACATGACCAATGAATGAATAACTATTTTGATGGAAGTGTGAGAATTTATAGGTCATAAAATTAAAACAATAAGATACATAGGATATTATTTAATAATTATATAAAAATAATTTTATATGTTTCAGTAAGGAAAAAAACAAAAACCTTTGTCGATGAATGCTACCTCTTCATTGGGTATCTCATTTTGGTTTTCACCAAAAGACTTCCTTGGTTAACTTTATGACCAACATAGGGATTATAGGATGAGTTTAGGGAAGTTGGTATAGAATTTTGTTATGTTTTTGTGATCCAAATGTCTTGATATGTGTGATGAAGTGGGGATAGTAAGTTCCCTTTTATAGTGGAGGAGTGTCATTCCTATAAATACCAAAAGGTAAACACTATTGGGAGGACTCACTTACCTCATGTTCTAAAAAATTGAAAATTAATGGAGAGGAGGGATTAATTGGTCATTAAATACCTCCACCCCAAAAATTAATACATTTTTTTCAATTTATTTAATATTATTTAATTATATTCAATTTTTTCTTCATAGTTTTTAGCAAGGTGACCTGTATTTTTTTTATTTTCTAAGGTAGTTTATTCTTTAAGAATATGATAAAATTAGATTCATTATATAATTAAAATAAAATGATTATAAAAATTATATTAAATTCTGTAAATAATACTATTTTTTCCTATGATTAATATTAATATAAATTCATGTTATGCGCAAAACCCCATTTTAACCCTAATCATGTTGAATAATTTTAACTATTTTTACTAATCATTTTGGAAAAATTTATTTTGGATGTATTAGACATTATATATATATTTTCAAAATATGGAATAAATTTTTCCAAATTCAATTCACAAAAGTGCAAGAAGTTAGTTTAAAATTAATCTCACTGATGAGATGAAAAAACGTGTTTTTAAAGTTAAAACATTCCAATCAATGGAAATTTTTGTATATTTAATTTTAATGTAAAATTTATTAAAATTAAATAAATTATGTTAATATATTTATAATTTAGATAAATATACATTAATACCAAATAAAAATATCATTTATCTATAAAAATCAATTAATCGAAATAGCATTTTTCAAATAAAAGTCAGTATTTTTCACTACTCATCCAAAATTGAATTTTTTTATTAAAATCCCAAACGTTAATCCTAATATAATATTTTTCGACTCTTTATCAAATGAATTTAATTTTTAAAAATAGAGTTTATATATGTTTCAATAATTAAATTTTAAATAAGTGTGTCATTAAAAGGTTATAAAACTAACTTTTAGAAAAATACATCTTTTATGTGTAAAATTAGATTTACCCTAATCTCTTGTCTAGAAAACACATAAGTTGAATGATAAATAGTTTATATGAATATAATTTATATATATTTATATATTTAAAATCATTCATCAAAATTTTATTTCCTTAATTTATTTAGTTAAAACATGTTTTTGAATAGAAAAAAAGTTTTTCAAAAAATAAGTTCCTTTATTTTAAAATACATCTTACTCACATTTATTATTAATTGGTAACAAAATAATTATTTATATAAACATGTGTAAATAAATTTTTTATAATTTTGTTTATCCAATTCATACCCACCATTCCAATGGCTAGGTGAAAACTATCATATGAAATAAGAATATTAATAGTATATTATAGTTTGTTAGAACTCAGTATTGCGTATAATGAAATTTATCAAAGGAAATATAATTTCGGTTCATCAAAGTACAAAAATAGTTTTCAGTTTACCATAATAAAATCTTATCTTTTCATGTATTTCATGATTAATTTGGCGTTGCATATAAATAACCCTTAACTTTGTGCATCGTTCAAGAAAAACCCTCAAAAGAATTTAATTTCTTTAAAAAATAAAAATTCAATAAAACTGTGGGAGTAATAGTATAAAACTTAAATCTAACCTGATTTGATAATGAATCATTATAAAATTCATCAGGAAAATTCATGTATTTAATTCGATAGTAACCTCTTCTTGGTATTGAAATTTGTTCTTTTATTTCAGGCATCTTAAAAGGATTATAATAGGAAAATAGGTTAATTTTTGATAATACAATGGGAGGATCATTAATGAGAATATCACTTGATTAAATATACAAACTACAGGATGAGATTGAAAGAAATATTTTTCAATATAAATGAAAAGGAATTCACAATCTAGGAGTGGATATATTGATCCAATGTTATGTGGATACCCAAATGGATGTAATGAAAAGGATGATGCATACAATGAAAACTCTCCATAAAACCAAAAGTATGTATAATGAAGATATAAATTATATTCATCAAAATATAAAAAATTATTATATGCGATAGAGTCCACAACAACTATAAAATTTAGGCTATCAACAAAAATATTAAGTCTTCCAACAAAGATCATAGGGGTATCAAGCACCTCAGGGTCCCTCACCCACTAGTCAAGTCTACCACTTGGAAATTACCCCGGCCAATTTTTTTACTACAACTAAAGAATATATGAGAGAGATAAAATATGTTTTAAAGATTCAAATATATACTTTAATAATTTTTGAGTTTTGGGTTAGGAAAATAATTGATCAACATAACGGGATTCCAAGATGATTATTAATGATTAACTCAGAGGTCAAACAAAAAAGAGAGGTAAAATCTATAACCCTGTGAAATAGAAAAAAAAATTAAGGAAGTCCTTGAGAAGTAAGATAAGAAGGATAAGAATGCTGAGGAAAAATAAAACGGTAAAGAGAATATAAGGAAGCATCAAGTAAATAAAAATTCACAGAACCCTACAAACTATTGTTCCGATGCTTAAAGAGTTTGAGTTAAGTAAAATTTGAGGAAAATAGAACTATATTTCTGGATATGTTTAATAAGACTCATATTAATATTACCATTGATAAAGAATTATATAATATTCAAATATTTCTTAATTTCATGAAATATTATGTTTTTAAAAAAAATATTGAATAATTTGGCATAATAACACCCTATAAGGAATTCTATGCAATATTGTCAGGGAATTTACCGAATAAGCGAAATGTACTCGGTCTATTTACTATTCTAGTCAATTTTGTGACAAAAAAATGTAGAAAATATTTGTTTGACATAGAATAATGTGTGAAAATTATGTCTTAATCGACATTTTTTAGAATGGGATTTGATGTGATGATACCCACTCAATTTATTATTTATTTAGCTGACACAATAGTGATACATCTATGATGATTTTTTATAGATGTCATAGAAAAATTGGAAAACTTATAAATCCCAATTTATTTCCTTATTATTTATATGAATGATAAGAAGACCCCCATAATTTTGGGAATTGCATTCATATCTATAGGAATATCCTTTATTGATGTAAAATTTTGGGATCTAAGCTTAATGGTTAGTGATGAGCATCTAACATTGAAAATTCATCAAGAAATGAAAAATTATGATTAAAAGAAGGAATAGATTGATGAGGAAAACAATAAATAACGTTAGGATTTTGTTGTTATAAAATAATGAAATGATTATGTTTTCTTCATTATAGATAAACATAACATGGCTACAATCTATAATTATGAAGGATGACAAAATTTTAATAAGAAAAGAGTAAAAATTAGAGATACAATCATTAAAGATGGAGGAGTAGCTGGAATAAATGTGTCTGAAAGAGTCTAACATGTGTTAATCGATTATTCACTAGATTTTTATATGCTCAAAGTAATAATTTGGTTGGTTGGCTTAATGGAGGTTGAAAACATCTTAACGAAATAAATAATGATGTTGATTTCAATGGAAATAAGGGGACCCACTTATGTGTATTGGTCCCAACTGACACCATTTGTGGATCCAGATCAGGAAATATCCTCCAAAACCTCCATCACATGAGTGAAAAGGTTGTAAGGGTGAGCTTAACAACCGTAATAAAATTACTTCTAGGAGACAACCAAATTTATAATTTCCTTCTCATATTTTATTTTTAATCTCAATCTTAGAATTTAGTTTGGAAATATATTGGGAGATAATTTTCAATTCCACTATATTTTAAGAATTAATTTCACAAACCATGTTATTTTTCTTGGCTGTTTTCTTTTTTATGCTGATCAAGAAGGCACCAAGTAGAAAAAAAATAGAAAACTGGAAGTAATTTTCATTAAAGTATATTCTTTATTTTTAATTATATAATTTTTTTCCAATCAACTATTTTTTTGAAATATATTTCTATGATTTAAAGAAAAAAATTACCACCATAAATTTGAAATTTTGTTATACTTACTAATCTCAATGGAAATATTTACATAGAAATAAAATAATTAAATCTTTAAGATTTCATTTTAATAGAGATTTAATAAGTTAGGTGGATGAATAAAAAATTACAGATAATTATTGTATAATTGATTTGATTAATAATGATTTGGGGGGATAAGTTAACTCATATAATTGAAATAACCCTATGTTTTTTCATTTCAGGAATTTATGATTTTCATGTTAATTGATTTATTATTATTATTAATGCCATGAGTGATTTTACAAGATATCACTTTCTCATTCTAGATAGGATTCTAAGATAATAATTTTGATCCATGTTGAGCATATCTTTTGAGTTGACCAGGAACATGTCACTGTCATGACCTGTCCTCGGGACCCGTGTCGTGACTACCCCAAGCCCGCCTTCCATAGGTCAGGGGTTGGTGACTAGCACCAAAGGCGTAATTCCCTAAGCTGGGAAGACATTGCCTTTATAAAAAGTAAACACACACAAACAAAGTACACAACTGGAAGCAAGTACAACTGAAGAAAAGAAGTAAAGCAGCTACTGGTTCGTCCTCCGGCATTCCCACCTGAAGGGTGGGTACATATGGCCTCCTCAGCACCCAAAGTCTATATGTCTGCTCCGTGTACATCTTGTCGAGTGGTCCACATCTGGGTACCATCCAGTTCTAATACTCTTTCCCCCGATTAGTGTTGTCCGTCATCTAAAACCAACACAACGGGGTGCGGGCATAGCCTGTCGAGGGGTGAGTATAATGATAATCATTAGGGACCCTAAGACCCTCAAGGTTTCACAAAATCTAACAAGGATAAACACAAAGTACGGAGTCAATAGATAACCCTTACTTAGGTATATGCCCATACATATACCTAAGTTATTTAGTAACCCATCTCAATCAGGAAGAAAACATGAAAGTCAATGACTCAACACAAACCAGGATTTCAGTGAAGTATAGAAGTACATATGATTAGTCGTGAAGCTAGATCATCTTATTCTGTCAAGAGGCACTGCTTATGACCATACGGAGTCTGACCCACATAGGATCGATAGGAACTAACCCCTGCAATGACCCACACAGGATATGACCCACACAGGATCAGTATGCTGACCCACACAGGATCGCTGAGCACTGACCCACACATGATCTGACCCACACAGGATCGGTATGCGCTGACCCACACAGGATCGTTGAGTGTGGACCTCCGTATGATTTGTCTCCAACCTCCACCTCACTATCAGCCATTGGATTCCTCGCACCTGGTGTGCTCGAGTTCCATAGAATCTGCCCTCAAGATATTGGTTGTACATTTACCTACACAAAACTACAAAAAGGATTAATCCAAAGTACCGCCATGTCTTAAGGGTTCCAACGTGATAAACGGTGCGTCAATTGGATGTCCGGTCTGTGAGTTATTGGCATTTTCGTTCCAAGGGCCCGTTTGGTTTTTAGTTTCAAACCAACCTGAACGTACTCCAACTGTGTCCAAACCTCAATTTAGGTATGCTAAAAGAACCATCTATCTCCATGCCTTCCATCGCCATAGGTGGTTTGTCAATCGGACACTCGTTGCCCAAGATTGGGGTGGAAAAGTGTAAACTGGACTAACGGGTCCGGGTCCGGTCCGACCTAGTCGGACCGACCCGGTCCAGACCCTGGTCTGACCTGATCCTCAGATCTGATCCGGTCTGAGGAAGCAGCCTAGCCCGAGGGGGCGGCCCGGCCCGAGGGTGGCCCGGCCGAGGGCGGCCAAGCCGAGGGCGGCCCGTTGGCTTGCCATAGCTGTGCCCAGGGGGGAGGCGCGCGCCCCCTGGCACCCAAATGATAGAGCCGTTCGGGTGTGAGCAGAAACTGGTTCCAGGTGGCGCCGCTCAATCACATGCGAGACCCGACTGGGTCTCACACCTCTCGACTAGCCCGAGTGGCCAGCCGCTCCATAGCGGGGCGCGGCGCGATGGCGTCGTGCCCCTCCGCCATGACTCGTCCTGACCGAATCTTCCCTATTCCACCGGCATGGCGTGATGGCGCCGCACCCATCCACCACATCCCACCCTGGTCGCGGCTCCCTGCTGGCCTCCACGTGGTGCGACGATGCCACACGCCTCCATCACGGCCCACCCTAGCCGCAGTTCTTCTTCTGTGCGGCACGACGTAGGTGCGCCCTCTTAGCGACCTGGCGGCCTTGCGCCGCCTGTTTTCTTTGTGGTCGGCTTGATGCCGACCACCGTTGATCTGCCTCCGCCTTCAAAAATACGAAAACAACAACAAGGGGGGAGGGTCGGACCGTGTTCGTGCGGTATGAGCTCTTCTTGTTAAGATGATATCAATCGGCAACAAAGAGCACAACAAAACGATGAATAACGGAGGGTAAAAACTCATACATAAATCAACCCCTACCTCATATTTATCCATCGTTGATAGTGGAAGGAGAGGAAAAGTGGATGTCGATTTGTCAACGTCGGGAAGCGTCCGGGGAAGAAGCGTCATCGATGTTTTTCACGGTCGGATCCTTCTCTTTTGGCTCGGACGAAGATCGATGAAGAAGTTCGTTGTTATTCGGTGGTGTGTGGCATTATTGATTGTAAGGATGATGTTATCCCACTCAAAGTTCCACCAAAATATTTGCTAGCCCAAAAATAATAGACTATCTATTATTTTAATGGTTGGGAAGAATTCAAAAGAAATCAAAAGAGGTGCCAATTAATTAAAAGAAGTTCAATTAATTAATTATGAGGGTTGGCACAAAATTAATGGGGGAAGGTGGAGAGTTGACATCCCACATAAATGGGGAGTTATAAAAGGGGGTTTTAAGCTTGTGTGGGCCCCACCAAAGATATCCTCCCAAGGGAGATTATGTGCGGGTGGGCCCCACCACCATAACATCACAAGGGAGGTTATGGTGTGGTGGCCCCCACCACTAACATCCTCTTGGAGATTTAAACCACCACAAATAAAAAATAAATTAACACTTTATTTTTATTTAATTTAATTAAAAAATGCAAAAACTAACTTTCATTCTCGTCAAAATGAAACTGCGATGAAGGTCTCACTAAGCAATCACTGACGCTGCGAGTTCAACGGTACCCTCAGATTTCAATTCCAAGCACTGGTTCAAAAGATATAAAATCATGCTCGTACGTTTATAGAACGTACCCGAACAAAACTTCAGAAATTGATTCTGGGCACACCATGTCCCAGAATCAAGCGCTGTAAATTTTCACAGACTCGTAAAATTCCCATGTATTTAATAAAAATAATTTCCACAGAAATTCTAGGTCTTTACATTCTACCCACCTTAGGGCTTTACATCCCCATAAGCTATAACTCAAACTAAGGGAACAAATGGGGTTACTGAGCATGAATCTGAGCCTCCCGCTCCCATGTGATCTCCTGGAGGTTCTCATGCTTCCAGTAAACGCGCGCCAGAGGTATCGACCATCCACATAGGACCCGCTCCTGTCGATCCTCAATCTCCACTGGAACCTCCGTGAATGTCGCCCCATCATTGATGTCCAGCTCCCCATGGTCGATGAGGTAAGAAGGGTCACACACGTATCTTCTCAGCTAAGATACGAGGAAAACGTCATGCACTCAGTGCAACTGAGGTGGTAGATCCAAGTGGTAAGCCACCTCGCCTACTCTACTGAGGACCTGGAAAGGTCCGATGAATCATGGAGATAACATACAGCCTCGGCCAAATCTCTGCAAGCCTCGTTGAGGGAGACATGTAGGAAGACATGGTCTCCATACTTGAACTCCATAGGTCTACATCTCCCGTCAGCATACGACTTATGCCTACTCTGTGCAGTCTTCATCCACTCTTGGATGATCTGCACCTTCTCCATGGTAGCGCGTACCATCTTCGGTACCACTAGTGCTGACTCTCCTGGGTCTGTCTAGCATAGAGGCGATCTGAAAGGTTGACCATACAAGGCCTCAAAAGGAGCCATATCGATGGTGGATTGATAGATGTTGTTCTAGGAAAACTCTAACAAAGGTAAGTAATCCTCCCAGCTATGACCGAATTTGAGGACACATGCATGGAGCATGTCCTCGAGGGTCTAAATGGTTCGCTTAGTCTGGCCATCTGTCTAAGGATGGAAGGCAGTGCTCAAGCAAATTTGTGTCTCGAAAGCCTCCTGAAGCCCCTTCCATATCCGATAAGTAAACCATGTGTCACAGTCGGAGACAATAGAAGAAGGTATTCCATGAAACTTCACTATCTCCTGCACATAGAGGCATCCCAAGCTCTCAAATGATCCCTGCTCTCTGATCGGTAGGAAGTGGGCTGACTTGGTGAGTCGGTCAAAAATCACCCATATCGAATCATGACTCCTTGATTTATGTGGTAGAACTGTCACAAAGTCCATGGATATCCCATCCCACTTCCACTCTAGGACCTCTAAGGGCTGAACCAAGCCTACTGGTACTTGGTGCTCCGCCTTCACTTGCTGAAAAGTGAGGCATTGCAAGACAAACTCTACTACAACCTTTTTCATACCTGGCCACCAGTGCTATCATCTGATGTCCTGATACATCTTCACTACTCCTATATATACCGTTAGAGGGAAAGTGTGGAACTCCCTCAAAACTTCCTCCAGAAGTGAAACAGGTACCATGGTACATCCTCTGAAAAGAATGAGATGCTCCCCACCTTCAGAAAATCCATCAAGTTCCTGCCCTATGGATATTTGAGCACGTCACGTCTCATAGTCTGCATCTCCACTTTGTTCCTTCTTGACTCGCTGAAGAAGTGGAGGAGTGACTGTAAGAGACTATAGAAAGGTTGCTCCATCCTTATCCACAAAGGATATCTACAAGGAAGCCAGCTGCTCCGTCGCCTCTCCTAGCAGCTGTATACTAGATCATATGATGAGAGAATCCGAAACAATGTTCCCCTTACCAGGAGTATAGATTATCTCAAAGTCATAGTCCTGGAGGAACTCAATCCAACACTGATGTCTTGGGTTTTGGTCCTTATGAGAGAATATATACTTGAGACTCTTGTGATCATAGTAGACTGTGAAACGCTCGCCCATCAGATAGTGTCACCACATATTCAAGGGGAAGACCACTGCTGCTAACTCCAGGTAATGGGTAGCATAGTTTTGCTCGTTCTGTCTCAGATGTCGAAAACTATATGCAATCATTGATCGCTCCTACATCAGGACACACCCAAGTCCGGTCCCTGATGCATCGCAGTAAACTACGTACCCTACACCCTCCTCTGGAAGCCTCTAGATGGGGGCACTAGTCAGCCTCCGCCTCAGCTCCTGGAATCTCTGTTGGCATCTCTTCGACCACACGAAGGGTTACCCCTTCATTTTCAAGGCTGATAGTGGTGTTGCAACTCTGGAGAAGTTTGGAATGAATCTTCGATTGTATCCATCCAAGCCCAGAAAACTTCATACCTCCGTCACACTCTTGGGTGGCTCCCGAGCAAGTACTGCCTCAATCTTCACTGGATATACTGCAACTCCATCCTCCGAGATGACATGTACCAAGAAGTGAACCTCTCAAATATAAAACTGGCACTTTGAGAGCTTACCATAAAGCTGGTGCTCTCGGAGTGCGTCCAGTACTACCTGAAAATGGTTGGCATACTCCTCCTCAGTAGTCGAGTAGATTAAAATGTCATTGATGAAGACCACGACAAAGCGATCGAGGTATGGCTGGAATACCCTGTTCATGAGACACATGAACACTTTTGGAGCATTGGTTATGCCAAAGGGCATAACCAAGAACTCATAATGGTTGTACTAACAATTGAAGGTTGTCTTCTACACATCCTCATCTCGAACTCTGAGCTGGTGATAGCCTGATCTGAGGTCGATCTTCGAGAACCATCGAGCTCCCTTGAGCTGATCAAAGAGGTCATCAATCCTCGAGAGTGGGGACTTGTTCTTAACGATCACCTAGTTTAGGCGACGGTAATCGACACAAATCCTCAACCTCCCATCTGCCTTCTTGGTGAACAGAATCGGGGCTGCCCAGGGAGAAACACTGGGCCAGATGAATCCCTTCCATTGCATATCCTCTAGTTGTACCCACAGCTCACGAAGCTCAGAGGGAGCCATCCGATATGCTGGAGTAGATATTGGTGTTGTCCAGGGGTATAGGTCAATGTATAAGTACACCTCTCTACGAGGAGGTAGTCCTGGAACATCATCCGGGAAAACATCCACGTATTGGTCCACCACTACAGGAAAAGTCAGACTCCCCACATAAACTATTCCAAGGGTAAGGCAGGCCAACTGATGAGTGATCGGCTGTACCCTCCTTTGAGTAAGTCCATCATGTGATGCAAGGGTTCCCTTATCGCTGGTGAAGGTAAACCTGGTCCCATCCGTGCGGACACACCGCACTTTGCACCTAATACAGTCAATCTGTGCATGGACTGAAGATAACCAGTCTATACCCAAGATGACGTCGTAAGGCCTCGAAGATGCTAAGAGGAGATCCCAACCGAAGATCTCGCCTCCTAGAGTAAGCTCACACTGCCTACACTAGTACGTAATCGTCGAGTTTGCTCCTGTAGGAGTCTCTAGCCATAAGGATCGAGTCAACGGCTCCGTCGGAATCTTCAAGCTCCGAACAAGGGTACTGGCTATGAAAGAGTGAATGGCACCTGTGTCTATAAGAATTGCAGCTAAGGTGGAGTAGACACAGAAAGAACCTTGAGTCATCTCTAGAGTGTTGTGGTCATAAGCCTCAGCTTCCTGAAGCTGAGCTCTCCCCTATCCGCCAGCTCCCTGCTGTCGGGGTGGTCCTCCTGGTGGTGGTGGTGGTGGAAAAACCTCGAAACATCATCCACCGCCAGCTACTCAACCAGTTCCTCTGCCACGTCCACCTGCGCCCTGCGGATTGCCTCGATCGAATCTCTGCCTCTACCTGGGAGGTCCTTCAACTAACTGCAGATCTTCTGTACGGCGGGTCGGACAGTCCTGTTCCATGTGACCCTGTCCGCCGCATGAGTAGCAATGTATGCTCCTAGCCTATAAGTCTCTGCTCTATGTGGCCTGCACAACTGATCCTGAGTCGTACGGTCGACCACCTGTGGGTCTGGTCCTCTTGGACCTCTGTTTCATCTATCTACTGCCAGCTACAGAAGACTCCGTTGCATGTCGACTAGTAGTGCGTCTCACTGCTGGTGACTTCTCATTAAGGATACCCTCCACTAAGAGGGGTCTCTCTAACACCCTCGCCTGCATCGGGATGTTGAGGGAGATCAATGAGGCTCTAATCTCTCAGCTGAGCCCCTAGTCGAAGGTTCGAGCCCTAAAAAATGGGTCCCACACCATATCCGTAGAGTAACAAGAGAGGTCGGTGAACCTCGCTGAGTACTATACTACTGTCATGTTCCCCTACTGCAAATGAAGTAGCTTCTGTATCTGCACCTCCCGAAGGGTGGCTGGTAAAAACTCCACACTGAACAGGCTCTCGAAGTCTTTCCAAAGAAGTTTCACCTCATAGTGGACCTGGAGCATCAGGCTCCACCATCTTCTTGCTGCTTCCTGAAGGAGACTCGCAGGAACGATCACCATGAGGTCTGCTGGTGTCTCTACTAGCCTGAAGACTCTCACCATAGACTCCAGCCAATACTCAGCCCCCTGTGGGTCCATCTCTCCCTGGAAGGTGGGTGCCTCTGGCACTGGAACTCATGAAATGTGCTCAAGCGGCATGCATCGTTTGCTGCTGGGGCTGGTGGCATTGGTTGCCCAATGGGAATCGGTACCGCTGGTGCCTCCGCTGGTGCCTCAACTAGAAAGGGGCCATGCACCGAAGCCTAATTGCTTGGTGGGCTGTCAGAGCGTATGATTCTCGAGGCTCTGCGGGGAGGAATCCTGAAGGAAAAAGATGTGACATGGTCAAAAGACTTATACCTGGAGATATGACCTGGTTGAGTTGACTAAAAGAAAACTTCTGAAAACACACACGCAATTAGTGTTTTCATGCAGTGAGTCAGAAATCAGAAGTATGGATCTTGGTGTATGGATACATCATCCTCCGCACCAACACTGTACTCCCTGAACTGAAAACCACACTTAGTACCCTTAAAATTATTTCTTAATAGAAAAGATTGATCTAAGTAATAAGTTCTATGGTAGAACTGACTCCTCTGATGCAAATTTGTCACAACCCATCTTCGGGACCCGTTCCGTGACTACCCCACACCCGCCTTCCATAGGCCAGGGGCTGGTGACTAGCACCAAAGGCATAATTTCTTAATATAGGAAGGCATTGCCTTTATAAAAAGTAAACCCACACAAACAAAGTACAAAACTTGAAGCAAGTACAACTGAAGAAAAGAAGTAATGTAGCTACTGGGTTGTCCTCCAGCATTCCCACCTGAAGGGTGGGTACAGATGGCCTACTCGGCACCCCAAGTCCGTCTGTCTGCTCTGTGTACGTCTCTCCAAGTGGTCCACCTCTGAGTACCATCTAGTTCTGCTACTCTCTCCCCCAATCAGCGTTTTCCGTCGTCTACAACCAACTCAACAAAGTGCGAGCATAGCCTGTGCAGGGGTGAGTATAACGATACTCAGTAGGGACCCCGAGACCCTCAAGGTCTCATAAAATGAAACAAGTATAACCACAAAGTACGGAGTCAACAGATAACCCTTACTTAGGTATATGCCCATACATTTACCTAAGTTATTTAGTAATCCATCTCAATCATGGGGAAAACATGAAAGTCAATGACTCAGCTCAAACTAGGATTTCAGTGAAGTATAAAAGTACAGATGATTAGTCACGAATCTAGATCATCTTATTCTGTCATGAGGCACTTCTTCTGCCGATACGGAGGCTGACCCACATAGGATCGATAGGAACTAACCCCCACAACGACCCACACAGGATCTGACCCACACAGGATCCGTATGCACTGAACCACACAGAATCACTGAGCACTGACCCAAACAGGATTTGACCCACACAGGATCGTTATGCACTGACCCACACAGGATCGCTGAGCGCTGACCTTCGTATGATCTGTCTCCAACCTCCGCCTCACTATCAACCCCTGTATTCCTCACACCAGGTGCGCTCGAGTTCCGTAGAATATTCCCTTGAGATATTGTTCGTACCTATACCACCACTAAACTCCACAAAGGAGTAACCCCAAGGACCGCCATGTTGTAAGGGTTCTAACGCGACAGATGGTGCATCAATCGGATACCCGGTCTATGAGTTATTGACATTTCTGTTTCAGGGGCCCGATTGGTTTTTAGGTTCAAACCAACCCGACCATACTCCAGTTGTGTCCAAACCTCAAGTGGGGTTTTCTAAAAGAACCATCTCGCTTCAATCCCTCCATCTACGTAGGCGGTTCGTCAATCGAAAACCCGTAGCCCAATATAGGGGCAGAAAGGTGTAAACTGGCCAAACAGGTCTGGGTCTGGTCTGACCCAGTCGGACCGACCCGATCCACTGGTCCGGTCTGGTTCGAGGAAGCAGCCAGGCTCGAGGGGGCGGGCCAGACCGAGGTCGGCCCAACCAAGGGCGTCCTGGCCCGTGGGCAGCCCGGCTGAGGGCGGCCCAGCCATTGACGGCCCGACATAGGGCGGCCTGGCCGAGGGCGGCTCGGCCGAGGGTGGCCCAGGCGAGGGCGGCTTGGCCGAAGGCAGTCTGGTGGCCTACCCTAGCTATTCCAAGGGGGGAGGCGCGTGCCCCCTAGCACCCGAACGACAGAGCCGTTCAGGTGTGAACCGAAACCGGCGCCAGGTGGATTCGGTCCAGCACACGCGGGACACGACTCGGTCACGCACCTCCCGGCTCGCCCAAGAGGCCAGCCGCTCAGCACCATGGTGCGGCGCGACGGCGTCGCGCTCCTCCGCCGCGGCCCTCCCTTGTCGCAGCTTCCCTGTTCCGCCGGCGCGGCGCGACGGCGCCCCGCCCCCCCGCTGCGACCCACCCTGGCCGCGGCTCTTCTTCCGCGCGGCACGGTGGTGTCGCGCCCTCTTGGCGACCCGATGACCTTACGCCACCAGTTTTCTTCACGGTCAGCTCAATGTCGAATGTCGTTGCTCCGCCTCCACCATCAACACAATGAGAAAAACAACAAGGGGGGAGGGTTGGACCATGTTCGTGCGGTCCGATCCCTCCTCGTTAAGATGATATCAATCGGAAGCAAGGATCACAACAAAGCGACGAATAACGAAGGGTAAAAACTCATACATAAATCAACCCCTACCTCATATTTTTCAATCGTTGATGGTGGAAGGAGAGGAAAAGCAGACGTCGATTCGTCAATGTTGGGAAGCGTCATCGGCATTATTCGCAGTCGGTTCCTTATCTTTTGTCTCGGATGAATATTGATGAAGAAGTTCATCATTCTTCGGTGGTGTGTGGCGTTCTTCATTGGAAAGATGAAGTTCTCCCACTCAAAGATCCACCAGAAGATTTTCTAGGCCAAAAATAATAGACTATCGATTATTTTAATAGTTGGAAAGAATTAAAAAGAATTCCAAAGGGGTGATAATTAATTAAAAGAAATTCAATTAATTAATTGTGAGGGTTGGAAAAAAATTAATGGGGGAAGGTGGAGAGTTGACATCCCACATAAATGGGGAGTTAAAAGGGTGGGGGGTTTAAAGATCGTGTGGGACCCACAAAATATATCCTCTCAAGGGAGGTTATGTGCGGGTGGGCCCCACCACCATAACCTCACATGGGAGGTTATGGTGTGGTGGCCCCCACCACTAACCTCCTCTTGGATATTTAAACCACCAAAAATAAAAAATAAAGTAACACATTATTTTTATTTAATTTAATTAAAAACCTTAAAAACTAACTTCCATTCTCATCAGAACGCAACTGCGGTGAAGGTCTCACTAAGCAATCACTGACACTACAAGTTTAACGGTACCCTCAGATTTCAATTCCGAGCACCGGTTCAAAAGATATAAAATCACACTCGTACATTTAATGAACGTACCCAAACAAAACTTCAGAAATTGATTCATGACACACCGGGCCTCGGAATCAAGCGCCGTAAATTTTCACAGACTCATAAAATTCTCATGTATTTAAGAAAAACAATTTCCATGGAAATTCTGGGTCTTTATAGTCACAAACTAGAACATTCATTTTATCTTTTCAAATCTATGATCATACATAGTCACATTTAAAATTACTAATGATTTTTTTATAAGACCTTATTTTTGAACCCACTATTTATATTGATCCTTATTATAAACTCATAGAATCCATGAATTTCCTTGTTAGGGAAAACCCACATCACTTGATGATAATATTATTTCATACACTTTATTTAAATTTTTCATGGTATTAAATGTTAAATTGTAGGGGAGTGTTTGTCTATTTAATTAGGAGATTCTCATAATGAGGATATATTTTGAGGTGTTTCCCGAGATTTCGGAATGGTTAAAGTTAACCATTCTTATACTATATTGTTTTTGTCCTTTAGAACAAATGAAAAGAATTATTTTTGTCTTAGGATGTTAATAATAACTATCGGTTGAAAAATTCTTTGTCCTTTTGGGTTGGGTGGTGGATGTGAGATTTTTATCATGAAAAAATTTCAAAAACAATTAAAAAAAGGAAAAAGGAAAAAAATAGGTAATATTCATTGTACTTCATTATTCATGAAATTTTTGTTGAGATTTTGCGAATATGGGGATATGATTTTGAAAGTAAATACTATCATTGTGTATAATTTTTTATTATCATGAATCACATAATAGATATTAACCTCTATTTTTAAACTTGAATTTTTTTACATTATTATATACCCAAATTATGCCTCAAATTCATTTAAACTTTAATTATGAACCCCGATGATTATTTTTTATCTTTGACTTTATGTGCTATAAAATGTAGGCCCTTTTCAATATTATAGAAAGTGACATGTACTCATGGTATGTGAATAACTATACTTTAAATTGTCACCATGAGTGATGAGAGAAAATTAATGTAAGGTAGATCATGATTATCATTCTTAATAATAATGGATTGATAATTCTAAATGGGGGTAAAGGGTAATACCTATCGATTTCCAATGGGAAAAATAGAAATACTTAAGTTGACTTTTTTATTTGAAAAATGAGTAATTTTATTGATAATTATTTTGTGATACTTGAAAATTTGATCTCTCTATTAAAAATTGATTGATTTTGATTCATTAAAATTTAAATAATGTAAGAATTATGTTTCTTTATATTTAATTTTTATTATTTAGGGCATTCATTTGTTCATGTTTGGGTGTATTTGCTGCATTCATTTTATAAAAATAATTTATTATATTTAATTGAATAAATTTTATTCAATTTTAATGTTTCAATCAAAAATATTTATTAAAATATTGATTTTATTGGAAATTAATATTTTATATAAAATTTTAGGAAAAATATTATATTAATGTTTTAGGAAAATCATGAATAATAAGAAAAATATATTCAAGTTTGAGTTATTTTGACAAATTGTTATTCTTTATACAGTTAGAGAAGAAGGAACCTACAACTAAAAAAGATGAAAGTCTATACCAAGGGCTACCATGGGACCCTTTCTGAAATATTTCATGTGTGATAATTTATGTAATCGAATATAGTGTTATAGAATTCATAGAGTAGGCTAATTATATCAGTGTTCCTGCATTGGGCCCATGTGGGTTGGCATAGGGTGAGGGAGTCTGAGGTACCAGGTGGATCCTTTATAAGAATTATGAGCGATGCATTCAGAATTGGGTATGATATATCACTATCACCCTGAGTGTCACTCTGGTGTGGGGAACCAATGTATGTGTGAAACACTTCAAAGTAAAATACAACATCTCTTAGTTCTAGAATATGGACCCTCACATTTAAACATTTCCTCAACACCTCCTCTTTATTTTAACATTCCATTAGACAATACCATCCTAAGTAAATTCCATTTCCACCACTGGTAAGCTTGAACATGAGTTGGAGAGCCTCTTCAAAGGCCATGAACACCATTAATAAGGTTCAAGAGCACATATGGTTCACTAAAATTGCATAATGGGGATGAATAATATCAACACTAAAATGAGGATGATATGGCTATGCTAATGAAATAGTTTTAATATTCATGTTTTACAAGATCCTCAATAGAAACAATTTCGATTAAATGACTTATTAGACATGGTCCCTTCCATTGTTTAGCTATTGAAATATCTTGGTGAGAGGAAGCTAAAATTACGACTTCTATATCATAGAGTGAGTACCCATGATTTAACTAGAGAGTTTGAGGATGAAAAGGATAGTGAAACACCTTGGAAGCTATTGTGTCAATCACGTTTATTAAAAAATGTCCAATGAACTATCACTATGACATGAAATATGACACCATGGTTGAAGGGTGAAAATAAATGATGAAATTCCTACTATTATGGTGTGGGATCACTTATGGGGCACTAAATGTGAAAGCTATCAAATAAAATAGGGTTTTACACACCTGTGGTTGAAGAAAATAGGCCATGGGGATGGTGTTCTAGAAATAGATGGAATGATCAAGCCTCCTCACTCCCATGAATTTATTGTGAGTGATATATATTTTTCAAAATGATGAGGATATATCTGCGTGGATTATGATCCCACTTGAATTTGATGATGATTCAATTGGATTGAAAATAAGGAATATATGAATATTTTAACTGGTTGATCCTCCTATCCTTAATAATTATAAGGATATATATTGAAATGAATACAAGGATATTTGGGAGGGATTTTTGCACATTGACTTCACATCTTATTAAGAGGATGATTCAAAGTATATAAATTTAATAAATGATATAGGGGAAATGTGAGATATATAAATGGATCATTCCTCTATAAATTGAGGACTACTATCCACACATGAAATATAAAATAATTTGGGATTGAAACTAGAATACTATGATATTACCCAAATTGTCATTCCTCTATTTTTTGAAATTTTAAAAAATTCAGATTATATGAAAATGTATTGAGATTCATCCAGGTCCATCACTTTCTTCATACATAGGTTACCTCACCAAGTTTCCCTACCGAGGTTCCCTCTCAAAATATCTCTAACATAGGCTCCCACACTTAGGTAACCTTCATCGGGTGCCTTTACTTGGGTTCACTCACCTAGGTTTCTTCACTTGGGTACCACCACTCAGGTCACTCATTCATGCCCCATTACTAGATGAAATTAAAGAAAGAAATATTCATGATTAAAAATTTGGTTAGGTTAGAATAATGTGTGCCAAAAAATTATAGTCTTCTACAATTTATATATGTATGACACATATCATTCTCATTAACTAGATACGAGTACACATACCCTATCACCAAAACTTAAAAAGTATGTTAGGATTAGCATGTGTAGGTTGTTCATTAATCACGATATGAAAGAGAATAACCATTTGAGAGGTAGTTTTTATTCCAATTTCATGTCAAACAAATAATTTAATCCTTATTATTCAAATAAAATAAAATTCAGAGGTGTGGGGGGGGGATTTGATACCACTCTCTTTAGATAAATTTATAAATCAAAATTAGATCAACAGAATCCCCAAAAATGTAAATACGAATTAACAGTCAATTATAGCCTTTTACCACATATTTCCCCCTTCAGTCCTATATCAGTGCCTAGTTTAAGGCATGTTCCTTCAATAATGTGTCATGTCATGCACTCGAGTTTACATTAGTGACAAGTCCACACTAATACCAAATCACATAAATGTTTATTCACACCATCACACTCCCTAGTCCTTATTTGGCTATAAATACAGCTATTGGCACCCATCATTGCAACATATAAGAAGGGAAACAGACACCCACATCTCCCTTTACCTAGTTATCCCTTATCTCCTCCATATAGATTATGGAGATTAAATCCTGATATAATTGACTAAATAGAGATATAATTCATTCATATGAAGATTAGATAAACATGTAAGACTTTTTTTACCTATGTTATCCTACACTATGGTCTTGGACCCCAAAGGCCACGGATGTTAGAGTTCTATATGCTTAACCCTTTGATAAGAACTGTAATATGGTTAAATGTGATCAAGACCCATAATGGAACATTATACTATGGGGATTCCATTCACTATACTTCTAAAATTAAGTAAAAATCACCACTTTGACTCTACATGAGAATGACCTTTATTATAATAATAAAATAGGGTGGACCCTTCACCTTACCTATCATATAGGTAAAACTTATCCCCTTAAACCCAAACCATGGTTAACCATACACCCTTATCTTAAATAATAGTGAGCCTCCTAACCCATACGCCAACCCTAATTAAACCCTATACCAAGTAAAAAATAAAACTTGGACTATAAAAAAGGGTAAAATACATTCCCTTATTCTATATTAAACACCATTTACACCCATTACTCATATGAAGGAATTTATCTTTAGAAACCTCCTCTAATGAAATCTTATTCACATGATCAGTGAATGAACATCATCGTTAAACCATTCAATAAAATATTACCATCTTTTCTTAAGATTTTTATTGGTTTACTATATATTTTTTTTCATTTATATATCATTTTTAGTGGGAGATATGACTCTATTAGATTGGGGAGATCATTATTTTCCCATTTTAGTTATTCTATTTTATAGTTTTTTGTCCAGTTGTAGTGTTTTTAATTTTAATTGGTTTCATAGTTGAATAATGTAATGATAATTGTTTACGGGATAAAATTTTATTGGTTTATCTATATTTTTTACATATATAATATTATAATATATAAGAAATATTTAATTAAGAAACAAATATCATTTAAAAATTATAGGTCTTTACATAATTCAAATTCCCTTTTTAAACCATTATGAAGGTTTTGATTATATTTTTATGGCATGGTTTGATTAATTAATAGAGAATAGATAATAGACTATATTAAAGAATAGAAATTTATAAGTTAATATTCAACCATTTTATGTTAATAGTATTCATTTTATATTAATTATATTTATGTTTACCTTTTCATTATTTAAGAAATGGTTACAGAAAGGAAAAACAATGTTAACATTCAATGCCATTAATAATGCGCATATTATCCCAATGAGAAAGACAACAGGATAAAATCTGGATTGAGGAATATTATAATTATGCTATAACATCTATCAAAAATTATGACCACCAATCTGAAAATAGTAGAGTTTCCAAACCTGAAAAATAAGATAATGATAAAGTCTCATAGATGTTTAGATAAAGAAGATGATAAAGGAAAGAATATTCAATTTCCTTCATTTAAAAAATATAGGACGATTAACCTGGGGAAATTCCTATAAGTAAATAGAAGATGTTTTGTCAATGATAAAGTATGGTATAGAGAAATTAATTGTTCCATAAAACTAAAGAGTTCAACAGACATTGTGAATGTAAAAAAGAGTTCTCTATAATGTACCACTAACAATTCAATGTATTAAATGTGGGAAATATGAGGATTACCCAAATCAATTCCCAAATTCAAGGAAAGAATGATGATATGAGTCAAAAACCACATAGACTAAGGGATCAAGGGAAATAAATTTCAACTATAACTATTAAATCAATCCCTATAAATGATTTGGAGTGAGGTACATTGATCATCCACATGAGAACTGATGGTGTTTTATTTATACCTTCTTCAAACCACTCTATTTTTCCTATAATATTTTTTATTAATTTAAAATAATTACATAGATTTGTAGATATTTAATTTTTAATAAAAATTTATTGTTGTTGGATTTTTGTATACAATGTTTGTGTTTATAGGAAAGTGGGGTTTTTAAATCTTAATATCCTTTATAGATAAATATTTTGTGATTTTAGAAATCGACTGGTTACCTCCACTTAGAAGTAAAATAATTTTGAAAAAATAGATTTAATTTCATATCAAATATGTATTTATATCAATGAAAGGATGATTACATAAACCCTTTATAAACATATTATATAATATGTATTATTATACTGAATAATGATAGACTTTTCCCTCAAATGTTTGTAGATAAAAACTAAATATTTGGGATAAGCCCATTCAAATGAAAAAATATATGATACCTAATATTCAAACATTTATATCCCTTGAAAAATTGTATATTGAGCTATATTTTATATCAGATACCCTTGGATATTTTCATTAGTATGTAATAAATAAAATTGTGAGGGAATAATTTATATATGTGGGAGAATGTAATGCTCCTAGATGTTTGGATGCCCATTTATTCTATAAACTAGATGTTTATTATTTTAAAAAAAATTATATTTTTCAAAAAAATGAAAGAGTTTAAGAAATAAATCATAAAATATTATAATTAATCAAAAAATGTTTTCTCCATTCATAAAAAAGCCATAAAATTTAAGCACATGAAACTAAGTTTTAAACACCATGGATTATCACATACATGAAAAGTGAATAAATTAAAAGGGGAAAATAAAATGAATAGAATAAAATATTTAATGCTAATAGATATAGTAGATTATATTCTCCCTTGAGCATCAAAAATATCCAAGGAAAACTTATAATGAGAAAGAACATCATGAATGTAGAGATAATTTTATGAGAACCAAAATGATAATTATTGAAATGAAAAGTATGACTTAAGAATTACGAATAAAATGGATAAGTTTAGAAAATATCTATATATGAATGATATATGGACGTTAAAAATATGACCATTGAAAATATTTTTTTCACAATTATGGTCATTAAAGATATGGTCATTGGGTATACATGGTTCAAATATGTATACCTGCATTATGTATTGTTTTTAAAAAATTAAAATAATATGTTTTAAAAATAATAATAATGAAACAAAAATATAGTATTTAATTTAAATTTGTTAATATAGAAATATTATTTTGTGCTAAAATATTTTTATTGAAAATGATATTATAATACTAAAATAAATATGTTAATTTCATCACATTGATACAAATAAATAATTATGATATAAATAATTTATTAGAATTGTATTTAGTTTAAGATCATTTTATAAGAGGCTGAGAAGATGGCCTGACCCAAGGGAGCTCCACAGAAATGTGTTCATAAGAGTTATTTTTGTGTGATTTTTTGTCGATCCTCACTATTGTGGTTATTGAATCTTCTATAATTTAGGATGATTCCCCTATCCCTGGTCTAATTTCATTGATATTATTACAACATAAAGGGTGTCTTATAGTTGGATTTTCCCTGGAATATGTGGATGTCCTTACCTAATATCTATGATTTATGATTGTTGTTAAGTTATATTATTGTCATACTTGTCTTAAATTTAGTATTATAAAATTTTATATTATTTGTTTTACATTATTCAATATGGGACTTCTCAATTCAAATCATCTGATTATTCATTTACGTTCCAAAATTGAGTATTATCATTAATATTAGTGGGTTTTTTATTTTATTTTTTGATTCTACATGAAGATCAAAAAATGTTCTCCAAATTTTGAAACATCTATTAAGAATCCCATTTCCTTTATTTGATTAGGTTTTATTGGTTTTCTGGTGAAATTTTCAAGAGATCGTCCCTTTTTCCATTGATAGTTTGGTTGGCGTGACACTGATTTTTTTCCACTACTAATATTTTATATACCTCTATTTATAGGATTTTTACCAATATGGATCTACCAATACCAATCACATTTTATATTTTGATTCAAAATTGAGATTATATATTATGATAGACTATTATTTAAAAAAAATTTCTAGTCTATTGTATGTATTATTTTTCAACAGGTCACCCACCTGATAGTTTTTGTAAGTTGATAAATCTTGATCTCCCTATGGGTTGTCCCCCCTTTATAAAAAAAGCTATATTGGGTTGAAAATGGAAAAAATTACCAGTCATTTTAAGTTCTAGGTTCCCATAGTCTATACCTCTAATAACATTATCCCAACCACATATATCCATGATAGGGACCTAATTTCTTTGATGCCTTGGTGGAGTTGTTTTCATTTCAAATGATCAATGGGGTGATAGATCCCTAATGAACCTATTACATGTCCCTAGGTAGGTTTCCATTCCAATGAGTTAAATCCTCATGAATAGGATAAGGATGATGAAGCTTACTGTGGCCTAGTTGAATCCATTCAATTTGATAATACTATTCATGATTTAAATGAAAAAGTACACATTTTTTCTAATTATTTTTCAAAAGGAGTTATAAAAAATGGAAGAATCCAATTGTTAACTAATAAAAATTTCTCACCCTATGCCTAAGAAAGACTTGAATGTGCGTTCATTACTCAAAATTGTAAAGATAAATTTTTACTAGATTCCCAAGGATACACATTGTGAAAATTAACATCCCTTTAGATCCTAAGGGGAAAATTATTATTGATATCTATAAGGTCATCCCCATGAAAGAACATAATATTATAATCACGCCTTTTTTGGATGATTTAGAATCATCAACTAATCCTAATGGTGAAGATTATTGAATACATTAACCCAAATCTAAAGAATACATGTCAGATCCAGGATGTATTGGGGGAGGAATTATATTCTTGGTTGATGAACAAGACATAATTGTGTATAATAAATATACTAATAGTGAAATAATTATGTCTGAATATCTTTAAATCATTGAATGGATGTATTCCATGAAAAAAGAGGAGTTTGAAGGCACCCTTAATTTAATCATTAGGGATGTTCCAAGGAAATAGCTTAATAGAAGATTCATCTATATGTAATTCTCTAAAAATGTATCAAATACATGGAATAGTTATTTTATAGGTATATTTATCAGTTCACTTCTTTGGAATAATTCATTATATTTTTTTGGATTCCTGTTAGAGAGTTCAATTATTCTAGAATATAATTGGATTAGTCTAGTTTGTGTATATTTTAAGTGTGTAAATGTAGCTTGAATACATGTGGAATGATATTGTGTTGTATAATAGTCATTGGACCTACACACAAGGGTTATGAAACATGAATTCATGTAACTATAAGTCATGATTTTTATGAAGGTTCAAACCCAAGGCGTGTAAGTGTAGTAAGCATAATGAGTCTATGTATGTATAGATGTTTCGCATCTTTTGTGGGAATAAGGGTAGCTTGACAATATATGGAACCCACATAAAGGTGTTATAAAATATGTTTGAGGTAAAGAAGGATGTTTAAAGTTAATTTTACTTATATGTGTCTTTCTATGGACCCACACACAAGAATGATGGAACTATTCCTAAAGAATTTAAAATCATGATGTCGTAGAAGGGACCAATCCTATGTGAATAAGGATATTAGACACAAGAAGAAGGATACTTATGGGTAGGGTATTGTGAAATTTCTTGTTTATTTAGGGTTGTTTGGACACTTATGGATCCCACATAAAGGTACTATATAATCTTTTAGGGGGAAAGATGACTATATATTGGGAACTAAACTTTTGCTTATAGGTGAAAAGAACATTGTGTAAAGGTAACTCCAAAATCAAGAAGTATATGTATATAAGGGTAACATGTGTAAAGGTATATTTTAATTAAATATTCATTCTTAGGGGATATAATTTTTAAATTATACTGGTCTGAATCCATGTCATTCATGTTTTTGTTTCGATTCTTCTCTTGTATTGTAATAATATGTTATCTTCTCATCCTGTTCAAGAGGGGTGATGTTACAGTTGTATTGTAGATCTATTTTTTAAATAGATTCTTAATGGTACAAATGTATTATTAGAGGATAAAACTATTTATTATTTAAATATAAATGGTGTTTCTTGGATGAGTTTTATTTCATGTGGTTTTAATTTTATTCTAGATGAAGACATCTTCTTTGACCATTTCCTCTATTGGAGTGTCTTGCTATAGGTTGAGACTTTTTTTGATACTTGTCCTAGAGTTTTGGTCCCTTTGATTTTTTAGAACCATTAATGGGCCATCAGGTCATGTTTCATAAAGTAAATTGGGCCTCTTTTTTTATTTAATCCCTCGTCACCCATTTCATAAAATGTGTTCTGTTTTTTATTTTTAAAAAATAGGGTCTTTCCCTCAACATGTATAATTGTTTTGTTTAATGCTTCAAGTGGTGTCATTTTAGCACTATATTATTAGTAATTTTACATGTAATCATTAAATTCCATGTTGGTGGAGGCACATTTAACTTATTAATTCAATTTATAATTTTCAATTTTAAGGAATATTTAGGGGGTGGGTTGGTAATCAACTCTTGCTCAATAATTTTCTTTCCAAGATCATTTTATTCTTATAGATATATTTTTCTAATAATTCATTTTCATGTACTATGATTTTTTAAGAAAATAAATATATTATATTAAAATAAAGATAATTTATATTTATGATATATAATAATTGTACATTAATTATTAATTGGTGTGAAATTACATTAATAACACATCAATTCTAAAAAATAAATTTTCAATAAATGTTGTTTCCTTTGTATTTTTTTAAATTAATAAGGAATTTTTTTTAATTTTTAAAGTTTAATTTTATAAAATAATCACAATAATTTAACTGGTAATATTAATATTATCTTATTATATTTGTTTTAGAACTTCTCTAAAATAATTGATATTTTAGTGAATAGTGAAATGTATAGCTTTTACCAAAACTAAAGCTATTATGATATTATTATTATATAAGTAATATCTAGAAGTTTATAAAAATATATAATTAATCATATATATATATATTTATTAATTAATACTATACATTATAAAAATACTATTTTCAATGAAAAAACCAATATTTAACAGTTTGGATATTCAAGTAACAGTTCACATAAGAAACTGTTTTCATTTGCTTATATTACAAACTATGTTTTATAAAATTTAGAAATTAAATCTAAAAATATGAATTAAATATTTTAGATCAAAATTTCTACAGCAGTTAATAATTTCAATTTCATTTTTAATCATAAAAATAAGAATAATAATATTAATGTTAATTACTACAATAATGGTTAAGGTGTTATTTTAATGACTTGTTTCATTAACATTGTATAATTTTTATCTAGTCAATTAAATTGATATATAATAAAAAATAAATAAAATATTATATTTAAAATAATATATAAATATATTAACATAGTTGTAATTTTTAATCAATATTAACTAAGGTTAGGAACACTTATTGAAAAAGAATTAATTTTTATAAAAAACATTTTTTCTATACATTATATAATTTAATTTAAGAGTTAATTTTATATAATTTAGTTATTGAATTAGATTATTGAGAAGATAAATTTCTGTTTAACACACCCAAATTTTTTAATATGGGTTATATTAAATTTTTATTTATCCATTAATTAGTTAATTAAAAACTAGTTAATATGTTAAAAACAAAAATGGTAATTCGTAAAAATGTAATTGTAAATGATTGAAAAAATGTTTAAAACATGTGTTAAAAATAATGTTAAATTATTTATAGACACCATATAACCCCACACTAGATTATTTCAAACTTTAGTATTCATTTAACCTTGAATTGTTTAATGATATCGTTGAAAAATAATGGGTATTCATAAAATTAGCCTTCTCTTCACTTATAAAATTGGATCACACCCACCACTTCTTGTTATGCCTTCCCATTAAAATTTAATCTTCAAACACTACCATATTCATCCTACTTTAATATTATATATTTTTTAATAGTACTACATTTTCAATTAGATAGCATAATTTCTATATTTATAATGGGATTTTGAAGAGAAATCGTATATTCTCAACACAATAATTTTGTAACCCTTAGTCTTTTAATTTTAATCTTCCTCTTCCAAAAATATTCTAGGAACACTCATATAATAAAAATAGTATTATTAATGGTATTTAATGTTTTTATAATATTTATTAAACCATTATCCAATCCTTTATATCCACTCATAAAAACAATACAAAATCAATCATGCGTACTTGTGGACTACTGTGCCCATGAAATGGTGTTGTTATTTTTTCAACATTGGACCTCCTATTTATAAAAAAGAATGAAATTGATAAATTTATCTTCTTACAAAGTCAAAATTATAATTACTAAATGATATTTTATCATATACCTTTATTAAATCCTATATGTATAGGAATGGAATCATTAATCTTGTATATGATCAGACTACCGCCACTAAAAACGATAAATTTCATTTGTCATAAAAACCTATTAGGGTTGGTTATAAGAATGAATTTAATGTTGGTAAATGAAATTTATTAAATTTTTAATCTTTTTTAGATGTTATATTAGTATTATAAAAAAAATTATGTACTCATAAACTCATTATAACACACTCCAGTAAGGGTGAGTTTTACCACAATTGTAAATGATATTATAATTTTGATATCATGAATGAATAAGGAATTTCATATATTTTTAATAGTATTAATAAATTATTATTTAGTATTGTTAATGGTTTTGGAATGTTTTTATTGATATTTAATATATTTGTTATTATATCACCATTTGATCGTTAAAAACTCTCAAACACGTTCTTCAAAATTTTCATTTTCCAATAACAATTTATTTTTCATTCATCATATTAAAAGAGTAAATTATGAATGATTAAAAAAATGATTCATGTGTCTAGAATAATCTTGGAATGAAGATATTTTGGAGAATAAAGGAAAAAACACCACTATTATAAAAATAGTTAGAAATGATCAAGAGTACTCACACTCAATATCTAAAATAGACAATAAATAACTAATATACATAGAGAGAATTATTATAAATAATTTTTAAATGGATATTTATATGAATAATGTTTTTAAAAATGTGATTAAGAAAGTTCTGTTTGTTATACAAGAGGATAGAGCATGTTTCGATAAGAATGAATTCAAGGTAATTAGTTTTCTTGTATAAAATATTTTTCAAGGGTCATAATCACTAATCATTTTGTATAATATTTAATGGTTGATTTATTTAATGTTGTGAGGACGTTATTTTTATTTACACATTGACTTCTACGGAAATCATATTTCACATCAATGTATTCTTCTTGAAACTTTTCTTTCTTCATAAAAATGAAATTTAGTAAAGAATAGATCTAATCTATTTAAATTGGATTTTTTGTAAATATCCATGTTTTTACTACCATCCAATGATATCATTTCCTTATTAGAAACCCAAAATGGTTTTATCTCATGTGATCCTTATATTCCCAATTTATTCATTTTAAACCCACATTTTCATAATTGTTTTAATGATGAGGTTTTCAATTAAAATATTTTGAAATAATTAAATGTCAACAATCATATTTTTTCAGTTATACTTCACTATTTTTCCAAATATTCCTTATTTATTTTCAAGGACCCATTGATGTTACATAATTTGAAGTAATTTTTAAAATTTTTCTTCATCTACATAAATTTTTTTAAAAATTAAATCGAAAATCATATCTTTTAAAATACTATTTATAAAATTTTTTCTAGTAGAGAATCATTTCATATATCACCCAATAAATTTTATTTTAAAATAATCATTATTGGTGACAATGTTTATGAAATCAATTGTTAATGTTTTTAAAAATTAATTTTATGTTAGAAAATTCAAAAAAACTATGAACCAAATTTTCCTCTATTGGATTCCTTATGATAAGAGGAATGATTTTATTTTATGTAGAAATCAATATATGTATGATGATTGGTAGGGATATATATCACCCTCCAATGCAATGGTTAAGGTTATGATTTTAATGTCATAAAATATTTCACTTTTATATTTTATGATATGATTTTTTTATTACTCATATATGATTCTAAGACAATTATTTTTATGACCTTTCATTGGAATTGTTCTGTAATATAATGATCCTTAATTCTAAATATATTCTTATGACTGTCATTTAGGATTCCATGATATTTTTATTATATATTTCTCCATTTTTCTGGTTTTAACTCATGTGTTTAATCTAACCATAATTAATAGTTTATATTTTTACTCTTAATATGTTATTAAGATAACCTATTTCAAATGATTTCATTTTACCTAATTGAGAGAAGAATTTTATATGTGATAAGTCTACAAGGGTGTTTTAAGTTTAGAAATTATTGATTGATGATGGGAATTATATTAAAATAGGTTTTTATGTAGATAATATTCAAAAACACCAAATCATTGGTCCTTTTGTTTTTGATATTATTTTTTATATTGAGGTTATTATTTTAATATGGTTAGGTTAGTATTGGAAGAGGAATATTATGAAGAAATTGAGAAGGAGTATTTGTTACTTATGTCGAGACCTTGAACTTTCTCTTTAGGAAATTCTATGAATTAAAGTACATAGGATAAATTTTATTGACCATGGGATTCTGAAACATTATAGGATATTAAATAGAGGATAAATAGGATGAGTTCTAATGAAAATTTAAAGGAAAATATGAGCATTGAAATGGTGGAAGTGGCACCCTTTTATATGTGAATAAAATAAAACTTTTATGAATACTTGTTATTTTTCAATAATGGAATGAAAATATTGAAGTTTAAATGGATAATAATGTTTACAATAATGGATTTTAGGGTGATATTATTATTATTAATCCCCAAAAAATAATTTACCCACATGTTTTAAACATGTTTTGAATTATTTACCATTATATTTTTACATATTACCATTTTTTTCATTAACCTATTAAATATTTATTAACTATCTAATTTATATTTTTCCTAAAACTTATCTGGTTAAAAATCCTACCAAATTTGTGTTTTATTAAACTAAATAATTAGAAATTTGGATTCATTGACCCTTTAATATTTTAATTATATCATTGAAAAATAATCTGAATTAAAAAAATTTCCCTTTTCTTCGATTTTAAAATGGGATCACTTCCACCACATCATGATACATCCATACCTTTGGATATAATCATAAAAAAATCCATTATTATTATAAAATAAAATTATCTTATGTTCATATTCCTTTGGAATCAATTATATATCATAATTCCTCCATTTCCTATGTGATTTCCAAGAGAAATCTTATGTTCCCAATGTGAGTATTTATTTATCCTAGGTCTTTTATTTTTGTTTTTATTATTATTCCCAACATATTATATAAATAACAATATAATAAAAATATATTATTAAAATATTATTATGTTATTATATTAATTTTTCAACCATCACTCAATCATTTCCATGCACAAAAAATAACAATGATTGTGCATATGTTTGTATTATCACCTCAACGAAACGGTGTTGCTCATTTTTTATCACCACATATCATGTATGGTAAAAAGGTTATATTTGATGAATTAATGTTTTTAATATGTCATTGATATAATTATGAAATTAAATTTGTCATATACCTTCATTCCATCCTATTTATTGAGAAATGGAATCGTTAGTCTTACCAGCATGTGGATAACCACTAGCATGAACGATGAATTTCATTTTTTACGACAACCCTTCATGGATTTTTCTAAGAATAATTTTAATAAATTTAAATTTTATTTATTAAATTTATTTATTTTTTAATCAATATATTAACATGATATAAAAACATGTTATTACTCATAAAATCATAATAACACTCTTTCATTTTGGTCATATTTTCCACCTATGTGAACGATGTTCTATATATATCATGATTTATTAAGGAACGTTGTATATTGAAAATGAAATGTAATAATAATTTTTTTAATATTTTATTATTAATATATAAATTTATTATAGATATTTAATATATTTATTAATATATCAGCTTTTGATCATTAAACACGTCGAAACTAGTTCTTTACAATTTCCATTTGCACAAAAAATACATTTATTATTCACCAAATTAAAATGTTTATGTTGGATAATTAAAAATAAATGGTTATATTATCTTGGATAATATATGGATGGTGAAAACTTTGTAAATAAATAATATCAATAAATACTTTTACAATACAAGTATGAGACATTAATTTAGTGTCTTTAACATCTAATGATGAAAACAAACCAAAACCAACTAATAAATTTGTAAGAAATTTTTATTAATTAAGTGTATATGTTTAAATATATTTTAATAAGTTTCTCTAAAAAGTTGTTAAGATAGTTATGTTTACTATAAAATATGTTAGTGAACCTTTCAATAAGCGGGTATACTTGGTAAGGGTATTTTTACTAAAATATTATTCTTTGGTCATAATCACTCATATTTTACTATAATATTTATAGATTGATCTATTTTACCTGATAATGATGTTATATTTTATTTCTACCTTATCTTATTTGGAAATATTGTTTCAAAAAAAAATCTTCTTTATTTATGAATAAATTGTTTCTTAAAATAATGTTATTCTATAAAAAATAATTCCAATATATTTTGACCAACTATTTCTTCAATATCCATCGTTTTTACCTCCCACAATTCTCTACCATCCTTATTGTAAATTAAATGTTTTTTATCAGATAATATATGTATATTTCCCTTCATCAACTTCAAAACAATTAATTTTTTTTACTTTAAATGATGTGGGTTTTTAATAAGGGTTTTTTATTACATGTTATTAAGTTTTCAATTCAAATTAAAAACATTTCTATGGATTTTTTACTTATTTCCAATATCAACATGTTTCCATTTATTTTGAATTAATATATTAAAAAGTTATATAATCATCTTTAAAAATTGGGTTTTTGGATGTAACTCTAAATCAGATCTCTTTACACTATTAATCTCATTTTTTTCCACTTGGGACATTATAATTAAATGAATATTTTATTTTTATGAAGAACTCATATGTATGGATAATGACGGGTGGGGTATTATATCATCATATAATGTATTGGTTAAGGTACTACATCTCATGAAATAAGTATTATAATAAATTATTTAATAATCTCTCCACTATGGGACTCAGTTAGTGATTACTTCGCTACGATTTTATGGGAATAAGGTGGTGAATCATCCTCCACCTTGTCACATCTACCTACGCTAATGTTGGTCCCAAAATCTAATGTTTACTCTAATGATAACATTATACTATTATGGTTAATTTTTACACTAATTATCATCCAAACATAAGAGTGAAAATTAAAAATAATTCATCATATCATAAAGAACCCATGGAAATAAAATGAGATTCATATCCTTTTTTAACTTTATTCACATAAGGGGAAATTTATAAATCTATAACTAATCAAAACATGACAATCCGAAAAACTATAAATGAGTATCCAATGACATAAAGTAAATTTATAGGAATATATTTTTCAATTTAGATAATAAAGTGTATCGTATGTACATTTTATAGATAGATAGAATACAAATTAGTTAATATGTTCCCTAATATATCGATGTATGGGTATGAAGCTGAACACCCCTCAATAAAAGGAATCAAATATAGGGTATTAAAAGAGGAAATACATTGGATAAAATTTAATGATTATACATAGTGTAAGATTTAGTGAGAGAAGGTAGTGATGAATCATTTAACTTAACGATATTTCACACCCCTCAAATATAAGAACATTGGTAAAGAGTGAAAGGGTGTATGAATGATAATTTTTAGAAGATAATTTCAGTATAACATGGAAAACTAAGAAGAAATAACAATTTTATTTATATAACATGAAGAATAACCAAAAATTTAGTTTATGAAACCATTAAAACATTGATAAGAATATTCATAATAATTGGAAAATAACTTCATTTTAAGGACATTTAAAAGGTAATTTTTTTTTACATTTTTTTTTAAAATGTAAAATAGATAAATTTATATGTTTATTTTGAAGAGTTGTTTTTATAATTATAAAATATTTTTTTCAAGACATCATAAAACATTTTTTTTCAAGAAATTCCCAATAATGGTTTTTTTAAATATAAAACAGTTCTCTAGACAATATATATAGTAGATTATTAGATATATGACAATGATATGATTTTTTTAAATATTTTGAAAACATTTATTAAAACCCACATTGAAAAAAATAGAAATTAAAATTCCATTTTAATAGAGGTGAGGGTAAATGTGAATTTTACTATGTATAACACATATTAAATTTTTTAGAATAAGAATGGGGTGAATTGGTAGGAAAAAACATGGATGTTAAGGAGAAATAACCATTTAAAAAGCATAACAATTATTCTTAACAATGTCATATTTTGAAAGAGTATGTGATCCCACAAATAAGAATATTTTTATGTAAATAATTAATTTCCCAAAATAGAAATAAAAGATACCATATATAAAATGAGATTTGAGAAAAAAAATAGACTTATAATAACTTAATGAATGAGAATAGTTATAACTCAAGGATAAATAATTTTAGATGAGAAAACCATTTTGAGGTTAGTCAGATTTAAATAAAAATACATAAAGGGGAAATGAAATTAAATATAACATACAATACATAAAATAATATATAATTAATGATATAGTATAATAAATAATTATTCTATACATCAATAAAACAATGGTGTGAAATATCAATCATGTATCATGGAATATAATATAAACACAAATAAAACATACATCGGTCCTGATTCACTCTTGAATATGACTTACACCCTCAATAATAAATTTATGTTTATTAAAAAATGTATTTAAAACACTATTAATATATATTTTGAATTATAATGTATATCTATTATAATAGCTTATTTATTTTTTACATATTGTTTCTTGTGTCAATTACATGAGGTTGTTTGATTAATTTTTTCGTTACTCTTTTTGTATGTTGACTATGGTCAAAGGTGTTGTAAAATAGATTCATAAGATATAGAACTATTTATGTTTAATATGAATTCCCATATATTTGATAAATTTTATTTTACGACTTATGACATTAAAGAACAATTAATAAAACCCAAAAGATTTTTAGGCCTAGAATCATTGAGAAATTAGGTCCACAACATGTTTACTTGATACATGAATACAAAATTGTTTAAAAACTAAAAAATATAGCCTTATATTCCACTGATCCTCTAATACTACATGGGATAACCTGGGGATGTATATAAGAAATAGTGAGATGTAAAGCCTTATAAGATAATAAAAACATAATAGCATAAGATAAATCAGTACATTTGAGCCAAGGTGCATATCAAGGTTACATTAGAGATGTGAGAATCATAAACTTGAACAATGAGGTATGATATAACATGATAACATAAAGGCATCATGGAAATGTGGAAACAACATAAAACATGACATCAAAATCATAAATCAAGGCTAGATAGAATGAAATATAACATAATGTTCTTAAGATAACATCAAATGAACTATAAATTTCATATCCTGAGATAAAAAATTAATCAATACATGGTAGGGATATATAATTTTATGCCCACACATCACATTCACTTCCAGTACTTTCATAAGTGTGAAAAATATATCAAACAACATAAGGATGTACTTTACCAGTTTCAATAGAATTATTAAGGATTGTGGGTTACATACATGGAATTAACTAGTCAGTGAAGTATAGGTACATATAGATGAATACCCGTAAGTGTAAATGGGTATGGGTATACACTACAAAAATTTCTTTCATGGAATATCATAGGATAATATCAACAATATAAGAGGGGTACAAAAAGTCTTAGTCGAGTGTAAAATAAATATAAAAGTGGTATCTCATCATATGAAAATAATAAGTATAGTAAGAGGGATATTTAAAAACATATTCCAACATGAAAAATTGGGAACAAAATAGAATAATATAAAGAAGGTTCGAGAATAAATAGGAGAAATTTATGATCCCTTACCTTGATATGGAGATTCAAAAATATTATGAGGATATTTATAATAGCCCTAGGACACCTTTGGATATCTCTAGAGAGAAAAGGGTAGAGTAACATAATTATACAATGGTTTTTAGTTAATATGAATTGGATGTTGAGTTGGTTTATATAGAAAAAGAGAGGAGAATTATTTATAAATTTATAAAAATGGATTTTGTACTCTTCATAATTATTAAATCCAACCATAAAACATACCATGATTTTCTTAAATGGGTTTTGAAAAATAGGGATGGATTTTATTATTTTATAATTCCTTGAACTGAACTAATTTAAATAACACATTTGGTGTTGTGGTGGTGAGTGGTGTGTATACAAATTTGATTTTAAAACCTTAAAATATAATATAGGTTTTGGAGGACTCATTAAGGGTTTAAAAAATAATAATATAAATTAAAAAACATATTATTTTATTGGGGAAACATAATTTTCTCATTTGTTACCCCTTAGAGGATTTATTACAACACCTTTTGCCTTTTATGTTGTTTTAATAGAGACCATATATTTATATCATATTTAATTTTGAACCAAATATTTTACTATCGTAAAAAATTATGAAAAATCCACCATTGGATAATTTCAACATGATTATTTTAAAAAAATTATTTTATAAAATTATTTATCTAAATAGGAAAATTTTAACTTTTATGTCTAAATTTAAATTTGTTGAAAAATAATGATTTTTGAGACTAATAGTTTTCTAAACCTTATATAAATTTCTTATTTATTGATAAAATTACATTATAAATTATATTTAAATAATATTATTTAATAATATATTTTCATTCAAATTTAAATTAGTTCAAAAAATTTAGAATTCTCAAAACGAGTGTCATGGTTGAAACGATATATATCCCAAAAATACAATTTTTGTTTCATCAGATCAAAATATATTTTTTTATCAAAATCATTATCAAATGATTTAAAATGAAATAATAAAAATGAATAAATATAATCATTGTTTTATTGAAATAAAATATAAAAATTTCTCTTATCAGGGTTTAGATACATATCCCTTTATTACACCAATGAGTTCCCTATGGGTAAGGTGTATAATGGTGAGATTTTATTAGGGCAGTTCAGTGAACAAGGTTTCGGCCATAATGATGATGAGATTAACGTTATAGAATATATAATTTCACTCATGAATTAGTTTTTGAATCTTGACATGGTCTTGTTAAAAGGAAATTCTTGGTGATTCTATCTCCCTTGGAAGCTATGTTAAATGGGATTCATTATGTATTGTCATATTGGTTGAGGCCACAACTCTGTCTTTCTATGTAAATCAGACTTTATTATAATCCTTAATATAAAAATATTAATTTACACTGTACAATTACTATATTATCAATGGATATAATTCTTAATGGATTTTTAAATTAATCATACCATATAATGGTCCAAAATAACCAAAATATTTCATACCTTTTCTATAACTATGTTACTTAATAATGAATTTATTCATTCAAAAAGGTAATTTTAGTTATAAAACTTGGAGTCATAAACTTATTCCACACTTCATAAATTTAACCCTTAAAATTTTCACTTCATACTCTAAAATAGATGTTTGTACTTCTGTTTTGTTACCTCTTCTAGTTTCCCTCTTGGTTCCTCAAACTTATGGTTCTTCAATAATACTTTGACCAATTGAGTTGTATTGTTTCGTAAAACATTGTCTCTACAATATAATATTTTCACTAGCTTCACATTATATAAAATATTATTCTCCAACATTACTACCTATGGAATCATTATATGTGAGGGGTATAGTATGTTCTTCCTCAAGAGGGATACATGGATCATATCATTTACTTGAGATTAGTTGGTTGGGAGTGATAGTCGATAGGATACCACTTCGATGTGACTAAGGATCTCAAAGGGGATGGTGTATGATGGATTAACCCTTCACTTCTTCCCAATCCTCATGACTCTCTTCTGTGAAAAAATATAAAGGAACACCTTATCTCCTACCTAAAAATCCATGTATCATCAATGGTTTTAGAATATATTTTCTATCTAGTTTTTTTTATTTCATATATCATTGAATGGTTTGAACCTTCTATAAAATCTCTTAGACAATATTAGGTCCCTTCATCTTCTTCTCTCAAACTTTATCTTGTCATGATTAAGTATCATGCCACTTCCCATATAGAGACACATAATATGAAATTTGAATACTACAATATTTTTTGGTTATGTGAGAACTTGACTTGTACTATCATTGAAGTCGGTCAAAGTTTAATATTTATATTCCAACTAACTACAGTATATGTGGCAAGCAGGGTCGAACCCACAGAGAAAGCTATTTTGGCCACTATTCTTCTAAAAACTATCTAAAGACCCCACTGTTGTCAGCAGTAAGATTGAGTTTCTAATATTTTATTTTATTTTAAAAATTTTTTATTTATTATAAATAATGAATGAAACAACACATTTTATTAAAGATTTTGTTCTGAACTATACTGAAGCAAGAACCAGACTAAAAACAGTGAGAAACAGAGAGATAAAATGTCGATATGTAAACAATCAAGAGAAATATGCCCGGGGAAAACATCAACTCTACTGGTTTTGAAAACATTCTCTCTCACAATTGTGATTAAAACTAATAACACTAGAAAGGGGTGATTTATTTCCCTATCCAGAAGATAAATCAATCAAGATAACCAATTTCAGAGTTCAACACCCTTAGATTAACCAACTTGGAAATTCTGGTCTGAAAAGATTACAGAACACACTCGTCGTATGTTCTGTAGTCTTTAAGTACGATTAAATTTATTAAGAAAATTAACCCACATTCAAACTCACCGTATGAATATAGAATTAAAAGATTAAGTGAAGGTGATACATTGCAATTGAATGTAATCAGAACTAACCTCGCCAATCAATCCCAATCACATTAAAAATGATAATGATAAGAGATAAAGACGATATCCAGTAGACTCAATTTTTACACCAAACTAGAAGTAGTTAGCCTAACATTTCTTCCATTAAATATTCTAAAAACATTGAATTATAGAGGGATAGAATTAAAAGAGAACAGAGGAATAAAACTCCCTCTTCCTGCATCAATTACTGCTGCTCTTGGCCCTCGAAACTCCGAGGAGTGGCTCTCCGAGAAGTGCTCTAGGTTCTCTGCTCTGCTTCGATATGTTCGTCGAATGACTGAGCGTCTCAGCTCTGCTCTCCAGTGGTGTGTTTTTTCCAGCGCATGAGAGTCCTCCAAAAATTCTGCCGCTACTCTGCTTTATATCCACTGTCATCTGCTGCTTGTCACCGACCAATTCAACCGACTTCAAAAGTCCCTCATTTGTGCACCGCACACGTGCGTTTTTTCACGACAGGCACGCCGCGGTAGACTTTCCCTCTTAAGTAACTCCCAATGAGTTAGTTAGATGAATCTTGACGTATACACATCTCTTGAATGAACCTGGATAGTTAGAATAGAAAATAAATAAATGAAAACGCAAAGTAAAGCAGATATCTTCTTAATTAAAAGTAAAATCACTTGTTAAAAAGTTAACTAATTTTTAATTAATAAAAATATTAACAGATAATTATTAAATATTATTATTATGATTATTAATTTATTATTAAATATTTAATTAAATAAAATTATTATGTTTTTAATTAAATATTAAATATTTGGTTATTTTATTAATGTTGGTATTATTAATAATTAGTTATTATAACTTAATGATGTTTTTGAGTTAGGAAATTATTTATTAAATATTTTATTTAGTTTACAAATTTTATTATAAGATCAATTATCTATAAAGTTAAATTAAATTAATTTATAACTATTATTTGTAAGTTAATATTATTTAAGCTCTTAAAATAAAAATCTATTTAATTAACAGATTTTATATCTTAATTTTATTTAATGTTTAATTAGTTATTTATTATTATTTTATAATTTTTATTATTTTTTTAGTTAGGTTAATCATCTCCCCCCTCATTCCGTGCTGCGCAGCAGGGGAATGGTGGTTTCAGCGCCGAGAACCAGCAGCAGCACCTGCTCCTTCCTCCCGACAGATCCACTGTTGTGAATCCTTAGAATTGGCGGTGGAATCCTTCTCTTCCAGCAACAACATGCACATTTCCTCCTCTCATCTGCACAGCGTCGTGCTCCAGGTCTTCCTCCTCGCAGAACAACAGCTCGAGCGACATCTGGTTCCTCCGAGATCGGCTCCTCCTCTCATCAGCACAACACACCACTCGAGTTCGGATAACTCTCCACAACGGAAGATCTGATTCCTCAAGTGGCTTTGTTCAAGAATCACAACTGTTAGGAATGTGGAGAAGAGGTCTCTTCCTGCATTAGTGAACCCTCTTGCAACAGTGGCACAAGCTCAATTTCAACATGGCGGAAAAAACTACTTCTCAAAGTATCACAGCCTCCTCCAACAGCGAAGAAGCAGCATGGCCTTCCCTCGACAGTGGCGGCTTGAGCCTTGGATGCGGCGCATCCCTGCCCGTGGTGCGAAACTCGATCCCTCCTAAGATTTCCATGGTGGCTAAAGTTTAGGATCTATTGTAGGGTTTCATCAGTTCTTGATTGAAAAACTGGTTTCCAGTGGAAGAGAATGAAACTGTGGTAGAGGAAGAGTTTCGGTGGCTGATGGCGGGTTGGAAGAGAAGGTCGGCTATAGGATATTCTGAAAATCGTGATAGGGGATTGGGAAACAGTGAAGATAATCACAGTTCCATGAATTGATGTGGCACTATGATGGGGAAGCGGTAGCAAGTAAGGAGACACTATAAAGATGTCACGGTTCAGGGGTTACGGTGCATGTGTCACCGTAACTAAAATTGGGAAACGGTGCCAGAGAAGAGGGATTGTAAAGGTTAATACGGTGACTGTGAGATAGTAAAAAGGGGAGGTGGGAAAAATTACAGTGAGACCGTATGGATATGGTTCATCCGTGAAAGGGATGTCACGGTGAGAAAGTAAAAACAATTCACGGTGGCACCGTGAAAAGGGGTGAAAACGTGAACCTGCAAAAATAAACATGGTAAATAAATTAAATTAAAACATAAATAAAATATGAAAAACGTAATTAATATAAACTAAATCTGAATTAACACAATTGAAAACATAATTACAACATAAAATTTAATAAATTAGTAAAACCAATTAAACTTAAGTTAAATTAGTTACTTTAACAAATTTAATTAATTTAAAGCAGACAGATAATTATTATACTATTAAACCATTATGTTAATTAATGAAATAGAATTAAAAGAGACTTAATAAAAATAAAACAAGCTTATAATATTACATTATAATTAATGAATTGTTAAAAGATGACTAAAACATTATGTTACTTAAAATTAGTTAATAATTAATACATGCAATATTAGATTAATACTTCATTACCTAAATGCAAAAGTGGAATTAATTAATTAGATAATTATTGTTAAATTATTAACTATATAGACAAAAACAACAATCTAAATAAATAGTTATTAGTCTATAAAATTAAAGTAAGAAATAAATTAATTATTTTAAGGCTTAAAATACACAGTTATTTATAAAAATTGACTAATTATTAAAGTTAATAATAAAAATAAAAAAGAACCATTATTTATTAAAAAGTATTAAAATAAGTCATTAAATTAATAAAAATTAATTAAAAAGATGTGGAAAAACATGTGTTTTTAAGGCCACATCAAATACCCCCACACTTAAACATTGTTTGTCCACAAACAATCCCATGTTTTATTATCTTTGAAAATAGAAATATTTTTGTATTAAATTGCTCAGGATGTAACATGTCCAAAATTTCGAGAAAAAGGAAAAAACATGTCAATAGGATCTTATAAAATAAATTGCTCATATGAATCTTGCTTAGAAAAAAATACTCAAAGGTAGTCAAGAGAGTAAATAATCAACAAGAAATGAAAGTGACATGCCTCATATGTGGTACTGCTTAATGATTAACTTCAATTCAGGCACAACTCCAGAGTCCAAGAGTGATAAGAGATAAAATATCAATGGAATTAAAATCTTAACCAACAAACATCGTACTTTGACTTTTTCACCTAGGTTCCAAAAATAATTAATTTTTTGAGAATCACCTCAATGATACAACCTTAATGATTTCCATAAAAACCAATTGATCCCTTCTTCATCTGGAGTTCATCATCCCCCTCACCTTAATGAGCTCATTTTTGACCCTAGACACTTTATTTATTTTTCCCAAGCCAAGTATCATTGCACTAAGCACATTGTAATGCACTTATTCAAAGTGTACATAGGGCTTATACTAAACAGAAACGCACCCAGCATCTAGGGTCTCAGAGACTCACCGTGGGATCCCATATGCCCAAATTACTCCAGTTTAAAAAGATTAACATTGAAACCATTTACATTGGCTCATTAAAGCTATTAATTTTTAATAATTAAAAGATGAACGAGGCCCCGAGAATCAGAATCAAACTTCCAGTTCCAAGGCTATGATCATAATTCCACAAACATGTAACCCATATCACCCCATAAGTAGGTATTAAACCAAATTTCCATGAAATAACTATGTAAGAACACTCATCAATCAACCAAACTCATTAATTTTAGGTTCAGAGTAGTTCTTACTACCAACAAGGAACTTGTCTTAAGTCAAGTCCCAAATGAGTACAGTGTAAAGCCTAGAAATATAACAGAATTTTAAAAAAATTAAACCATTTTTTTAACAAGAAATTTGAAGTTGCAATGGGAATTGATTGGCTTTCAATAAATCATAGTTTAACACAGAAAATAATTGACCCCCTCCCCCACACTTAAAACCCAACTTTGTCCCCAAAGTTGACTTCTAAATATGGAGAAGAACAATTAATCAATAAAGGTTCAAAATAAATTTTCAGTTAAGAAGATTTATGACATGTATAAAGGGTCTCAATGAAGTTCAAAAATCTTGTTTTCCACAATGAATAAATAATCAGTAGGTTCATATCCAGAAACACACATTAAAGTGACATGGATTTTCAATATAGCTCAAAATAAGTATATAAGGTGTGGATGCACAATTAATTGGGTGTAAGAAAGTTTAGCAAGATTTATTCAGTTAGATATTCAATAAAGCAGACAAATTTCATGCTAAACACCCCAACATTAATCAGATTTAAAAGACCAGTAGCATGTACTCCCCCAAACTTAGATTCAAGCAGTGAAAAGATTTTAATAACAATGCAATTCAGTTTCCACCAGTGAAGTACATGCCAATTTTTTATTTACATAGTGACATACAAAAAAATCCATTCCAATACGAGCATAATTTTAAACATATGCAGAATTTTTATTTCAGTATCAAGACAAGAAGAATAATTTAATACAGTTCAAATAATGCAACAGAATTTTCAGTACACATGTAGCAGATTTTTTCAATACAAGCATAATTTTCCAAGCAAGAAAAACATGCAACAGATTTATTTCTAAAGCATTAAAGAGTAGAAAAATGAAACAAAAAATAACAGTAAGATACTTCCCTGACAAAGTTCTCCATTACTCCTTCAGCATGGGAATTCCACTCCTTAAATGACACAACAATATCATCGTAAAAACACATAACATGAAAACTATAGACAAATAACCAACATAGATAGTGCATATGGGAAGCATCACAACATGACTTTATTCAAAGTAAAACAAGAATATAAATAAAAGTAAACACAAATAAAAGAACATGGGTTGACTCACAAGAAGCACTAAATATAAAGTCTCATGTTAGACTTAATTCAATCACAATTGTTTTATTGAAAACAAAATAAAAACCATGGGTTGCCTCCCATGCAGCGCTAGATTAAAAGTCCCCAGCCAGACTTCATTCAAGAATAGTTTTCTAGCACAGTGAAGGTAGCCAAGCCCTTTGAAAGTCCCTCAACAAAAAAATCAATCTATGAACATTAACCATCATGTGTTTATTTTCATCACCAATAATTTCCACTGCTCCATTCTTAAGAACTCTCACAATAGTAAACAGTCCAGACCATTTGGACTTCACCTTTCTAGGAAAGTGTTCAATTCTAGAATTAAAAAGGACTTTTTTCTAGGTTTGAAATCTGTTTTGAATGATAGAATCATGAAATATTTTATTCCTCTCTTTATAAATCCTTTATTTATCATAACTCTCTCTCCTAATATCATCAAGTTCACTCAACTCAAGTAACCTCCTCTCACCGGAACTCTTAAAATCAAAGTTCAGAGCCTTAAATTCCCAATAAGACTTATGCTGTAACTCCATAGGTAAATGACAACATTTCCCAGACAACAACCTGTAAGGATACATACCTATTGGGGTCTTGAAAACAGTTCTATATGCCCATAAAACTTCATCCAATTTAAGAGACCAGTCTTTCCTAGAGTTCGACACAGTTTTCTCAAGAATTTGTTTCGGTTCCCTGTTTGAAATTTCCACCTATCCAATGGACTATGGATGATGAGGAGTACCCATTTTATAAACACAACCATATTTCTCCATCAAAGAGTTAAACTTATAGTTCTTAAAGTGAGTTCCATTATCAATGATAAAATCTCTTGAGACTCCAAATCTTGTAAAGATATTCTTCTTGAAAAATTCTATTATAGAATTGGCCTGATTATTGGGCAGTGCCACTGCCTCAACCCACTTTGAAACATAGTCAACAACAAGAAGAATATACTCATTACCATGAGATGATGGAAATGGACCCATGAAATCTAAACCCCAAACATAAAAAATTTCAACTTCCAGAATTCCATTTTGGGGTAAATCCTGCTTCCTACCCACATTACCCAGCCTCTGACATCTATCACAGCCAACCACAAAGCTCTTAGCATCCTTAAAAAGAGTAGGCCAATAGAAACCAGATTGTATGACTTTTTGAGTGGTTCTCTCACCACCATGGTGACCTTCCCAAGGTGAAGAATGACAATTCTCTAATACAGACAGCATCTATTCCTCAGGCGCACACCTTCTAAGAATACCATCAGCACACCTCCTAAATATCAAGGTATCATCCCAAAGGTAGTATTTAAGTTCAGAAATGAATTTCTTTCTTTGATTATTAGACATATTTTTGGGAAAGAAACATGATGCCAGAAATTTGGCAAAATCTTCTAACCAAGCATATTTCCTGATTGACACAGTAAGCATCTTCTCATCAGGAAAGGAAGAATTTATCTCCCTAGAATTTTCAGATTGGGATTGAGTAAAAGGAAGCCTAGATAGGTGATCATCAACTAAATTTTCATCTCCCTACTTATCCTTAATTTCTAAATCAAACTCTTGTATCAAAAAAATCCATCTAATCAGCTTGGGTTTAGTTTCCTTCTTAGACAACAAGTATTTTAAAGCCGAATGATCTGTGAAAATGATGACTTTGAAACCTAAAAAGTACTGTATAAACTTATCTAGAGAAAACACAACAGCTAATAATTCTTTCTCAGTGGTGGTATAATTCTTTTGGGCATAATCTAGTAGTCTACTAGCATAATACACCAAATGTAGTTTCTTATTTTTCCTCTATCCAAGGACAACACCTACAGCCATGTCACTAGAATCACAAAATAGCTCAAATGGTAGTTTCCAGTCAGGTAAAGTAATGATAGGCAATGTAGTGAGTTTCTCTTTAAGAAGATTAAATGATTTCAAATAGTTTTCATCAAAATTGAAAGGTGTATCCATGACCATCAAATAACACAAGGGCCTAGTTATTTTAGAAAAATATTTTATGAATCTCCGGTAGAAACCGGCATGCCCTAGAAAACTTCTAACACCCTTGACATTAAGGCTAAATTTTATTAATCTTATTTCCGATGTGGGTTTTCCACAAAGGTATTTTCTATTTTCAACCTTTTATTTTCCAAGAAAAATTTCAAATTGCGAGGACGCAATTTATTGAAGGAGGGGAGAATGTAACACCCCGAGCTTCCACAATACGCTTTTCATTCAATAATGCAATAGCTTGCATTGTACGCAACTTCGAGTTCTAAAACACCGCGACTAATCATAGTAGCCGTTATGAATAGTAATAACCACTTTTTAAAATTATAGAAATTTTATATTTCAAAATGGACTTCAATTTTGGATTCGGAATATCGAAATTAGCCTATGTTGAATTTTTGGTATTTTTCTGAGAACTTCTAATTTTTTATGAATAGTGAAAAATACTTAAAAACAACTTTTTTAATAAAATAATTTATAGTGATAAATTATACTATTTAGTGGTTTTAAAGTATAATTAGAATATATTTTTACCATTTTATCCAATGGTGGTCATTAGAATTAATTTAACATTGAAATTGGACATAAATAATTGTCAATCTTTTGATATAAATTGTTTCTTAAAAACACGCTATTTTTTGTGACAGCGGGAATTAATTATAAAATTAATTAATGCAACTTATATGTTTGGAATTTTGTAAAATAGGCATCATTTTTTAATTCGTAATATCAATTATAGCTTAGGGTGAAATTTTGGCATTGTTCTGAAAAAACTTCAATTTTTGATGAATAGTGAAACCACTAAGTGGTAGTTAAATAACTGATTTTTCGTTTAAATGAAATATTACCACTTCTGTGATTTGATTTTCAAAAATCCGACATACATGGTTGTCATTAAGAAGTAAAATGTGGTTCAATGAGATTAAAATAATTTTTGGTGAATAGTAACTTTTAAGTTCTTAATCGCGATTAGAGGTAATTAGTGTAGTTTAAGGTAAAAATAATGTTTTAATTATATGAGATGAGCTTGAAACATATCCTACCCTCATTGGATGTGCCATGGTCGACCAAGACAATCCATGGGTCAACTTGAGGACCCCATGAAGCCACTTTAGTTAGAAAATGACATAAATACCTTTTATTTAATGTTAAAGTAAAAAAATGACACAAACATGAAATGTTTTACTAAAACAATTTTTACATGGGGTTATAAAAGTCATATTTTTGACCATAAATATTCATTGGAAATATAAAAAGATTTCCTACATCATGATAATTGTTTTATAATTTTTAGACATTAAATAAATTAAATTATTTATGACACCATGACGATGCAGCGATGACCTCATTATTTAACGATTTAAATAAAATGAGAAGATAATGTAAAATACAAGGCTTACACTTGTCCAAAGCCTATTGGATGAGGATATTTCGAAGCCTTATCACCTTATCCTCTAATTATACAAGTGTGAGACCTTTAGAATCCGAAAATCATTGTATAATAGAATAACATTTCATTACTTTCCAAAAGTGCCCCTCCTCTCCACTTATAAAAGGCACCCACCACTCCCACCTTATTCACACTTTCAAGCCATTTGGCTCATCCAAACTCTGCCCAAATACTCTCTAAACTTTCCTCCCTTACTCCTAGAAGCCTCACTTTGGGCATAACTCTTCCCAAGGAAGCCTTTGGCTCAAATCAAAAAGAGTTACCCGATTTTAAGGTAATGTCTTCTCTAAATGTTGTTTTGTTTTATTTTGCTTCTCCAACCCCTTAAACTCTTTTTATTCCATTTTTTGTAACAACACCAGTATCTACAATATACTAGGATGTTGTTATGATAAATATTTGGTTTACACTTACACACACCTTCGTCTAATGGTTAAAGAGCATATTGTTTCTGTGGGTGGCGAAATACTGCCTCACGAAACGATGATTGTTCAATATTCCTTTAACACCTCTAATGGTGGCCATTTTGATGAAACTATTTTCATATATGATATATATATTATTTTTATTTCTTCCTTATGCTTCTGTATTTCTCATTTATGGCATACTTTATGATTTCCATTATGGGTAAATGCGATAATTTCATTTTAGGAAGTGCGGACTACCACCCCCTCAAAGTGATTTGAATCGTTAGTGCCATAAGTGGGATGTATAAAGGATGGAGTAAATGGTATTATACATTATATTATACTGGAATTATATTATAACTTTATACAATTATAACATCATTCCATTAAATATGAAATAGAAATGAAAGTAGCGTTCATGCGTACGTACGGCTTACCGTCTCCATGAACGGTGCATTTCATTTCTTACCTCTAAATGTTATGTAATATTATAAATGCATGTATATACTGAATATATATGTTATATATGATAACTACATCATGAATATAATTCTGGATATAATGGATATTTCACCACATGAACAACTTGTAATTATAAGAAGTTTATTGTTGACTCAAGTACCAAAGATCGACAAAACGACCGTTATTAACTTAAATAATTACATAATGTTCATAACATTGTAATAAGTGATATAAAAAGGATAATGAAATTGAAAATGGTTCTTAATAAGGTAGATATTAACTCTAGTTTATTATTCAGGAGGTTAAAGAACGGTTGAGTCAAGTCGGACACGAGGTAAGGGAACTTCTTAACCCAATTTCCATTCTTTGGGTTAATCTCCTATTTTCAAATTATGTCATGATATTATTATGTAATATCTTGTATTTGTACTGTATTTATGTGTAATTATACTGAACACACATAATAGATCTATTTTATTTTAGAAAAAAATGATCTTTGTATGGGACTTCGTCTCAATCTCCTTTCATTGAGGCATATTTTGTTTTATACACATCTTTCTTTTATACGGTGTATAAACCCCCTTTGACTTTTACGTTTATTCAAAAGGTTTTATTTTATAATTATGTTATTTTTAAATGATTTTAAAAAAAGATATATTTCTCTCCAATATATGGAAATCCAGTGAAAATGTATATGTATTTAACGCAAGCATAAAAATGTTTTTAGAAAACCCGACTCTCGAGTGTGGTAGACAGGAAGGGATTGGGAGTGGACCCATCATGGCCTGTTATTAGTCGAGCAGTCTCAAAATTAGTTATTTTGTTTTCAGAAGCTTGCATAATGTTTTCAGAAAAACACTGGAGTATATTTGATCAATTTTAAAAGTAAGTATCTTCAAAAAAATTGCATCGGTAGGTCTCATGAGACAACTAGACGTGGAATTGGCCGAGGCCCTTTCCCAATTTGATTTATGATTTTGGCCGAGGCCTTAATCATTTTAGACGTCTTGGCCGAGGCCTTGACAAAATGTTTCAGAATGTCTGGCATTATACATTCCCTCATTATGAAAGTGGTTATTGATATTGCATGTGATTATTCGACCAGTAGAATATCCATGTGAAGAAGTGAATGGCATTATCTCATTTTACTTTTTCCATATTATGTTGAAGTTCAAGTTTAAAAGGATTTTGTTTTAGTTATACATTGCCTTAAATTTTTATGTTTATTTATGAAAGCTTCTGCAATATTGTTATCCTTACTGAGCATCTGATCTCACCCCTTTCAATGTTTTAATATTTTCCAGGATGTGAAGTAGTATTTTATGAATGACCTGCAGGGATAGTCAGAAGAGGATATGAGTGTGGAATATGGAGACTTTGTTATTAGTTTTTCACTTTATGATGTAATGTAACATTTTATGAATGTATCTAGTGTTTCCAAGGCTACTAAACTAATCGGTCTTTCGAGACTTGATCTTTTGTGATCATGCCAATGTTACGAAGTAATGCACCGACTCTGGGTAGTTGTGGTCGGGGCGTTACAGCTGACGTTGGTGCCCCAGGATGGGCATACTCTTCCGCTCGCGCCCGACGCTGGCGTCAGGTCAGATGGGATGGAGCCAGTGGTGTGGGCACAACGATTGCCTGCTCCTCGGCCCGGGGAGCCGGGCGGTGGCACCGACGCAGCCTAGCGGGGGCTCTTGTCGTTAACCCCTGGGACGGGTCTCTGATCAGGCGAACCCGGACATCCCCCACCTCGTTGGCGTAGGGGAGGGACGTGTCAAGGCACTCTGGGGATAGGCTCCCGAAGCGGTTGAACGTCGGAGTGAGGAGCGGCGGCTCCCTTCATGGCCCTCGGGGGCGGCGACGATGGTGAGGCGCAGCCGCCTCTAGATCCAAACGGGCCATGCCCCTTGTGGGGATGATCCCTTCCTCATCGTACCTAGGAACCAGGTCGTTGATCACCCTACGCTGGATGATTTCTGACGGGGGGAGGGGGCGTGAGCGCCCGACAGTCGTAGCTATTAGAGCCGGAGTGACTGTGGAAAAGGCAGGACCACGCGGGGTAGCCGCGTCGGTACTGCCCCTACCCCTGCGCCGGTGGGCAGGTGGAGATCGAGCTCCGGATGCAGTGATCTAATTCCTAGAAGCAAGGAGATGAACCCATTAGTACTAACAGGAAAAGAAATTGACAACCAATAGCCTAGCATCATTCCATCTTCTGTGGTCGGCGAGAGGGATCCACGCTGACGACGTCGCAGAATGGAGTTCACAACATCCTGACTGCCTCAACCCCTGGCGGGTTTCACGTCCCGACAATAGGTACCCGGACCTGGTGACATGCTAATCTTCCGACACCCCGAATGCTACTTGTCCCCATATTGAGGAGAAGAGCTTCACGTCGGGTTCACCATTTTCTGTTTCCGACGCTTTTACACCGGGGCGCGCGCGCGTGTCCGTCACGCATGGGAGGACGCACGGCTTGTTGCCCCGCATTCCCGCTTTTCAAAGGCAGGCGGCATCCATTCCTTGTTCAGGGACGTCTGCTCCTTGATCGAACCCGGGATGATGGGATGTCGGTTCTTCTTTCTGTGGATTCCTCCTCGGAGCTCGTCACCTAGTCCGGGTCTCCCTCATAGATTTAAGACGGGTTCGTGAAGCTCGTTCCCGGTGCCATATCTGCATGGACGCCAGTTAATTACGCTGCTTCCGTCGAGACGCTCCAAGGGGTCTTGTCGGGGCAGTAACCTTCGGTGAGGAGAATGGTCACGCTGGGGTGTTGATGGCATGTCTTGACACTGGGGATCGGCATGTCTGTCTTCTGTCCCTTATCACAGGGCTTCTCGAGGGCGCGGAAGCCCGAGGAATCCCACATCGAACGCAGGGAATTGTGTACCATCTGAGATTTTCCTCAACTTCCCATGTTTAACACAGGGTATGCCGCGAGTTTAACATCTTGCGGAGACGGATCGGACTGATCGGAACACTGAGAGTGGATCAGATTAAAGAACCCCCTAGGGGGAACACCGATGTTGGGGTCATCACGTGGGCGGTTTCTCAGATACTATGGAGTGGGATGGGGTGGCATGATATCACCGGGATGTGGCGGCCCGGGTAAGGATCAGGATGGGTGATGGAGTTACGGGCTTGAACCTCGTGGAGGCTTCCTACGTACCATGCGTTAGCACGGATCAAAGTCCACGTGGTTCGGGGAATACAGTTTAACGTCGTGCGGGGCGACATACAGTTTAACGTAATGCGGGACGAGATACAGTTTAACGTCATGCGGGACGAGGGCATACAGTTTAACGTCATGCGGGACGAGGGATTTGGGGCTTACGCTCTGAGGTGGCCCATGGTGTTGGCGAACCGACGTGAAGAAGTCGGAACGACCGGGTGGTGGGATTGAACCTCATGGAGGCTTCCTACGTACCATGCGTTAGCATGAATCAAAGTCCCCGTATTTCACTGGGATGGGGCTTACGCTCTGAGGTGGCCCATAAGAGGATGTCATGGTCGATGTGTGCTCTAAGCCCACGTGAGTCATGCTCGGTGTGAGAAACAAGAGGCAGCAGGGACCAGACGATCACGTCGCAAAGGGTGCGTCCGTGAGAAGCGGAAAGGGGCTTACGCGTTGAGCGGCCCAAAGAGGAAACAAGGGCTTACACTTGGTTAGCGGCCCTGGGTGTCAGGGCTTACTCCAGGATGGAGGCCCGGGTGCGACAAAGCACAGTGGGAAAGGGACTCCACTGGCTTCGGCAGGGGGGAAGTACGGAGGTGCATGGGTGCAACCTTCCGTAAGAGAGGCTAGGGGCTTACGCTCTGAGACAGCCCTTCCCCCGCGGACAAACGCCACTCCGACAAGGAGGATATCATTCCATGTGAGGAAGAATCCATTCCTGTGGAGACGAGAGGCGTAAAAAATGTCCGAGCTGGGGGGACCCTGCGTGCGAAGCACGGGGTCGGACCACAGTTTAACGTCCAGTGTTAAGGACGAGGTGCTTAGCAGTTTAACGTCCTGCAGCTTGGACGAGGTGGGTTCGCTCCACACCCCTAAGGCTTACATGCCCAATGCCCTCTACCCCTTGTGGGAGGGAAGGCATCGGCATTCCGTAGTGAAGGGGGGCCACAAGGCGAACCATTGATGGGTCCACGTTAGCGTGACTATGTAAAGAAGCAATAGCTGTTAGCGTGCCTATGCGGAGAAGCACAAGGCAAAGCAACGCAACGAGAAACACCACCCAAGGGACCTTGAGGTTACTTCGTACGAGCCTGGAAGGCTGTACGGGAAAACAACGCATGGCGCGCATGCCCGACAGGGGAGACATCAGGTGCCGGCACGGAAAGGCAGCCAAGGGGTGTCAAGGTAAAGGGGTCTTGGGTGTTGCGCGCAAAAAGAAGGTTTGCGCGCAAAACACCGGGATGACGCGCAATAGGACCAGAGGATTGCGCGCACAGGAGGGGATTACCCGCACGGGGTAAAGATTGCGCGCATGGGAGGAACCCGGAGGAGTGAGCGAAATCACTTAGGCTAGTGGAGTTGCACGCAAAGGCAAACCCCGGGGCAAGGTTGCGCGAAAAGAGGAATTACCAGGAAGTCATCTTGCGCGCGGGGGAGTCTGAATTGCGCGCAAAACACCGGGATGACGCGCAATAGGACCAGAGGATTGCGCGCACAGGAGGGGATTACCCGCACGGGGTAAAGATTGCGTGCATGGGAGGAACCCGGAGGAGTGAGCGAAATCACTTAGGCCAGTGGAGTTGCGCGCAAAGGCAAACCCCGGGGCAAGGTTGCGCGAAAAGAGGAATTACCTGGAAGTCATCTTGCGCGCGGGGGAGTCTGAATTGCGCGCACAGGAGCCGTTCCGAATTCCGCAACCCCCAAACCATTAGGGGTCGCCTCTTATTTATAGGCATCAGCCGGCGTGGAATCCAGGCGGCGTGCGAAATCTTCCGCGACGGGACCCACCGGCGTGCAAGTCCTCCCTAATTTCGCGCACCACTTTCCGGGCCTCCGGACCAGGCCTCTGATTCTGAATATGACTTGCTTTGTCATTTCGAAACTTCCTCTGGGAGTTACGGACTTTTTCGGCGTCTACAACGTATTCTAAAAACATTCAATTACAGAGGAAGAGAATTAAAAGAGAACAAAGGAAGAAATCTCCCTCTGCCTGCATCAATTATTGCTGCTCCTGGCCCTCCGAACTCTGAAGAGTGGCTCTCCGAGAAGTGCTCCAGGTTCACTCCTCTGCTTCGATGTGTTCGTCGAATGACTGAGCGTCTCGGCTCTGATCTCTAGTGGTGTGCTTTTTTTCGAGTGCATGAGAGTCCTCCAAAAATTCTGCTGCTACTTTGCTTTATATCCACTGTCATCTGCTGCTAGTCATCGACCAATTCAATCGACTTCAAAAGTCCCTTAGTTGTTCATCGCACACATGTGTTTTTTCACGACAGGCACATCTCGCTAGACTTTCCCTCGTAACTAACTCCTGGTGAGTTAGTTAGATGAATCTGGATGTATACACATCTCTTGAATGAACCTGGATAGTTAGAACAGAAAATAAATAAATGAAAACACAAAGAAAGTAAAGCAGTTATCTTTTTAATTAAAAGTAAATACTTTGTTAAAAAGTTAACTAATCGTTAATTAATAAAAATCTTAATTGATAATTAATAAATATTATTATTATGATTATTAATTTATTATTAAATATTTAATTAAATAAAATTACTAAGTTTTGAATTAAATATTAATTATTTGGTTATTTTAATAATGTTGGTATTATTAATAATTAGTTATTATAACTTAATGATGTTTTTGAGTTAGGAAATTATTTATTAAATATTTTATTTAGTTTTCAAATTTTATTATAATATCAGTTATTTATAAAGTTAATTTAAATTAATTTATAACTATTATTTGTAAGTTAATATTATTTAAGCTCTTAAAATAAAAATCTATTTAATTAACAGATTTTATATCTAAATTTTATTTAATTTTTAATTAGTTATTTATAATTATTTTATCTTATATTTATTATTATTTTATAATGTTTTTTATTATTTTAGTTAGGTTAATCATTCGACACTGCGCAGCAGGAGAATGGGGGTTTCGGCGCCGAGAACCAGCAGCAGCGCCTGCTCCTTCTTCCCGATGGATCCACTGCTGCGAATCCTTAGAATTGGCAGTGGAATCCTTCTCTTCCAGCAACAACACACACATGTCCTCCTCTCATCTGGACACCACCATGCTCCGGGTCTTCCTCCTCGCAGAACAGCAGCTCGAGCGACATCCGGTTCCTCCGAGATCGGCTCCTCATCTCATCAGCACAACACACCGACTCGAGTTCAGATAACTCTCTACAGCGGAAGATCTGATTCCTCAAGCGGCTTTGGTCAAGAATTGCAGCTGTTTGGAATGTGGAAAAGCAGTCTCTTTCTGCATCAGTGAACCCTCTTGCAACAGCAGTACAAGCTCAATTTCAACACGGCGGAAAAAATTACTTCTCAAAGTATCATATCCTCCTCCAACAGTGAATCAGTTGGATGCGGCGCATCCCTGCCCGTGGTGTGAAACCCGGTCCCTCCTAAGCTTTCCGTGGTGGCTACGGTTTAGGATCTGTTGCAGGATTTCATTAGTTCTTGATTGAAAACTGGTTTTCAGCGGAAGAGAATGAAACTGTGGTAGAGGAAGAGCTTCGGTGGCTAATGGCGTGTTGGAAGAGAAAGGTCGACTGTAGGATATTCTGAAAATCGTGACAGGGGATTGGGAAACAGTGAAGATAATCCCAGTTCCAAGAATTTCTGTGGCACCGTGATGGGGAAGCGGTAGCAAGTAAGGAGACACTGTAAAGAAGTCACAGTTCAGGGGTTATGGTGCTTGTGTCACCATGACTAAAACTAGGAAACGATGCCAGGGAAGAGGGACCATAAAGGTTAATACGGTGACTGCGAGACACTAAAAAGGGGTGGTGGGAAAAATTACAGTGAGACCGTATGGATACGGTGCATCCGTGGAATGTATGTCACGGTGAAAAAGTAAAAAGAATCAGGGGTGAAAATATGAACCTTCAAAAATAAACAAGGTAAATAAATTAATTTGAAACATAAATAAAATATGAAAAACATAATTAATATAAACTAAATATGAATTAAAACAATTGAAAACTTAATTACAACATAAAATTTAATAAAGTTTTAAAACCAATTAAACTTAAGTTGAATTAGTTACTTTAACAAATTTAATTAATTTAAAGTAGACAGATAATGAATATACTATTAAACCATTATGTTAATTAATGAAATAGAATTAAAAGAGACTTAATAAAAATAAAACAAGCTTATAATCTTATATTATAATTAATGAATTGTTAAAAGATGACTAAAACATTATGTTACTTAAAATTAGTTATTAATTAATACATGCAATATTAGATTAAGACTTCATTACCTAAGTGCAAAAGCAGAATTAATTTATTAGCTAATTATTGTTAAATTATTAACCGTGCAGTCAAAAACAACAATCTAAATAAATAGTTATTAGTCTATAAAATTAAAGTAAGAAATAAATTAATTATTTTAAGGCTTAGAATACACAATTTTTTATAAAAATTGATTAATTATTAAAGTTAATAATAAAAATAAAAAAGAACCATTATTTATTAAAAAGTATTAAAATAAGTCATTAAATTAATAAAAATTAATTTAAAAGATGTTACAAAACATGTGTTTTTAAGGCCACATCTGAACTCTACCAGGAGAATGTGTTGAACCCAACATCCATGGGAATCCATTGATCATGATCTCTAAAAATCCTATAGAGTATGAGTTGTTCTTTCACATTGGATATCCATTTGAGGGTGATAATAAATTCTGAAAATCAGCTATGTATCTAACACTTTCTAAAGGATTATTTATATCTTCTAGGTAAAACTCATATCTTGACATATATATTGGATAGTAAAACTCCAAGAAGTATTACCAGTTCTCTTAGGTATATCATAGAATTTTGGTCAAGGGAGAGACTATAAAATATATAAATGAAACGTGTTGGATTTTTATGGTGATCAACTACCACTAAGATGGAATTATTGGATTTAGATTTCATAGGGAGTCCTACGACAACATCTATGATTATGTTTTCCCATTTCCATAATAGTATAAGAAATGGTTTCATCATACCCTTGTTATTTTTCCATTCTTCCTTGATTTGTTACCATACCAAGAATCGCGATTCAAATTCTTCAATCTCCCTTTTCATGTTATCTCACCATATGATTTACTTAAAATCCCAATACATCTTAGTGATTCTTTGATAATTAGAGAAGGATGATCTATGCACATCATCCAAAATATCCCACTTCATTTTCAGTTTAATGGGACACATATCTATTTTCTAAACCTTATAATTTCAACTTTAGTTAAGTTTTTCTGTTGAATAATCACTACCTTTCTCTACAAAATATCATCATCCATCTGATCCTCCTTTATCATATCAATAATCGTTGGTTGAACATTCATTTTTAAAATTTAGAATGAAGATATTTTTAATATTTCCATATCCGTTCTATGTATGTATAAGAAGAGTGGATCCATTTTTATTCTCATCTTGTATAGGGTTGTAGAATGCTTTCTACTCAGAGCATATTCAACTTTTTTCACCTCACCAGGATGGTAAAAGATTTAAAAATAATATTCCATAATTATCTATAACCACATTTTTCAATGTATATTTAGCTCATTTTGTGATAATAAATACTTGAGGATTTTATAATCTATATATATGTCACACTTCTCACCATAGAGATAATTTATTAAAATATTAAGTGTAAAGATAACTGTATCCAATTCTAGATCATATGTTCGGTAGTTATACTCATATATCCTTAATTTGAAGAAAGAAAAAGTGATCTCATTTTCATCTGGCATGAGTACACAACCCAAGCCCTTTTGGAGGCATCAGTAATGATCACAAATCGTTCCCTATAGGTGGGTAAAGTGGGACTAGGTAGAGTGATTAAACTCTTCTTCTTTTTCTTTAAATATCTCTTTAAATTAATGGGTCAGAGAAAACACGACACCCTTCTATGTTATCACGGTTATTGGGTTTGAAAATTGTTATAAGTTTCTCTTAAATCGGTGATAGTAACCTACTAATCTAATGAAACTATGGATTCTCATCATATATGATTGTCTGGTACATCCTTCAATTACATAAGTTTTTATAGATACAATAGATATCCCTTTATATATGATAACATTAACTAAAAATGTTACTTTTTTCCTTCCAGAACTCATATTTATGAAACTTCCCAAATAACATTTCTTACCAAAATGTCTTGAGAACAAAATTAAAATTCTCTACAAGCTCCTATTTTTATTAAAAGTTGATAAGAATATCATCTATAAATGCTAACCAAAATATGTTGAGGTAATCCCTAAATACAATATTCATAAAGTGTCTAAATATTTTTAGAGTATTAGTTTGTCCCAATGGTATCACTACGAACTCATAGATCTCATACCTTCTACAAAAATAATTTTTGGGTATATCTTCCTTCATCACCATTACTCAATAATATCATAACTGAATATCCACCTTTGAGATGTATTGTGTTCCATGCATCTGATTGAAGAATTCCTAAATCCATGGAAGAGGGTACTGTTTATTTATCAAGATCCCGTTGAGATCACGATAATCAATTCAATGTCACATTAATCTATCCTTCTTCTTTATAAAGAGGAATGGTTCACCCCATGGTGAAGCACATTGGAATATAAAAATTTTATATTTAATATATTATATTTTATTATGTATCTCTTCATGTTCAATAGTAAACTTTCTATATAGAGTATTGTATATTGCAAAATAATATTATATAATCTTAGATTATAACAAAACCTCTTAGTAAGGAGGAATACTAGACAACTCTTCATGAAACACATCACTGAATTACCTCACAATGAGAATGTCTTCAAGGATGAGATTTTATTAAGTATCAATCATTTAAAAATAATACGTTTGTTCAAATGTAAATAATATACATAATTGAGATGAATAAACCAAAGAAGATTCATCCTCCTTATTAAACTTGTATAGAATTGGAGGACGATTTGTGATATAGGGGTGATTCCATCTCTAGGACATTTATGTTGGCTCTATACAATTAAATCCAATAAATTCATAGAATTACATAAAATTATAATAAATAAAGTATGACAAGGTTCATTGGGAAGTGAAACCCACAAACATTTATAGGGGAAGAGTTTTATACTTGGGATGTAATAATTACCACATTTTCCTTTTTCACCAATAAATATTCTTCAATGTTTTCTCATGGTGTTTTAATGGTTCTAATAAACATACATGATATTAAATAATTCATATAACCATGGTCACATAGGAAATTTAATGTTCATGAATAGACTACAAGCCCATATTTAACTATTTTATTTTGGTAAAAATTATTTAAACCATCCAAAATAGACTTATGGATGGGAATTATTTAACAATTAATGACATAATCAGGAAACCATGATCATTAAATAGATAACTCATAAATGATATATATTATTTAACGTATGAAATTTAGGTTTCAATCCATGATCTATTTCCAAATATTGAATGTCATATACATTTTGGTCCCTTCATAATGGTTCATATCGTGCTTGTGAAATTAACAAAGAACATTACTTAGGAGTTTCAACCCAGATGTATAGATAAATCTATTATCACACACTATGTGGAAATCGTGTCCATCTAAATGTACCCTTTTGAGGGTTATTACCTATAAGTAAAATTGTGCCGGAGCCTCTTCTACATGTATTATTCATACATGGTTTTATTTTCTTGGAAACCATTTACGGTATAGTTTACCAAAATTTAGGTTTTTTTCATTTGTTTAGTACCACCCCTAAGCCTTTCAATAGAGTTTTCTAATCCAAATCCCCAAAATAAATTGACATTATTTTGTTACCAACAATGACAACCCATATATTTAATATAGTTTATTTAATGGTTTATTATAAAAAGATACACATAATATCACCCAATAAGATCGTAAGTCCTAGTTCCATTGGGAAATTAGTTTCATAAAACAATAATTTGATACACAAATACAAAATTTAAGAACTCGAAAACATGAAAATATATTCCATTGATCTTGTAATACTACTTGGGATAACCTGGGGACATACATATGAAAGGGGTGATTTGAATAGCCATGTAAGGGAATAAACAAAGCTTAAAATAATTTCAATTAGAACATGTGATATAAATGGAATATCAAGGTAGCATACATGGGATGAGAATTATAATCTTGAATAATGAGGCATGATTTAATGTGATAGTACAAAGGCACCATGGGAATGTGAAAACAATATAAAACATGATATCATAAGCATAAGTCAAGGATAAATTCCAAGAAAACACAAAATAGTGTTCTTAGGAGAAAATTTTGAGCACCATAAATGGAATATCATCAGATAAAAATATTACCCAATGCATTGGATGGATATACAATTCATGTCCCACCCATTAAATTCATATCACGTACTTGCATAAATGTTCCACATAGATGAAAAAACATAAGGATGTATTTTATCAATATTACTCCCATGAATAATGAGGGTAGGTTACATATATAGAATTAAAAAAATAAATTAATGATAGGTACATCTATGTGAATACCCTTGATTGAAAATCTGAATCGGTACTTATTACAAAAATGTTTTTCACGAACAATTGTATGATAATTTAGGTAACATAATGAAGAAACATAAAGGTTCAAAAGAGGGATAATGAGAGTTAATAGGGTCTCTTAGAACAGGTAAATAAAAATTAAAATAATAGGGATACGTAAAAACATATTCAAAAATGAAAAATTGGAAATTAAAGGGGTTAATATAAAGAAGGTTCATGAAAAAAGAGGATAAGGGGATGATCTCTTACCTTTAAAGGGTGAATATAAAATATTGGTAGGAGATTATTAAGATATTCGAGGTCCTTTTGAGTGATATATAGAGGGAAGGGTAGATTAACTTCCCACTACAAGGTTTTTTTGTGAATATAAATGGAAGGGTGGGTTGGTTAATATGGTCAAATATAGGGGAATTCTTAATTATTTTGTAAACTTAGGTTTTGAAATCTATATAATAAATTATTCAAAACTACAAACTATACCATATTTTCATACAATGGTGTATTTGAAATAGAGGTATATTTCATTATTTAATATGGTTAATATCCAAAATAATTTAAATAATACCCTTGGTGTTGTGAAATAGAGTCATTTTTATAATGAATTTATTATCAAATCATAAAATATAGCATCATTTTTAGAGGATTCATTAAGGGTTTATAAAATTAATCAAATAACATCAAAATTCATTATTTTAAATGATGAACCTAGTATTGGTTATTTATACTATATACTATTCATTTCATCACTTTTTGGTCTTTTATGATATTTAAATATATACCATATATTTATACAATATTTAATTTTTACCAAAAAAATAATTGTCTCGAAAAATTATAAAGAATTAATCATTTGATAATATCGATGCATTAATTTTAAAAATAATTTTTAATTTATCAATTTTTTTATGAATATAGGAATTTAGACTTTAAAAATAAAAAATACACATTTATTGAAAAATACTAATTTTTTGACAATAATAGTTTATGACCCTTATAGGAATTACATTAGACTTTATAAAATAATATTATCATTTATATTTAATAATTACTATTTAACAGTCATATTTTATTGCAATTTTATTTATTTAATAAATTATTGAATTTATCAAAAAGAGTTCCTTAATTGAAACAATATATTTAATTAAAATTACAATTTTCATTTCATCATATAAAAATCTAATTTTTATCAAAAACATAATAATTTAAAAGATAATAATAAAAATGAATAAATAAAACTATTATTTTATTTAATTAAAATTTACAAAATCATATGGGTAGGGTATGATATTACATTGCATACTTTTGAGATTCCAATAAATAAGTAGTTGTAGTGTCGTTTAGTGATGTAAAAAATGGATGCACAATCTCTACGAATGAAGAATTTCTTTCCTAGGGTTCTTTGAGATCCTCTACTATGCCGCTAACTCCTATTTTATACATCAGATGAGTTTTGGTGATAGTTTCACTTCAATATATCATCATAGTCATATTTAATGGTGGTTCCATCCAGTAATCTTCATGGAAGACTTCCCACTCTCTCTTATGGTTGATGTGACACAACATCTTCATTAAGTCCTTCCCTTACTATGAATCTTCCCTCTCTAGCATCAACCCTAGATTTATATTCAAATATAGTCTCCCCCGACAAGAATTGGAATTTTCATGATGATCCATAGATCATGAAGGTAGTGGCAGTTCAAAGATCAGGTGGTGGTTGTTTGAAGGGTGGAAGCTATCTGGTGTCTCTACCAGGCATCAGGTGGGGTCTTGTTTTTCTCTAGGTGATAGTGTTTGGTAGTATGGTGACAATTTTTTGACCTTATTATGAATGTTGGGGTTCATGCGTGTTGTGATGTTATGTTCTCATTGGTGATTGTAGGGGACTCATTGGATGGATGATTACCAGAGAGGGTCACCGATGGCCTCTTTATCAACAGTTGGGATGATGGTTGTGTGCCATGTTGATTTCAAACATGTTTTATTAAACTTTTATCTTTTTGTTTGACTATTAATTTGATTGGGACATATTTTTATATCTTCATGGATTTTTATTCATTTCATTTGGATGGTGTCATGACTTCTTGAAGGTACCATCAGGTGGGTGGACTCAAAATATGGATGGGTGTGATAACTCCCATTATTCATCCATCTATCATTATCGCATTAGATGGATGGGAACCCTTACATGATATCACATAGTGTTTTTTATTGTTTTCTATTTCATGATGTTTACAATGTATTGAGTTCCTCACATTTATTATTGGGTGGGTGACCCATTTGAGAGATAGGTGTATTGACACCCATGATCTGTCCCTCCCTTCACATGTTTGTATAACTGTGATGGGTGCTCTGCCACATTATAGTAGACCATAATGAAAAAAATTATTGAAAGGGGGTGAAACATCATCTTTTACTGATCTCACTATTTCATTATCTATTTAGGGGGAGTTATGAGGCTTTTTATTTTTCTTATACTATAATTTTCATCCCATTGGAATCTCGGGATTATCTTTTGACCTTCTTATTGTGATTTTTAAAGGAATTTTCCACTATGATTATATTTTTTTCCTTTTTTCGCATTTTCAAAAGCGGTTATCTTGTTTTTTTATTTAATAAATTTCACTTTACCCTTAACATGATAATTGTTTTTTCAGATTCTATATACATAACCCTTTATTGCAAAAGTGAATATACTAATCGTAAGGTGTGTGATAATTATATTCCTTTAGGGTGGTTAATTGAACTTGGTTTGGGTTGTGATCTTGATGATCTTTAATTTGTCTCATAAATTTATTCTCTAATGATTTAGTTTTTGAATATTGGCTCGGGATTGGTCAAGGTAAAATCTCAGTGATGCTATCTTCCATGGAAGCTCTAATAAATGGTCATCATAGGGTATTATCCTATGATTGAGACCGTCGATCCTTTGTTCTATGCCAACTATAATTTATCAAAACTATTAATATAATAATATTAGTGGTCACTAAAAACAGGTTTATTATAAAAAATTAGGTTTCTAATGTTTTTTAAATCTAATAGACCATATAATGGTCCAAAATAACCAATGTAGTGCTTGCATTTTCTATAACTACATTAGATAATAATGCATTTATTCATTAAAAAATAAAATTTAATTTATAAATTTTTGGATCATTACATGTAAAACCTTTATTTCTTCAATCGAACAAAATTTATACAATTACTTATTTTACAAAATAGACTTAAATTAAGAAGGGTTTCTTGAAATTATTACTTGTGACAATTAATCTTACTACAACCGTTAATTTTTTTATATTGATTATAGAATGTACAATATTAAATTTATAGAAACTAAAAGATATTTTTACTTATTATTATCTAGTATCACCTTTAACTAATTTTCCATACCAATTTGTGATATAAATTTATAACATCATTTGTGTAGGTGGTTAAACCATCCAAAACAAGAAGAAGATGCAATTAATTGGAAAGTATGATAATGGGGTAATTTACATTTAATATCATTATTGAACAAGTTCATTAAAACATCATTAAATTTTATTAAGGTAGTGAATAATATTTATGTATTGTTAGATAAATAAGAAAATTCTAAGTGAAAAACAAATTATTTCACAGTCATCGAGGCAATAGTTTGTATGTTTGCATAGGTGGAACATTCGATTTTAATCAAATGGAAGGGAAGTGGGGAATTGAATAAATTTTCCGAAATTTATACATGATATATATATATATATATAATTTATCAAAAAAATATTTAGGTCCATAAATGAAAGGAAATAATTAAAAATAAATCACATCGTTCTTGGAGGTGGTAGCCTGAATGTACACATGAATGATATTTTCATATTTCTGAATGAGTGTGATATATAATGATGGTTGATATTTATTTTACTTTTAATAATTATAATTACATTATATAAATATTTATTTTATATTTATTCATAAATATCATCATAAATAATACATCCACTATAAGTGGTAATGAAAAACTAATGACGTCATTTCAGGGAGGTCGTAGTCCGCACGTACGCAAGATCGTCATTATTGTTTTTCTCAATGGATATAAATGAATAAATAATGGAATTTAAAATAATATAATAACACGTAATTATAAAATTTTTACTAATTTCATTATATTATTATTTTTATAGTAGTTTTAGAATAGGGTCATTTGGAATAAAAGGTTAAGGTGCAATTAATACTTACATCAAGACCTTGAACTTATTCTTGATAATCATTTTAGAAATGAAGGATGTAGTATAACTTGTAGTGACCAGGGGATTTAATAATTGAAGTGGAATTATAATGGAGGAAAATTTTGTTTGGTTTCAATGATATTTGGATGTGAAACCTAAGTATTTAACGTGTGGAATTGATCCCTATTCAGAAATGAAGAAAATGTACCTTTGTGAATACAATTTAATTTTCAGTGATATCACGACACCATTAATAGTTAAATTACTCAAAATGTTAAAAATAATGGATATTGAGGTGATATTAGGATTATAAATCCTCATAAATTAGTTTATACATATTTCTAAATCATATTTGATGTCATTTAAATTTCTATATAATTCAATATTTACTTTTAAAATTTACCACTATATATATAGAAAAACAATTGTTTGTAGAAAATTGATTTATTAAGATTTACGTGTACTTAATACCATTTATCAATGAATACTAATGAAATGCCTAGTAATATAATTATATATTTGTTTAAAATTAATTTTATATAAATTAATTTAACTTATTAGATAAAATTACACAATATTAATAAAACAAAACATTTAAAAATAATAGTTTCACCATTATCATAGTAATTAAATTTAATCTTAGTAATCTTATTTTTATACAAAAAATTAAAATTATCCTTCATACATATTTTTTTACTAATCATTATAAATATGGAATCCATTTTACTAAAGTATTTTTAAAATGGTGATAAAAATCAATTTTAATACTATAACACTTAATGTGTAAATACCATTATTAAGAAGTGTATTTCCATACATAAATTGAATTTTTTTATTAAGAATTTTCATATAGTTTTTATAAAGTAGTCTATTATATTAGTAGCCATGAAGGAAAACTACATGATATAAAATTATTGTTTTATTATGGATAAATACAACATGATTTATCTAGACATCTTATCAAATTTGAGAGATCTTGATTTTAAAATGAGGTTGGAAAATGAAACCTTGGAGAAAGGGGTTGGAATTTAACTTCAAATATCATTAATAATATATAATTAATTATATAATATCTCAAATGGATAGTGTATACATCATATAAAAAACATGGTTTACATGTTCTAACATGTCTCCCAGATTTGAAAATGAGATAAAGAAACCTTCACAAGTAACATAGTCATTGAGGTAAGAATAATTTGAAAATGATGCTATAAGAAAAGGTTTATAAACCCCCAAAACATAATTATGGCATAAATTATAAGTAATTAATAAACTGGAATTTATAAAACATTGAAAAATAGATTTAAAAAAAGTTTGTAACTCAATGTAATGAAATTAAGTAAACAAAAAGCCATAAAACTTTGGTAATTAAGAATAAAAACTAGTTTAGAGGGTTATAAAGAAATATTTAATTTTAATTATATAAATCATTTCTATCATACATGAAATCAATAAGTTAGTGAATATATAATATATAAATTATGGTTCAAAAAATCTTACATGTCTCTTGGAATTGAAAATATAGATAGAGAACCCTTACCGTATACCTGATTCTCTCTACACATATGCTTAACATTCAGAATAATAAAATTAAATTTTTAATAAAATTTCCTAATAACACCATTAATTTATATTTCATATGATGTGGATTTTTATATAATCATATATTGTTTATTTTTATATAGTTTTCAATATACATCAGTTACTTGATGTTGTTAGGTCAATTTATCTGCAACCCTTTCAGTATGTTGACCATTGAGAAAAATGATGGAAAATATATTTATAATCTCTATAATTTTATAATTTTATTTATTTTATTAATTAATTATCCCAAAATATATACAATTATATAGTTTTTGAAAACAACCTTAAATTACTAAAGGTTATTCAATAATTTCATTTTATATAGTTAGGTTTACATTAAGCATTTATTATTGATATCACATAAATAATACATATTATTATTATTAAAAAAATCAATAATGACATAAATATAATTTTTATACATTATTTACATTTTTATGTCATCCATGATAGGTGAAAACGGAAAATGAAATGTGTCATTCCATGGAGGCGCTAGTCTGCACATAATATTCACTTTCTAAAAGTGATAAAAACACATTTGAAAACAATAAATATATAATATAATAAAAACCATTTATAGAATATTATAATATACATTCTAAAAAATAAAAAATAAGTTTTTGAATTAAAATAAATATTTCTAATTTTAAATATACCTTATAAAATCAATATTTTTTTCTATAAAATTGTTTTATAAATTTCCATGGAATACTTATATATTAATAATGTTATAAATGCCACTATATTTTTTAATTTTTTTTCATTATTCACTAAAAATAATAATACTATCATTTAAAAAAATATTTTTGAATTATTCATAATAAATTTCAGTAACCAAATTATAAAATATATATAAATAAACATGGTGTACATTTTATAATAATTAACCTGGCTCATTTTGTGCTTATAAATCTATTTTACAAAATGTTTTCCTTTTTATGTGTTTTATATTTTATTTATAAAAATTAATTTTATTATTGTTATCTAATGATGTAAATAAAATATATATATTTTTAAATTAATCATAGTTTTATTGAAATTATAAATAATAGCCACTATTATTTGTAAATGTTATTTACAAATAAAAATATGTTTTAATTATTATATATAATTTTATTCGAAATAAAAATAAAATAACTTTATAATTTTAATTTTAAAAAATTACCTATATTTTTATATTCAAAATATCACTATTATCTTAGTAGAAATAATAGATATTTTTTTAAAATGTTTTAGTTTTTTCTAAATTTTGAAAATTACAATTTTGTAAAAAAATATTACTTCTAGGAAATTATCTTAATTATAGAATGATTTAAAAGTATAAGAAAAAATGAACAATGAAAAAATATATTTAATAATTTACATAAATCACTTAAAAATACAATTTTGAAGTTAGAAAAAATATTTTTAACGTTTTGGAATCACATGTGATATTTCACATTAAAGACTGTTTTTATGCGCATATATTAAAAAATTAGATTTTTTTTACTTTTATAAATTTAATAAATAAAATTTATTTCATATTTTGGATCAAAATTTACATATTATTTAATTAATTGAATTTTAATTTTATATGTAAAAACGATATTAATAGTATTTATGTTGAATACCATGATAATAATGAAACAATTATTCTCATAGATTTATTTTATTAATATAGTGATATTTTATTTAATAAATTAAATAAATTCATTTTAAGTAATGAATCATATATTATGTTTAAAAACATATATATTTATGTTAACTCACATTTAATTTGTACTCAATGCTAAATAATATTGACAACGTTACCTCAGTAAAAAAAGGTAAAAGTAAAAATGTAAGAGTAAATGACTTCAAAAAATATCCAAAATTAATGTAAATTATTTGTTGAGTCTTTATCAACCCAATATCACCCCAAATTCCTTTATTTCAGGCTTTTGGACCCATTGACCCCTAAATAGTTTAATGATAACACTTAAAATTAAAAGTTATTCAAAAAAGTTCTTCACTTAAAAAAGAGGATCACCTACACCCTTTGAATGAATATATTTACCAATTTACATGAAAAATTTACCAAGTTTCCTATCCTAGACTTTAATTTCACATTTTATATCCCATTATATCTATAATAGATCCAAATTCCTTCAATTTTAATAATTTTATCAAGTGGAAGTTCGAGGTATCAATTTAAGTATTAATTACTCCTTACAAATTCCTTCTTTAAATTACTCTTGTAAACTGAACCTAACCATAATAATATAATTAATTAAGTATCATTGGAATACTAAAGTGTAATTATATTATTTTAACTAAATATATTTTCTAATTTCTATCCTCTAAGAAAAAAATAATACTTTTCTGTACATGTGAACTACCACCTCCACGAAGTGAATTCTTTCATTTCCCATCTCCACCTCCAATGTATGTATAAATATGATGTTATTAATGAATAAATATTACATATAAAATGAAATTAAATTTTTTAAAATGAAAATAATTATCTAAAATTATTACCACTCACTCCTTTAAAAAACAAAATGTTGTTCATGCATACATAAAAACTACTGCCTCCACGAATGATATAATTTATTTTTCATTACCCCATCCATGCATGGTTTCAAAAAATTAATTTAATGAATGAATTTGATATTTATAATTTTTTTTAAAATTTTAAAATTATATTCCATTTCTCATATCCCATCTATTCTATTAAATCAAAATGCATCACTCATGTGTATATACAGACTACCAGATCCATAAAAGTGACGCATTTAATTTTTCTCCTAGTATATAAGATTCAAAACCTTAATATAATTTAAATAATTTTACTATAATATTCTAATAATTATATTATAAATAAATCACCCCATAATTATACTTATCCATTAATTATAGAATGTTCTTGTTTTGTCCTGTTTAACAGCCCACACAACCGATGATATAAATTTATATCATTGATGACCATAGATTGTGTATTAATAGTGATATTTGATAATTATAAATAAATAATAATTTTATTTGATTTTTGAAATATAATATTGGGAATTATTTAAAATGTATCAATAATTAAAAGCATTAGTAAAGAAAACCTCTATAAGTGAAATTGTCAAGGTACGTTTTTAATTTAAGCCCATTTGAATAATCTATGGAACCATATAATTTATTTTTTAATGAAATAATAAAAGACGTAAATATATTAAAATATAGATAATACAAATCTATCTTACCACACCATTAATCATGGTTAAAATACAAAAATATTTACAAAAATAATTACATAACAACCTCATGTAATTTACATAAGAAAAAAAATATAATAAAAAAATAACATATCATAATAGATAGACATTATTATTTGAATAAGTTTCATAAGAATATCTTTAACAAAAAATATTTAATTATTCATGAGGTTAAGTGTATTCATAGAGGGAATACAGACCATGTTTAGGGTTATTTATATCTATTTCCAATTCCATGAGACATTTTTGATATTACACAACACTTATGGATTCTTGTCACATTCATTATGAAGTAAGAAATACATAAATTGAGAACATATGAGACTATTGATGACATTTATATAATTTAATGAATTATTCTAACTTGTAGAGACATGGGGATTTACATCATTCAAGTGGATTCAATTATATTAAAATTGGGTTGGTGCTCACGTAATTTTCATTTGGAAAGTGTATCATTAAAAGAGTGGAATGTATCCCCTTTTATAATAGAAGAAAATGGAAATTTTATTAATTCTAATTGTTTTTATATAATAGAATTACCGTATTAAAGGATCAATGGAACAACAATATTATAGTAATGGAGTTTGGGGTGAAATATTTTCATGAAATCCTCAAAAAATAATTTCTAAACATGTTCTAATAATTTTTTGAGTTATTTACTATTAGTTTTTTACAATTTACCATTTTTGTTCTTACCTTGGTAACTATATTTTAACAAAGTAATTTAGTTTTATTAAAAATATATATGGTGACCCATCATACCAAATTTGGGTTTTCTAAACAAACATTGAGAATTTGTTTAATCAAATTATACATCTAGATAATATAAAATTTAATTTAAATTTTGATATTTAATATATAGAAACAATATATGGTAGAAGAAAATTCTGTTTCCACAATTAATTGTTTTTAATATTATATACCATTAATTAATGACTAAATTAATGATAATGTATTTATATATATGTGTAATCATCACATCAATTTAATTATATAAAATAAATAAATTTAATTTAATAGATTAAAATTACACATCTTTAATGAAGAAATTCTTTACAAATAAATCTTGCACCATTATCATGGTCATTAAAATTTATCTTAGTAATCAAAATTATATATATATAAATTAAAATTTTCTTATTATAAAATATTTACCTTCCAAATCCAAATTTGATATCGATTTTATGAGATTCACTTTTAAACAGTTGTAAAAACTAATTTCAAAATAGTAAATGTATAATGTAATACAACAAATTTAAGAGAATAATCTGAACTATGTCCAAAAATAACAAATAGTGGTTTTTTAAAAACAATTTAATATCTTGAAAAATATATTTCCTCTTATAAATTACAATTTGTTTCCTATAAAAGTGTAAAAAATTCCATATCATCATTGTATAAAAAAATATCCTTCAAGTAACGATATTAGTAAAAAAATTATCTTTAATTATTCACCTAAAGAAACAATCTTTTTAGGAAGATCTCAAAAAATAAATGTAACCTAATATTTTCAAAATTAATTTATAAATTATTTATATATTGTTAATATTTTGTTCTAAAATTTTGGAATTTGACTTTTAAATAAAATAATAAAATATAATCAAAGGCTGTTTTTATAGAAAAATATATTTTTTGAAATACTAACTATTAGTAATTTATATAAAACATTAATAAAAATCAAATTAATTAATAAATATAATATTTTATGAAAATCATCATTTAAAAATAATAAATATTGTTTTTTAATAAAATTTATGAGGTATAACATGATCAATTTTAATAAAGAAATATTTTTAAGTAAAAAGTAAACTAAGTAATTTTTATTAAAAGACCATTATATATATATATGTTCATAATCCAATTATTCCATTTCATACCCGCTATTTATATGACTAGGTTTTTATGGTTATTTAATGTTATGTAGTTTTTCGTAGTTCAGTTTTGGATGTGACACAATATATTAAAACTTTATCTTTATTGATATGAATATTGTGTAATAAAATATTGGGGTGTTAAATTATCCCCAAATAAACAAATTACAACCTCACAACTATAATTAATACTTCTTAGTTAATGTATGTATTGGAGTTAAAAATATATAAATGACTCGAGATATAATTTCATGTGAGATATGAACCATAAAAACATTAGAAATATACCTTTTCCCTTAGATTAGGTCAATCAAAAAGGAAAGGATAATAATACTTTCATGAATAATAATACTATAATTATTAAAATATATCCATATACCTTGGATACAATAAAGATACAATCTTGTGTTTTTTTAGTTAAAACTAAATTTCTAATAGTGGTTGAAAACATACATGATATATGACATAAAAAAATATAGGGAGAAGAATAAGTGTACATAAAACCACTTAAACATCACAATCCACTTACATAGTGGACGTTGGATAGGCTTTTACTTTTTCCCATAGTATTATAGATTGTTGGTATCAGATTAATTCCTTGGATTAGTACACTTGACATCATAAATCTAAAATTCCTCACATTTAAAACATCGAATTTCTAGAATATCCAGTGGAAGAATATTATTTCTAGCCACTATTTTAAGTAGTCTAATCCTTTTTCCATTTCAAATTATAGCTATATTCCCTAATTTAAGACATATAATACATTTTGTAGTTAGTTTTAGGCATTCCCCTCAGTGTTTCATCCTATATTTTTGACATGAAAGAAATTGAATCTTCTTTCCTTCAACATATAATTAATTTGAATTTCTATGAGACCCTATCCTAATAATCTTTGGTGATATAGATATTTAAACCATTTTCAAATTTTTAATCATAATTATTGATATATTGGGTTCCATAATCAAAAAATATTCTCAATACATCTATTATATTTGTAGTTTTCTCTATGGTCCAGTTCGTACGGTTCCGGTAGAACCCATTATTAACTTGCCTCCTTCATGATTAAACCATTAATAGAACCAATATAATTCACATAAATTATTAATATTATAGGGGAATTATCATAAATAATTATAGGTAAATTCTTCCTCAATATGTCTCACTTTGTAAAAAATCATGTTAGTCTATAATTCCTCCAGTTCAACTTGTAACTTGCTAGGTTTAACCTATAAGAACCTCAATTTTTCCTTTTAATTATTGTTTCAAATTATATACTTTTGAGTTTTTTTTCACTCATACATCTTAAACAAATCCTAAAAATAGACGTCCCAAATTATAGTTAACTTTTTTAAAATATTCCATTCCTAATAATCATTAAGATATATGGTATTAAAATAAAAAAATACCTTTTTTGTAGAAATAATATATCAATTATTATATATGTTAACTTAAGAATCTCTATGTTTCAATCTATTTTATCAATTTTCAAATTTCATTTTGGTAAAATATATTAAATATATTTAATTCTCTTATAATGTGTCATAAATAGAATATGAATTAACAAAATAATGTCCCTCAAGAGTTTTTAACCAAGTGTGAAATATTAGGCCAACTCATCATGTTCCAGATTGAAAATTTAGTTGATAGTCAAACAAATGTTTTTTAGGTTTATTACACTTAGGTGCATCTGTGTGATAGCTGCATCCACTTACCAGTATTTGTAATGTGATTTAATTTCATGGAGAACCAAAAAATATCTATATCACCAAAACATTGAGAAGTTATACTATACATAAAATTATCCCATAAACATATCCTTTATGTTTGTATTAAAGTGATCTTATCATAATTTTGAAGAATAAATAAATAAATCAATAAAAATAAATGAACCCTACTTTATTAAAAAATGTGTATTCCTAGACCCACACTCCCAGATATGGTGCTAAAACACATACTTTACGTCATATTGTTTTCATAATTTTAATATTCAATCTCAATAATAATATCAAATTCCTGAGAACTGCAATTTTTTGTTTTCTTTAAAAAATATCTACATAAGAAACATATTTCAAAATAATTATGAAAATTTATCTATAATCGAACATATCTATAACCCCTTCTTAAACTATCATATGTTATTCTTGTCTTCATATCTAAGGGAAAATAAAAATTACAATGAGGTGAGCTCAAATATTCCTTAAGGGTATACATAAGAGATAATAATTGAATATGAAAAGTAAGAATAAGATAGAAATATGGATAAAATCAGTTTACATATGAAAATCATACCCAAAAAAGCATAGATCAAAAGTCATGAATCCCAAAATATTTTTTTGTCTAATATATGACATGAGTCAATAGTGTCTGGAAACATTAGTAAATAAATATAATTCATTCGAGTATAATGTAGTCAGAATAATAGGCATATGAGTGTAACATCATCATTTTTTATTTATTCCTACCTTTAATAATTGAATCATCATAAAGGGGTGTAATTAAATTAGTTGAGGAATATTAGTGGTATTTCGAGAAGGAAAATAATCAAAATCTAAAAATTTTCTATAGGAGTTTGTTATGCCAATAATGAATATTCATGTCAGGAATATATTCTATGAAGATTCTGTGAATTTGTATTATGAATGTGAAAATATCTTCATGATGTGAGATGTTATTCATGATGCGAATGGGAAGTTCTTGAATTTTTATATAAGACCACTTGATTTTTAGTTTATATGAAAATCTGAATGTTTAGGATAGGAATCCACAATTCACATAATGGATTTGGTATATTACATAATATTGGATGATTCTAGTGCCCATTTACCTAATCATTCACCTCATTCCTTCCTCCTCAAACCCCAATCATTCCCAAGATTATTTTAATGACCCAAATCCAACTAGAATCATTTTTTGTTGGATCTTCAACTGACTAGTCTATAGAATTAGATCCTTATTCTTGCTAGATATAAACTGTAGATGGTACTAGTTATTCTCTGGAGTGTTCAACCTATTCCTAAAATATGGTGTTGTTTTCCTATTATGACATGATGCTAGATTTCTCACATTTTGGAATGGGGGAGGATCATAGGAATTTAGGCATGCAACTTGACATAGGTAGTGATTCTCAACCTGGGAACACCCCTGCACTAATGGTCGAAGTACTTAAAATCTTGTCCCATTATATTAACTTTTTTTCATGTTTTGTTTGTGTATATTACAAGGTCAGAGACCCCTTATTTATATTTATAACTAATTTACATGGGGTATCCAATGAAACCCCAATTTTGAAGAATTTTATGTTCCTTTCTATGTGTTTTGTTTTTTGTGAAATATTTTATAGCTTTGGATTATTTAGTATTCCATGATTATTCCTTCCTCTGTTGTACCTTACCTATATACCTTTGAAATTATTTTTAATTAAATCTTGTAATATAATTTTCCTTTCTATATTAAGTCTTATTTTGGATTTGTGCATATTTTTTTGAATATCTATATCAGTGTTTTAGTTGATAGTTGGACTTGACAAATTTAGGTGACTCCACAAATGGAGAGATCGAGAATTATGTATCATTGTAAATGGATCTATATAGGATGATTATCACCTTAACATGTAATATTTAGACCCAGGGTACACCATACACCATAGAAATAGTGTCCATACATGTTGGTATATTCTAACAATGATGAAAAACCTTTCATGTGAAAGATATCCCATTGTTCTGTCCTTCCATGCATCTATACCAATAAAGGAGAGAAGGTATTTATGTGAAATGGGAGACAAATTTCCTTAAATTTGGGAAGGGAATTGTTCTTTTAATGTTGATATATAATTGTACATAAATGAAGATGAATATACATGGAATGATCTATTTCATGCAGTTAAAAATATTTGATATTCATTCGGCATTATTCCAATACAGATACGATTAGGGTTCATAGTATCTTGGTTAGTTCACGATCAGTTAGTAAATTGTTGGATGTATTATTAGGTGTGAATTTACATTAAATCATTTCATACACATCTATATACATTTCCAATAATGTTATGGATGCATGGGTGGGGTCTTATATGGTTTATACCGAAACCCTACTTGGGAATCTTGGTTTGTTTGCATACTTCATGGATAAGAATTTGATGAATGACAAGGGTGCCACAAAATTTTCTAAAGATCATAAAGTAAGGATATGTATATGGTACATCATATACTCTATTTGGTTTCCATAAAACATATATTTTCTTTTTCGAGTTGTGCTTATTGACCTACCACTTGGGGGTTTGTTTGATTATACTAATGTCACTGGTCATGACATCTATTATACAATTTTTTTACTATATTTTTCTATATAATGTTTTTTATTATATTTATATTGTATAATCCTATGATGGATTTTATTAATAAGGGTATATTATCCACACACATTGTTAATCCTCGACCGTTAGTTGACAACCTTTTTAGTATGAGCATGCATGCATGATGTTATGTGACACTTTAGCTTAGATATGATGATTTTGTTTTGGGTGTTAAGAAGTGTCAATGAAGGTATGAGGTTTAAGTTCTTATACATTGGGATTATTGTTGAAAATAGACAATTTTTGTAGAGATCTTGTTGTAGAGTTTCCATGTGCCTGGGAAGATCATATGTAACATACCTCCGAGTTACCATTGATGGTATTTCTTTTACAATTTTATTGGATTTGGGTGAATTTATGAATCATGGGTAGAAACACATTATCACATGTCATATATATACACATTTAGTGCTGAATAGTGGTTATTTAATTTAAATCCTTTATTTTTGAGTGATATTTCTATGTGTATTGTTGTCTTGATATATCTCTGGTGGAATTAGAATTTGAACTTTATCATGTTTTTTTTGTAAGCATATTATTATGAATAATATATAGGTATAAAATATGTATATTGAGATTTAGGTATATCTTGGAAAAATATAATTTAGGTTCTATGTATTTACTTGGATATGTCTTTTGATAGGAAACCCCATTATCTGTGCTTTATAATGGCTTAATTTGTTTTAGTATGAAATTTGTTATATGTGTTCTAAAAATTTCATTAATATTTTTTAAAAATGATTACTTGGAGATTCCATATTTCTCTAACTCTAGATTTCACTCCCATTATAATAGAGGCTGTGTAGGGGGGTTCACCTGACCATGTTCATGACTCGGTTCTTATGGTTCAGGTGGTAAACCTATCCCATCACGGAGTCTTAGAGTTTGAGTCAGCTCAGGGAGGAGGGGAAAAGAGGATGATGGTTGATTATACTCAAGACTTTCTTCTCTAGTATCTTCCTACATTCTATGAAATCATTGGTCCTTAAATTTTATGTATTGTATTGATATTATTGAATCAATCATTGACCTGATAGAGACTCTAAGTGATAGAAAGGTGAATCTTGTAATCTAAATGCTCAAGGGACCATCCAAGAGGGGGTTGGGTGTCTAGTATTAGTAGGAATGGTTGATGGTATTACATGGGTGGACATAAAGGATCCATTATTAATGGAGTAATTTCCCTTCAAGATGATGTTGGACTAAGATTAATATATTATAGAGCTTCCTTATGGTATGATGTATGTTTTTACTAACCTGGATTTCTTCATGAAGTTTATACCCTTGGATCCTTCTATCGATATGAATGGGGATCATAAGAATGGGAAGTTCAAAAACTTCCTTCACCCAGAGCATAGACTTCAGGTTAGAGGATTTGACCAGACGACATAGACATAGGTGACGATCTAGGCAATGAATTTTGATACGGGGCCAGTGGAGGACAAGATTTCAAGTTTTCTTCCAGACTATAGTGAATTGATTTTCATCCATTATAGTGTGGAATCTCATACCTATTCTGGTGGAAATAAGATGAATTTTAAAAAGGTATAACTAGAAGACATACATGTGGAGTGGAGTAGGGAATCTTATACTTCCTCTAGGATATAATGTTTGAACAGGTGTTAAAACTATGTTAAGCGGGTGTATTTTAGAACATCATGAATGAATATACCTATGAAAATGCAATGATATTTAATGATGGGACATATTCAGTTGTTTTTTATATGTTTTAATATACATAACTGAGAAGCACATTTTTGGGTGCAATATGTGGTCCTCCGTTGCTACAGACCTAGGCACTACTTATATTGATGACCCACAAAATTAATGCTCTAGAGATGGGAAAGATTTACGTGATTAATGAGTTTACACCCTCAAATAGAGAGGGACCATCCATTGATAGAGATACGACATTTATTACCTCTAGTTATTTATTTCATTAAAATAGGATCACCAAATTATTTCATATATGCTAAAGTCATTACAAGCCTTATTTTATTGATTATGCTATCTTTTGAGTTATTATCCCATGACATTCCATTGGGAATGAACATATAATTTCTTCAATAATGTCTAGAATTTCTCATAGTTATTATGGGTACAAACACATTATGGAATTCATGGTAACTAAGATGACCAATCTCAATGTGATATTCCATATGGACTTATTAACAAGTTATCGAGCTCATATTAATAATTATCAAAGATGTGTGTCATTTACCATACCATGTGAGGTATATTTATGTAGACAGATTAGTATAATCTTGGAAAAAAGCAGGGTGTGAATGACCTTAGTCATATAGGTGCAATATAGTTTAAGTATTTGTCTTATCTATTGCAATAGAATTAACATTAGTCCCCTCTATCTTTCCTCAAGTGGTGGATCATTAGTAATATTTTTACCAAAAAACTTCTGAAATCATCCACCGGAAATAGGAATTCATTTTGAGATTGATCATGTTCCTAGGGAATAATAGATGCCAATTTTTTCTTATCATATGGAACCAACTGAGTTGAGAGTGTTGAAGGTGTAGTTAGATTAGTTGGAGGGGATGTGATTTATCAGACCGATAACATTTCCAATGGGTGATCCTATATTGTTTTCCTATAATGTAAATGGTATTCTATAACTCTATGTGGACTATAGGAAGAATAATATGGTAACATTGAAGAAAATTTACCCTTTACACAATATTGATGAAATTTTTGATTTGTTATGAGGATCTAGATGGGTTTATAAGAACATTATTTAGTCAGGTAGCCATCAGATGCCGATTCGAGAAGAATATATTCCCGTTATTGTTTTTAGGAGTAAATATGGACTATATGAGTATCTTGTCACGACTTTTGGGTTATAAAATGATCCAATAGTGTTCATTAATCTCATGAACTAGATTTTTTTATCCATATACTGACTCATTATTCATTTTATTCATGGAAAATGACCTAGTATATTCCAAGACATTAGATATGCATGATAAGCACCTTGAGATTGTATTGTGTACTCATTGAGTGTACCACATTTATCCCAAAATGTTGAAGTTTCACTTTTGGAGTCAGGGCATGCATTTCCTTGGTAAAGTGATTTATGAGGAAGGGAATTCAATAGACCCACAAGATGTAAAGTCCATGATGGAATGGGAATTTCTTGGTAATGTCTCGAGAATATGTTTGATAAAGGAATCATCCTTTGGCTTGTGGGGTACTATAGATGCTTCATCATGGACATATCTTATTTAGATGCACCAATGACAGATTTGAAATAATCAGGGGGTGAAGTTCGATTTTTTTTTCAATATGAAGAGTCCATCATCGAGCAAAAGAGGATATTAAAGACATCCCAATTTTTGATTCATATATAGGGCATGATTAGATACATATTTTATTTTAACGCCTCAGGTATTGGATTATGAATCTTTAAAATGTCATGATATTAGTTAGACACTTATGAGTAACTTCAAATGCAACCCCATGAGTGTAAATACCTGACACATGACATAAATATGGAAGGTGTAGTATTTTATCGGATGTGTTAGTGACATTATCTATTCGATGATAATTTTATCAACTATACATACCACAAGAGCTTTTGAAACAACTTATATTATAAAGACCCCAGTATAATAATAATCCATTGGTTGGACTATCTTTAGAATTTGATTTTGAGTAAGAATATTCTATATGAAAATTTAATGTTGTTGTAGATTCCATTTTTTTGGAAAATTCCCGATACACGAGAGAATGGAGAGAAGACTTTATAGGAGGAATTGTTTCAGATAAGTTTGATGGATATATTTCTAAGGGATTCATTATATTATCATTTTTTGATGACATGTTCACCTATGGTCATCACATATTCTCTAGTGTACTAAGAAAAAGTGGGAGAATAGTTAGATATTGTGTGTATAGTCATGTAATAACACTTGGTAGGGGAAATTTAGTTCTGAGGAGTTCCTAGATTATGATGACATGATCTTCATTCATGGTAGGAGAGTAGTTCCAATTTTCATGAGGTAGGACCTGATGAGGGTATCCCGTGCTTTGAATTGGGAAGTGCATCTAGGGTCAATGAAAACATATCATGAAACCCGACATTAGTTTTAGTAGCCAAGTTTGAAGAGTGACAAAGCCAATTTTGTTTTGGGATTCCAAAATTCCATGAATCTGAATCTTGGTGGATTTATTCATCCTATTTCGGTACCTATGGGAAATTTTTACAATGTGAAGATGAAATTCATGATTTTTTTACCCAGGACCCTTATGATTCATGATGCAGTTTGGTTAATAGTTTATTAGCTGATGAAAGTGGGTCATTTATTGTTGATTTCAGATTGTATTTCAGTCAATGAGTTAGGGAGGCTATATGTATGGGAGATTATAAAACTATATAGAGCTTCATTAGGAATTATATTAGATAGAGGTGAATGATTTATATCATATTTTTGGATGGCCTTATTCAAATATTTGGGTACCCAACTGAAATTGAACATAGCATATCACCCATAAACTAATAGATAATTAAAAGGGAAATCTTGATCTTAGAGGATATGTTGAATGCATGTGTCTTGGACTTTGGTGGATCAGGGTATGATCACCATTCCTTAAGTAAATTCACATACAACAATAGCTTCTAGGATTTAATTCATAAGGTACCTTTTTAGGATCTTTTTGGTTGTTTATACCGATCACAACTATGTTGGAATGAGGCAAGTGAGGTAGCAGTTGTCGAGCTGTGGATAGTATATGAGACCTCGTAAAAAGTGACATTGATCCAGAAGTAGATAGTCACTAACCTGAGTAGATAATGATCATATACTAAAAAGAGGAGTTGACCCATGGAGTTATTTATAATAAACTAAATTTTCTTACTGGTTAGTCCTCAATTAGAGAATTGATGGTTGTGATCTAATGGGAATGTAAAATTGAGATTCATTGGGCCTTCTATGATTACAAAAAATATCATGATAGTGGCCTAATAATTAGATCTTCCTCCACAATATCAATTTATTCATTATGTGTTCTATTTATCTCAATTTTAGAAGAACATGCCTAATCCTAAGCACGTGATTGACTGTGAGGACATAAGGTAGAACTAGATACATCATTTATAGAGTACCCAATGTAAATCCTAGAATAGAGGGAGAATGTGTGTTAATGGAGTAATATACCCCTTTTCATAGTCCTGTCATGTCATGGAAATATTCATGAATAATCATGGGGATGTGAGGTTGATGTACAAGTGTAATAGACCTGTTTTTTAGAGCAAGCCTCTGGAGACACTTATTATGGATTAAAATTAATTAGAGGGAGATATTTTTGACATAAAAAAATATTAAGTATTACTAGTTTTAAGAATTTACACATATAAACGGGTGTAATTAAATTATTTTATTCATGTGAGGGGTGTTCAGAGAATGAAATTAACAAAAATATAGAAACTGGCTACAAGGGATATATCATGATATGATGGGATATTCATGATTTGGATGAATTTTGGGTATAATATGGGAACTTTTATTTTATATGTGAAAATATATTCATGACGGGAGATTTTATTCATGATGGAAAAAAGAAATTTTAGGGATTTTAAGCTGAGATGAATTGACTATTGGCATATCGATAAATCTGAATGCTCACAATGTGAATCTATAATTTAAACTTTGAATGTAGTATATTCCAATCAATTGAATAATGTGAGTTCCAATTATCTATCTCAATTTCCTCTTTCCTTATTCGGTGAACCATTGGGATTCTCTAGATAATTTTGGGTGACCCAAATACCTCTGTTATCTATTTTTTGTTGGATTATCAATTGACTGATCTGGAGAATTAGATTCTACTTCTCATTGGATAGAGACTGTGGATGATGAAAATTATTCTTAGGAATATTAAAACTATTCTTATCCATTAGTGTGGTGTCCATAAAATAAATTAATTCTAGAGTTCTCACATGTTATGATCCATCCTAATGGGTCACTTGCCACTACTCCCGTTTCCCACCTCTAATAGGCCAGGGTTGGTGACTTGCACATAGTAGGTATGTTACTAACATGGGAGGCCTTAGCATAATGTACCATTAAACACAAACACATTTCCAAACCCATACAATGATGAAATGTAAAAAATTTAAACAACCATTCATACATATATATAATCTCAAAACCAAAATATGATAGGAAGTAATGAAATGTAAATAGGGCTGAATACAACCCCTCTATGAAGATTCAGAAAACAATTCCAACCTATAAGTGAAGATGGTAAATGATTTCAAGATACCACAAGAACACACCTCTATTTATCCAGTCTCACTAAGAACCATCATGTCCTTATCGCTATAGAACTCTATATAATGGTTGTTCATCTACAAAATACATGATAAATGCGAGAAAATACCATGCAGGGGTGAGAATTACAATACCTAGTAGGATATCCCAAAACCACAAAGCATATAACCAAATAATAATATTCATCTATACACAGGTACATTTTTATAACACATATAACAAGAATAAATAGATATAATAAACAAATACATTATCTCAGGGTAAATTAGAAAACACAATTCTAGAATAGGATTCAAGCTCGAAGGTTCCACCTAGAATTCATCTATAAAAACATGATGCATATTATATATCACTAATGGAATAAGTCCGATGGGTAGTGCTCATCAGGTCTCACCATAGGAAGTATATGCTAGAATTCTGATGAAATACAATAAATATATGAGGATCAATTCTAGGGACAAGGATTATACTAAAAATTTAATCTATATTAAAAAACTATGTAGAGGATCGGTGCCCATATAGTGTTAGTCATGAAAATAATACGATCTTCACCTAGATCAAGAAGATGATAAAGGACCTCATTCCAGGACTCACCGAAGGATTCCAAAAACTATATCCGATAATTCATGATGAAGGGATCACTTTGCTATGTATATGAGGAGATTCAATACTATCCCTTAGGGAAGGGATATTGGGAACACACCATAATGAAACCTTTCCAAGATATAGATGGTAGGGGCTCCATGCCAAGTTAGATGGAGTACACGACACAGACTAAGACTACATGATGTGTCCCAATAGAACTGAATGTTTTCCATGTAAAATGGATCATGAACATGTCCCTATAGAAGTACATGGTATTCTATTTCACTTGTACTTCTACCCCTATCCATGAACATGAGTAAGCACATGTACATCCAGGCTAGCCATTTCTTTGTGGGAGTAAACAATGTGTCCCTGGTCGTGTATTTCTTCCTATGTTTATGTAAACTCAAAGGCATACTCCATCAATGGAGAATCACATGTCGTGTGATAGGGGATACATGTTGTGTGATCCTTAGCTTTATCATGAAATTGTATCTACTACATAGGTGTCCCACAATGTGTGTATGTCTATAGTACATGCCATGTTGATCTAGGTTTTCCATAAACCCTTGTTCTTCCTCCGACATATTCTCACACCACCACCACATCATAGTTTTTCCTTGATCTCACGAGAAAACATTGAGTTACACTAGACAAACCTTTCCACTATCAATCATCAGATTCATGTCACCCAATTCACAAAGAAATAATTTTTCAATTATTTAGCTCATCATCACATGAACTATCCAAAATCGTAGGTATCAAATCTGATATAATCCATTAACTTATATTACATTTTCATGATCCTAATTTCATACCAAGTCTATATCTATGATATTGGATCTTTGTGACATAAAACAGTTGTGAAATGATCGATTGTTTGGTATTTGGGTCGAACTACTGAGAAAATTAAACCCCATTGATGAAGAGAGAAAAATATGGGAGATAAACACAAACCAAATACCGCAAGGAATGAACCTCATCCAATGTTATTGTTGGACCAAATTATTTTCCATTAGAATCTGAATGAACATATAATATATAATCACAAATAAATTATCCCCATTCTCGGATAATCTAATCCACACCCACAATACACACAATATTCGAATCAATTCATTGGTTGATTGGTTTGCGTTTATTTTAGGAATCCTAAAATGGGAATAAATCTCAATAAATAATCACCATACATATATTTTGGATCAATCACTGACAATGAATGAGGAAAAATCATATTTTTGGGAGATATCTTTTGATTCCACTTCACATTGATCATGGAACCATGATCCGGTTGTCATTCATCGATGGATCATCCTCCAAACTCTCCAACGACTCTCCTTGGTTTGTAGAGTTACGTAGATAACCTTGAAAATTAGCTATAAGCATTTTTGAAGGAAAAGAATTATTTTTTTGTGTTAAAAATTTAAATTAAATAATTAAATTAATTGTTTTGTTCATTTTACACCCACAGAAAATTTTCCACAAACATCAGGAACCAAAATAGGTTATGTCACATATAAAGTAAAAATCACATTCTGAACTCAACAAAGCCTAATGATTTCAGATCTAGGCCTCCATTTTTATGTTATACATTTTTTTTGGAAAACTGTATGTGTGTGTGTGATATTTAATATATTTCAATAATTTATTCTGGGAACACAGGGCCTCATAATCACACTCCGTCTCAGCACCATGTCTCAAAAATAATTCAAAAAATATCAAAAAATAATACATGGAAAATACGAGTCATTACATTCACCCCACCTTGGGGATTTATGTATTAAAAATCCAAAATAATTATCTTTACAATGAGATGTGGTTACTGAGCATGAATTTTATCTTCCTTGTCTGAAGTGATCTAAAAATTATTCTTATGTTGGCACTGGGCATGAATAAAGTAATCACTCACTTCTAAAGGTTCCCCTCCTACCAATCATCAATATTTATTAGGTACTCATCAAAGGCAGATCCATATTAAATTTCCATACAACCCTGGTTGATAACTTGTGGTGGGTCATGGATTTACCTCCTCAGCTGTGACATGTGGAAGATATCATGTCCCCGGTCTAACTACAGAGGTATAGTTTAGTGGTTTTCAACCTCACCAACTTTATAAAGTATATAGAGAGGGCAGTGAATCTATGATATAGGTTTCCACCCCAACCAAATATATATAATTGAAGTCAAGGTGAAATCCATAATAACACAATGTCCCCTACATCAAAAATCAAATTACCTCTTCATATATCAGGATAAGTCCTATGATGGATATGTGTGGTACTCATCTACTCCTGGATGATCTGCACTATCTTTGTAGTGGCTCGCACCAACTCCAAGCCCATGAGTTCCGACTCTCTTATTTTAGTCCAATAATTTGATTCCCTATAGGGATTCCCAAACAAGTCATGTACTGGTTTCATACCAATGTAATAATGTTAGTTTTTATTGTAAGAAAACTCCAACAGTGGTAGGTGGACCTCAAAACTATGAAAAAATTCTAACATAGAAGCCCACAACATGTCCTCCAGAACCTAAATGGTCCAATCAGTATAGATGTCAGTATAGGGGTGAAATGTTGTGATGAATGGAAATTGATTCCCAAACGCCTCCTAAAATACCTTCCAAAACAAAGATGTGAATTGAGCATCACATATAGAAATGATTGTCAATTTAACTCAATAGATTCAGACTATCTCATGTACATTTATAAATCCCATGATTTCTACTTAACTCTCCTCATGAATATATTTTAAGTGGTATTACATAGTGAGTCAGTCCAAGATCACCCAAATGGAATAATGTATTTTGGACACACATTATAAGCCCCTACTGAATTAAGTTGATATATCATCCCACTTTCACTCTATGAACTCAAGGTATTGATCTAAAACCCATTGGAACATGGTTATTTGACTTCACTTGGTGATAAGTAAGGCATTGAGAGACAAAATCCGCAACTCCCTTCTTCATTCTTGGCCACAAAAACTGATGTTAGAGTTATTGGTAAATATTTATCACGGCTGGATGCACCGCCAAAGGTGATGTAAGAAAATATCTCATAACTTCTTCTGGAACATCACTAGTATCATTGTTCATCCTCTAATAAATTATATTCTCCCCAACTTTATAAAACCCAGGAAGAGAACATCCAGTGGATATCTGAGTACGTAGGGGCTCACAGTCGGTATCTCCAAGTTGTTACTCCCAAATTCTCTATAAAAGAGAAGGAGTAAAATCCATCGACTTGAGGAATGATTACCCATCTCCATCCAGAAAGAATAAGTAAAACTAGGAAAAATTCTCTACCACCTCATTCAAAAACTACAAAAAATATCTTCTAGTAAGATATTTTTTTACCACATTCCCCTTCCTAGTAATATTGACATTTTCATAGGAATTACACTGAAGGGAATCTAGAAATAACCTCTATATCATGTTATGATATTTCTGAGAGAATATATATTTGAGAATGTTGTGGTCATAATAGATGATAAATTATTCTCCCATTAGGTAGTTTCAGCACAACATTATTTTAAATACTACCACTACTAACTCAAGATCATGGGTCATGTAGTTCTACTCATGTAGTATCAACAAATGAAATCCTTAAGAAATAACCACCTTCCTCTACATTAGAACACAACAAATCCTAGTTCTTGATTCATTACAGAACACTACATACTTGACACACTCCATTGGTAATATCAAGAGTGTATATCTCTTCAATATCTACCTAAACTCTTGAAAAGACTACTAGAACCACTCAATGCACATGAAAGAATTTCCCCCCTTTGTCAAATAATTTATGAGTGATGATATCCTAGATAAGTCAGGTATAAATCTCTAGTAACAACCTGGAAACCCAATGAAGTTATGCACCTCTGTCACACACTAGAGTAACACCCAAGATAACACTGCCTCAACCATTGCGTGATCCACTGCCACACCATCTACTGAGATAATATATCTGAAGGTTCCGAGCACAGTGAAAGCGCATGGGTGGATGTGTCCACTTGGATTTTTGTCATTAAAAATGATCAATCCGGGATCAATATGACGATAAACGCCAGTCTCCACAGATCAAATCATATAAAAAGACAAATAAAAGGAAAGTCTTGTAACCAAAAAGTAGGATAATTATAGGTTGATTATAATTAATTTAATCAATTGAAAATAAATACCTTTTGGGTGTTCTTTCTTCGTTGATGTTCTTCATCACGTTCCGATGTGATTCGTCGTTGCGTCACAGAAGCCAAGGGTAGACTTCCTATAGAGGTGATCCAAACATGTACCTCGTATCTCAGGATGTCGCGAAAGGAGTCTCTGGGTGCTACCGTGGAGAAACCTTTGCTAGCGTTGTCCGCCTTAGATCATCTTGATCTGATGGAAGAGGATCTCTCTCGGTCTTGAGAGTGTTCTGGGAGGAAGAAGTTCTTTCGGCCTTGAAATAATTCTCCAGAATTGTTGTGCATAATGATTCTCTAGTGTTGGAAAAGAGTCGGGGTTGTGAGGATATTTATAATTGAGTTTGAGGTTATAGAGTTATGACAATAAATAAACGCGTTACACGTTTCACTTATTTCATTAACTCTTATTGAAAACCCCCATGTCGAATAATTAATTCCTTGACATGTTCTCACACTGATTATAATAAATATCATTTAATAAAACAATATTATAAATTCAAAATCCTGACTGGAAAAACTACACGGCATGTAATAATAAATACATGACGTGTACTTGTTTTTCATTGAAAACTACATGGCGTGTACATTAAATTTACACAACGTGTATATCTTGTTTTCATTTATTCATTTCCTTTCTAAAATGAAAACTATATGGTGTGTACATTTAATAATACACAGCCTGTACTTGTTTTCAAAATTAAAACTACACGATGTGTAATAATAAATACACGGTGTGTACTTGTTTTCATTTTATTCTTCCTCCAACATTAAAACGATTTAGGCTTCTTTGAATAATTATTAAACCACGTACGCGAATAATCTTTATTCTTCAAGAGATACTTGAATACACTTAGTGTGTGACCCTCTAGGCCTCTTTCTCTTTGGCATTAGGCAGGCTTTGCTAAAGTCCAAGATTACTGTCTAGCAACGTGTCAAGGAATCCAAGAGAAAGAAGTTGACGCCACATTGATGTATAACCTCATACGAAGGCTTACCATGTAATTTAATCCCTTTGTCTTGATATATCATCAAGCAAGTTTCATGGAAGTTTTATAAACATATATTCTTGATCCATCATTCTTTGACTACCTAAAATACACTCTTCGTTTACACCATGGACATGGAATTTAATGCGACAGTTCTATTTCAATCAAAGGGCCGAGATATCAACTTTTATAAATGGAAGGGACAGATCCTTCCTCAACTTATCCGTTAACAACATGTCACTCCTGACGCACCCAACGTACCCTACTTCTTGCCAACTATCTGCGTGATGGTTTTCGTCAGTAAATCTAAGTGCGCGAGTCATGACATGAGTTAATGATAATATTCCAGTCTAAGGACCATTACACACGCTCGTAGATAGTAATGTCCGATGACACCAAGACATGAGGAATTACTACTGGCGGTACTGTTCTCATAATATCCCATCTTCGAGATTACCAAGTGTGAACTCCATGAGAGAGAGTCTCATCTTATTACGAGTACTCGCACATGATGGTCTATATACTATGTGTCCTATCATAGTATGTCATCCAACCACAGAGCTTTATTTAAGAATATTTTTATAGCAATTCAAGGTTCTCAAGATAGCGGCGATCTTCCATGACCTTATTAATGCTACAAATATTCCAGGACATTATTATATTATAGTCATGTAGAACAATGAACAATATATAATAAGTGAACATTCATGTAATCAGAGTACAAAACAGTTGGTTCTTAGGACACTAACCCTTAAAAAACCCCACTTGGACTAGAGCCAACTGCCTACGACTTTTAGTCCGCTAGACCTCACATGATGATCATGTTTCTGCTGATTCAAGGCTTTAGTCAAGGCGTCCGCCATGTTGTCTTCCATGTAAATACTACTCACTGAAACTTCACCTCTTTGAGAAAAATCCCTCAAGAGATGATACTTCAAAAGTATGTTCTTTGTCTTCTGATGTGACATTGGCTCTTTTTCAAGTGCCGCCACTGTAGTATTATCACAATAGAGTGTGATATGATCTTTACTGCTCGGTACTACATCTATCTCTTGGAAGAAGCTTCGCATCCATAATGCTTCTTTAGCTGCCTCAGAATATATGATATACTCGGACTCCACTGTAGAATCTTCCACCACACTTTGCTTTGAGCTCGTCCAGCTCACTGCACCTCCATTCAAACTAAATATGTATCCAGTCTGCGACTTAATGTCATCTTGATCAGTCTGGAAACTAGCATCTACATGTCCTCTGATGACTAGTTCCTCATCTCCTGCATAAACCAGGAACATATCCTTAGTACACCTCAGATTCTTAAGGATAGTCTTGACTGCCATCCAATGGCAGTCTCCTGGATCAGCTTGATATCTTCCTACCGCACATAATGCGTAAGCAACATCTAGCCTCATATATATCATATCATACATGACTGAACCAATCGAGGATGCATAAGGTATCCTTGCCATTCTATTTCTTTCCTCAGGTGTCTGAGGACACATTTTCTTGGAAAGATGAATGCCATGTGACATTGGAAACAATCCCCTCTTGGATTGTTCCATAATGAATCTCTTCAGAATCTTGTCAATGTATGTACTTTGACTCTCGCCCGGAATTCTCTTGGATATATCATGATGGATCTTGATCCCAAGAATATATGCTGCCTCGCCCAAGTCTTTCATGGAGAAGCATTTATGCAACCATTCCTTAACTGAATGTAGGACATGTACTTCGTTTCCAATTAGTAATATGTCATCAACATATACAATTAGGAAAACGAATGATCTTCCACTAAACCTTTTGTAGACACAAGGCTCAAATTCGTTCATAACAAAGCCCAATTCTGTTACAGCTTCATCAAAACGAATGTTCCATGAACTTGATGCTTTATTTAATCCATAAATGGATTTCTGCAACTTGCATACCTTGTTGGCATCCTTTGGAGTCACAAACCCTTCAGGTTGTGTCATGTAGACATCTTCTTGGAGGTTCCCGTTATGGAATGTTGTTTTGACATACATTTTCCAAATTTCATAGTCATGGTAAGCGAAAATGGACAATAGGATTATGTTGGATTACAACATCGCAACCGGTGAAAAGGTTTCATCATAGTCAATTCTTTGACGCTGTCTAAAACCTTTTGCAACCAGTTGTGGATTATAGGTGCTGACTTTACCCTCCATGTATAGTTTCTTCTTGAATACCCATTTATTACCAATAGTCTTTACATCAACTGGAGGATCTACCAAAATCCAGACTTGGTTTTGGTACATGGAATCCATTTCAAAATTCATGGATTCTTGCCACTTGGAAATGTCTGTGCCTTCAACTTATTCCTTGTAGGTAAGAGGATCATCATTGTCAACCAATAATGATTCACCATCCTTAGTGACAAGAAAACCATATCATTTTGGTTCTCTCACCTCTCTCATGATCCTACGCAGTTCTTGTGTCTCTGGAACATAATGTTCTTCCACGGGGCTTTGTGTAATATGTTCTTTACCAACTTCTGTGTATCTTGAGCCTCGACTTCATCGAAGTCTATTTCGCTCCCACTATCTCTTTTAGAGATGTGCTCCCTCTCAAGGAATATGGCGTGTCTTACCACTGTAACCTTTTTTTATGAAGGGTTTTATAGGTAATATCCACTTTTTTCCTTGGGATATCCTATAAAGATACACTTTGTGCCTTGGGGTGCAAGTTTGTGACCTGAATAAGCCTTAACAAATGCTTCGCTACCCCACACATGTAAATTCGATAACATGGCTTTGTGTCCACTCCATAACTCGTATGGAATACCATTTATCGATTTAGTTGGTACTTGGTTTAGTATGTGTGTTGTTGTTTATAATGAATATCCACAGAAGGATAATGGAAGACTCACATGACTCATCATTGATCTCACCATTTCCAACAGGGTGCAGTCCCTCCTTTCACTTACACCATTCCACTGGGGCGTGTATGGAGGAGTGAGTTGAGATAAAATCCCAAACTCCTGTAAGAAATCAATTAAGTCCTGATTAAGATATTCTCCTCCTCTGTCTTAGCAGATTTTCTTGATCTTCTTACCAAGCTGGTTTTCAACTTCATTCTTGTATTCTTTGAACCGATCAAAAGAATCTGACTTATACCTCATTAAGTAGATATATCCATATCTACTAAAATCATCAGAAAAAGTTATGAAGTATGAGAACCCACCCCTTGTTTCAACTGGAAATGGTCCACACACATCTGTGCGAACTAATTCTAGAAGCTCTTTATCCCTTTCACCTTTCCCACTAAATGGGGATTTGGTCATTTTTCCTTGTAGACATGCATGACATACACCAAGTGGTTTTAGTTCGAAATAATCTAAATAGCCATCTTGATGTAATTTTGTCAAATGTTTGTCATTGACATGACCCAGCCAGTGATTCCAAAGTTGGGTGTGGTATGAGTCATGTGAGTTGACTTTGTTATCAATTGTCATTACTTGGTTTGTGTAGTCTAACACATAAAGGCCTTTATATGAATGTGCCTTACCAAAAAAAATGCTATCTTTATAAAAGTAGAAACATTCATTTCGAAACATGAACATGAATCCATCAGTATCTAATATGGATATTGAAATAATATTTTTAGTAACAGGAGGCACATAATAACAACCCTTTAACACCAAGATCATTCCAGTTGGCAATGCAAGGTGGTATTCCCTGACAGCTACAACAAAAAGTATGGCTATGTTGGCTGCTCGTAGATATACCTCCCCTCGATCAATCTTTCTAAATATACTAGGTTATTGTATTTGGATATAGATGTGAGCACCACAAGTAGTATCTAATACCCAATTGGTAGAAACAGATACATTTCATTTGATAACAAATTCACCTAAAGCTTACCCTTGCTTCCTTGGCTGGGTGTAGTTTTTTCTTCTAGTGGCCCTTCTTGCCACATGCGAAACAAACAACATCCTGTTCCTTTGCCTCCCCTTTGATCTTACTTTTCTTGTAAGGCCTTGAAGAATCTTTGGGCTTAAATATCTTCACATTCCCTTTACTTTTATTCACTGTAAGGACATAAGGTTTTTCACGCTTCATGTCATTATACACTTGGAGAATAAGGATAAGAATATCAGACATAGACTTCTCAATGTTGTTCATGTTGAAGTTCACAATAAAGTTTGAGAAGCTCTAGGGGTGATGCAAGTTTGGGATCTGTACCCAGTTCTTCAGAGATTTTAAACCCTATAACCTACAAGCGCTCAATGTATCCAATGATCTTGACTACATGAGGCACGACTAGGGCACCCTCTCCAAGCTTTCTCTGAAATAGAGCCTTGGAGATCTCAAACCTTTCCTGTCTTGATCTCTCCTGGTATAGACCACAAAGGTTCTAGAGTATGCTATAATCATCCATGTCTTCATGAGACTTCATGAGTTCACTATACATTGATGATAGCTTCAAACATTGAACGTCGAGAGTGTCATTCAAATTTTGATCATAGACCAGGAAATCTTCATCACTCACCCTTGGGGAAGGAGAATAGATAAGTGAGGACTCCAGCACATAAAAATTTCTTTCATGGCGTAGGATAACCCGAAGGCGCCTAAACCATTATTCAAAGTTACTGCCAGTGATGATATTGTCTTTATCCAGAATTGATCACAGAGAAAATATGGTTGATGAGTTTTTCATTTTGATTCTACAAATTAAAAGAGCAGATTTATCAGTACCTTTTGATTACATTTTATGAATTTATTAATTCTCCCACTATTTTATCAAGTCCTAATGACCCTGACCATTGAACCCGGAATGTCCAGTTTCTTTGACATTCTAGTGCCAAGGATCCATATTCCCCTTCGCATAACCCCAATAAGGGTTGGTCAAGCTATTTGAGGGTATTTAGGTTGACAGGTCTTTGCCAACTGTGAGCTTAAAGTTCCTTGATCTGTTGAGTGGACACCTCAATCCTGAAATCCTGACTTGGATTTCCTCAACTCTTGCCTCCAATATTACATAAAGTCTAGCAAGGGATTCTCCTCTTGATGTAATATGGTTAAGTCAACTTGAAACCTTTCATAAGGGATTCCTTTATAAATGTAAGCCCAATAAGGGTTGTTCAAACATATTGTTTTATTGAGTCTTTCCCTTAATCAAATAAAGGAAGATTGGTCTAACTTAATATGCTATTTGAGGGATTTTATTCTTTATGCGTAGTTTTTGCATTATCACATGCTTGTTATTATTAAGTGATGCTTGCTTAAGTGATTAACCATGTTCTAATAATGTTTATGCATAGTCCGATTTTTATTTTATTCTATATTTTCATGCTTGTTTATTAATTATGTGATTGCGGAAACACATACATAATAAATAATCCATGCAATCAGACAGAATTAAAATAATATGGCATGATCATGAGCTTCTATTGGTTAGCTTATCTAGCGGTTTTGATAAGCTAACCCTGACCTAGGGAAAACACCTTGAACCTGATGGTTCGTGTTTTGAAGCTCCCACCTGTCCACCTTTGTATCTTTTTGGGTAGGTTTCACCTCATCTTCGGATTTCAAACTGTCTCCTCTAGCTTGAAAGATCCTCCATTAAACAGGGTTTACATTAAAGAAACCATGGGCACGCAGACCCTACATTTTATTGGAAGAAGGCTCATAGGCCAACGAATATAAATTAAACAAATTTAAATGAAACCATACATACATACAATGGTTCTTTGGTCTAGCTCATGATCATCCATAGCATGAAATGAAATTTACACATATTTGGAATTCAAATTATTTTAATCATTCATTTATTTAAGATAAGTCGCGCTTGAAATTAATTAATTATGATCTTATAATTAATCAATTATTTATCTTAAATTACTTTCTGAATTTCCATGAGATTCTTCTCATCCATATTCCTTGTACAGGTCTTTCTACTTTTTTAGGAAACCTGGTGAAATTTATGTAAAGTACACAGCGTGTATTTTATATTTACACGGCGTGTATTTCTTTTCACCCTTTATCCAAAGTACACACCGAGGGCTTTGGCGTGTTTTCTCTACTTTGGAAATTTTGGAGTGCATGGCGTGTATATAAATCATACACGGCGTGTACTTCCTTGTTACGTGGTAACTTCCCTGGTGATCCCATGTACATCGTACGCAACTTCTCCTTTGTTCACGGTTTCACTTGGGTCGGATCGGACTACACAACATGTTGCCCCAACATACACGCCATGTATTCCTGGTTTCCACACGCTGTTCATTTTTGGTCAACACGGGGTAATAAATACATATGCATACTCCATTCACCCGACGTGGTTTGGCGGACCAGTGCCGGTTCGTTGAACCTAAGTACACGACGTGGAGTATTTATTACACGCCGTGTATTTCCGTGTTGTACAGACAGAAAGAGTGGCTCCTCCGGACGAGATCCTCTTTTTTATTTTAATAAAAAATTAAAATTAAAATTTTGTTTCTGTGATATGAATCGAGAAAGGAAAGAGGAAGAACAGATCTCATTTAGTTATATTTATTGAACGATTTATTTTTAAGCGAATCAAATATAAATTCATAAATTATCAACGAAAATTAAATAACTATAATCAACATTGTAACCTCCCACTGATACCAATTGAAGGTTTCGGGCACAACAGAAGCGTGTGGGTGGATGTGCCCACTTGGCTTTTTGTCATTAACAATGATCAATCTGGGATCAATATGACGATAAACGCCAGTCTCCATGGATCGAATCATAGAAAAAGACAAAGAAAAGGAAAGTCCCAGGACCACAAAGTAGGATCGTTACAGGTTGATTATAATGAATTTGATCAATTGAAAATAAATAACTTTTGGGTGTTCTTTCTTCGTTGATGTCATTGATCACGTTCCGATGTGATTCGTCGTTGCGTCGCAGAAGCCAAGTGTAGACTTCCTCTAGCGGTGATCCACACGTGTAACTCATATATTGGGATGTCACCAAAGGAGTCTCTGGGTGCTAGCATGGGGAAACCTTTTCTTGATTTGTCCTCTTTAGATCGTCTTCATCCGATGGAAGAGGATCTCTCTCAGTCTTGAGAGCGTTCTTGGAGGAAGAGGTTCTTTCAGCCTTGAAATAATTCTCCAGAATTGTTGTGCACAACGATTCTCTTGTGTTGGAAAAGAGTTGGGGTTGTGAGGATATTTATAATCGAGTTTGAGGTTGTAGAGTTACGACAATAAATAAACGCATTACTCATTTCAATTATTTCATTAACTCTTATCGAAAACCCCCATGTCGAATAATTAATTCCTTGACATGCGCTCACGCTGATTATAATAAATATCATTTAATAAAACAATATTATATCCTCAAAATTCCAACTGGAAAAGCTACACGGCGTGTAATAATAAATACACGGCATGTACTTGTTTTTCATTATAAACTATATGTCGTGTACATTAAATGTACACGGAGTGTATATCTTGTTTTCATTTTTTAATTTCCTTTCCAAAATGAAAACTACACGGCGTGTAAATTTAATAATACACGACATGTACTTGTTTTCAAAATAAAAACTACATGGCGGGTAATAATTAATACACGACGTGTACTTGTTTTGATTTTATTCTTCCTCCAACATTAAAACGATTTAGGCTTCCTTGAATAATTATTATACCACGTACGAGAATAATATTTATTCTACTTGAGATACTTGAATACACTTAGTGTGTGACCCTCCAGGCCTCTTTCTCATTGGTATTAGGCGGGCTTTCCAAAAGTCCAAGATTACTGTCTAGCAATGGGTCAAGGCACCCAAGAGAAAGAATTTGATGCCGCATTAACGTATCACCTCATACGAATGCTTAGTGTGTAATTTTATCCCTTTATCTCGATATCTCATCAAGAAGGTATCATGGCAGTGTCATAAAACTAAATTCTTGATTCGTCTTTCTTTGACTACCTGAAATAAACTCATCGTTTACACCATGGCCATGGAATTTAATGTGACAGTTCTATTTCAATCAAAGGGTCGAGATATCAAGTTCCATAAATGGAAGGGACAAATATTTCCTCGACTTATCCATTAACAACATGTCACTCGTGATGCACCCAACGTACCCTACTTCCCTCCAACTGTCTGCATGACGATTTTCATCAGTAAATCTAAGTGCGCGAGTCATGACATGAGTTAATGATAATATTCCAATCTAAGGACCATTACACACGCTCGTAGATAGTAATGTCCGATGACACCAAGACATGCAGAATTACTACTGGTGGGTCTGTTATCATAATCTCCCATCTTGGAGATTACCAAGTGAGAACTCCATGAGAGAGAGTCTCATCTTCTTACGAGTACTCATACATGATGGTATGTATACTATGTTTCCTATCATAGTAGGTCATCCAACCGCATAAATTTATTTAAGAATATTTTTATAGAATTTCAAGGTTCTCAACACAGTGGGGATCTTCCAGGACCTTATTAATGCAACAAATATTCTAGGACATTATTATAGTATAGTCATGCAAAACAATGAACAATATATAATAATTGAACATTCATGTAATCAAAGTACAAAACAGTTGGTTCTCAAGATACCAACCCTTATAATATCCTATAAAGTCAACCAAATATATTAAGAGTTTGTAATTAAAGATATTAGACTAAATATGGTTATCTCTAAGTATGTCTAGAACCATCATCATGTGTCTCATATGCTTATCCTCACACACTGAGTACACAAGGATATCATAAATGAAGGTGAAAATGAACCGATCTTAGAAGGGATAAAATATCTAGTTCATGATTCCCATGATCACTATTTGGGAATTATTCATTCCAAATGGCATCACCAAGTACTCATGGTGATCGTAGCGACATATGAATTTCATCTTCGATATATCCACACCCCATACTCACAACATCTGATAGACTAATAAGAGGTCAACCATCTGGAACTATTATTCACACATCAACTACTCAAATAGGTCATTACTCCTCTGTTGTTGATACTTTTTCTTAATGGTCACCTGGTTCAAGTTCTAGTTGTCCACAAATAACCTCAAACTCACATCCACCTTTTTGATGAACAAAATTAGGGACTCCTTGGGTAAAAAAAGGGGTCTAAAAAATACATTCCTCTACAAGTCCTCAAAATTCACCCTCATGTTGTGAAGCTCTATGGGAGACATATGATATATAGGTACAAATATAATGGTACTCATGGGGTGTAGATCAATGTAGAAGTATATCTCTTCATATGGAGGTAATATTGGATCATCCTCAGGAAATATATCATCATATTACACTACCACTAGAAGGAAATAGAGGATCATATCATCCACTACACCAAGGGTCATTCTAGACAATTGGTGAGTAATCAGACTCACCCACCTATGAATGAGTACACCCTATGCTTGTTGGATTTCCCTTTTTACCCTAAAGAAAAACAAAGTCCCAACACTATAGACACACAACATCCTATGCCTGAAAATGTCAATATGAGAATGAAATGTAGAAAACTAGTCCATACCTATCATGAATTTATAAGGCCTCATTAATTCTATAAAGAGTCCCCAAGGGAAATCATTGCCTCCATGAGTTTGGTCACACTCTCATAACAAGTGTGTGATTGTTGTTACATCTCTAGTAGAAGTATCCAAGTGATAGGGTCAAGATAGGGGCTTAACCAAAATCTATATGTCTCGAACCAGATAGGTGGAAAGAATGTAATGACTAGAACTTGTGTCTATCAATACTGATGATAATGTATAACAAACACATATCATACGTCATATAATTATCAGAGCCTTAAGGTCATAACCATAAATTGACATTATGTACCCCCACCCATGTCCATTAGCTCCTTGATCCTAGAATGGAACACCTGGGGGTGGTGGTAACAAGTCAAAGTGTCAACCACCTCCAAACTTCTATCCTAGTTCCTCTTCTGAAATCCTCTACCCTACAAAATTTTCTTCTCTTATCATTTCCTCTACATCATATTTCCATCCACTATCGCCATGTCATCTATATGGTGGGTTGACTAATCCCTCACGAGATGTGACTTGATTTAACATGAGTAGCATTGCCTCTTCCTAGGACGAATAGACCCATCCTACAGGCCCATAACTATATACCCTCTATCCATGGAAATCCTCATAAAGCTTCTCACATGTACAAATCCCTAATACTGACATAATCTCCCTACTTCCAAAGTTTATTCTTCTTCTTTATCACTAACATAAACAACCGTCTATGTCTGATCATCTAGTAAACTCTCAACCACCAATGATAAATATAAAACACTAGTATATATAGGAATACATAGAGGTATAACACTAGAATATATTTTTCTATTCAGTCCTCACTCAATGATATGAACTTGGAATAACTAATCCTAAACTATATCTATTGAGTATGAGGAGAGTTCGGTGAACCTCGATGAATAATCAACTATTATCATGTTGAACCACTGGAGCTGAAGAAGCTCCACGATATGTATAGACCCCAGCGTATATGGAGAGAAAACATCCCAAAAAAGTCACTCAAACCAAAACAATGATAGAGTCACCTTACTATAAGTATGGATCACCAAACCCCACCCACGTCCTACTAATACATTAATAAGGCTTGCTTCTAGTACCACCATATGATCTTCTAGTGTCCTGGCTAGTAAAAAAAATGTGTCGGCACCTTAAGACCGTCCTTAACCACCTATGGGTTAGGATCACCTCATATCATGAGGGATATCTATCATTGAAAACTAGATGTGTACTCATCCTAAACACCTAATTCATTGGTATTGTTATTTCCATCTTCTATTATACATGTGGTTCTATAAATAGTGTACCACCCAAAGGAAACATCTTTGGAACTGGTCCTTGTATCAATGCCTTATCATTGAGGGGATCATCCTCTTGATCCTAATTCTGAATCATATTTGGAATACGTCATAGAGGAATCCTAGAATAAATAAGATGTTCCAATGTTACTAAGTATATCTATATATTTTACTAAATAAGGACATGGAAACCAAACCGATACCAAACCAAATTCTTATATGATTCACATACCATTTTTCCCCACAATCAGTGCTCCCATGTATCGAGTCTAATGTTAGGTGATTAGAATCTTTGTGTGTGGATAATTAGGCCAACACACCAACACTAGGTCCCTTTCCTAAAATATGAACTCAAAACACTTAACAATATCACCCCAAACCAATCTCATAGACTCAAGTCCTATAGTAGAAATGACTACTCTAATACAATTCTATCATGACCCTTCCAAATGGGTCCCATGTCCTGACTCCCCAATCCTTCCTATATTATTCCTAGGGCTAATGAATAGGGTTGAGTATACATGTCACTAACATGGGAGGCCTTATCATAATGTACATGTACACACCGACACATCTCTAATCCCAGAAAATACTGAAATGTAAAAAAACTGAACAACCTTACATACATGCATTTAATCACCCAAAAATAGTATGAAAAAAACTAAAGGAATGTAAATAAGAAAAAATACAAACCCATTACAAAGAGTCTGAAAAAATTCCAATATCTGAGTAAAGGTGTGGACTGCTATCAAGATACCGTAGTAAGACACCCTAGACTATTTGGTCTCACTAAGAGTTGTCTGGTGTAGGTCCCTCTATGATTATTCTAAAAGGTCATTCATTTTCACAAGACACAAAAATCGTGAGAAAATATCAAGAAGGGGTGAGTATAACAATACCTAGTAGGACACCCCTGAAACTAAAAAACATATGAAAAAATAATATTAATTATCTATACACATGTATATGTCTAAAACACATATTATAAGAATATGTAAAATATACTCAAAAAATACACATAGTCTCCAGGTAAATTCCTAACCATAATACCAACCTAGGAATCCAGTTTTAAGGTTCCTCCTTGAACATTTCTAGGAGAACACACTCTAATAGTCAAAGAGCACTTATGGCATCTTTCTGGGAGGTAGTTCTCATCATGTCTCTCCATAGGATGTATACGATAGATGTTAAAAGATATATGATACATAAATGAGGATAACTCCCAAAGGAATAGGGTATACAAATGACTCAATATATATTAACCCGCTAAGTGTAGGATAAAAAAACATGTAGTGTCAGTCATAATGATACTAAGAACTCCATCAAGGAAAAGAACATGATAGAGGATCTCACTTTGGGCCTCACAGATGGATTCAAAAAACTCTATCATAGAATTAATACTAAAGGAATCAATATCTTATTTATAGGTGTGATTCTATACTAACCCTAGGGTAAAGGATATAGGTAATTAACCATAAATAAACATCTCTAAGATAAAGAGGATAAGGGTTCCAATAGAAGTATGACAGAGTACAAGTTCTGTACTAGGAGTATATAGTGTGTCCCCTTGGCCCAGTGTTCTTCCCGTGTAAAACAGACCATTCCTATTTCTATATAGAAGTACATGAAGTTCCACTGAGCATGTACTTCTACCCATTTCCAAGTACACAACTTATCCCATGTACATTTAGGATTGTAATGTCAGTGTGGGAGTACACGGTGTGGCCTTGGCTGTGTACTCCTTCCCATTTCTATGAACCCTCTGTCATACACGCCGAGCCACCCGGGGAGGTTCACATTCCATTTGATGGGGTTCACAGGCACTATGATCCTTAAACTCATCCTAAAACCCTACCCTCTATGTAGGGTGTCCCACACTATGTGTATCTCTTTAGTAAACATCGTGTTGATTGGATTTTTTTCTTCAGAAATCCTTATTATTGTTGTCGTGTAAGTTTGAACCATCACCACCTTGGATTATGGACTTAATATCTCTATAAATCATAAATTCACTTAGGATATAATGTGTCTCTATCAACCACTAGATCCTGGTAACCTGATTTTCACAGAAATTGGTTTTCATCCATTCCCATCATTGTCACATGCACCATCTGAAATAGGATCTCTCCAATCCGGTTTGATCCATTTGCTACTATACCATCACATGATCATCACATCATAGAGAGTATATATCTATGATATCATATTGTTTCACCATGAAATGGGTATGAAACAATCAATTCATCAATATTTGAGTCAAACCACCAGGTAAATGAAACCCTGAGGATGAACTTTGTAAAATTGTGGGGAAAACATAAACCACAACCATGAGGGAAAAAAATCAACCAATATTCTTGTTGGCCACAATTATGTTATGTTATAATAAAGAATGAATAGATAAAAGATAATCATAATGAATTTATCCCAATTCCTAGATAATTTTACCTGCACCTTCAATATGAACGGTCTATGAATCAATTCGTTAGTTGATTGTTATGGGTTTTTCATATGAATCATAAAATGGGAATAAATTTAAACATATAACCGCCCTACCAAAATTTCAGATCAATCACTTATGATGAACATGTATAAGTAATCATCATTGGTGAGATCCTCCAATTTCATTACACACTGATTGTTGAACCTCAAACCAGTTGTTTTTCATCGACAAATCTTCCTCCATGATCTCCAATGAATCTCTTTGGTTTCTAGGGTTATGTGGATTACCATAAATATAATTCATAAGTGTGTTTAAAAATAATAATAAGTCACTTCATCAACGAATTAAATAAAATAATTCAATTAATTATTTTATTCATTTTCTGCCCTCAATGAATTTCCCATAATCATCCTGCGATAACAAAGGTTTTATCATGCCTAAGGTAAAACCCGGGGTTTAAACTCAATAGTGACCCCATATTTCTAATTTGGGTCGACGCTGAGAATTTATAAAACTTTTTTAGGAAATCTATGGGTGTATGGTGTTTAATATATTTCAAAAATTTATTTTGGTCATACCATTCCCCAGAATCCCATGTCATCTCAGTACTTGGTCTATGAAATAATGCATACAATATCCAAAAATAATACAAGGAAAATCTCAGTCATTACATCACATGTGGTAATTGAGGTTGGTATGTGGATCTTTTTCATGCATCTTACCAGGTAAACAATTCTCAAATTTTTAATGTCCTTGTCCAAAATATAGAAAGTATATACCATCTTGGGCCATTATATGGAATTGTTCTCCATATTTGGTTTTTATGTATTGCTTAGTTAGAGACCTTCCTTGATAGGTATGCTTACCATATATGATCTATACCATGAAACCCTATTTTTGATGGATTGTGTGTTCCTTATTAGGTTGTGTATTATTTTTTCCATATTTCATATCCATAGAATGTTTGATATTCCATGATTATTACTTTATATGTTATACCATAACTATGTACCTCTCATATACTATGGAATAAATTCCTTTAATATATTATTATATTCTATGTTATGTTTTATATGTAGATTTGTGAATATGTGGTGTAATATCTGTTTTAGTGTTCTGGTTAGTAGGTTGACCTAGTGTATTTAGCTATGTCCTTAGAGGGGAAGTTCTGGAGGCATGATGAATTGGATGTGTCTCTATATAGGATGAATAACAACGTAAATTTTCATGTTTTTCCCAAGGGAAAAATATACACCATTGAAATATTTTTCATATATTTTGGTATGATCTACTGATTGGTAATGCATTTCGTATGAGCGAGAGTGAATTTTTTTATCATACCATGCATGTGTACCATCGAAGGATATCTCTTAGTCATGTGACCAGGGAGATACTTTAACTTTAATATAGGAATAAATGTATTCCTTAATTTCAGAAAATTCTGTTCCCATAAATGAGGATGGCGTTACATGGCATGATCTAAGTCATTAAATTGAAAATATTTGATATTCTTCATGAATCATGAAGACGCAAGTATGATCGGGGTTCATGGTGGCTTAGTGAGAACAAGATTGCATTATACATGGTTTATTTTATTCATCAATGTGAATTTAGTTTACATCATGTCATAAACTTCCATATATATGTAAACATATATTAAGGACACATTCATGATTTCCTATTAGGTTTATATGTATGAGCATCTTTGTACATGTGTAGACTTCTTGTCTTGGGATCTGGTGTAAGATCCTAAACTTTTCTGGAGTTAACTAAAGATTGAATATAGGAACTATTTTGTCCCTATTTGAGTACTTTTCATTTGGGTTGTACTTTTTGGTGTGTATGGGTGAAAATTAAGAGTAATGAAAGAAAAAGGGGTTGATCATGGTTGGCGTACAATTAGAGAAAACTGTGTTCCCCATCCCAGCAAGTTATGAAACCCCAGATAGTGGGAGATCGCATGTCTAGTGCATGGTTTTTCAAATCATGCACCCTAAGATAAATTGTGCACCCATAAAATAATAGGCACATGTTTGGAACACCATTAGAGAAAACTGTGTGCTCATACCCTGGAAACTATGTGTGGTATTTTTTATTTTCTGATTATTAGTTTCAAATCCACCCTAACCCCCAAAAAATCCCCGATTTAACCCAAACTTGGTCCCTTTTGAGTTTGGATAATTTTAGAGATTTCCAAATAAATTCTAAGGCCCTATGACATCCATTATTCCTGATTCAAATCCCATATCATTGTTCTTCTCCTCTCCTAGTAAGTGGATTCTATCCTGTTGCTTTCCAGTTCATCCTCCATTTTTATATTGTTCTTTTGGTGGATGTTATCTAATGTTTTGTAATATTTAGATCTATATTTTATTAATATATATCTAGGCTTCTGGATCTATAACTATATTGGAATGGTCTTGATTTCCTTAATCTTGATTTAGGGTTTTGAGATAGAAATCTAAATCTACGTCATTGTGATTCTCAATTTTGGAGATTTTTGTTGGGCGATCTTCATCAATGAATCAAGTTAGGCTATCTAAAGTTCAAATCACTTAGTCATGATTTTGATTATGTATATGAATGTTATATAATAGCTAGAGTTGTTTAGAAATTGAAAACCATAATTGAATTAATTAATGTGGTAAATTATTTAATTGAGATAGTTGTAAGATTGTGAGATTTTGTATCATTGAACGAGATACATAATTGGATAATTAATTATATGATTTTGGGATTTTTTATTTTGATAATTAATTTTTGAAAATAATTATGAGGTAATTGAGATGATTGAATTGAGTAATTAATTTTTTAATTAATTACGGGATATGGTTGATATGATTTTAGATAATTAATGGTTGAATTAATTATGAGTTTTTGGGATTATGTGTTTGAATAATAAATTGGTAAATTAATTATTTGATGTTAACAATGTGAAAAGATTAATTAATTATTTAATTAATTAATGTAATTTGATTTATTAATTTATGAATTAATTAATGGATGTTTTGATGGTTAATCTTGGTAGGAAGATTAATGTGTTTAGACTTTGTTGACGTTCCAATGTGAAAACGTGTAATAATGAGATACATGTGAAGTTGTGAAAAGAAATGATGCATATTAATAGTTTATAAATAGATTGCAAGATAAGACAATCTACGCCACTGATATACATGCATAGTTATTAAATGGGTTGATAGACATGTCGATCTATGCCAATGATAGATCTATCTATATGTTTGATAAATGGGGTGCTTGACGTGATGATATACACCAATGATATATGCTCATTTTTGAGAAATGGGGTTCTAGACACGATGTTCTATTCCTGTTATATATATGCATGATTGAGAATTTTGGTACTAGAAATGATGTTCTATGCCTGTGATATATATGCATGATTGATAAACGGGGAACTAAACATGGAATTCGATACTAAAAACTTTGGTATTGTAATATGGTTCCAAGAGGTCATAATAATGAAATATGAATTGAACATATAACATGATTCAAACCCAGTGCAGAACAAAGTAGGTATTGAGGTATGGCTGTCCTCGTTAACCTGATGCTACATGTTCTTTAATAATGATTAATTTATAATGTAATAATCATGTACTTATTCATTGTAATTATTTATTTATACATCTACATACATTTATTATTGACCGGATTTTGTATTAAACATCATTGGTGGTGTACTAATTAGTTTTACTCACACCATACTCGGGCTTCCTGATCAGTACCTGAATAAATTTCATGGGTGTAGGATAGGTTAAGGGAAAGGGCCACATGTTATATGGATGAGTCTATATGGAGTATGGTTGAGGGAACTTGATGTGGTTCAAGAACCACTGATATTATTCAGTATGTTTCTTTTGGGTTTCCTTTTAGACACTTTACATGCACATTAGCATTGAATATTTTCTACTTTAGTTTGGATATTGTACATCCTTGTTTTGTTTATCACGAGTTATTTGTATTATTTAAGGTTATATATGATTCCCATATTGTTTGTTTATTTCTATTGGTGTATTAATCTGATAAAATATGGTATAGTCTACCCATGAGTGATTTACCATACCCTCAATGCTATTCGGAAGCCTAAAGCATACAAGGAGGCGTTCTTGAGATCAAGTGACGGACCGGCTCGGGGAACTGGTTTGTGGTACCTGATATGGGATGTTAAAAAGTGGTATCAGAGCCCAGTTTTATTTTATTCTTCATTTGTATTAATATTTGGTAAAGGTATATAGGATAATAAGAAGTGTCAGCGATTGGTTATGATCTCGTTCTTGGGTGTAGGAAGACCATGTATGTGGGAGAACCCAAGTTCCCATGGTGGGATTGTTGTTATCGCCGATTATAGTTGAATGTTATTTCACGATGGGTGATTCACTTGATGTGGGATTGTTTCCCCTCAGAATTTCGGGATGACCTCCTTGATTGAAGGTTCAAACATTCCGATCGATTTCTAACGGGTTTGTTCGTAGAACCGGAAACATCCAATGATTCCACATCCATTTGGACCTACTTTCCAAAGGTAGGCGCTCATTAGTTTTTGGACTGATGAGCCTTAGTAATTTGCATTGGTCGAGAGGATGGGAGGTCGGACTCATCACACATTTTTTAAGGGAATTATTGTCTACTCCGGGACTCTCTTTATAGATTGAAGTTATGTTCATGAATCCTTATTACATTACCAAGTATAAAATGAGATTTCCTTCAGATATGACAATCAATGATCGATATGTAGGAAATTTAGAGAATATTTTATATGTATTTGAGGTTCTTCATTGATAGATAATCATCTGTATTTGTTAGAGATTCTTAGTTAATGGTATCCTTTGATACATAAAAGTCTCTTTGTCATTATAATGACCATACTGGTTTTAAAGCCACTCCGTGGGGCACTTGAAGTTTATTGTCATTCAGAAGGACATGAATTATTTCAGAGTTGGGATCGAACCCGCAGATGGGCTACCTACGTATCCTTTGTTTATAAAAGGAATCATAACCCACGTATTTTGAGTAAGGGAGTATGATGTTTATGATTGATGGCTCAAAGAAGGATGTCATAATTACTTTTACACTCTAAGCTCACGTGAGTCATGCACGGTGTGAAAAACAAGAGGTATTGGTAAAAATCAGACAATTGTTCCAGGAAAGATGCAATCATAAGAAATAATGTGGGGCTTATGTATGTATGACTGCCCAGATAAATGAAGATTAGGATTTACTTCATGGAAGAAATCCAGAAGCAGGGTCCATAAATGTATATGAGCTTCATGGAGATTTGAATACTCTAACTTGGGGTTTACTACTGAAAAGGAGGCCCAAATTAGGAGAGGACTTATGATTGGGTTTTACTCCTGAGAAGGAATCCCCGATCAAAAGTAAATTAGGACTGGTTAAGAAAAATTAAGACCGGGGCTTACTCCTGAAAAGGATTCCCAGGTTAAGAGACTTTTAAGGGACTTGGGGCTTACTCCCAAAAAGGATTCCCATATTTGACGTTGAGACTTATTCCTGAAAAGGAGGCCTAGGTTAAGGGAATTAAGGTTTGGGCTTACTCCTAAGGAGGATGCCCAGATTTGAGAATTATGGTTGGGGCTTACTCCTGAGGAGAATGACCAAATTAGTGGTTTGGGGCTTACTCCTGAGGAGGATGCCCAAATTAGGGGTTTGGGGCTTACTCCTGAGGAGGATGACCAAATTAGAGGACTGGGGCTTACCCCTGAAAAGGAGGCCCAAGTTAATGAGTTCTCTCATCGTAAAGGATGAGGTTGAATGAATGAAATCTCAATATTTAGTGACATAAATATGTGTAAATCACTAGGTTTTGAGAGATATTCCACAGAATTCCTTTCAGATAAGGAAGTAAATTCAAGAAATCATGCCATAAATGGATTTGAAGAGTGTCTTGAAGACTGAATCTTGAATAGGATAGGTGGAATGGCTTAAGAGGGGTGAAATGGGCAAGAAGGGAACCCAAAAATGTAGGGGCGCGCAAGTCCTGGCAGGCGCGCAGGTAATGCGTGGGCGCGCAAGTCCTGGTCGCACAGGTATACCTGTACGACACATGGGTACTTGCGCGATTGTTAATCAGCAGTGTAATACTTGAGCGACTCTTGGTTAAAGCCTTTATAATCCTCTTGAGGTTCTTCCAGAAGAGGGGCGCGCAAGTTCTATTGAAGGAGTAAGGTGGCGTGCAAGTGTGGCCATTTCCCTTAAGGTTTGGCCACTTAGGCGCGCAAGTGTTCATGAGTTTCAACACTTAGGCCTTCCTCCCCCTCTTTAGATCTTCCGTTCTAGGTAAAAAATTACCTTTGATGTGTTTTAGAAGCTTTGAGAAGAGAATAGGGAAACGGGAGATTAAATCTGAATTTCTAGAAAAATTCCTCTTGATTGGGGGGCCCACAGGGTCTATTTATAGGCAGGAGAAGACCCCAGGCGGTTATCACTTAGGTCGCGCAAGTCACTTGCGTGACCATTAGACGTCGCGCAAGTGGACTTGCACGACATTGATAGAACTTGCGCGACACATGTGAAATGTTCTCCTTATTCACCCCTTTGTCGATTTTTGATGTTTGTATAAAGGTTGAATCACTTTGAGCTAAGATATTCCCCTTTTCCAATCTTTAGACTATGTACCGAAAGGAGCGTCAACAAAAGTCCCCCCTCAGAGTTGGATCCGGAGTGAAAAGAGGATTTGACTCTGAGGAAAAAAGAGAAACCAGGGGTCTTTGTGGTTATTGACAGTTTAAAGTCATGAATTTCAGACATAAAGAGGCTAATGTTTAAGGTCGAAATAGCTTTGACCGACTGAATTAGAATTGACTCAATTCCTTGACAATTAATCTAAAAACATAGTACCATACTCAAGTATAAGGGGGGGAAAATATGTAAGCTATGACTTAAGAATATTTGAATCTGAGGAATGACATGAAAAATAGATAAAAGGAATTAGAAGAAGTAGTTCCCAAGAATAAAGTTACCATTATTTAAAAAACCCATTAGGGGGTTGAATTATGTAGGGCCACCTAAGGGCATTGGACGCATAGTTAAATAAATAGTATCTTTTGGCTAACAAGTCTGTTATGTAGACTGTGTATGCAAGGCCGCCTATGGGAACATGCTGCATAGTCAGGAAAAATAACTCTCAAAAATTTACTTTCCTAGTGCTAAAATCCAGTTAAATTTTATGGAGATTCAAATTTTCTAAAGTATAGAGTTTGTTGTATGGAAAGAGGTACTTGAAATATAGAAAAGATATTTCCAAACAAGATTATCGAAGAACTGGATGGATATTACTCCTACGAAGGTCTGACCCAAACGTAGGGAAGGAGAATATAAACCATATACTTGAATACTTTCAGATCATGAAAAAGGATATGGGACAAATATGTTAAGGATGGATATTTTTTGCGGATCCTTACATACTGTCATTTAAGAAAAATAAGGAAAAAAGAGGCATTCTTCCCAAGAATGAAGTTACCACTATCCGACAAACCCGTTAGGGGGTTGAATTATGTAGGGCCACCTAAGGGCATTGGCTGCATAGTCAAATAACAGTATCTTTTGGCTGACAAATCTGTTATGTAGAATGTTTATGCAAGGCTGCCTATGGGCACGTGCTGTATAGTTAGGCATAATAATTCTCAGAAGTTTGACATTTTTGTGACCTAGAAGTCATGAAAAGTGTTTATGAAGATCTAAAAATATTTAAGGTTAGAATTATGACACATAAAGATGGGTATTGTTCAATGTATACAGAGATACACAGATCAATGCTAACCATAATCATGTTGTGGCTGGGTCCTGAATTGAAATGTTGGACTTCACTACATATCCCATAAGGATGGGAATCAAGACATACTTAGTTCTTGAATTACAGTTTAATGTCATGTGGGAAAAAAGTATTAGAGATCTTAGTTTAGGGTCATAGAGCTTGGACCATTTTAAGAAATACACAGTGTGTGTTTTCATAGGAACTTTTCAGCAAGGGAACTGAAAGTGGAATTTGGGGTTAGGCCCAAAGACTTGGGGCTGGATTCAAGGGACACTCGAACATTCCTACGTATCCCATAAGGATGGGAATCAAGCCCACGTAGTTCTAGAAATACCCTATGTACAAATTTGGTTCGTACATGTGAAGGGTGAAAGGGGATTTTAGTACAATGATGGTTTAAACCAATATAAAAGGTTTGGGCATTGTCATGTATGCACGTAGTCTTTGAAATGAAACATGATTGAAAAATCAATGTAAATAATGGTTCCCTCTTAGGTGAGGGTATCAAAGAATATTGTAATTTATTTTCATACTGGACAAAAGTGTTGTATAGTTTAACGTCGTATAGCAAGGACGAAAGTGAACCAATGTAAAGATATTGATTCTAGGGGCGGTTTTGACGAATTAACATCGTATGAGATGGAGATGAACCGATATGAAGAGATTGGTTTTGGGATTGAACCTTGGGAGGTTGCCTACGTACCCAGCCTAGAAGGCAAGGATCAAAGTCTACATAGTTCAATTAAAGAATGAATTAATGATCAAGTTGTTCTTGGGGAAAACGACCTAATAAAATTTTTGTTGGGACTTACACATGGTTAGCGGCCCAAAGAGAGTGGTATGGTTGAGGTTTGCTCTAAGCTCACATGAGTCATAATCGGTGTGAGAAACAAGAGGTAACAACAACCTTAACGATGCACAGTTTAATGTCATGCAGGACATATCAAGGGACTATGTAGTTTAAAGTCTTACAGTTAGGACTATTGGTGCTGCATAGTTTAGTGTCATGTAGCAGGGACAAATTACGGTTTAATGTCATGTAGGACATAATCAAAGGACTTTCTGTATAGTTTAGTGTCATGTAGTTAGGACATCATAGTTTAACGTCTTGCTGGATGTAAGGGACTTTTTTCCCATAGTTTAATATCATATTGGACGAAAAAGGGACGATACAGTTTAGCATCATGTTGGACGAAAGTGGGAATAGTTTAAGGTCATATGCATGGACCGTTGTTGTATAGTTTAACGTCATATAGCAAGGACGATAAAGGGGACACAGTTTAACGTCATGTTGGACGCATGTGAAAATAGTTTAGGGTCATATTCTTGGACCGTTGATGATGCAGTTTAACGTCTTGCTGGACCAAGGTGCAGTTTAAGGTCATACTGAACCATTGATTATGTAGTTTAACGTCTTTCTGGAAGTAGGGGACTTTTATACATTTTAGCTTCATGTAGTTAGGACATCATAGTTTAACATCTTGTTGGACGTAAGGGACTTGCAAATAGTTTAGGGTCATATGCATGGACCGTTGATGATGCAATTTAAGGTCATAATGGACCATGGTGCAGTTTAAGGTCATACTGGACCATTTAGGGAACTTTTTCACAGTTTAACATCGTGTGGGACGAAGGTAAAAATAGTTTAAGGTCATATGTATGGACCATTTCTGTATAGTTTAACATCATATAGCAAGGACGATGAGTTTTGTGTTTATACAAAATACTTCTTAAAAAATATGGCATTGGTTGGAGTAGTGATGAGTTCTCCATCCATCGAGATTAATGAATAAGCTCCATTGGAGTAGACCCTATGTATTGAATAAGGTCCTTCCCATTTTTGATCAAGCTTGGGAGGTTTCTTTCCTGGTATCATTGGAGTTCTGATAACTAATACCAATTCTCCCTAAGTGAATGAACGGAGATGAACTTTTTTGTTAAAAGCTCATGCGATTCGATTCTGATAGACTTCCAAGTGGTGAAAAGTGCACAATCTTTTCTCATATAACCATTCCAATTCATTCAATCACTTTTGATATTGTTCATATGTAGACGACTGATAAAAAATGGCTACTCTGAGCGAAGGCAATTGAACTTCAATGGGCAAGACGGCTTCTGTTCCATATACCAGTGAATATGGAGTAGACCGAGTTTCAGTGTGGGTGGTAGTCCGATAAGCCCATAAAGCATGAAAGAGTTTATCAGGCCATGAACTATTATATTTATCCACCATCTTTTTCAGTATATTTGAAAGAGTCTTGTTAAAGGCTTCTATCTGGCCGTTGGCCGCTGCATGATACCGAGATGAATGGTTGGATTTGATGTTGTATTTTTGATACAACTTCTTCACCTTGGATGAACAGAAGTTGGTGCCATTTTCCATCAATATGGTATGAGGGACACCAAATCTGGTAATGATGTTAGACTTGATGAAGCTAAAAACGCATTTAGAACTGACTTACTTAAGAGGTATTTCCTCTTCCCATTTGGAAAAGAAGTCAGTAGCAGTAAGAATGTACTTAAACTGCTTATCTGTAGCCGAAGGGTAAGGTCCCACCACATCCATTCCCCATGTGGAAAATGACCATGAGTATTTAGATGTATGAAGCAAATCTAGAGGTTGATGAATGAAGTTGGAATGTACTTGGCAAGAATGACACTTCTTTGTAAAATCGACACAATCTTGTATCATTGAAGGCCAAAAGTATCCAAGCCTTCGAATCTGATCAGACAGTCTATGTCCAGACTGGTGGGCACCACAGACTTCTACATGCACTTCTTTCATGACAGCCATTGTCTCTTCACCATCAATGCATCTAAAGATAACTCCATCAAAACCACGTTTGTAGAGAATTTTATCTAGGTGATCTGGGCTATCATAAAGAGTAAAATTGACCACACATCACCGGATTTATTCTTTCTCAGCTCTATCAGGTGGAAGTGTTCCATTTTGAAGGTATTCCCTGATAGGTGACATCCATCCTGTAGTATGACCATACGGTTCAGTAATGGGACTAATTTCATTAATTTCTTCTATTCTGATTCGAACATAAGGTGAAATTGCACGACGGTGGGCAATACTGATGGTTGTCTCATCCCGATTTGGATCTGCCAGAGCTGTGGCTATATTAGCCAGTGCATCATCTTGAGCATTTTGTGATCTTGGGACATAAGAAAATTTCAGTTTCAAAGGGAATTCCGCCATTAACTCTCTGACGTAATCATACAAAGGGATTAGTTCTTCTTTTCGGATGGCATAATCCCCATTGACTTGTTTGATTACCAGGTCTGAATCACCTTTCACCTTTAAGTGATTCACTTGTGCTTGAAGTGCTAATTCCAAACCTATGATAAGATCTTGGTATTCTGCTTCATTATTGGTACCACATTCCCACAATAAGAAGGAATAAGGTAACACTTCCTTTTCTGGAGAAATGAGCAGAATTTCTAAGCCAACTTTGTTGAATTTAGGATTTTCTATTTTTCTCCCTATTGCAATTCTGGAAGAACCATCAAAATACATTTCCCATGCCTGAGGACTTTCTTGAATAGAGAAGACTTCCTCATCAGGGAGTTCAATATCTGAAGATGTGTCTTCCACTGAAGGGTGTTCATCCAGGAAATCAGCCAGAGCTTGGGCCTTTATCGCCTTTTGAGACACATACTAAATGTCGAATTACTGCAAAATAACTGCCCACCTTGCCAGAAGTCCTATAAGCATTGGACGACTAAGGATGAATTTGAGCGGGTTATTGCAAGATACCAATTGGACCTCGTGATGTTGCAGGTAGTGTCTCAATTTCTGAACTTCAAAGATTAATGCCAGGAAGCACTTCTCAATACTTGAATACCGGGTTTCTGCTTCAAGCATAGTTCGACTGAGATAGTAGATGCTATTTTCATTCCCAGCATCATTCTTTTGAGCAAGAAAGGCACCCAATGATCGCTCTAGAGCTGTCACGTAGAGGATAAGTGGTCTTCCTTCAATAGGTGGAATGAGTACTGGTGGACTCAAGAGGTATTTCTTGAGAATGTCGAATGCTTCTTGACATTCTTTAGTCCACTAGTAAGTGACTCCATTTTTCATCAATTTGGTGAAGGGTAAACTTTTGCCTGCTAAATTGGTGATGAAACACCAAATATAGGCTAAGTGTCCTTGAAGTCCTCTTAATTCTTTCAAATTTTGAGGAGGTGACATACCAAGGATTGACTTGGTCTTCTCAGGATTGACTTTAATACCACGATGGCGTACAACAAAGCCGAGAAATTTTCCTGAGATTACCCCAAAAGCACATTTTAAGGGGTTCATCTTCAAATTATGTTGTCGAAGCTTGCAGAATATGACTTCCAAATCATCCAAGTGATTAGAACGTTGTTTGGATTTAACCACAAAATCCTCTACATAGCATTCAACAAAATTTCCTAAGAAGGGTTTGAAGATATGATGCATGGCACGCTGATATGTTGCACCTTCATTCTTTAAGCCAAAGGGCATTACCCGGTAGAAAAACACACCCTGAGGGGATCTGATGGCTGTAGATTCCTCATCTTCTGGGGCCATTCGGATCTGATTATATCCGGAATATCCATCCATGAAGGAAATTGCTTCATATACATCTGTTGCGTCAATTAAAAGTTATGTAATTGGAACTGGGAAATCATCCTTAAGACAATGCCGATTAAGATCTATGAAATCGATGCAAAATATAATTTGTCCGTTCTTATTTTTTATAGGGACAATATTAGCCAACCACTTGGGATATTTAACTTCTCTGATGAATTTAGCTTTGATAAGCTTATCCACTTCAACTTCAATTTTGGAAGCATAAGTTGGGTGTGTTCTTCTCGCGGCTTGCTTAAATCCTCGATGTTCTTCTGGTAAACCCAAATGATGAGTAGGAACATCAGGATAAAGCCCAGACATTTCTGTATAGTTCCAAGCAAATATATCTCTATTTTTCTTTAGAAAAGAAATATGCATCTCTTTCTCTTTAAGAGTCATGGCCGCACTGATTAAAGTGGGGTGTGGATCTTCTTTTGTACCCAGATTTATTTCTCTAAGTTCATCCACAGTGGTAGAGATACCCTCTTCAAATGCTGGAGGAGCATCTCTGAGATCTTCCTCTTCTTCTTAATCATGTGTTATTTATTCCGTTTCTACTTGCATAGTAGATGATATAGTATAATTTTCATGATCAGAAGAGATGTCAAAATTTGGATATCTTGAAGAAGAAGCTACCATTTCTGACCCGATTGATGATGAAGGGTCTTCTTTGGGTAATAAAGAGGAGATGATGGATTGAGAATCGACATCATTGTTCACCTCTGATGTTTCTATAACTTCTTCTGGCCTAATTGGCGAAGCATAGACTTGTTGGATTTCAGAAGATGAAATGAAGACATCACCATTTGTGCTTTCATTACTGCTTGGTGGGCTACCAATTTCTCTCCTATTGTCTGGCTCGATTTCCGTAACTGACATTATGGATCTTTCCATAAGAGTATTTTGATTTGGGTCAATCTTGTCAATTTGACTGATAGACAACACATAATCTATACTCACATGTGTAAATGGATTTACTGGAATCTTCTCCAAACCATATGGAGCATTAAATTTGGTAATCTCTTTTGTTGTGGATTTCTCCCTTCCCTTCATGTGATAGAATTACGTCTCAATGTATTGAGACTCACATGTCTTGAATGGGGCCTTATCACCGTACAATGTACCAACTTGACCATTGAAACAATATTTGATACATTGATGGTATGATGAAGGGATAGCCACATGTTGATGTAGCCAGGGTCTTCCAAGCAAGATGTTGAAGGCTGAGTCTTGATAAACAACCATGAAATCTGAATTGGATACAAGATCTCCAAACTGAGTTCTGAGTGTAACTTCGCCCAGTGGTTCTTATTAATTTTTATCATATCCTTGTAACATCATGGTAGAAGGAGATAAATCAGATTCCGTGAGGCCCAATCGACGAAGTGTACGAATGGGCATGAGGTTGACTCCTGAACCATTTTCAATGAAAGTTTTTCAGACGTCTACGCCATTGACCTTGCCAGACAAGTACAATGTTCTAATATGTCCATGAACAACATCATCTTTATCTTCATCAGTAAAAGATATTACATGTAATTCTGCAGGATTATTCTCTATGTGATAGACTTCAGCTGCAGCAATTTCAGTTTCAAACTCTTGAGGACTTGACAAAGCCTCGATGAGTGCTTCTCGAAGATCTTTTGACAGATTCAGAGCATCCAGAATTGATAACTTGGATGGTACTTGGTCCAAGTGTTTCAATATATAATACTTTTGATCCAGAGGTTTGCGTTTCCCAACAGGAATATGTGGTTTAGCAGGTACCTTGGAAGCAGATGCTTTGGAAGTTGATGCATCTTGTATCAGGATAGGAGTTGGCAATATTCCTGGTTTTAGAAGATTAGACCTATTAGATCCATTTACTTACTGAGAGGAAGAAGTTGGAACCTTCAACCGGTCTTCCAAAATAACTGCGCCAGGACTGAATTTTCTATTGGTAAAAGCACTTGCTTGTTCTTGCTGAGCTCGCTGAAGGGATCTACGACGAGTTTCTGCTGCGTACATAGTTCTAGTAGGGGTAGAATTGGAATAGTGGCTTTTGAAAGATCCACATCTTCCCCTATATCCTGAGCCCCTGGAATTTCCTCTGATTCCCCTGTTTGATACAGGGAATTCAGGCTCATTGAAATCGAAAATTGCGACTGGAATATGGATTTGTTAATTGAATCATATTAACAGAACCAAAGATTAACTCTTCATCTAATGAAGACTCTTCCTGATTAGACTATTTAGGCTATGACGTTTGGTGGGGCGGTGCCCGTGGCTTTGAAGTAAGTGGCATGAAGTCTGCCAGAGTCAAAGACAACTTAGTATTTGACACATACTCATCTTCCTCTGATTCTTTTTCTTTCTTTGAATCATGCCGTTTCTTTGAGGAATTTCCCTCTGAAGAATAGGGTTTTGCCGCAACATTCATGGTATAATACACAATTGGTTTCTTTAATTGTGTTCAAAAAATAGCATGAGTTTGTTTGATTGTCTTTCTGACCATCCAATCATCATACTTCTGTGCATTTTTGCTTTTGAATTCTTTCCATTCGCCTTCCTCCTCTGAAACTGTCGCAGTAACACATGCTACCTGAGCTGAAGAGCCTTTCAGTTTGACTTGTCCTGAGTCGACCATCATTTGCAGGAGGTATTTAAAGACAAAACACTCCTGGATGGGATACCCCAACATTTGATGAAAAGGGAAATAATTGGAATGGTCTTCATCTCATTTCTTGTTTGGCCTCTTGGGCATTGGAAATTGAACCAAATTGTTTTCCAAAGCCGAAATGAAATAACCAGGAACTTTTTCATTTCAGAAAGAGTATGTTTTTCTCTTTAGATCCTCAAATTGTTTTCGTCTTTGATCTTTTTGATCGTTTGGACGAAACGACCTTTTTTGTTGGCACTCAGGAGGTGGAGCCCTTCGAGAAGATGAAGGTTTTGAGGTAGAAACAAGTATAGGTGCTTGTTTTAGCATAACTATAGCAGTTTCTGCTTTACCCATTCTCCTTCCTGGAGCTGATGGAATTACATGATATTTAGAATTAGCCTGTATAAGGGAATCTTCAATCTGCTGAGAGATTGAAGTAAGGTATCGAAACCCTCCTATGTATTTCACAGGGATTAACTGCTTGCATAATTCATCACGTAGATTTTCCACACAGATTGGCAACAATTCCTCTTGAGGGAGTGCTAAGATTAAGGAATATGTTAATCCATTCCAGTGAGCAATGAAATCAGAGACCCTTTTATTCTCCCTTTGCTTACAGTTTGTAAGATCGAAAAATGTTGTCTTTGGAAAAGTTGAGATGAACTGAAGAAGGAATTTTTGGCGAAGATCCTCTCATCCGGTAATTGACCGAGATTGCAAGCTTGTATACCAGACAAAAGCTGGTCCTTGAAAGGTTCACACGAAGCATCTGAGTTTCACTGCTTCTTGCTACTCCAGAGTTCCCATCATAGGATCACAACAAGACACGTAATGCATTAAATGTTGTTCAGGATCGCTTGATCCATTGAAAATAGGGAATACAGGGTTCCCAAAACTGGATGAAGGAGAGATTGAATCTACCCATTCAGGGTAAAATTTCTTTTCTGGTTGAACTTGCACATGTTTCCCTTCCATAGTTTCTAACCGAGCTGTTAATGAATCAATATTAGTTATTAACTTTTGAGAAACATCCAGTTGAACTTGGACTTGGGTAGGTGCAATGACTGGAGCTTGGAAATATGTGGTGGTTGGTGCTGTAACTGATGGTAGCACTGCCAACTGTTGTTGCACTTGACCCATAGGATTATACCTATGAGGGTGTACTGATAGAAAAGGATATTCTTGATTCATCTCAGTAGCTGCAACAAATTCCTTTGGCTGACTGACTCCAGCATGCTTAAGAAGAAGACTAATCTGAAGTAGTTCTGCATTCAACCTTCTTAATTCCTTCATTTCTACCTCCTGTTGTGAAAACATTTTCTCTAGTGAGAGCGATTGACCTTCTCCAGAGGAAGGATGTGTAACCTGGTTCTTTCCCTTCCCTTTGTTGGATCCTTTTCGGAGAGGGGGAAGTAGGTTACTCGAAGGATTACTTAGGTTCTGAGTAATTCTTTGATTTCGTGTACGCACACCTTCTTTATTTATGTCGGTGCGTACATCTTCTTGAGCAGGAACCTCTTCATCTGAGTCCCCTGAGTGAGCCTCATCTGGTGGATCAACAACAACAACATTGACGACATTGATTGATGCATAACTCATCGCATCCCTTCTATCAGCATTTCTGTGATATTGTCTTCTTCCATGTATTTGATGAGACATTGCCTTTTGTTGATTTGATTCCTCATGAACTTCTTGACAAACCGTAATTTGGAGGGAATCTCCTGATAATTTGGATCTTCGTTCTTCTTGAGGATTCTTCCCCAATCGATAAAAGACCAACTTTCTATGAGGAGGGGATTGATGATTTGAAAAAGTCCCCAGTCTGGTGGACTGGGGCTGTTCCTTCTGTTTCTGCTCAACTCCTCGAATCCTATTTGTTGATTCCGAGGGTTGGTTTAAAAGAGTCCCCAGTCTGGCGAGCTGGGGTGGCTCTTGACATGCTATGTCTGAGACTTTCTTAAAATCTCTCCTGATCTTGAGAACCTTAGTCTGGAAATTAGCTGGATGCATTAACCTGTATCCAATTTTATCACCTGGTTCAAATGACCGTTGGATGATTTATGACACTTCTGTCACTTGATGAAGTGCTTTCTCTATACGAGAGGCCTGTTCAATATTCTTGTTTGCTTGATGCAGGAGTAATTAAACAACTTGTTCTCTATATTCTTGATTTTGAGAGGAACTAGTTGAGGCATGTTCTTGGGAAAGATTTTGATTATGAACAAAGCCCATTGACTATGGTCGGCCATGGGAAATAACATTGCATGATACCATTTTCGGCGGGCTTTGCTGACTGGAGAGCACTGTGAAATGCAGTGCTCCATGAACACCCCATCCTATGACATGAATACCAGATGGGGCATTGGAAATTAACTGACGCAGTCTTCTTAGTGCACCAAGGCATGAACATTGAAGGGCTCTCTGCTGCTTTTCAGCCTTCAGATATCGAGAGACTAATAGAGACACCAAATCAGTCTGACGATGTAACCCTTCTATTATCTTAAGATGATTTTCATATTCATCATAAGATAATACTTTATTTTTCTACTGACAAAGAGTTTTCCATATGTTGATACGAATATCATGAATTTCATCTTCCGTCAACATTTCTGGAATGTCATACTGAGAGTCAGCCAGAGGCCAAAACATGACTGGCACTTCACCTTTTGCTAGTTTTTTTCTCATGTTCAGAATTTCCTCTTTACCATTTGATGAAGATTCTTCTACCTGATTTGACTAGAGTTGGTGTTTCCTTGTTGCTTCATTGGATTCAACATGATTGGTAGAGAAATCATTGATCAAACTAGAAGATGCATGACTTAGGGGTGGTTCGGAGAATGAACTACACCCTGGGATATCTTATGATTGAGAAAGTATTTCACCTACTAGCGATGAAGCATCAGACATGACTGGTTTCGCATTTGCAAGTGCCTCAAGATAAGAGGGCTTTCTCGGCACTACATTATCCACTGGATCATTTTCTGGGCAATGTGCATCACTACTGTGGAGAGGACTTTCGCAACGAAATTCATCATCATGGGGAGGATCGCTATAATGGGTTACAACAAAAGATGAGATCTCTTGCTCCTTGGTCTTCTGACCACACAGAGGGTTCCTGTGGCTCTCATCTGAAGATGAAACTTTGAGATCGACCGAATTGTCATGAAGCAAGCCTTCATGAGGAAGTGTTTTTTGAAGACCTTCGGAATTAATGTTCCCACTATTGGGAAATGAGGGAGTAGAATCTTGAATTTCAACATATAACTGTCTGAGGTCTTCAAGAACTCCATCATCAAGCAAGGCCTTGTTACAAATTGGATCTTGATCTCCTGACTGTGCTGGGCGGGTCTTTTTCTTATATGCCTTCTTACTCGCCTTGGAAACCACTTGTTGACGAAAGTGGCTGCTCTGAGCAGGTGTATGTGCCTGATCAGGAAATATGGCCAGGTTAGGCTGACGATCTCCACTCAAATCAAGTGTATGTGCCTGATTTGGTTGTCCGTATGATATGGGGGAGTATGCCCCACAACCCTCTTGGACTGGAATAGATGTGTGTGTCTGTTCTGGAGTGAATTATTGACGTGTCACTCCACTAGTAGGGATAGATTTATGTGTCTTTCCTTGAGATGACACTGAAGTTGTTAGATTATCCTAGCAGACATCCAGAATATGAGAAGAGATTTTCTTCTGCTCTTTCACCAGTTTAGAATATGCTTGGTGACTTCAGCTACCGGAATGAGAATATACGTCCATTTCGGGCTTGGAGTAGGTGTATGTGCCTACCCATGTCCTCCTTTTCATGTCATTGAATCCTGACAGTACTCAAGTGTGGGGGCAGAGAGTTGAGTCTGCCTCCTATTTGTTGTCGGGGCTTTCCGACTAACTTCTCTGAATGCTACCAAGCGAGATTGTTGGTAGGCTTGATTAGTACTAGCAGGTGTATGTGCCTACTGATTACACTTCGCCGAACGTAGTTGACGAGATTCATCATATTTAGTCAGATGAGCCTGCTGACTAGCTGATATGTATAAACAGGTGTATGTTCCTGCCTATAGTACTCTGCCGGAATTGCCTGGCGGGATTGGCGTGATGCTGCCAGACGAGTCTGCTAGACAGCGGAATTAAAACAGGCAGGTGTGTGTGACTGCTCATTTCTTGCCACCAAGTTATGTTGGTGGACTTATCCGGAGATGGAAGAGATGAGAACCTTCTCACTGTTAACCGGACTTCACCTCTGGCGATTCGTCTTGCCTGCTCGGGTTCAAGGAACCTAAGACGAACGCCTGGAGTCGGTACCCTCATCATGTTGAGGGAACACTTCCGCACGAGTCTAGCGGCGATTGTTGGTGGGAGCCCTCAGAAAGGACTCCTATCTGCTTGAATTATGGCCCTGAGGGACCCGCTCATTCACCTCCACAGAATAAGGGAGTGAATGGTGATTTCGTTCTGGGGATAATGACCCGAAATGGTTGGAGACGATAGTCAGCACCACCTGCTTCTTGATCACTGGTCGTCGTTGTCCAGATGACCGGTGTGAGTTGTTCAGTTGGAGGGATTTTTGGGTAGCCTCCAGAGTTGGGATGGTACCGTGTTGACGGTACTCCTTAACCAGTGCGTTTGATACCAAGCGTTGAAGATGCTGAGTAGGTTATATCATCCTCAGAGTGGACGATGATCCAGCAGGAGTAGCAGCATTATTCACAGGTGTGAACTTGAGAGCATCCATTCTAGAAATGTAGAAGATCTTGGAAAAGAGTGCCTGTTTGATATAACAGACGTAATCGAGATAAATTTAGCCACTACATCTTTTGGATGAGCACATATGTCAATGATTGTTTTTGTTGGCCTTCTTATTGATTGAAGGTTCAAACATTCCGATCGGTTTCTAATGAGTTTGTTCGTAGAACTGGAAACATCCAATGATTCCACATCCATTTGGACATACTTTCCAAAGGTATGTGCTCATTAGTTTTTGGACTGATGAGGCTTAGGAATTTTCATTGGTCGAGAGGATGGGTGGTCGGACTCATCACACATTTTTTAGGGGAATTATTGTCTACTCCAGTACTATCTTTATAGATTTAAGTTATGTTCATGAATCCTTATTACATTACCAAGTATAAAATGAGCTTTCCTTCAGATCTGACAATCAATGATCGATATGTTGGAAATTTAGAGAATCTTTTATATGTATTTGAGGTTCTTCATTGATAGAGAATCATCTATATTTGTTAGAGATTCTTAGTCAATGGTATCCTTTGATATGTAAAAGTTACTTAGTCATTATAATGACCATACTAGTTTTAAAGCCACTCAGTGGGGCACTTGAAGTTTATTGTCATTTAGAAGGACATGAATTATTTTAGAGTTGGGATCAAACCCGCAGATGGGCTACCTATGTATCCTTTGTTTAGAAAAGGAATCAGAACCCACGTATTTTGAGTAAGGGAGTATGGTGTTTATGATTTATGGCTCAAAGAAGGATGTCATAATTACTTTTACACTCTAAGCTCACGTGAGTCATGATCGGTGTGAGAAACAAGAGGTATTGGTAAAAATCAGAAAATTGTGCCATGAAAGATGCAATCATAAGAAATAATGTGGGGCATATGTATGTATGACTGCCCAGATAAATGAAGATTAGGATTTACTTTAGGGAAGAAATCCAGGAGCAGGGTCCATAAAGATATATGTGCTTCATTGAGATTTGAATACACTAACTTGGGGTTTACTCCTGAAAAGGAGGCCCAAATTAGGAGAGGACTTATGATTGGGTTTTACTCCTGATAAGGAATCCCCGATCAAGAGTAAATTAGGACTTGTTAAGAGAAATTAAGACTAGGGATTACTCCTGAAAAGGATGCCCAGGTTAAGAGACTTGAAAATTTTAAGGGACTTGGGTCTTACTCCTGAAAAGGAGGCCCATATTTGAGGCTGAGACTTATTCCTGAAAAGGAGGCCTAGGTTAAGGGAATTAAGGTTTGGGGCTTACTCCTAAGGAGGATGCCCAGTTTTAAGAATTATGGTTAGGGCTTACTTCTGAGGAGAATGCCCAAATTAGGGGTTTGGGGCTTACTCTTGAGGAGGATGCCCAAATTAGGGGTTTGGGGCTTACTCCTGAGGAGGATGCCCAAATTAGAGGACTGAGGCTTACTCCTGAAAAGGAGGCCCAGGTTAATGAGTTCTCTCATCATAAAGGATGAGGTTGAATGAATGAAATCTCAATCTTTAGTGACATAAAGATGTGTAAATCACTAGGTTTTGAGAGATATTCCACAGAATTCCTTTCAGATAAGGAAGTCAAATCAAGAAATCATTCCATAAATGGCTTTGAAGAGTGTCTTGAAGACTGAATCTTGAATAGGAGAGGTGCAATGGCTTATGATGGGTGAAATGGGCAAGAAGGGCACCCAAAAAGGCAGGGGCGCGCAAGTCCTGGCAGGCGCGTAGGTACTGCGTGGGCGCGCAAGTCCTGGTCGTGCAGGTATACCTGCGCGACACATGGGTACTTGTGCGATTGTTAATTAGCAGGGTAATACTTGAGCGACTCTTGGTTAAAGACTTTAGAATCCTCTTGAGGTTCTTCCAGAATAGGGGCGCACAAGTTCTATTGAAGGAGTAAGGCATCGCGCAAGTGTGGCCATTTCCCTTAAGGGATGGCCACTTAGGCGCGCAAGTGTTGATGAGTTTCCACACTTAGGCCTTCCTCCCCCTCTTTAGATCTTCCGTTCTAGGTAAGAAATTACCTTAGAAGTGTTTTGGAAGCTTTGAGAAGAGACTAGGGCACCGGGAGCTTAAATCTGAGTTTCTGGAAAAATTCCTCTCGAATGGGGGGCCCACAGGGTCTATTTATAGGCAGGAGAAGACCCCAGGCGGTTATCACTTAGGTTGCACAAGTCACTTGCGCGACCATTAGACGTCACACAAGTGGACTTGCGCGAAAGTGATAGAACTTGCACGGCACATGTGAAATGTTCTCCTTGTTAATCCCTTTGTCGATTTTTGATGTTTGTCTAAAGGTTGAATCACTTTGAGCTAAGATATTCCCCTTTTCCAATCTTTAGACTCTATGATGAAAGGAGCGTCAACAGGGATGTGATTATTTTTTCAAATATTTTTTGACAATTGACTCGTGGTATGGTATGTCATGAGAGTAAAGTCTGCATGCATCATTCTAGGAACTCAAAATTATTTTGGAATGTGTTTTATTTTAGGAATGTGTGGGAAAACAAGTTTTTGGTAAGTTGTTGAACATAATCATTTTTATTGGCTTATGAAATTGATTTGAAAAAGGTGACTAATATGAAATTATAAGTGGTAAAAAATGATACAATAATGTGAATAAATGGGTTTCTAAATGAGAAACTTGAACTATGATAACTTGTTTACCCTTGTTAACCATGATCTAGTTATAGGTTGGTTAAGGGTATTGTTAGCGCCTTGGTTTTGACTGCGTGAGAAGACATCAGAAAATGACTTGTTGTGACTATTCCGCTAAATTAAATGTGATAAAGTTGTGTTTTGTGTCCTAAGATGTGGGTTTATCATTATAGATTAATGTATCAATGATGAATCATGTTGACAGGATGACAAGGAGAGATGGATTTAGATGCACTACCAATAGTGGAACCTGATGCACTAATAATTCTGAGTGAGGAAGTAGTGGATAAGATACAAGAGAACTTCAATCCCTTCATTAAATTCATGGAATGATACCTAGGGTGGGTTGTGATGAGAATTTATGACCTAATAACGGAGTCTTAGTTGATTTAACCTCCAAAATTTACTAGAGAGGGTGGACCTATGGTAGCTGAGTTTTGGGTTGAGTCGATTGAGATGGAACTTTACCATTTGTAGACTCATGCTGAGGAGAGGGTCAAGTAGGCTACTTATATGCTTACGGGATTAACAAATAATTGGTGGGACATCCAAGATCATACTGAAAATACTGTTTTTATTTGATGGAAGGACTTCTTGGATTAGTTCATGGATAACTTTTACCTATATTTGCTCATACAGGAAAGGGAAGCTGAGTTTATCGGACCTACTTAGGGGAGTATGTCCATAGAAGACTATGTTGGATACTTTATGGATTAGAAATTATTTTTACAGTGTTAGAGGAAGATGAGTATTCTTCATCAAAATGATTTCATAATGGACACAAGTGTGAAATTAAGTATTATGTCTATATCTTTAGGAAGAGTAAAATTTCAAAAATAGTGATTCACTCTCTCATATCAGAGGGGAACATGAAAGAGGATTCTAGTTGTGGATGGGTGGTTTGTACTAGATGATATATAGGTATGCCTTCTGAGAGTAGGAAGAATATTTATGATAAATTTAGCTAAATAAATGTGAAGTAGAGTGGCCAGTAAGGGGGATCAATCACTTCGAATCCTACCAAAGTACTTTTCCACAAGTGTGGTAAGTCGAGAAAATTTCGCATAAATTATCCCCCACCAAAAGGGGAATGTTATGCCTACGTCACAATATGACATCTATAGAGGTTCTTTATGAACATGATTCATATAATTGTCAATGGTGGAGATATCTAGATCCATGGCATGGGAAGCGGATCATCTACACCATATTAGTCTGGTAGCTATATTTCTAATGGCTGAGGTAATAGAGGTAGTGGACATGGTGTTTATAGCAAAGATCACCCATATAAGAAGAGTCGTGCAACTCAGGGGAGTCAGATGACATTATAAGAAAGAGGTGTATTATAGTTGAATGTAATGAATACTACACTTAAGGAAAATAAGGTTAGTATATTGATTGTTAGTAGTATTATTCTTAAGGGTTATACATTTTTTGATGCCTTATTTGATAATGGTGCCTCTCATTCCTTTATATCTGCAAAGCGTGTTAATGGTTTGGACCTGTGGATGGAGTTTGTGAGTGGGTTAAATATGATAGATAAAATAATGGGTGTAAGGTCTAGAGATATATATTTTTTCAAGGGATCTTCTCTCGAAGTTGGAAAGTATCATTTTTTGTGCGATATTTACATCCTAGATATGTCAATATTTGACCTGAATATTGGTATGAACTAGCTAGCAGCATACTAGGCCCACATCAATGGTTACCATAGGAGATTATATTTTATGCCTCCTAAGGGTGAAAATTATATTCATTGAGGAGAATGGGATATCCTGGAAGGTGATTAGAGCCAATTACTCAGCAACTAGGAGAGATCATATACCAGGATTCTAGTTGTTTACTGGATGATGATGGTGTGGAGAGAAATATCCTTCCACTAATGGAGGAACATTTTCATAATGTTTTCCCTAAAGAATTATATAGTTTTACACCTAATAGAAATGTGGAATTCACTATAGAGATCATTCACATGGCTTATCCATTTTTTATTCCACTATATAGAATAGACCTGATAGAGCATCAAAAGCTCAAGAGTGAATGAGAGGATTTGTAGGATAAGGGGTTTATCTGTTCGAGTACGTTTCCTTGGGGATCACCAATGTATTTTTGCAAAGAAGGTGGATAAGAGTTTGTTCATGTGTTTCATTTACCAGAAGTTGAACCAAATGAATATTAAGAATCGATAACCTCTTCCACATATTGGTGATCTATTTGACCAATTAAGAGGAGCTTATGTGTCCTTAAAGATCAACGTGATATTGGGGTATCATCAGATGAGAGTTAGTACTTATGATATATCAGGGACTGGTTTCAGAAGAAATTATTTCCTTTATGAGTTTTTCATAATGATTTTGGGGTTAAATAATTCACCAACAGTGTTTATTCCCTTAATGAAAAGAATATTCCATCTATACTTGGATCAATTTGTTGTTGTGTTCATGGATTTCATATTTATGTACTCCAAAACCCATGATGATCATCCCCAACTTCTAAACATCATCCTGAGTACACTGAGAGAGTATCATCTATATGCCTAATAATCACTGTACAAATTTTGGATTTACCAATTACACTTTTTAGGACACATCATCCTAGAGGAAGGTGTGTTAGTGGACTTAGAGAAGGTTCAACCAGTGGTATCTGGGGAGAATCCCAAGAATGTACTCAATATCTATATCATTATTGAGTTAGCTGGATTCTATAGAAGATTAATCCATTTTTTTTAATTTTCTAGTGCCACTTTTTGGATTGACAAAAAAGGGGATAACTTTTGATTGGCTTAAAGCATGTGATGAGGCCTTCTGGGAGTTTAAGATGCATTTGACATCAACACCAATCATGATCCTACCAAATATGGGCGAGGAGTATATGTGTATCATGATGATTTTGGGATTGTATTTGGAGTGGTGTTTATGTAAGGATATTGTGTTTTGGTGTATGGGTCTTGGTAGTTGAGGCCTCATGAATGGAACTACCCTATACAAGACCTCAAGTTTGAAGTATTGGTTTATGCCATGAGGTGTTAGATAAACTACCTGTTGGGAGATAAGTTTATGGTGTTTAATGATAAAATGATCTTAAAGTACATCTTCTCACAATATGATTTAAATCTTAAGTAGTGAAGATAGGTAGAGTATATGAAGTAATTTAATTTTTGATCTAGAATATGTTCCTAGAAAAGAAAACATTGTTGAAGACACATTGAGGAAGAAAAATCAGACTCATCCATCTTGGGATACTAGTATTTAGTGTATGATTATGGATTTAATGGATGAGATGCATGTGTTGGTTTAGAAGTGTCAAGAGAAGAAGTCTCTAGTATCAGTTTCATTAGATTCTACACTTTTGATATAGATCCAAGATAGGCTATATGAGGGTCCAGAGTTTTTGACATCGAGGGAATGCCTTGAAGGTGGAGAGTCACCTTCATATTGAAGCATATATGAGGAAACGATCACCTATGTCAGGAATCAGGTTCTTGTTCCTATGAGCATGCGAGAGGAGCTAATGTGGGAATTTTATTCCTCGATGTGGGAAGTACATCCAAGTATGAAAAACTTTTCTTTGACATATGATGATAGTATTGGTTGCTAGGAATGAATAAGGAAAAATAAGGGTTTTTGACATGATTCTATACCTGTTAGAAAATGAAGGCTAAGCATCAATGAACTAGGGTTTTACTGTAGTTGTTTCCCATTCCGAAATAAAAGCGGGATGAAATGATAATGGAATTTATGTTGGGTATTACTATGAATATAAGGAATAATGATGATATTTGGGTTTTTGTTGATTGAATAATAAATTTATGGAATTTATTACCTATATGGGGGACTTTTTCAGTGAATCATATGGGAGACTTGTTTGTTCAGGAGATAATTCATCTTCATAGGGTGCCCTGAACTATAGTTTCAGCTCATGACCCACATTTTAGATCATGCTTCTAGTAGGGATTTTAGAAATATCTTGGTATAAATGTTTTATTGAGTACATTTTTTTTACCCATAGATATATGGTAATTCATAGCACACGATGTAGGTTCCTGAGGATATGATGCAGGCATGTGTTCTAGACTTCGATGAGTCATGGGAGAAGCACATATATTTGGTAAGGTTTTCCTATAACAAAATTTATCAGGAAAAAATATAGATGGAACCATATGATTATATTTATGGTAGGCTGTATAGATCACCAGTATGTTGGATGGGGGTAGCTGAGTCATATTTTTTCATACAGACTCTCATATAGGAGAAATTGAAGCAAATAAAATTGATTTAAAAATTCATGGCTATAGATTAGAGTAGGTAGAAGTAATATGCTGATAGATGGAGATGGACCCTAGAGCTTAAAAAGGGTGGTCATATATTCCTTTAGGTTTCAACTAGGTTGGGTTACTGTGGGATACAGAGACATGGAATGTTGGTTCCAAGGATTTTCGAACCATTTGAGGTTGTGGATTGAATCAGGACGGTGGCATACTATTTGGGTCTTCCACAAAAGTACATCGCTATAAAGGATATTTTCCATGAATCATGGTTATAGTGGTATCATCCTAACCATTCTAATGTGACCGATGTAGATGAGGGTGACCATGAGATAAATGTGTCCTTTGAGAAGCATCTTATATGTGTTTTGGCTTGCGATAAAAAAGTTTTTTGGGGGAAAACTATGCTGATAGTTCATGTATTATGCAAACATGGACGTGTGTAAGAGGATACATAGGAAATGGAAGTTTTTATATGGGCTTAGTGGCACAATCATTTTGGCTAAATTTTTTTGAGATTCTTGGGAATGCAGCTCGAGGACGAGCTATTATAAAGTGGGGAGATTGTAAGAACCTGGACTTTTCTAGAGTGGACTAGAGATTGAATTAAGGTACTGTTTTTTTCTTATTTGAGTAATTTTCATTTGGGTTTTACTTTCTGGTGTGTATGGGTAAAAATTTAGAATCATTGAATAAAAAGGGGTTGTTCACAGTTGGCGCACTCTTAGAGAAAACTATGCACCCCAGACTAGTATGTTGTGAAACCCTAGATAGTGGGGGGTTTCATGGTTGACACATGGTTTGTCAAATAATGTGACCGAAAAAGAGAAAAAATGCACCCCTATAGAAATAGGTTCATGGTTCGCACACAGTTTTGGGAAATTGTTCTCCCATAACAAGGAAACTATGTGTGGTATTTTTGACTTCCCTAAAATTGGTTTTTAATCCACCCAAACCTCAAAAACTTCCCCATTTTACCCAAACTCAAACCCTTGTTATTTTGGATTATTTTAGATATTTACTGATTCATTCCTAGGATTTCTAACATCTGTTCTTTGTGATTAAAATCCCAGATCAATGATATTATCCTCTCGTGGTAAGTGAATCATATCTCATTGCTTTCCCATTAATCCTCATTCATTCTCTTGTTCTTTTGGGAGATGTTATCATATATTTTCATAGTTTTTGATCTATATTTGATGAATATAGATCTAGTATTATAGATATAGATATATATTGTAATGATCTTGATTTCCTTAATTTAGATTTAGGGTTTTGAGATATGAATCTAAACCTGCGTCACTATATAGCTCAATTTTTGGGATTTCTGTTGGTCGATCTTTATCAAGAAATTGAGGTAGGTGGTCTAAAATTCCAATCCCACAGCCGTTATTTTGATTACATGTTTGAATTTTTTATAATTTATATATTTATTTATCACTTAAAATACATAATTTAATTAATTAATGTGATAAATTAATTAATTGAGATAGTTGTGAGATTTTGATATTTTGGATCAATGAAAGAGATAATTATTTGGAGAATTAATTATGTGATTTTGGGATTTGTGAATTTGATAATAAATTGTGGGAATTATTTATGAGGGAATTGATATGATTTAATTGATTAATTAATTATGGAATTAATCATGGGATATAGATGTTATAAATTTAGATAATTACTTTTTGAATTAATTATGTGGTTTCGGGATTGTGTGTTTGAATAGTTATTTAGTGAATTAATTATTGGATGTTGATACTATGAAAGGATTAATTAGTTAATTTTCAAATTAAATAATATAATTTCATTAATTTATTTGTGAATTTATTAATTGAAGATGTGATAGTTAATTGTGATAAGAATATTAATGTGTTTAATCTTGGTTGAAGTGAAAATGTGAAAACATGTGGTAATGAGATACATTTGATGTTTTGATAAGAAATGATGCATATTCATACTTTATAAAAGGGATTCTAGACATGATGATATACACCATTGATATACCTGAATTGTTTTTAAATGGGGTGCTACACATGATGATTTACACCAATGATAGATCTATATATTTGGTTGTTAAAGGGGGTTATAGACATGAAGATCTACAACAATGATATTTTCTCATGATAGATAATTGGGGTGGTAAACAAGGTGTACTATGACAATGATATATATTCATGATTGGGAATTAGGGTGATAAAAATTGTGTTCTATTCCCATGATATATATGCCTGATTGATAAAAAAGTTACTAGATATGGTGTTATACTCTGAAAAGATTGGCATTGGAATATAGTTCCCAGTGGTAATTGTAACAAAATATGATTTGAAAGTGTCACATGATTCAGAACCAGTGTGGGATGAAGTAGTTTTTAAGGTATGGGTGTCCTTAGTAACCTGGTATTATATGTAGTTTAATAATGATTAATTGATAATGTAATAGATATTTACTTATGCATTATAATTAATTCTTTATACAACTGCATACACTTTTTATTTACTAGATTTTCTTTTGGAAACCATTGGAGGTGTCCTACTAAGTTATTCTCACAACATACTCAGGCATCCTGATTGGTGCTTGAATAGATTTCATTGATGTGGGATAGGTTTCGAGAAAGCGACCCATGTTAGATGGCTGGGTCAGAATGGGGCATGGTTGAGGGAACCAAACTTGGTTTGGGACCCATTGGGATTCGTCAATGTCTTTATTTTGTGCTGTATTTTAGACACTTTACATGCACTATATCTTGGTAAGTTTTTTCTTTTTTTTTGGATATTGCACATCATTTGTTTTGTTTATCATGAGTTATTAGTATTGTTTATTGTTATATATATGCTTCCTCTATTGTTTTTTTATATTTTTTACTAGTGAATTACTCTGATAAAAAATGGTATAGTCTCCGCATGATCGACTTATCAGGCCCAATCTAATAGTTTTCATCCTGTGGAATACATGGAGGTACGCTTGAGGTCATGTGAATGATCAGCTCCAAGTATTGGTGTGTGTTACCTAGTCCAGGACGTCATATCCAGTGAAGGGAAAGGGCCCTAAAACACGTTTCTGAGGATAATAGAGATGTCTGATGGATGCGATATTATTACATAATCTAGATGGAATCTATAGGTAATTTAATCAATTAATTATTTATTCCTAGGGTACTTGTAGATATTACACATGGGTTTTGTTTTGATTATATTATTTTTACTAGTCATGACTTATGTAATAACTCTTATAGGTATTAAATTATACTATTTTTTGGATTATATTTATGTTGTATTATCTTGTGATGGATATGAATATCGAGGGTATAGAATCACCATGTTACTTTAGACCCCTTAATGCTAGTTAGTAGCCTCTTTCTTACGAGAAGGAATGCATGAAGTTATGTGTATCTTCGGCTCAGACCTAATGATTTGGGTCAGGGTGTTACATAACTGCGGTAAAAAAAGAAAAGGAAAGTATAATATTGTGGATAAATAATCATGACCTTATTCCCATAAGGTAGTGGAGAGGTAATGCCTACATGATTTCTATATTGGAGTGATAATTCCACATTCAATTCTCGTAGTCATCTCATGAGACATAGAACTTTAAAAAATTCATTTTAGGGAGATACAAGACCCCCTTTCATTATCTATACATATGTGTGACTCTTAAAAATCAATAATTATATCATTAAGAACACATTAAATTTAAATTTGTTTCATATTGTTTCTAAAATGTATTCGAAAAATGGAATATTCCAAAATCCATCAATAATCAGGATATGATAAACCGATGGAAAAAAAATTGGTATCCAATGACAACACGTATCATTATAGGTAAATAACATTAAATTTAGATAATTAATTATATGTTTTCTACATTGTATAGATAAATATAATTTGTTTTAGTCAATACTTTACCCAATATATTAATGTAGGTTTATCTAGGTGAACAACCCTCAATAAAATGAGTAAAATGTAGAGTATTCACAAAGGAAAGACATTGGATGAAAATATTTTACAATACATAGTAGATTTTAAGAAATAAAAAAATGAATATGGATCATTAAAATAATAGATAACAAAATTAAGGAATGTTACCATATTGAAATGGAAAATATAGAAACAAATACATAGAATAACATGACCCAAATTAAATTTAATACTTAAGGAGAAATAATTTTAGTAAAGAAAATCATTATGGGTTGATTAACATTTAAATTTAAAGACCTTGAAAGAGAGGGATTGGTATTTAGAATGAAATTACTATAAATAAAATATATTTTATTATATATTATATCAAATATTAATTTTAAAAAATATTTAAATTAAATTAGTTTTGTAAAATAAAATATGTATCAATGAAATGAATTTGAGTTGTAAAACACATAAAACCATTGTAACATTTTAATTAAAACACATTTAGAGATAGAACCTTAAATATCCTAAAATATAATAGAATCGTAATATAAAAATATGTTGGTGTAGTAAGTACACCATACAAAAGAAAACATGGGGTAAAACATTAACATGTACGAAGGAATTGAAATTTGAGATGAAGAAACCCTTACAATAATTTCATTATTCAAACTAAAAACCCATGAAAGATATAACATGTTACATATTTTCAAGTATTTTTGATATCATGAAATATTTTAAAAAATAAATTCATAGCCAATATACATAAACCACAAAAATGAATAATGTGTCATGTATGAATCATATCTCAATGAAACAAAAATTTACTGTAAGAACGGTTGCCTCGTGTCTTGATTCACTCTTCAATTTTGTTTAATGTCGAAGAAAAAAAAGACTATATTTTTAAAATAATTATTAGTAACATAAATCATCTATATTTAATATTATAATATATATATATTATTATATGTTATTTAATAATTATATATTTTTTACTTATGTCAGTTACTTGATGTTTTCAATCAATGTTTCGGTGGAACTTTTAGTTTGATGAGAATAGTTAAAGGTGTTGTGAAATAGCATAATACTATCTCTAATTTTATATTTTATTTATTTTATTATTTAATTAGCACAAACATTATTCAATTAAATAGTTTTCTCATATGGACATAAATTAAAAAATGTGCCTCGATATGTTCATTTTAAATGGTTAAATTTACAGTGACTATTTGTGGTTGATATAGAAGAAATAAAATTTAATATACTAATTTAAAAATATTAACAGTGTCATAAATATAATTTTTTTTATATTATATACATTTTATTAAATTTATCCATTGGAGGAAGTAATTAAAAATAAAATATATTTTTCTGTGGGGGTCATGGTTCGCATGTACAAACAGATGATACTCACATTTTTCATTGAATGATATGTTTTAGAAATTAAAATAATATACTATTTTAGAATAAAATTTAAATTATAAATATCATATTTCTATATTAAATAATGTTTTTTAATAATCCATATTAGGAAATTATGAAAAATAATTTTTTTTCATTCATGGAGGTGGTTGTCCACATGTACACATAAACAATGGTTTCATTTTTCAAATGGGAAGTGAGAGGGAATGATGGTATATAGTGATTTTTATTTTAATAATGAAAATAAAATTATATATTTCATATTTATATATAAATTATGTCATAATAAGCATCCATGCGAGTTGATACTGAAAAAAAAAGATACCACTCCATGAAGGTCATATTCCTCACATACACATGAGTAACATTTTATTGTTTTTATAGTGGATGGAATGGAATAAATATTGGATTTTAGATTAATATAATAGAATTTATGTTTAATAGTTATACTGAGCTTATTATTATACTATGTTTAGGGTAGTTTTGGAAGATGGATAGTAAAAATAAAATGGTTAGGAGTACACAATTCTTACATCGAGACCTTGAACATCCTCCTAATGAACTTAATAGAATTGAAGGACTTGGGATAACTTATAATGAACTTGGGAATTAGGAAATACATGAGAATTATATGAGAGGAAACTTGGGTATGGATTCAGGGAAATTTATTAATGGACATGGATCATTGAAAGTGTTTATGTGATCCCCTTTTAAAAGTGTATAAGGTCTCTTTTGTGAATACCCATTATTTTTCAATAATGAAATGACACTTTTCAATAGTTAATGACTCTAAAAGTTTGAAATACATTTTGGATGATATTGAGTCAATAAATACTCCCAAAATAATTTACACATGATGAAAACATGTTTTTTTACCATTAGTGTTTTTACAATTTTCAATTTTGATTTCAACCATTATAACTTGTTTTTAACTTAGTAATTTTTATTTAATTTTAGAAATATAAGGTAAAATATATTACTAAATTTGGGTTTACTTAACAAAAAATTATCATATATTTAGCATAATGAAATTCCCAAAGAGGATAAAAGTAAAATTTAAATTAAAATATTTAATATATAGAAAAACTATTTTGTCGAAAGATATTATTTTTTTCATCATTAATTGTTATTAATATTATTTAGAATTATTTAAAAATTAAATTAACTATTATATATTTCTATGTATATATATATATATAAATATTATATAAAGTTAAATATATAAAATACATTAAAAAAATTTATATAAAAACTACACAACATAATAATGTAATTCATTATAAATAACCATTTCACCATTATCATGGTTATTGGCCCTAATCTTAATAATGATACTTTCATGCCTAAAAATTAAATTATACTTATTAGATAATATGTACCTTTAAATTTTGAAAATAGTTTTAGATAATGTTGTAACTATGTTCAAAAATTAGGAACATAGGGTTTTTAACCGAAATAATGTTTTAAAATTTATAAAATCTATTATAAACTAATTTTTTGTCTAAAAATGATTTCATAAATATTCACAATATAATTATATACTAATAATGTCATAAAATTCACGGTGTATTTTAAAACAATATTTTTCATTATTCACCTAAGAATCCTTTTTTATAAAAATATCAAATATTTATTAGTAACTAATAATATCAAGTTAAATATAGAAATGTTGTGTATTTTTTAAAATTAAAATTATGAAATTTTAGAATTAAACCTTAAAATAAAATCAGACAATATCATTAAAAATAGTTTGTATAGGAAAATGAATTTCTTTATATATCAATTATTATTAATTTAATGATAAAACATTATATAATAAATAAGTATTATATTTCACTATAATAATAATTTAATAATAATTTATTTAGTTTTCATTAAAAAAAATGTAAAACCCATACGTAAGACCCCACTGTTGAGTCAAATATCTTCTTTTAACTTCTCTATTATTTTTGTTTCGGAAATCCCAAACTCTTTATTAATTACCTAATTACTAAATAATTTATATTCAAAGTAGTTTAAGAATAAAATCTTTTATCATTTTACCATACTTTCATTAAGATTTTTTTCATATTTGATCATAATTTTTTTTTCATATTCATACGATAATAATCGTACTCATGAGTTTTTGAAAAATGGTTCATTCCATTATTATCATAAAGAGCCTGGATACAATTTCTTTTATACACACTAAATATGATTTTTATCGTACATAGTGTTTAGTTTTTATACTAACAATATTTTTGTAATGATATAAATCATACTGACTCTCAAAACAAAAATCATCAGACCCCTTTACATTTAGTTTTCCAAAATCCAAAAAAAATTATCGTAATGAAAGGAAAACCATTAAATAAATTTTTTTTGTGTATTATGTTTAAACATCTATTATAACATGATGGCATTGTTTCAGTTATATTATGACTATTAGAGTGCCATATGTCCAAGTACTGCCAAAATTTCAGGAGAAAATTCAAACGTTGGAGTCCAAGACAACCATTGGGATGAATGAATATAAACAGTAGGTCATTTAAACGAGCATAGATAAAATTCTTCTAGATTTTTGAGACACTATTTTAGAGCTATACCAAATCTACTACATGTGAAATCCTTGTTGTTTTCAAGTCATGAACTTCTTGTTCCATATACTTTTAACTCTCAAGATTTTGGTTTTTCTTTGTGCGATGCTTCTTGTTGTGATTATTACTAAGGGATTTCTTGGTTAGGAAGAAAGTGGTGTCAATATTTTGCAGATCGAGGGCTTCTCAGGCTAGGAGGATAGAGGTACCGATCACCTTCTTGATCAAGGACTAGTAGGGATAGAAAGACAGAGGTGGATCATCATATTGAGTGCTTGCCCTAGTGTTTCTAAGATAGACATACTTGAAAGTAAAAAATCAAGGGACCACTATCCAAGGTTATTGGATACCCACCTCTTTGGGTTAAAATAATTATATTTATTTTCTGGATTAAAATTTATACTTCACTTTAATATAAAGTAATTTCTTTAAATATTCATTTTTCTATTATCTATTCTATGATTACAATCTTTGTAATTACGATTTCTATGATTACAATCACTTCATTTAATAAATACAAGATTCAATATGATTTATGATATAATTTTCAATTGTTTCAATTTTTTTATCATAACATTTGGGATTACAATACATATTATGATTAATCTGATTAAATTTCCTTCTTATTGTGAATACGATTAAATACAACACGTGGAATACATATTAGAATCTACCTGATTATGATAGTTTTATATTATGATAGGTTTATAACTGGACCCAAGCATTAGTTGGATTAATTGTTTTACTTCATAAGAGATTTTTTATTTAAATTAGCATAAATTATTTTAAACTAAATACCTTTAGGAATAAAAACAAAAGTTTTTAAACATACAATTCACCCCTCTTGTATTTTTCATTATGTATATACAGTATGATCCAACAATTGGTCTCATATCCAAGTATTTATAATACTAATACTAACAATTGGTATCAAAAGAGGATTCACCTTATCATATATTTTACTTGAATATTATATTTTTTTCTTTTTTAATTTAGTTTTATTTCTTTTATAAATGTTTTGTTTATAAATATTTATTACACTAATGTTTATTATAAAAAAATAATTTTTTATTATTTTAAATATTCTAGGACTAAGTGTCTGTATAATTGACAATATAAATCCCACAAGACCACCAAATTTTTATGGAAATGATTATGAATATTTCAAAGATAGAATAAAGACTTTGGTGATCAACACAAGAGTTGATTACTTTGTTATGCTAACTGGCGTCTATAAAATTCCCTAAAAAGAAGTTAGAAACTTTACTAATCAATAGAAATAGAAATATCAATAGAATTATAAGCTATTGAATACTTTACTTTATTCTATGACTAGAAATATATATATATCTAGATTTTATCATGTGAAGCAACTAACAATATTTGAAAGAAGTTAGAAATCACTCATTTTGGAACTTCCAAAGTTGTTGAGACTAGAAGATCCATGCTAATTGTAGATTACCAGGCTTTCAAATTCCCTTATGGAGAACATGTTATTAAGGTACACAAATGTTTATGAAAATAGTTAATAATTTAAAAGCTATTGATGAAAAAGTATTAGATGATGAAATACTTGTGGAAAATATTATCGACATCATTCCAAATTATTGGGACTAAAATATAATAGTAGTTGATGAATAAATAATGATTACTAATGTTACCCTTGATGATATTTTTTGGATCTCTTTTGCAATATGAGAACAGATTGAAAATAGATGCCCATAAAGTCAAAAAAAATAATGGTAGAGTTTTATTTACTTCTACTTTAAAAAAATGAAAGATCAAACTATTAAAAAAATATTTATGTCATCAAACAAAGACAATTTGATTATTCTATCAGACTCAAGTGATATAAAATATTTTAAGAATTAGTTGGCCAATCTTGCTCGAATAGTGAACATGATTTTTGGTAAAAAGGATTTTCAGTATCAGTTTAAGAAAAGTGACAAGTAAATTAATGATAATAATGATTATAAAGTTTTCTATTAAGAATGTAAAAGATATAGACACATAAAAATTGATTATCCAAAAATAAAATGAAATTATTGAAAGGGAAGGAATTCTAATAGAAATTAGAAAATGTATTACAATCTAAAAGGAAATAATGTCATAAAATCCAATGACTCATGGATTTCTAGTGTAGGATATTATTCTAATGATTCTTTAAACAATAAGAATTTGAGATATAATAATATTGGTCTCTATTCCAGAATAACATTTGAAAATTAATGTTTTATAGAAAAGGTACACACATATTATTCTTTAAAAAATATTTCTTTAAATGAAAATTATCATGATGAGAAAGGTTATATTTTTTTGGATGAATAAAATTCACCAATAGAAGATAATAATTCACCTTTATATGATGAAGTCTCTATATTTGTAAAATTTATTAACAATAAAAATTTTCTAGTTTTTATGAAACATGACAAAGAAAATTATAGAATTTATGTTTTTAAAAATGAAGTATCATATCTCCCAAAAGATCATGATAATTTTTTTGAAATCGATTCAATTTCTAAAAACCTTGAAAAGGATAATTATGATAAGGAAAACCTTTCTAAGGATCTTGGAAAAGTGATTTCTAATTTTTTTTTGAAACAAAATTCAAAACAAAAAATATTGTTTGTGGGAAAAAGGAATTAGTTGTAAAGATAAAGTCTGATATTTTTTCACTTAAGAAACTTTTATCAAATTTTTCTTTTGGAAGGTAGTGTTTTAATAAGATGTGTAAACAAATTATTCCTTATTGGAATAGTTCTATAATTGGTTATTATCCTTCAAAACCTATTTTTATCAAAAAATATTTTATTCCAAAAAACTCCCCTTTTTGTACTAAATGTCAAAGTGGATGGAATTGGAATAAAAATTATTCCTTAAATAAAATTAAATCCTTGGGATTCCACAAATCTGATTTTTCAAGACAAACGTGGGTTCCTAAAATTTTATTTACTAAAATTTCCAGACCCATGAATGTTTTGGTTCCGAAAATCTAATTGTTTTGTATTCAGTAAAACTAATATAGTACCAACAATAGAAACATATGGTACATGGATAGTGTATGTTTTAGTAACTTGACTAGAAATAAATACTTATTCAAAAAGATTATTTAAATGATAGGATATATCATTTTACAATTTATCAGCATGAAAGAACAACTTGCTGATATATTTATAAAACAACTACCTTTTGATATATTTGAATACATTAAAAAATCTAGGAATGATCACTATAAATTAATGATTCATATCTACTTATTTCTTAATCCATCCCCTTAAATTAAGTTACTCCTTTTTAGGGGGGGGGGGTTCACATGTTTTATGTTTTATAAAAAAATTAATTTTTTTTCTTAACCAATATATTTGTTCATACCCAATATATTTTTCCGTACCCAATAAATTTTTTCATAATTATTAAAAAAAATTCATAGTCTAAAATTTTTTTGTACTCAAAATTTTATCATATTCAATTTCTTTATTCTTGTACTCAAAAAAAATTTCATGCTCACAATTTGATCGTATTCTAATTATTTCTTCTCATACTTAGAAAATTTTTCATACTCAAAATTTTATCGTATTCAATTTCTTTCTTCTCGTACTCATATATTTTTTTGTACTCAAAATTTTATCATATTCAATTTATATCTTCTCTTTCTTAATATTTTTTTTCATACTCATAATTTTATCATATTAATTTTTTTATTCTCCTACTTAGAAAAAAATCATACTAAAATTGTCTTCGTACTCAAAATTTCCATAGAAAAATACATTGAAAACAATATATTTATCCTCATACTCTAGAAGGTACAATTTATTACCTTACACTTTCTTTTCCAATTATAATTGTTGGTATTTCATTTTTTTTCATTTTTTAATTGTTTATCTGATTCATGATGACAATAGTAAATCTATTTTTGGTTTAATAATAATCCCAAGAGTTCAAATATTTTCAACTATTGGATTTTTTTATCTAATATGGGCCATAGAATCTCAATGGTCTTATTTATTCACATATATAAATTGACCCCACCCTATTCCACATCAAATTTTCTCATCTTTGTGCTGAACCTATGCTTACCATCAAGTTTTCGAGTCTGTTATATTTTCTTGATCAGAATATTTAATTGTACTCATGTCAGAATCATGGTATACATCCCCCAAAACAATAAAACCAAAAAATTTCTTAGGGTTGAAATTATTCAAACAAGGGTTAGTTAGCATACATTTCTATGATAAGTATGATTATCCCTTGAAAATAATTATTAACTTTCAAGGATGAGAGTTTGTTTGTGTAGAAAACCACAACACCAAAAAATATTCTATTCTTCCTAATGATGTTAAATAGTTTTATAGTACTTTTGAGGTTTTTGATGATTTAAAATAAACCTTTTACATCTTTTATAGAGATATTAGCATGTCGGAAAAATAATAAGGAAACATCATAGGTGTACTATCAGAGGGTGTTGATTTTTTTTGTTTATAATAAACTTCTAAAAGAAAATGGAACATTTATTAATAGTAGAGACAAATAAAATATTTTGAAGTTCATGAGTCTAAAAGAAAAGTGACTCATTTATCATCAGAAATTCACCTTACAACTCTCTGAATACATGGTTTTTTAATTATTAGAATAGGTGATAGAGAAACTCTTAAGGATTTAGATATTTCTATTCTATATTATTTGTTGAATATGAGAATGATAAATATGATGGGTTATATTTTCATAACCATTAATTGTTTGAAGTCTGGTGCTGCCAAGTCTCAACTAATTATGTTTCTGGCAATTTTGACCAAGTCCATTTTAGAATGTTTGAAGTTTTGTAATCTTCTACTCAAATCAACATCAAGAAATTTGAATGTTCCTTGGATTGTTGATTATAAGATAAAGATGTTAAAATTTATTTTTTATTCATAATCAATGATGTTTGTTAAAGATGATGAATCTGATGCTTTAAAATAAATAGTTAGAGGAAGTCAAGGTTTTCAAAAATAATGAGTGCCGATTGTTTTTGAGAATTAAAATAAAGATAATTAAGAATATTCCTAAAAAAATAATCTAAATAAATAAAATAATGAAATAGATTCCAAATAGAGAAAGGATCATTCTGAAAGAAAATAAGGAGACCCATAGTTTTGTCTTAATCTAGTATAATCCCTAGATGAAAAAACTCGGACTAAAGAAACTCATAAGGATGATGAGAAGAAAAATTAGTTGTTTTAGATTTAAAAAAAGAAACTGATATGATAGAGATAAGTGAGTATCTTAGCGAATAAGATTAAATAATTGAAGAGGAATAAAAGAAATAATAAGAAGAAAATCGGGAAGGTGAGCATGACAAATAATCGGATCAATAACAAGATTCTCAATCAGACACGATACCTATAATATCTTCTCAACAAACCTCATCCATGATACTAACTATAATAGTAGTGTCTTTAATGAAAGACACTTACTGAAAAAAATCGGAAACAATCATCTATATATCAGATAAAGAGGAAGAGACCAGATCCGATAAATATTAGAATCAGAATTTGGATGATAATGTTGCTGGAAGTCATTAGTGATAACATCTTGATTATGAGGAAGATAATGATTCATTAAATATAGTCTCTTTGAAAAGATATCAGTATATTGTTCAATCCATTTGGAGAATTTATAATGAAATGAATTATTTACCAAGCATTTAAGGGAAGAATGATTTGGTTATAGATAAAAAAAATATAAGATTAAACTCAATCAAGATTCTAGTACCAAGACTGATAGGTCTTTATGCTAATTTTAAAGTGACCAATGAATGTAAAAAGAACACATAAAGTCTTAAAAAATTGATTAAGTGGTAAAATAATTCTAATTCAAGTATCAAACTTCATGAATATTCAATTGACGGTATTTTGAAGCTTATATAGGAATTAAAAGTTGCATTCAAAGAATTAACTAGTGATACTGATCAAAAAATGAAATACCTCTAAAGCATAGATGATTATCAATCCAAATAATTCAAAGAGATTTAAAATTAGATAAATTTTATTCAAGTAAAACATTCAATTATTATGTTTTACAAAGATTAAATAATCTATTTGAAAAATCAAAATGAATTTATGATTAATAGAGTTGATGTTCAGGATCAGAAAATCAAATCTCTTGAAGTCAAGATTCATACATTGGAAGAAAAGTTGTAGTCATAGGAGGAAAAGATTCATACCTAGGACCAGTTGATTGAATAATGAGAATAAATTTTTTGGTCCTATAAGGAATCTCTTGATAAGCTGATGGTGATAGAAAGGAATTCAAGAAGATGAATATAGTTTTCTTAGACCTCTTAAAGGAGGAAAATGAGAAGGATAAGATATTATTTCTTTTGAAATCATTTTTTATTTCTTCTAAAATATTAATGAAAATATTTTGTCTTATATTAAAAGTTTGATTGAATGTTTTCCAAAACTTTTGGATTAATTTTCTTTCAATAATATTAGATGATCAAATTATTTATTTCTTCATATTTTTTTTCTCTATCCCTTTTTCCGGTATTATAAGACCTTGCCTATTCCTTTTTGTAAATCACAAAGAGGGATAATGGTTTATAGAGGGGGAGAATGTGTTTGACTGGTGGAAAATGAGATAATGTTAATATCAGAAGGGTAATGCATTAAATAATGGCGTATAAGTTTTTTAAAGAAAGCGAATATGATCTTTAGGGATTCTATTATCCTAAAGGAGAGTGAGTCGTATTCAATATAATATTCAGAGGAGTTTTAAAACTCAATGGGAGATAAGTATATGTTTTTACTTATGAATACAATAGTTCTTTAAATATTTTTTGGACTCATAGTTTACATAGTAATTTTCCATTTTAGACATATGGTTTGTACTTTCCAAAAAGGGGGAGATTGCTGGATAAATATTTTTATTTTGACATCTATATTCCTTTTGTCTTTGAAATAACAAACACTTTCTTAAATACCTAATTAATCACTCTGTTATATTTATTGTATTTCATGAATAGAAATATATATCATTTTACCAAAAAATCATTAAGAATTTGGATTCTTATTTTATCAATATTATTTTTTCATATAAATATGATACTGATCATACTTATGAGTTTTTGAGTATTGATTCATTGCATGATTATCATAATGAGCCTGTATACAATTTCTATTATACAAAAAGAATATGATTTTTATCGAAAACATTCTCCAGTTTTCATACTAAATTTTTTTAATGATATAAATCATACTGAGTCTCATAACTAAAATCACTAAACCCTTTAAAATTTAGTTTTCCATATCTTAAAAACTGTATCAAAATAAAACGAAAACCTTAAAAAAATTATGTTGTGTATTCTATTTCGATACGAATAATAAAATGATGTTTCTTTTCAGTTATAAGATGACCGTTGGAGTGCTAGGTGTCCAATTACCTCCATAATTTCCGGATAAATTTGACCATTGGAGTCCAAGATGACCATTGTTATGAATGCCTATAAATACAAGATCATTTGAACAAGCTGTGATAACATGATTCTAGATTTTCGATCCACTTTGGAAGAGATATTCCAAATCTACTATGTGTGAAAACCATGAAATTTACAAGTGGTGAACTACCTATTGCATATAATTGTAACTCTCTTGAGTTTTTTTTCTTTGTGTGATGTCGATCGTTGTAATTATGATCAAGGTCTTCCATGGATAGGAAGAAAATGGTGATAATCTGTAGTTAATAGAGGTATTTTGAGGCTAGGAAGATAGAGGTGTTGTAACCCCCAACCCTAGATTCCCAGATCCGGTGCATTATTTTAATACATTCGAATTATTACAATGATTCAAATCCTAAGGTATTGATCAGTTTACTAGTCATGTAAAATAGATTACATACATGAAATTTACATTAAAATTCAAAAATTAATTTGAAATATAGATAATTCTTTGATAATTCCATTATTCTACTAGATAAACCCTGAATACCTATCATAATACACTTCTTTTCATCCTGGTAAAATAAAAAATTAGAATGGGGTTGGCACAGATGCGCAGTAAGGTTAAACAATATATAATAACCTTTTATAAATAACGATAAAATTTATGTAAAGTATAAAACTGAAACAAAAGACTTCTAAACATAATATTGACTATAATATAGAAATTATAAATCAAATAATTCCATTTTAACAATCACATGTATATTCTACTAGTTGAGTAATCACATGTAATATCAATAACTGACCTCATAATATGAGAATGCATAATATAGTACACCAAAAACTTACCATCGAGGTTTCATACCAAGAATCTAATACTTTCAATAATTCATTCCAAAAATCTAAAACTTTCAAGGCTTCATGACAAGAATCTAATAAATGGGAAAAAATCCCTCATCCAAAACCATATCTATTTTATATCATGAAACATATTCATGCATCGATGGGTTATGTTTGTCCATGCCCGCCAAATACTAAGTCTGATACATTAATCATATTAAAATGGTGAAACATAAACAAAATACTCATTAATATTAAATACGAGTATATGAAATATGAATACTTTAACTATAAACAATGAATGGTATCTAAATAGCACATCCGCAATCAAACAGATCACAAACCATTCAAAAAAATATTGTAAATGATATCATAAGAGATCAACCTTAATTAAGAATAATATCGAACAAATTATGTTGTAATAGATGAAAGTACTCTATTGAAACCATTAGAAATATCTCGATACAAATACCACTTTTCATTGAAATCATTTATTCAAAAGTTTTGCACCTATAAAAGAAGACATTTAAAAAGATATTTTTGAATCAAAGTGTCTCATAACACTTTGAAAGTTTTGACAAGAATTAAAATTTTAAAAAATTAATTCCTATATAAATAAAAACATAAAACCCTTTTTTAAAACATGTAAATTAATGAGATACATTTAGAATAATAAATCTTCAAAATATTTAAAATGATGTTTTAGTTAAAAAGTTATTACATAAAACCATAAAAATATTCCTTATAAAAATATATATAGTAAACATATAAAATGATGATAAATATTTCCCAGTAAATAATTACACATAAAAAATCTTTTATAACAATGAGATTGCAAAATTAACCCTTTCCTTGTAGTTTCCTTTAGTTGAGGGTGTGTTAGCCTCTTTTTCTTTGGGTATCTCCTCTTGATTTGAAAAAAAGGACTCCTTAGGTTGGGTTTTATACCTAATGTATGGCCTCAAGGATGAAGTGAGGTATTTTGGGAGGAGAAATTGGTAGGTTTTATCCAAATTAAAGGGCTTTATAGGTTTTAATAAAAGAGATATAAAGGTTCCCATCTATAAGAGATGTGAGGGGCACTTTAGGAAATAATAAAAATATTAAATTAATATAAATTAATTTTCAACTACAAATGGATCTAAAGTGAATTAATTCTAATATAATACGAGGATGGGTAAATATCATTTCAACCCATACAATTTAGTCATGTTTTGATTTTATTTTATACCTTATCATTTTGATTTATCCTTATTTAGTCTATTTAATTTTAATTGTGGTGATAATTTTCTAAATATTAAATGGTTATAAATATTTAATTTTATGGTGTAAATTTACCAGAAATGGTCACTTTATGACATTTTAGATAATATAATTATAACATTGTAATTTTTAAATACTTTTATTATTCTTAAATAATTTAATAAAATGTTATTTTTATAAAATATAAATTGTGCCAATTTTGCACTATTCATTACTTTGAATTTAAATAAAATTCAAACATAAGGATAAATTTGAATCAAAACATTTGATACATTACTAGAATTCCATATTCACATGGAAAATTCATGGATGACCGCCATTATGTAAAAATATATTCATTTTAATATTTTCAAAATATTTTATTTGATATTTCTCTTAAAAAAAATACTTCTTCACTTTTGTGTAATTATTTAGGTCAATTATGATAGATAAATTATTCTGATATAGATAAATATTTTATATTTATAGAGACTATTCGTGAATATATTTATCCTTAGATTATAGCTACATTAAAATTATTGTACTGAAAAGAAACGAGAGTGTGACATATTGTCACACTCAATGTTTTTAATAAAACCTATGTCATTTTCATGGACAAGTGTACCTTAATTGATTCCAAATCACTAATTATGAAATATTTGACATTATTCTAGATTTTTGGATAAATTATTATTTTTGAAGTATTTTATAAAATTTAATAAAATATTTTATAATTTAAAATACTAGTAGTGTCAATTTTGAAGCTATTCATTAGTTGACTTTTAAAAATATTATAACAGAAAGATATATCAAACGAACTCCTTTAAATCATTAACCACATGTCCAATATATCAAAAAAATGTGTGTATGACTAATATTTTATGAAATAATATTTTTTCTAATATTTATAATATCATTATTTTTAATCTTTCATTAATTAAGAAATTATAACATCATATTTATGTCACCATTTTATATAATTATTTATTTCCAAAAAAAATTAAATAAATTACCATATTTTAGTTAATAATTTTATTTTTTAAATACTATTTATAGTATAATATATGACTTATATAACCCAATGTTAAAAATATTTTACTTTTTAAAAACAAAAGTATATCAAAATTGGATTTTCTTGAAATATAATATTATAAATATATTAAAGTTATCAATGTTGTGCCAAGTGATCCCAAAATTGACCCAATGATGATTTTGGTCGAAAAGAACTTATACAATGCAATTTGGACATGTTTTAGGGTAATTAAAATTTTATTTTTACCTTTAATTACCCGATTTACCCTTAATCGTAGTAATAAAAAATTACTAATGTTACTATTCATAGTGAAAAAAATAAAAAAAAACCTATTTATATAATTTGGACACTAAGACTCAAAATATGAGATAAATTTGTCAAAATTAAAAACAAATTTTTTTAGTAATTAATTAAAAACCAATCCCAATTTCAGAATGAAAAACTGGTTTTTAAAAGTTAAAACACTATAAAAGATTGAAATGTTTTTACATCAAATTTCATGGTAAAACTAATACCAATGGAAAAAATTATATTAAATGATACAAATATAATCTATTTATACTTTAAAACCAATAAAATTTATAATTTAGCACTATAAATTATTTCAATGAAAAGTTTTGTTTTCAATTAAAATTTAGTATTTTTTACTATTCATCAAAACATGAAACTTATCAGAAAAATAAAAAAAAAATTGGACCAAAGTAAATTTTTATATTAATATTTTAAAAAATGATTTTATTTAGTTTAATATAATATATAAAAGTGTTAAATGTTTTATTTAAAATGGGTTCACCATTAAAATAAAGAAAACCATCATTTTTTGAAAAATAATTTTTTTATCTGAAAATTTGAATTTTTTCTTATATCATGTATAGAAATTGCATAAGATGAATATTAAAATTATATCTAACATATAAAATAAAAAACATGGTTAATAAAATTTATTTCCACTAATTTAATGGCTATGTTTTATATTACATTAAATAATAATATTTTATTAATATATTATTGTTCATTAAGACTTGGTCTTGCTTGTAGCGTATGACAACTCATTATTGTGTTTATCATGATATTAACATGGTGTTGTGTTAAAATAAATAAGGAAAAAAAATTAAATTTATTCAGAAATGAAAATTTTGTAATGTCACGGGGTGTTACATTCTCCCCTCCAATAAATTGTGTCCTCACAATTTGAAATTGCACTTAGAAAATAAAAGGTTGACACTAAAGAAATACCTTTTTGAAAAAACCATATTAGAAATAGGGTTAAACACAAGCCTTTTAAATATAATATTGAAAATAATATGTAAAGAATAAATCAAATAAGTCCCTTTACACTTTAACATGGATATTGTACTACTTGAATAATCACATATAATATCAATAACTAACCTCATAATGAGAGAATGAATAATGTAAAACATCTAAAACTTACCATAGAGGTTTAATTACAATAATATAATACTTTCAAGGATTCAAGATAAGAATCTAATAAATGGGAAATGCCTTGGCCAAAACAATATCTATTTTGTTTCATGAAACCTATCGATGCGTCGAGGGACTATGTTGGGCCTCATGCATAACTTATTATGTCCAATACATTACTTATATGAAAATGGTGAAACAAAAACAACATAATCATTCATATTAAAAACTAATATATGAAATACGAATACTTTAACCATAAACCACGAATGGTATCTTAATAGCACACCCACAAACAAACTGATCATAAAAAATCCAATAAAATATGGTAAATGATATAACAAGAGATCAAACTCAATTAATCATAAGTTAAAACAAATGATTTTGATAAAGATGAAAAAACTCTAATGAAATCAATAAAAATATCTTGAGACAAATACACCTTTTTCCTCGAAATCATTTATTCAAAATCTATGCACTTAAAAAAGAAGACATTTAAAAAGTGATTTTTGAATCAAAGTGTCCCATAGAAATTTAAAACTTTTGAAAGGAATTAACATTTAAAAAAATTCATGTCCATATAAATAAATCCATAAAATCCAATTTGAAAACATAAACATGAATGAGAATGATTTAGAAGAATAAATCTTCGATAACATTTAAAACAATGTTTTAATTAAAAGGTTCTTATCTAAATCATTAAAAATAATCCTTTTGTATACAAGAATCATAGAAAATGATGATAAATATGTCTCATTAAATACTTATGCATAAAAAATCTCAGATAATAAATAGATTTTGAAATTAACCCTTACCTCATAATTTTCTTTAGTCGAGGGTGTGTTAGCCTCGTCTTCTTTGAGCAACTCCTTTTTATTTGCACAAAAGGACTTCTTAGGTTGGCTTTTCTGCCCAAATTACAAACTCTATGACTATGTGAGTTATTTTAGGAGGGGAAACAGTTAGGGTTTTATTGAATTAAAAGTCTTTAGAGATGTGAATAAAAGAGAACAATAGGTTTTATTTTATTAGAGAGGTGGTGATCACTTTAAGAAACAAATTTAATAGAAATTAATTTTCAACCTCAAATGGATCCGATGTTAACTAATTAGGTTATATGATTATTATGGGTCAAAATAATCTATAAAAAATAAAAATTAGACATGTTTGTATTTTATTTTAAACCTTATCAATTGAATTTATCCTTATTTAAGCTATTTAAATTTAATTGTGGTAATAATATTCTAAATATTAAATGGTTATAAATATTTAAATACATTTTTTCAATTGACCATAAATGGAGACTTTATGACATTTTTTGACCAAATAATTATAACTATTTAATTTTTAAATTTTTTATGATTTTTAAATAATTTAATAAAATGTTATTTCTTATAAAATATCAATAGAGTCAATTTCGGCACTATTCATTACTTTGACTTTAAAGAAAATCAAAATAGAAAGATCAACTCAAAAAAATAATAATTTAATAAACTAATATAATTTCATAGTCACTTATATAATTCGTGGTTCACTTCCATTATGTCAAATTAATTTTTGTTATATTTTTAAAATCATTTATTTAATATTTGTATTAAAACAAAATAAATACTTCTTCACTATTGTGTCATTATTTATGGTAATTATTATAAATAAATTATTATGATTTATATAATTCTTTTAACTTTAAATAAACTATTCATGATCAAATTTACCATCAGGTTATCCCTGTATTCAAATTATTGCACTTATAAGAAATGAGACTCACACTTTATCACATTCTTTATTTTTAATAATATCTATGTCATTTTCATAGACTTTTGTCCCCTAAATAAATAAAAATAAATCATTATGATCTCTTTGAAATTATAATATATAGTTGGAATAATTATAGATTTTGAAATTTTTTATAACGTTTAATAAAATATTTTATATTTTAAAAAACCAATACTGTCAATTTTGACACTATTCATTAGTTGAAATTTAAAAATATCCTAACAACAAGATTGGTTTGAACAAAATACTTTAAATCATCAAAAAAATGTCCAATATATCCATAAAATTATGGGATGATGTATATTATTTCAAATAATACTTATTTTTATATTTATAGTATCATTATTTTGAATCTTTCATTAATTATGAAATTGAAACATCAGCTTTGTGTCACCATTTAATTAATTTTTTTCCTAAAAAATATAAATAAATTACCAAGGAGTATTTAATAAATTTATATTTTTAAAAACTATTTATGTTCAAATATATGACTTATATAAACCCATGTTAAAAATATTTTAATTGTTAAAAACAAAAGCATAACAAAATTGGATTTTCTTTAAATATAATATTATAAATATATTAAAGCCATAAAAGTGGCACCAAGTGGTCCCAAAATCATCCCAAGAATGGTTTCAGTCGAAACACACTTAACCAATGAAATTAAGACAAGGATTAGGGTGATTATAATATTATTTTTACCTTTAATTGTGAGATTTACCCTTAACTACGACAATAAAAATTACCAAATTACTATTTATAGTGGAAAAAAATAAACTGAACCTATTTACATAATTTAGAACAACTAATTATAAATATGGAATCCATTTTTAAAAATTAAAAACAAAGAAGTTGCAGTAATTAATTTAAAAATAATCATGTTTTTGAAATGAAAAATTAGTTTCTAAAAGTTAAAACATTGAAAAAGATTGAAATGTTTTTTACATCAAAATTAATTGTAAAATTTATAAAAATGAACAAAATTATATTAAATGAAAAAAATATATTATATTTATACTTTAAAACCAATAAAATGTGTAATTTAACACTATAAATTATTTCTATAAAAAAATTTGTTTTCAATTAAAATTTAGTATTTTTTACTGTTCATCAAAACATGAAATTTTTCTGAAAAATACAAAACAGTTTACCAATGTAAATCTAGATATTAAAATTTAAAATAAAAAGTTTGTTTTATCAAATTTAATATATAAAATTTTCAAATATCGGATTTAAAATGGGTTCACAATTAAAAGTCTACAAAACTGCATTTTTTGAAAAATACATCTGTTATCCGAAAAATCGAATTTTTTCTTATATCATGGTTAGAAAATACGTAAGATAAATGATAAAATTATATATAATATATAAAATTCATAATTTTTATAATACTATTCATAAATTCTAATTTAGTGGATAGGTTTTATATTATATTAAATAATAATATTTATTAATATATTGTTCTTCGGTAAAACTAGGCCTCATGTGTAACGTAACCCAAATCATTGTTGTGTGTAAAATAATCTTAACATGTTGTTTTATAAAAAATAAAAAAGAAACAAAATTAAATTTATTCCGAAATGTAAATATTTTTATTTCTTCGGGGTGTTACGGGCACTGATCACCTTCTTGATTAAGGACTTGTAGGGATATCAAGACAGATGCTGATCATCGTATTGAGGGATTACCCTATTGTGGGTAATAGAGACTTATATTAATGTAAAAATCAAGAGACCACTATCAAATGTTATTCAAAAACCTTCTCATTGGGTTAAAAGAATCGTATCCATTTACTTGTTTTACATTTTTGATGCATTATAACAAAATTTGAATTGTTTTCTATATTCATTTTTCTATTCTTTATTATGTGACTATGATCTTTCTAATTATGATTTCTGTGATAATGACCACTTTATTTACTCAATATTATTCTATATGATTTTTTATAGAATCATTAATTTTTTTAATATTTTTATCACAACCACTGTGATTATGATCCATATTATACTTACTATGATTAAATAATCTTTTTACGATGAATATGATTAAATGCGACATGTGGAATACATATCGTAATTGACCTGATTATGATAGTTTTATACTATGATATAATTATAATAAGACCTAAGGGCCAATCTGATTATTATTTTTACTTAATAAGAGTGTTTTTGAATTGAATTAGTTTAAATTATTTTAAACTAAATTCCTTTAGTGATAAAACAATAAATGTACAATTCACCCCCTCTTTTATTTTTCCATTTGAATATACATTATGATCCAACACCCACCCTCCATTATTTATACATATGTGTTCCAGTTAAAAATTAATCATTATATCATAAATAACCCATGGAAGAAAAATGGGTTTCATATATTTTTTATATGGAGTTCACATAATGTAACATTCATAAATCCATCAATATTCATAACATTATAAACCAATATAAATTAAATTAGAATAAAATGACATCAAGTAACTTTCTAGGTAAATAACATTCAACTTAGTTAATGATGTATATGGTATATACGCCATATAAATAAAGACAATATTATTTACTAATAATTTCTCTATTAAATCAAAGTATGGTTATTTAGGTGAAGTAACCTCAATCAATGTAACTAAATGCAGGATATTAATAGAGTAATGAAATTCGAAGAAACTTTATGATTATACATAGTGGATAATTAAGAAATAAAAATTTAGTTTTGGATAATTTAATTAATAGAGAAAAAAATAAAAAGAATACACCATATAATAAAGGAAATGGTAAGACATAATATATATAGAATTTCATAATAAAGATGAAACTTTATGATTCAAGGGGTCATAATTCATGTTAAGAAAATCATTACGGATCGAGTAACATTTAAATCAAAACCCCATGAAAGTAAAGGATTAGAATTAATCATTCAAATATGAAGAATAAAATATATTCCATCATATATTATATCCAATTTCAATTTTATACAAAATTAAAATTAAATTAAGTGTGTAAAAAACATTCCTCAATGAAAGGAATTTTAGATTTAAAACTCATACAGGATTTCTAACATTTGAATCAAATCCCAAAGAGAGATAGGACATAAAATATCATTAAATACAATATATTCATTTAATAAAATAAAAATGGGTCCTTACGTACACTATACAAAATAAAATATGGTTTATATTATAAACATGTATCAAGGAATTGAAATTCGAGATAGGGAAACCATTCCATCATTGTTATCATTCGAATTGAAAACCAATGAAAGGTAGACTATGAGATTTATTTCCAAATTATTTAGATTTAATTTAAATTATGATAAAATAAATTCATTTCTAATAAACATTCATCAAAAAAGTAAATTAGTGGTGAATATGAATAACATCTCAATAAAGAAAAATTGAGATGGAAGAATTTTACCTTGGGTCTTAATTCACTCGGAACCTGCCCTTAACATCCCATATAAGAAAATTAACTTCATTATAACCATTATTACGAGATTTATTCATATATATTTCATATTCTATATTCTATCAATTATCGTATGTTATTTATTTATTATATATTTTTCTCTTATGTCGATTACTTGAGGTTGTTTAATCAATTTTTTGAAAAACTCTTTCCGCATGATGAACATGGTAAACGGTGTTGTAAGATAGATTAATAATTTTGTAAAATTTAGATGTGTACTTAATATATTATTTAATTAGTATAAAATATAATCAATTTCATATTTTTAGAAAAGGGATTTAATGTTTGAAATGTACCTGAATAAGTTCATTTTAAATGGTTATGTTTAACGTAGACATATAATATTGATATCACCAAAATAGTGTATAATATTATCATCCTAAAATATTAATACTTCATAGAATAATTGTTTTACATTAGATATATTTTTAAATTCATCCATGGTGGGTGGTAATGGAAAATTAAATATGTCATTATGTGGAGGTAGTAGTTCGCATGTACGCACAAATTGAACTATACATTTTCATTGAATGTGATTAAGATAGAAATTAAAATTATTTATAATATAAGAAATAAATGTTATAAATGTCATTTTTTTTTGAAATAACTACTTTTAACTAGACATGTATGGTGATTATGAAAAATAAATAGATTTGTTCATGTAGGTGGTAGTCTGCATGTATGCATGAATGATGTTTTCAGTTGTCGAAGTGGTTTGAGAGGGTATGAAGGTTGATAGTTATTTTTTCTTTTAATAATCAAAATTTTATAATATATAACATATTTAATCATCAATACCATTATAATAATCATCCATGAGATACAGGGATAAAAAAACCAAAATATTGCATTGTAGAGGTGGTAGTCCGCACATACACACAATCCAACTTTTGTTATTTTTATTAGGGGATAAAATGGAATAAATATTGGATTTCCTATTAATATAATAATAAGTAAGTATAGTAATGATAATAAGGTATTTATATTATTGTGGTTATGGTAGGTTTGGGAAAGAATGATTAAGAAGAAAAGGGTAAGGGGTTTATAATACATATGTTGATACATTGAACACCCCCTTAATGATATGAAAAGAACATAAAGAATTATAATATCAAGTACTTCTTGGAGATATATAATATTAAAGGGATATAAATTAGATGAAATTTTTTTAGGGGTCTAAATATATTTTTAAGGAAGAAATTAGAATTGAAAGGTTTTAAGAGATCCCCTTTTGCAAGTGAATAAAAATAAACTTTTATTAATACCCATTATTCTCAATAATGTCATGACACTATTCAGGGATAAATGAATACAATAGGTCATAATAAGAAATTATGGGATGACCTTGGGTCATGAAATACTCCAAAAATAATTTTCACAAATGTTTTTTAATTTTTTTTGAGTATATACAATTATATTTTCATGTTTTACAATTTTGGTTTGGACATTGTTAACTTGTTTTTCAATAATTAATATTTATTTATTAAAAAAATTCAACGTAGAAACAGTTACTAAATTTGAATATTTTTAAACTAAATTTAGAATATTTTGAATCTAATTCAATTTATAAATTAGAGAAAAGTATATTTTAAATTTAAACATTTAATATGTTTACAATTTTTTTTGTAGAAAAGAATGTTTCGTTCACCATTAGGTAATCTTAATCTTATATAACATCAATTTATAATTAAATTAGTGATAATATATTTTTATATATGTTTAAAATCATATAATTTTAATTATAAAAAATATATTAAATTATTTTTTTGATAAAAATTACACAGAATAAATAAAACAATTCTATAAAAATAACCCTTTAAACATTATCATGGTCATTGATTTTAGTATTAGTAACCATAAATTTATGCCAAAAATAAAACTAACCTTGTAAAATCATGGATTTTAGGTAAACTATTTTAGTTTTTAAGAGTGTGTTTTTGGGTTTGGGGAAGTTTTGAGAGAGACTGGGAAGGTCACTATCCATAGGACATTTTTACCTCATAAGATTTTATCTTAGGGAATAAATTATGGAGGGAAGGCCGTAAAAACATTTTGGATGTAAAACCAATATACAATGTAAATATATTTTTTATAAATAAAAATAAATTCACGAGGTTTTTAAACTGATGTGAAATATTTTTAGTTTATGTGGATTATGGGGATTTTATATCGTAAAACCCTAGTTTATGACTTAAATCCCTTTTTCCTGGTAGAATTTTATATGCTGATTGAATAAGAGAACTATCTAGTTTCATTATTCAATGGCCCTCTAAAAACCTCACCCTCATCCATGTGATTTTATGTGTATTTAATATTCTATATTACATTGTTCAGCGTTCAATCTCTAGCTCGGTTGCATCTCTTCTATTTTGTGATAGACCATTCTACATGATCATTTCTTTATTATAGTAGTAGTGTTTCACTACGTTTAAAGATTATTCATCCATGTGGTGATTTTTTTAATTCTATATAGATCCTTTGTTATCTTCTCATAGAGGATGAACCTTCTGTTGCTTGTGGTGTGATGGGGGGGGGGGGGTTTATAGAGGTATGCCTGATCTAACCTCTCTTCTGTCTCTCTTTTTATGGATTATGATTTTGGGAAATATCAATCATTTTTAGGGAAAATATTTTATCTCTTTATCCCTTATGCTATTGTTGGATCTCATTGTGTGTAGTGTTTGACCCATGTTTGAGGTAGGTTGTTACATATCTTGTCTAAATTGTATGAACTATAATTTCTCTTGGATTAATAAACTTCTTTATAAATTAATTACCATGACAGATTTGTGTGTGTGAATGGATATTTGTTAAAAGGGGGTTTTTCTTTTGGTTTTGGGTTTAGAAATAGGGGTACTTTAAGAGTATTGTGAATGGTTTGTGAAATGGGTTTTCAAAGAATTTTTAAGATTTTGAGAAAGGGTTGGGGAATGGTTTTTGAAATGTGAAACCCCTGAAAATGATTTGAGAAATGAGAAACATGGGAAGCCTTAGGTACATTTTTGTAATCTTTATTTTAGGGACATCATCCATTTTATTGTCATTTGGTACAATCATGGTGTGTTCCTATGCTCCCATTTGTCTGTTTTTGTAGGGAAATATTATTGAATTTATTGGGGGGTTCACTCAAGAGGTGTTCCTTTTCTCCTTAATCCGATAGGACAAGGATTTGGGTGTTTAGTAGTCAGTTATTGCAGTACAATTAGTCTTATAGCATAACCAGGTGTGATCCTTGTTTTATTTACCACTGTTCATAGATTATACTATTTTGGATTTCATATACAATATTTTTTATTTGATAAATAATTTTTGAGATTATTATTTGTAAATTATTAATTTGACTAATTTTAGAATTGTGGAAAAGAGAAATGTTTACCATGCTTTTGATATAAAACTGCTTTACTGATTATCAATCCATGTTTTCATTGAAATGATCATGCTTGGATTATTTTTTCAAAGACTTTATATAGAACACCTAGGTGGGTTCCTACTGAGCTTCTTTAGCTTACACCATACACTCCCCTTCGACGGTGTGTAGACTTAGTTATGAATTTCGATGTAAGGAAATGCATGGTTCCACAGTGAGGTGTTGAATATTCTATCAATAGGATTTGGGTATCTAGTTGTGAGATATCGGTAGGTTTCTCACATACCATTGTAACAATTGACTTCTATTTTTTTATTGTACTTTGTTTTTTTGTATATATTCCATTTAAATTTTATCTAGTTTTTTATTTATATTGCAATCACTATTTTCTTTTTGTTATGAAATATATTTGTTCTAGTTTTATTAAATTGTTTCTTTCTATAATTTATATGTTCCCTGTGATCTATTTCAGGTTGGGGGAAATTATTCCCTGTACTTATTATTGATTCCTGGGCATTATCTGCCAGCTCATGGAGATCTAGAACGCCCTTTATGTATGTGGAGGATCGATATGGGTTCCCATTTGTTAGGGAAACCCAGTTTAGTTCATTAGAAATTGGCATTAGAGGTTGGATTTCCCCAAGAGTCCTTGTCTTGGGATGTTTGGTAAATTGGAGATAATATTATTAGGAATTCTAATTAGATTTTGGTGTGTTCATAACAATCTATTCCTATGATGATACTCAAGTTACCATTGGAGGTTGGGATGTGTGTCACATATGTTGAGTTGTTTATATTAATCTCATTTTGGATTATGGTATTTGGGTGTGAACCGAGTTTATACTATAGTCTAATGATTTATACAATTTTGGTTTTGTAGTGAAATGCCTATAAGTCATCTCACATGGGTTCTATAGGAGGGTGCATCAAATACCCCTCAAGGGAATATCCCAAAAGGTAATTTTTTTTATGCAGGCTATCATGTGATCAATTAATGTTATTGACCAAATTGTGTTGAATTTCCAAAACATAGTTGTTGAGGCACTACCATGAGTTTGAATAGATATGTATTTATCTTGAGAGTTCTTACACAAGAAGACTTCATCCTTTACGAGTACGAATAATCCCCAAGACTTCGAGTAATGGGTATACTAGATTGATCAGATCCTACAATTTTTGGATACACCTGAGACTATTATGGTGATGTGTGAAGTGTTCATACAGAAGATTCGTAGCATGTGATGTTGATATTCTTAGGCGAATGAAGACATGAATGTGTGATTGGATTAAAAGTAATTAATGAACCTATTATTTTAGTAGTTCTGTGTAGAGTATCTAATGATGTCAATGTATTAGGATTTTCACTCCATGTAGTGGAGAGAGATATTTTTGGTTTTGGATTACACCAATCAGCTTTCAAAGATAGATTGTTTTACTGTATATGTGAAAAAGAATGATCACCAGAAAGATCAGAAGTAGATGCATGGTTTTGTGAATAGATATTAGATCACAGGTATTTATTATAAATATTTCTACAAATTTTGAAATAGTATACTGATATATGATGGAATAAATGGATATGACATGAATCATTGGTTATTCCACCACTTTCTTTACACCCAATGGATGCTTTAGTGGTGCTCCTAGAAAGAAGTGTAGGTGGTATGATCATCACAATAGTGGTGTGGTTGGTTTTCAATAGTGCACCTCCTCTGCACCACTTGTTGTAGATGATATTTTTCCCCTGACTTTCTATAAGCTTAGAAAAGTTCAGAAGACCAAAAATTCTTCTAACCCATGAAAATATGTGAAATTGTTTTTGTTATTATAATGATCAATAGATGTTCTTCTGGTAAATGTCAATGTATCACTATATTCAAGGATCAATGACTACAAAGGAAACTAAAACACATTCTGAAGCATCAAAGATCACATGTATCTGACCATATTCCCTAGGAGTGAAGCACATTAATGAAGTGGATGATTCTCTAGCAGAGTTTTCCACATGTCTGAGGATTGTGAGGGGTACCATATTTCTTGAAACTTGTAAAATGATTTCTCTATATGATATAGCTCCATAGCACTCTTTTATATCTTCGCATTTTTATGAGTTGAATCTTCTGATAAATCTCAGGGAATTATTCATGGAGTTAGATTCACCTATTAAAAAGTGGAAAGAGAATGTGTTTTAGTGTCCTTGTTCTTTATCGATAGTTTATGTGGATTTTTTGGGGGGTATTTCTTCATTCTCGATCAGAATTTTGTTTGATATCATTATTAGGATGGATTGTTTTGTAATTCATGATGATAAAAAATATTTTTATCATCCATGTGTTATAATCATTTATACTAATGAGAGTTATAGAGTGTTAGGGGGAGTGGGATATAATGGAAGGTATTATAGGACCTTCTTTCCTAGAGATTATGAGTTTTTTGTCTTATATTTCATTTGATATTGATGTTTTTTTATCTTTTTTATCTCCCCATGTTTTTTCTGTATATTCTTGATTTTTTCCTAGAGGACGTCTCTAGTCTTCCCCCAAAGAGAGGGGTAGGGTTTACGATTTATCTAGTTCCACGTATGTAGTCAATATTGATAACCTCGTATCATGTGGAACTAAAATCTGTAAAATAGCTCAATATTTAGTTAGATGATATGATAGAGAAAGGTCTAATTAACTAAAGTGTTTCTCTAATGGAATCTCCATTGATCTTTGACAAGAAGGATAATTGTTCACTATGATTATGCGTGGACTATTAGAAGTATAATAGGATAATGGTAAAGAATAGTTACCTTTTCCATATGTTAGTGATTTTTTTGATTAGTTAAAGGAGGAAAAGTGGTTTTTGGAGATCAATCATCATTTTGGTTATCATCTTCTCATAGTTCAGGACTCTATTATATCGATTAAGGTGTTTAAGTGCAGTTATGTCAATTATGAATATCTTGTCATTCCTTTTGGTCTGACAAACGCTCTTACAGTTTTTTTGATTTGATGAACTGAATATTCTATCTGTATCTGAATAGTTTTTTAGTTTTGTTTATGGATGATATTTTTATTTTTCTGAGATCCAAGCATGAACATGGGCACTATATGAGTTTTGTTTTTTTAATCCTATAGAGTCACTATCTGTATGGAAATCTTTCAAAATGAAATTTATTGATCAAAGAAGTGATGTTATTGGGGAACATAATTTCTGAATGCGACTTATATGTTTATCCAAAGATGGTTAAGGTTTCCCTGTCATTGGGGGATCCATGGAACATCTTTAAGATATGTAGCATCCTTGTACTTTCAAGATACAATCGGTGGTATGATAATAATTTCTCAATTTTTGTGTCAACTTTTACTACTTCTACAAAGAAAGGGGTGAAAGTCATGTGGGATTCTATATGTCAGACTTCATTCAAGGATTTGAAATGATTTCTATCATGAAACAAATTTTTTATCTTACTTGATCTTGGTATGGAGTATGTAAAATATTGTGACTTATCTGGTGTGGATTTGAGTTTTGTGCTTATGCATGATGTTCATGTTGTGGTTTATGGATCTTGTTAAATTTTTACTCATGAAAATAATTACCCCACTCATGATTTAGAGCATTCTGTAATTATCCATGTACTTGAGTGATGGTGTCACTATCGTTTAGGTATAGGTTCACATTATTTTCTAACCATAATAGTCTAAGTTATGTATTTTATAATAATTACTTAAATATAAAATAGAGTTGGTGGGTGGATTACATTCGAACATTCAATTTTGGTATTTCTTACTCCCCAAGGAAGGGAATACCATCATATATTCTCTGAACCAGAAAGTACTAGTACATGCTATCATAACATCAAATGAATAGTGTAACCTTGTGGCAGTCATCACTAAATTGTATTTGGATGATAAGTAGGATTTTTTTGTAATGTTTTAACTAGTGTTCAGTTATAATCATTTCTCCTTATGTGTATTATTCATATTCAACAATAACATGATCATTTTAGAATAATTAGGGAAACTCGATATGGTGGGGAGACATTTTAAGGTTGGTCTATCTGATCTGATTATATTCTATTCTTCCAGAATATGTTTTTCAACCATATATCTATGAGGAGTTTAGTTTTATTTTAATTTCATATTTCCTCATAGTACATTCATCCAAGAAATATATAGGTTTATTTTGATATGAGACAATGATTCATGTTGTCAGGTTTGTAGAATGATATTGAAAATTATCTATCATATTTTTACACCTGCAAAACAATATAGGTAAATCATCTAAAATTTTTTATTTTTTACTAACCTATTATTTCTCTTGTTTGAAAGTGGGAATAGGTGTACGTTGATTTTGTTTTGGATTAATATGAACTACCTAATTAAAAAATTGTATATCAGTAGTGGTTGATAGGTTTATGAAATAAACTGATTATATTCTAATCAGTTACACCACTATGTTTGATGATTTGGGTACGATATATATTCATAATATTGTTATGTTACACGAAATTACTTTTGCCATCATTTTTTATAGGGATTCTAGTTTTACCTCTAAGTTTTGGAAGAGTCTCCAAGAGGTGATTAAGACTTGGTTCAAGCTAAGTTCAAACTACCACCCAAATATATAAGGTAATATAGATCAGGATTTCATCTCCTAGAGGATATTCTCAATGTTCATGTCTTGGATTTTATTTGATCATGGAATATCAGTTTGGGACTAGTTATGTAAGAACCCAGCTTTTTCTATAAAATAATTTTGAATATTCTTGATGTTATTCCATAGCAACACCTTTAGATGGCGTGCGATTCCGAGCCCCGGTGTGGCCGTAATTAAATTTTCAGTGCGTTCACACTGGGCACACCAAATAAATTGGATAAATCCTAAATGGTGCTTCAGATCATAAATATGAGTGAACAAATGGGTCCAAAATGGGGTGTTTACCCTAGGAACGACATAAATCTTGTCTGCACGGGATGTTTGGACCCCTCGCCCCTTAACGGAACGTTAAACGGATAATTAAAATAATTAATTTATTCATTTAATGGATTAACTCTAGTATCTATTAAACAGTGGTTCAGATTGGAAAACCGAGGGCACCGTTGAGTCCGGAACCTACCGTTTTCCCTAGGAGGGGTGAAAGTTTTGCGGGCACGGGCCTTCTATGAAAAATGGCCTAAGGGCGTTTTCGTAATTTGGCAGGCTCAGGCGTTGAGTTTAATAACTTTTGAACAGGGCCTCAGATTAAAATTCCGAAACAGCCGTTGTTCTTGGGAGGTGGTTTTTACCCTAGGGGAAGTTTAATCTTGACCGTGCCGGAGGTTTTGGATGCAGGTCATTATGGGGGTTTAAATTAATTAAATGTTTTAATTAATTTTTTATATAACCCCTATTCCCCCTTCTCCTCATCCCCTTCCTTTGAATCCCCTGGAAAAAACTCCCCAACCTCCTCTCCTCCTATTACTTCCTCCTCAATCAAGGTGGAAGCAGCAACAGAGGGGTGCGGATCGACGGCGAAGCTCCGGGCAACGCCCAACAAGGTAGGATCGTGCATTTCATTTTATTTTCTTTCTTGCACCTACTTTGAGCATGCTTAGTCACGTCGAATTGCTATTTGATCTTTGAACAAATCCCTTGAATGCATAGTACATTTTTGGTGCTATCCGACGCACTTTTCGGATTTAGAATCCGAGTCCCGACATTTTCGCAAACGTCTGGCGAAGTTCGCAGGTTTTTGATGTTTTCGACGGGTTTCTTTTATTCCAACGAGCTCAGGCAGCAGGCTAAGGCGGCGGCGCGACGCTGCGGGTGACAGGGACAGCGATAGGCATCGGCGTGAGGCGGAGCAGCCACGAGTGAGGCGGTCGGGGTCGTGCGGCACAGGCGGCCGCGGGGCGTCGGGGTCGAGCGGATGCCGGCGGGGGCGCGTGGTCAGCGGATGTCGGCGGAGGCGACGACCTCAGGGGAGCAAGACCCGCAGCACACAAGTCTTTGTTTGACGCGGCGCGAGAAAGGGGAGACAGGCCAGGATGGCCGGTCCATTTGAAAAAAAATCGAACCCGAGGCAGGTCCGATGGGTTGAGATGGGCCGCGGCGGGTAGGTCCGGACCGCAGGTCGGGACCGGGCCGGCCGGTCTGGACTGGCCCATTTTGGGCCCCCTTGCATTCGGGGGGCCGTATTTTCAAAACGGCGTGTCCGTTTGACGCGCCGTCTGCGGCCGTGAGTCCGTATCGACGAGGCGGCACTTTTAAAGTGAGGTTAGGAGTTTTTCAGTTGCGCGCCCGAGGACGAGTGACCTGAGTGGCTTTAATTTAATAATATTAAATTTATTATTAATGTTGCGACAGACGTGGCTCGCAAGCCGGACGTCCGTTTGACGCGTCGTCAGAGGTGCGGTGGCCCCGGAGCTGAGGCGGTCCTTCCAAAGTTGGTTTGGAGCCCTTTAGGATTGGTATCGTTGCTCGTGGCACGAAACACTTTTTACGAACAATTCATTAATTAATCAATTAACTAATTAATTGTTGCCTCAGACTTAACTCCTGTCTGGGATGTTCGATTGACGCGCCGTCAGCGGCAACGTGACCGCAGTCCTCGTGCGGACTTTTTGAGATGCTTTTCGAAGTGCTCGGGTTGGAGACAAGGTGCGGGCCCCACAAGGCCCAGTTCGCACATTTTACGGAGAAATGCCACTTTTTCACCTGACATTCATTTAGGGTGAATGAGCACTCGTTTCTGAGTATTTTTTCAAGGGGATTGCGACGGCCTAATTTGCCCGCCTAAATTCAGGCTCGAGGTGTGGGCCCCACAGGGCCCCGTTCACGTATAACGCGGGGAGTTGCAGCTTCTGCATCCGGAGCCTGTTTTAAGCACCGTCGGTGGCATTGTAACCCTGGCATCGAGGCGAAATCGATTGGGGTGGTTTCAGGCGTTGAAGCCGGAGTTGAGGCGTGGGTCCCACAGGCCGTCTTTTAAGCTGTGAACAACGTAGTGTGACTTTTTAAGTGGGCGTCCGTTCGGGGAAAATGAATAGTCGATCTAACGTTTTTTTCCCGAGAGCGTCACGATGGCGCAGTTCGCCCAACCTTTTTTTTCAGAATCATGGTGTGGGCCCCACACGGGCTAACTACGGTGAATAGTAACATATTCACTGGTTGACCGTTTCAGGCGAGTAAGTAGTCTATCTCCTGTGTTTTTCCATGAGGATTACAACGGTGTAATCTGTTCAGGTGAGTGGAGCCTCTCACGTGGTCTTATTAAATGTGAAAATATGAGAGGTGCTCCGGTGGCGGTTCTTCTTGCTGTGTTCGGAAGCGAACCCTTGGCGTGTGATCGCGTTCACTTCCATGTGAGTGGAGTTGATGTTTGAAGAGATTTGGTTGGCCATGCTGGGGCCATGGAGGAAGCAGGTTGGCGAATTATATTTTCACCCTTCGTGTGGACGTTGGGTGTCGTGTGCATGATAGCCTTTGGGCTAGAGATGTGTTATACTTTGGGAGTATACAGAAATGCTTGGAGGTAATGATGTAGTATGTTCTCGAGAACATTTGTGCTTGGTTGGGAGATGATCTGGGGCCACACGTCGTGTGGGCCCCATGTGTGTGCCGTGTTCTACCTTACGTACCTTTGACCTCTCATGACATAGAGGGTGCTCCAGTTCACGATGGTTTAGACCAACAGGGTTGAGTGGTTTCCCCTGGATTTGTTCTGGAGTTGGGTGGTTGCACGATACCCACTCCGAGTTCTATTGGCCAGTGTTGTACCATCCAGTAGGGATGGCCAGAGCAGTTCCAGGTTTACCCTCTAGTAGAGATTGGGCAGTGGGTTGCTCACTGACTTCTAGGGTTTAACCTCCAGTAGAGTCTGGGCAGTGGGTCACTCGACGACACTCTTAGGGTTTACCCTCCAGCAGAGACTGGGCAGTGGGTCAACCGACGACTTTTGAGGGTCTACCCTCCAGTAGGGCTGGGCAGTGGGTCACCCGTCGTCTTGTTCCAAGTCTACCCTCTAGCAGGGCTGTGCAGTGGGTCATCTATCGACTTCTTCCAGATCAACCCTCCAGTAGGGCTGGGCAGTGGGTCGCCTGATGATGTATTAGGGTCTACCCTCCAACAGGTCTGGGAAGTGGGTCACCCGATGTCTTATTATGATTTACCCTCCAGCCGGGCTGGGCAGTGGGTCACCCAATATCTTATTATGAATTACCCTCCAGCAGGGCTGGGCAGTGGGTCACCTGTTGACATTTCAGACTCAGTCCTTTCTACTAGTCTAGTCTGTGGTTTTACTCCGTGACTACCAGAGCGGGACCCTTGTTTGTACGGGTCAGTGATGTGACAGCTTTGACTTTGAGCAGACCTCTCAACTGTGGGACAGTGACGAGGTGTGGTTTGGCTTAACCCAGAACTCTCAAGTACGAGGAGCTCTTTCCCCACCGAGATGCGTCCCTGTGACGCGACCTAAAATCGTGTGGGCGAGTCAGTGCTGCCAAAAGAAGATAGCGTCGAGGTGCGGTGATTTGAGCCCCTTGGCTTGCAGTTCAGGGCAGACGTGTGGGATGCTGGGCATCGATGATGGTTACTTCTGAGACTGATGGTGACTCACTTTCTTGGGCTGAGCTGCGGGAAGGCGATCCCCTTACGACCTTGTTCGGGGTTCTTGACAGAGCATATATATATGTATATACCTTGTTCCAGTACCCACTTCCTGGTTTTTGGTTACTCTCTTTCCAGGAGAGGCAAAGACGCGTGGGGTATGCCACATGATTTCCGTGTATATCTTCTCGTGGTTAGACGAGTCTACTCTCCTGCTATAGGTAGCGAAGACTCGACGAGAAGTTCATCTTCTCACCGCTTCTAGCTCCTTGTGTTTGGACGAGTCTACTTCCTTCCTCTTGTTGGGTTGAGTTGTACTCTTTACTGCACTCTCGGTTGCACTCCTTTACTTTTCATGTTCGATCTACTTTTCACCCTTCGGTACCTCCTTTGTTGCTCCCTCCAGCCTTCGGGGTATCCTACGGAGTATGTTTATACTCACCCCTGTTTGGGCTTTTCCCACACTTGGTATGCCCTTGCAGACAACAGACAGGTTGGTCGTGGCGACAGAGGAGCTTAGGAGTTCGGGAGCTTGGACCATGTACGGTGGTCGTAGTTGGGTTCCAGGTGTGGGACGCTCCCAGCTGTTTTACTTTTGTTTACCTGCTGCCGGGTTGTGGCACTTTTCTGGTTGGGCGTGTGTTTTTCCCCTTTTCTTTTCAGCTTTTACTTTGTACTGTTTAGAGGTCGATGCACTCTTGTGGTTATTTATAGCAGTTAGTATTTTACTTTCCATTTTACTCTACACTTTTTCATTGAGTGTGTTGCGTGTGTGTGTACAGGTACTCAAGCAAAGGCCTCCCCGAGGTATTTAGCCTTCGGCGCCTTTTGCCATCCCCTAGCCTATGGAGGCAGGCTTGGGGTAGTTGCGGCACGAGCCCGGGTAGGGTCGGGTCATGACAAGTCAGTTTTACATATAAAAATATTTAGAAATCCTCATTTCGATTGGAAACCTTCAAGGATTTGTATGGTTTGGAAGGTAGATCAACTCTTTTTTAGGAAGAGGTTAGAGAGGCCTCAATTTGAGGACTAAGTTTCATATATGAGACATCCTTGAGGATTCTATATATACATCGATGCCTAGTTATGGCATAAAGATTGCAGAATTTGTATGATATCATTGACGTTATTCTTTGGAGATTTCCAAAGGTGACCTTGTTATCATAAAGATTTATTATTTTTTTGTCACTATATTATTTGTAAATAAGGAAAAGGTATCTCTAAGATATGTTGGACCATTTGAAATCACTAAGTGGTTTGGTGAGGTTCCTTATATGTTTGATTTTATGGATTAGTTTACAATAATTCAGGATGTTTTCTAGGTATCATAGCTCCAGAAATACCATCCCTATACCTCTAATGGTCAGAGTTTGGAATAGATCAAGTTGTATCCAAATGATTAATTTCAGAAAAAATAGTGTAGATCATTGATTCATAGGTGGAATTGTTTTATGGGAATTCTATCCCATTGGACAGAGTGGAATGGATACAAGGATCACATTCTCATGAGACTTGGGAAGTGAGAAATGTTATTGAGGGATCAGTGGCCTCACCTCATTCTGATGAACCTTTATCTCCATTCATTTCTATGTATAGAAAAATCCTATGGTGGGGATATTTCAATATCCTAGATTTTCAAGTACTATATTTTTATTTTTAAGAGTGTTTTTCAGGTTTATAGTTTTTTTGGGTGTTTCTGCAAGAGATGGGATGGTCACTACATGCAAGATGTTTTTATCTCATAATATTGTATGTTACTGTGTAAATTTCAGGGGGTTAACTGGAAAACCGATTAAACCATAGAAATTTTTTATAAAATAAATATATATTTTATGATGTAAAAAAATATCCCTTGTTTTTAAGCCAATGTGAGGTATTTTTATGATAATACGGATTATGGGGATTTTACAACATAAATCCCTAGTCTATGATTTAAATATATTCACAATACTATTCCTTTGTCTACAACTCATGTAGCCCCCAATCCTATTTCATTGTGTAATGACCCTCTCAAAAACTATCTCTTATTTGTGGAATTTTTATTTTCTCTTCATTTTTCAGACCAATTTGTTCAGTGTTTGATCTCCTTCTTTGTTTCATCACTTATCTATGGTTAGATACCTTTCTACATTTTTGATTACCTATTAAGTATGTATTGTATCACCATGAGTATGTGTTATTCACCCTTGTGATGACTTTTTCTTGATCATTTATAAGTCCGTTGTGTGATCTTATCCCAAAGGACAACCCTTTTGTTGGCTGTGGTGAGGTGGGTCTGTTTATCAATGAATGATTGATCTAACCACTCTAATAGATATTGTTTGTTATTTTTTTTAAGATTCAAAGATATTATAATCATTGTTAGGGACTCAATATTTGTCTCTTATCTCCTTTCAGTGTTGGTTGATCTTGTTTCAGGTAGTGTTTGGCAAGATTTTGAAGTAGGTGGTTTTGTCTATGGCTTATGTTGGATGAACCGTAGTTGCACTTGATTTTATATTTTGATTTATAAATGAATTGGCATGTGACGTGGCTCTATTTTTGCATAGTTTTTCCACATCTTGTTACTTAAATTTTAATGATTTAATTAATTATTCAAGCACCTTTTACTAAATTAATTGTATTTTTGTATTTATAAAATTAAATTTGTTAACTAATCAATTTTTATAATTAATTATGGATTTTTAGTCTTTAAATTAATTATTTTAATCTTAATTTTCTTATCTAATTTAATTATTTGATTATTAGTTGTGATAATTCTAATTAGATCACCTTTTAATAATTTGACTTTAATAACAAAAAATCATCTAATATCTTTATTTGTCTTTCTATTGACTTAAACTGTATTTTAATATTTTATCCTTTAATATTGTTTCATTAAAATATATCAATTTCATTAATTAATATGTTTAATTATCCTGCTATTTAATTAAGATAATAATTTGAGGTTTAATTAAATGAAATAAAGTGTTTTTAACTTTAAGTATTCAAATAGTTGTTTAATTAATTCATTTGAAGTTTTTAAAATATTAATTATTAAATCCTATGTATGCAGTTAGATTATTTATTCATTACCTTTTTTTAGTCTATTGGTGAGGTAGACAAGAGTCATCAGTGACCTATTGAGTCACCGATGCAATCATTTCTCACTAACTTCTTACCCTGTAATTAATTTATATAATAAATTTTAACTTTAGTCTTTTAACAATTTAGTTTAAAAATAATTGAGTTACAATTTATGTGTTATTAATTAATAAATTAAATTGTAATTTTTAAGTTTTAAGTTTAATAATTATGTTTTTAATTTATGATGTTTAGTTTTTTTTCAAATTTTTAATTTTAATTAACTTAAGTTTTAATTTTATGTTTAATTTTATCCGTTCTAATTTTTATCTCTCCATTAGTCCAATTCTATAATTTTGTATAACTGTTAGTTTTTTTAATGTCACCGGTGACCTTTTGCACCGGTGACCTTTTCTTTTTACCTAATGGTGATATTTTTTTAAAATCATCAGTGAACTTTTATTTATTTGCACGGGTATCCTCTATTGCACCACTGCTCTTCACTTGTTTTTTTTGCTAACAGTGACCTTTTTCATTTTTAAACTAATGGTGACTTTTTTTTTTCACCAGTGACCCTATGTTCTGCACACCGATGACCATTTCTATTTTGTTTCAACGACGACCCTTTTATTTTTCTTTCTATCGGTGAACCCCACACGTCGTGTCGTTTCTAACAGTGAGTCATTCCTGATAGTTCCCTATACCTCACCGTTAAACATCCTCTTTTCTCACCGTTTCTCTCCTCCTGGGCACCTCTTCCCCTTCTTCCGCTCTGCAAGTTACTGGTGACACCCCTGCTTCTCTTCATCACTTCATCACTGCTTCACTCACGCCACTTCCTTTCTCTTCACCGCAACAACAAATCTCCTCCATTTCTCTACTTCGTCCCCATAAGCAATATTCACAAACATTAACAAGAAAACCAATTTATTTTTTTACGGATTCATACGAGATTTTCATCCAAATTTGAAAGAATCCTGTTGCCACAAGCATGAGCCGGACCTGGAGTTCTGGCGCTACTGTTCTGGATAGGGAGGAGTCCACCTGTTGTAGAGTGTTGCGTGAGGAGGGTACCGTGTTTCGCATCTCCCGATCTTGCTGCAACTCGGAGCCGAACCCGGGGAGGAGATCGAACTTCCGCTGAGTTGGCCACTATTTGAAGGAGGGGTCCAGTCCGTCGCTGCGCCGCCATCACTGGCCAGGAGACACTGTGCCGTTGAAGAGCCGAACCGACCAGACCCGCCACTGCTGTTCCGGAGTATCTGAGGTTGAAGCACTGCTGTAGTGAATGAAGGGAAGCCGCGCCGCCATTGTTGCAAGATTTCGGGCCGCCGTGGGATGATGATAGAGAAGAAGAAACTCTCCCCCTGCTGCACCCAGATTGGGGAGGAAGAATCAAATATTTTTAAAAAACTTCAAAAAAAACAACTAAACCAAAATCTTAAATAATAATAATTATGAATAAATATTAAATGTAAGTTAATTAATATTAATTATTCATAATTACCAATTTAATTAAATAAAATTATACTTTATATTACTAAATTAGTTAAACTTCTAAATTAAATTAAAATTAATAATCATTTAATGTCACATATTAATTTAATAATTAATTTTTTCAATAAAATAGACGCTTATTTGAATTAAATTAGTATAAACTATTCCAAAATAGTAAATAATTTAATTTTCTTAAACGATAATAAACATTATAATTAATATTAGTAACTTAAATTAATTAAAATCAACGACTTAACAAATAATAACATAAATTAATAATTATAATTTTAAGTGATTATAAATAATAACGAATCATGAAATTAAACTAAGATGTAAGATCAATTTTTTAAATAGAACTTATTGACTCTCTAATAACAATAAATTAACTTAAAATAACTCTATAAATAATTATTATCATAATAGATTGTTTATACCAAATAAAATATTTATTTAATCATTTCCTTACTCAAAAATTTCGTTAAGTTATAATAACTAATTACTAATAATACTAACATTAGTAAAAACAACTGAATAGTTAATAATAGATTAAAAACATAATAATTGTATTAAATTTTAAAAAATTAATAATAAATTAATAATCATAATAATAATATTTAATAATAATTATCAATTAAGATGTTTTTAATTAATGTTAGTTAACTTTTTAACAAGTAATATAACATTAAACTTAAAAAAATAAAAAACTATTTTACTTTATTTGTTTTTTTTTCATTCATTTATTTTTCTGTTCTAACATTGCAGGTACATTTGAGAGACATGAATACGCCCAGATTCACTTAACTAACTCACTCAAAGTTAGTTACGTGAGAAAAACTAGCACGATGTGTTAGTCTCAAGAAAACACACGTGTGCGGTGCACACATGAAGGCCACTTAAAGTCGGTGGAAACCAAGCGGTGACATGCAACAGATGACAGGGGATACAAAGAATATTAGCAACATAATTTGAAAGGGGTGATTGATTAGGCACATTCAAGGATCTTGGTCTGAGTAGAGGAGACCAGAGGGTGACTCTGGAAGTACTTCTTGGAGCTGGAGGAGTTCAGGAGTAAAGCATCGTCTCAGGAGTTTATCTTCCATATTAAATCTAGTATCAGTACTCTATTTATTATGTTTTTTAGATTTTGTATTTATAATAGAGATAATGTCTAGTTAAATTCTCTAGTTAGGGGAGAAAGTGAAGTTCCACCGGTTATTATTTTATGTTCATTTTCACTTCATCATTTGATGTATTCAGTATTGATTGGCTACATCGATACTGAATACATCCAATTGCATGTTCCACTAAAATTTAATTTCAAAATTTCACAGTCAACTGGTGAGATTGACTGTGGAAACACTTTTCAAAATATAACAAATTCTTAAGTCTTCAGGAATTATGGTGAGTTTGTCTTGTTGTCAATTTCAAACTGTTCACGGTTGATAAATGTTGGAGTGGCGAACTCTAAAATTGATTGGATTGTATGACTTAACTCCAGGCGAGGGAGGTGAGTCATTATGTTTTGGGTGGCACTATGCAATAAATTTTAAAGTGAATCAGAATACCTTTAAACCAGTAGAATGGATATGATTTTTCCCTGAGTGTTTTCTTTGATTGTTCATTTATCAGCGTATTATATCTCTATTCCACTATGTTTTCAACTATTTCTAGCTTCAATTTAGTTAAGATACAAGTTGTGAGATGTTTTTTTTCACTTTACTACTTCTTAAAAAAATAGAAAAATATAAAAAGTAAAAAAAATATATAGAAAATCTACTGCATTGCTGACAACAGTGGAGTTTTTGAAAAGGTTTTTAGAAGATTAGTGGTCATAATTGCCTTCTCTGTGGGTTCGACCCTGCTTTCCACATATACTGTAGTTAGGAGGAATATAATTTTTAAACTTTGACTTGCTTCAACGATGGTTCATGTCACGTTTTTAGTGCCATTTCTGGGGAAGGTACGAGCCTTTATTTTTTTAAAAAAATGTTTAAAAAATCACATATATAAAAATCTAAAAAAATTGAAATATTGAAAACTGTAAACAAAACTGCTTCATTTTCTACTAATTTTCTATTATTTTCTGTATTGTTGAGCTCTTGTTTAGTTATACTGTTGTGCTACTTGAATTGTTGATATAATTTGTATGAGCACAAGAAACTATTCTGTTAGTTTAGAGCCACTTAACTTAGAAATAGAGAAACACTTAAATGCTCTTAGAAGAAAGAAAAACAAAATTGAAATGGAAAATCTAGATGAGAGAGTTCCTCCACATAACAACATCCAAAATCATCCATAACTCTTAGATGAAAATTAAAGGCCTAGTATTAGGGAATTTCAACTCCCACAAGTTTCAAGGAATCCATCTTCCATTAGGTTATCTCATAGAACCCGAAATTATGAACTTAAGGAGTCACACATTTCACTGCTGCCTGCATTTAAAGGGCTCTCTAATAAGGACCCTATTTCCTTAATTAGAGACTTCTATAATACTGTGCAACAAATTACCTCTTCTAGGACTCACAGAACATGAGATAAGAATAAGAGTCTTTCCCTTTTTCCTTAAAGGGAATGCTAGGAATTGGTTAATGAGTCAAGATGAGAACATTCTCGAAAACTGGGATCAAGTGTACAACTATTTTATTATGAAATATTATCCTCAAAGACTAAAAGGTGAACTTAGAGGAAAGATAACTAGTTTTTATCAAGAGGATGGAGAATCTTTTCATAAATCTTGGGATAGATTTAGGGATCTTTTTAGGCAGCGTCCCCATCATCAAATCCCATCATAGCTTCTCATGGACACCTTTTATGAAGGGTTTTCATCCTTTGGACAGAATCTAGTTAACCAAGCTGCTGGGGGTAATTAAAATGATAAAACAGATGAAGAAATTAGATTTTTTTTAATAATCTTACTCTGAATTCACAACATAAAAATTCAAGAAGGAAAAGAGTCAACAGAAATGTTAATGTTAACACTGGTTCAATGAATGGAACTCAAGATCAACTGGATGAAATCACCAACCAATTGCAATATTTAATGAAACAAAACTCAAAGCATATTGTTAACCAAATTGAACGTCAAAACACCAATCAATATTTAAGGGAACAATGTGTCTAGTGTGTATGTTCAGACATACTGAAAACTTTTGTCCCAATTTTGATATGCCTTCCCAACAATAAGAGAACTCAAACATCGTTAATTACGGTCCTAGAATGCCTGTTAAAAAAGATCCATTTTCAAACAATTATAATCCAGGCTATAGGAACTATCCAAATCTATCCTGGAAAGATCATGACCTAATTAAACAATCTACTGCCCCTAACTATCAGAATCAACCAAGACTAAACTTTCAAACTCAACGAAGAGGTGAGACTTCAAATGCACAAGGAAATATTGATAATCAAATATCTTCTAAGCTTGATCTAATATTGAATAAAATTAACTCTCAAGAGGAAAGATACATGACTTAGTTAAAAAAACTTCAAAATCAATATGGACCGAGTAAAATGAAAACTGATGTGAGAATTCAAAACATGGAAACACAACTTGGCCAACTTGCTAGGGATTTTTCATCTAGGGAAAAAGGTAGACTCCCTACTACCACAAAGCTTAACCCTAGAGATAATGCTATGGATATTGTCTCTAGAAGTGGTCTTAATACTCAAACTGTTACTGAAAAAGACCATGAAAATACCCAAAAAGAAAATATGCTTCAATCTAGAAAAAAACTTGCTTTGCACACATGGAGGAAATTCACAGAAAAGATATGAAAATGATCAAAATAAGAATTTATCATCTGAAACTCAAGATAAAAATTCATCTAAAAATAAAAATAATAAAAGAAATATAAAAGGTGAGGAAGAGGTGATGGATATGCCTAATGTTCGGAAAATTTTCCCCCATCCATCCCTTTCACTAATAAGATGAAACCTCAATGTAACACCAGGGATGAACATCTTCAGTTCCTTGGTCTCCTTTAAAAACTTCAAGTAAAAAATTCCTTTCATTCATGTGTTAATTCAAATTCCATCTTACTTGAAATATCTTAAGAAAATTGTTTCTAACAAAAATACTCTGGAAGAATTTTCTACTTACAGTCTCACTGAGGAGTGCAATGCTGTGCTTCAAATGAAAATCCCACCTTAACTAAAAGACCCAGGTGGCTTTGTCATTCCCTGTACTCTAAGGAATTCTGATCAAATCAACTGTTTGTGTGATCTAGGTGCTAGTATTAATCTACTCCCTTACTCAGTATTTCAACAGTTCAGGTTAGGAGACCTTTAACCCACCACAGTCATACTTCAGTTGGCTAATAGTTCTTTCACTCATCCTATGGGTATGGTAGATGATTTTCTAGTTGGGGTTGGGAACATGTTTCTGTCTACAGACTTTTTAGTCTTAGATATGAAGTGTGATCAAGAGGTTCCCATCATCTTGGGAAGGCCCTTCTTAGAAACAGGTGGTGCTGTTATTGATGTGTCAAATGGTCAACTTATTTTCAAAATTGGAGAACAAGAAGAATAGTTCAATGTGTTTAAGAACATTAAAGGACCAACTTATTCTGAAAACTATTAAAAAATTGAGTTCTTTGAAGCTGAAAGTTCTTATAAAAATCAACTTTAACACATTTATGATTTTGAAAGACAATCCTCTGTTGAAGAAAATAATCTTGAAGATGAAAAGCATGTTGAATCTGTCTTGGATGTTCAAAATTCTTCCCGATCACCAAATTTGGAAAATTTTCTAGAGCTGGACAACTATTTAGATTCTGCTGTAGTAGGTTCCTCTATTTCTGAACTTAAGAGATTTCTGAGTGAATATGAGGGTGTTTCATTTAACTCAAATTTGATGATCATTATGATGATGTTTAGGGAGAATTTTTAATACAATTATATGATTATGCTTTGATAAATTTGTTTAATTCTGATCTGAAAAGTCTGGCCAGTATACTGCCCACTTTAGACAATAACATTGTTATTTCTGAATCTAAACATGAAATTGAAAATATTTCATCATTAAATATTCCTTACAAGAGATATTTTGAATATCTTGGTCCTCTTAGGCCTAAGAGTCTTCCTTCGAGTGTAGGACCACCCACTATTGAACTAAAAGAAATCCCCTCCCATCTTAAATATTCATTTTTGGTGATAATTATACTTTTCCTGTCATAATTTCTTCTAAACTGAATGATAATCAAGTGGATAGATTGTTAAGTATTATAAAGAAGTTTAAATCTTCTATAGGATAGAAAATAACTGATATCAAGGGTATTAGTCCCTCATTTTTTATGCATAAAATACTTATGGAGCCTAACCATAAGCCTAAGATAGAGTGTCAAAGAAGATTCAAACCAGACATGAAAGAAGTTGTGAGAGAAGAAGTGATCAAACTGTTAGACACTGGGATAATATATCCCATTTCTGATAGTGCTTGGGTCTGCCCTGTTCAGGTTTTTCCCAATAAGGGAGGTTTCATTATAGTTAAAAATGAAAAGAATGAAGAAGTCCAAGTTAGGAAAGACCAAAAATGGAGAGTTTGTATTGATTATCGGAAGCTTAATGTAGCCACTAGGAAGGACCATTTTCCAATTCCCTTATTGGATCAAATGCTTGAGAGGCTTTCTAGAAATGGTTTTTTCTATTTCTTGGATGTGTATTCTGGTTACAACCAGATTCCCGTTTCTCTAGAGGATCAGGAAAAAACCACTTTCACATGCCCCTTTGGGACATTTGTGTACATGAAGATTCCCTTTGGGTTGTTTGGATCTCCAACCACCTTTCAAAGGTGTATGATGGCTATCGTTTTAGATATTTTTGAAAGAATCATTGAAGTTTTCATGGATTACTTTTCCATTGTGGGAAGTAATTTTGACACTTTTTAGGGAAATCTTGAGTTAGTTTTAAAAAGATGCATTGAAACCAACCTTGTTCTTAATTGGGAGAAATTTCAATTCATGGTCATTGAAGGTATAGTGCTTGGTCATAAAGTGTCAAATAGAGGTTTGTAAGTCTATACTATTAAGGTTGAATTCATCCAAAAACTGCCACCTCCTGAAAATGTTAAAGGTATTACAAGTTTCCTAGGGCATTCCAGTTTCTCCCGGAGAATCATAAAATAATTTTATAAAATAACTAATCTCTTGTGTTGTTTTATTTTCAAGGATGCACCTTTCAATTTTGAAGAGCACTGTTTGAAATCATTTAATCTGTTGAAAGAGAAACTTACTACATCACCCATTATAACTGAACCTGATTGGAAACTACCTTTTGAGCTTATGTGGGATTCTAGTGATATGGTTGTAGGTGATTTTCTTGGATAGAGCAGAGTTAGGAAGTTAAATGTGTTGTATTATTCTATAATATTTCTAGATGAATCCAAAAAGAATTATACCACCACTGGAAAAGAATTTTTAGCTATTGTCTTTACTTTAGATAGGTTTAGACAATATTTGTTAGGTTCAAAAGTCATCATTTTCACTGACCATTCTGCTTTAAAGTACTTGCTATCTAAGAATGAAATTAAACCCAAGATTATTAGATGGATTCTATTGCTACAAGAGTTTGATTTAGTGATTAGGTATAAACAGGGAGCCGAAAATTTAGTTGCTAACCACCAATCCTGGCTTCATCATACTCAATCTGAAGATCCTAGGGAGATTAGCTCTTTATTTCCTAATGAAAATCTGCTCATTGTTTCTATTAGGAAATATGCATGGTTTGAAAATTTTTCCAAATTCCTTGTAGTAGGTATTTTTCCTAAATATATGTCCAATAACCAAAGAAATAAATTCATTTCTAAGCTTAAGTACCATCTTTGGGACGATCCCTTGCTGTTTAAGAGATGTGCTGATGGTATTCTTAGGAGATGTGTGCTTGAGGAAGAGATGTTTCCTATCTTAGAGAGTTTTCACTCCTCACCTTGGGGATGTCACCATGGTGGGGAAAGAACTGATCAAAAAGTCTTATAATCTGGGTTCTATTAGCCCACTCTTTTCGAGGATTCTATAAGTTTTGTGGTTGGCTATGATAGATGTAAGAGGCTAGGAAATGTGTGTAGGAAGAAGGAGTTACCCCAAAAATGAATTCTAGAAGTTGAGATTTTTGATGTATGGGGTTTAGATTTCATGGGTCCATTTCCATAATATCATGGGAATGAGTATATTCTTATTTCTATTGATAATGTATTGAAGTGGCTTGAGGCAGTGGCACTGCCCAACAATCAAGCCAACTTTGTAATTAAAATTTTCAAGAACAATATCTTTACAATAGTTGGAGTTCCCAAAAATTTTATAACTGATAATAGAACACACATTGAGAACTAAAAATTTAAAGCTTTTATGAAAAAGATATGGCTGTGTTCATAAAACCGGTACTCCTTATCATCCACAGTCCAGTGGACCGGTGGAAACAGGGAACTGAAACAAATACTTGACAAAACTGTTTCAAACTCAAGGAAAGACCGGTATCTTAAATTGGAAGAAGATTTATGGGCATATAAAACTGCATTCAAAACCCCAATAGGTATGTCTCCTTAAATTCCTTTGTTTGTGAAATGTTTTCATTTACCTATGGAGTTGCAACAAAAGTCCTATTTGGAAGTTAGGGAACTGAACTTTGATTTTAAGAATACTGGTGAGAGGATATTACATGAGTTATGTGAGATGGATGCGATTAGGAGAGAGAGTTATGATAATTCAAGAATTTATAAAGAGAGGACTTAAATCATTCATTATTTGATCATACAAACCAAAGATTATAAACCTAGACAGAAGGTCCTCCTCTTTAACTCTAGACTAATTTTTTTTCCTGGAAAGTTGAAGTCCAAGTGGTTTGGACCGTTTACTATAGTGAGAGTGCTTAAAAATGGAGCTGTTGAAATTATAGGTGAAGAAAATAAACCCATGTTAGTTAATGGGATGAGAGTGAAACGTTATTTTGAGGGACAACCAAAGGGTTAGGCTGCCTTCACAATGCCTAAAAACTGATCTTGAATAAGTATGGCTGATGACTTTAAAATTTATCACTACATGGGAGGAAACCCCTACTTCTCTTCATCACTCCTCCACTCACGCCGCTACCCTGCTCTTCACCAAAATAACAAATCTCCTCCTTTTCTCCACTTCCTTCACTTAATCAAAATTAACAAACTTTAACCAGAAAACCAATTTATTTTTTTACAGATTCATATGAGATTTTCAACCAAGACTGAAATAATCCTATTGCTGCAAGCACGAGCCAGGCCTGGAGTTCTACCACTACTGTTATGGATAGGGTGGAGTCCACCTGTTGTAGAGTGTTGCTTGAGGAGGGTACTGTGTTTCGCATCTCCCAATCTTGCTGCAACTCAGAGACGAACCAGGGGAGGAGCTCGAACTTCTACTAAGTTGGCTGCCGTTTGAAGGAGGAGTCCAGTCCTTCGTCATGCTGCCATCACTGACTAGCATCCGCTGCACCGTGGAAGAGTTGAACTGACTGAACCTGCCATTGGTTGAAGCCGCATGGAGGAGGGAATATGAGTTGGAGATCTGGATTGAAGACCTTACGCCACTACTGTTCCGGAGTATCTAAGGTTGCAGCACTGCTGTTGTGAAAGAATGGAAGCCGCACCACCATTGTTGTAGGATTTTAAGCTGCTATGGGAAGCTGATGGAGAAGAAGAAACCCTCCCCCTACTACGCCGAGATTGGGGGGAGGAAGAAGCAAATATTTTAAAAAAATAAATGATAGCATTAATAAAAACATAAATAAAAAAAAACTAAACCAAAGTCTTAAATAATAATAATTATGAATAAATATTAAATGTATGATAATTAATATTAATTAATCAGAATTACTAATTTTGTTAACTAAAATTATACTTTATTTAACTAAATTAGTTAAACTTCTATATTAAATTAAAATTAGTAAAATTTTAATGTTTCATATTAATTTAATAAAAATTTATCAATAAAATAGATATTAATTTGAATTAAATTAGTATAAACTATTATAAAATAGTACATAATTTATTTTTCTAAAAGATAATAAAAATTATAATTAATATTAGTACCATCAATTAATTAAAATCAATGACTTAATAAATAATTACATAAATTAATAATTATAACTTAAATTAATTATAAATAATAAATAATCATGAAATTAAACGAAGATATAAGATCAATTAATTAAATAGAACTTATTGAATCTCTCACTAGAATAAATTAACTTAAAATAACTCTATAAATAATTTTTATCTTAATAGAATTTTTATACAAAATAAAATATTTATTTAATCATTTCCTAACTCAAAAATTTCGTTAAATTATAAGAACTAATTACTAATAATACTAACATTAGTAAAAACAACCAAATAGTTAATAATAGATTAAAAAATTAATAATTATATCAAATTAAAAAATTATAATAAATTAATAATCATAATAATCATATTTAATAATAATTATCAATTATGTTTTTTTAATTAACATTAGTTAAATTTTTAACAAGTAATATAACATTAAACTTAAAAAAATAAAAACTATTTTACTTTCTTTGTTTTTTTCCATTGATTTATTTTTCTATTATAACTTTTTAGGTACATTCAAGAGACGAGAATACATTTAGAATCACTTATCTAACTCACTTGAAGTTAGTTATGTGAGAAAAACTAGTGCGACATGTTAGTCGCGGGAAAACGCACGTGTGCGACACACACATGAAGGACACTTAACATCAGTGGAAACTGAGTGGTGACATGTGACAGATGAAAGAGGATAAAAAAATAGATCAGGAACATAATTTTAAAGGGGGGATTGATTCAACACATTCAAGGATCGAGGTCCGAGAAGAGGAGACTGGAGGGCGACTCTGGAACTACTTCCTGGAGTTGGAGGAGTTTAAGAGAAAATCATCATCTCAGGAGTTTATATTCCATCTTAAACCTAGTATGAGTACTCTGTTTAATATGAATTTTTAGTTGGTGTATTGATAATAGAGATAATGTCTAATTAAATTCTCTAGTTCGGGGATAAAGTGAAGTTCTACTTGTTATCATTTAATGTTCATTTTCACTTAATCATTTGATGTATTCAGTATTAATCGGCAACATCGATACTGAATACATCCAATTGCTTGTTCCACCAAAGTTTAATTTCATAATTTCACAGTCAATCAATGAGATTGATTGTGGAAACTCTTTTCAAAAGATAATAAATTCGTAAGACTTCAGGACTTATGGTGAGTTTGCCCTTTTGTAAATTTCAAATTGTTCATAGTAGATAAATTTTAGACTAGAGAACTCTAAAATTGATTGTCGTGTGTGACTTAACTCATAGTGAGGGAGGGGAGTCATTCTGTTTTAAGTGGTACTCTGCAATAACTTTTAATGTGAATCAGAATACCTTTAAAACCAGTAGAATGTAGATGATTTTCCCCAGCTGTTTTCTTAGATTGTTCATTTTTCAGCGTATTATATCTCGGTTCCTCTACATTTTCAACTGTTTATAGCTTCAATTTAGTTTAGATACAAGTTGTGAGATGTTCTTTCACTTTTTTAATTCTTAAAAAAGAAAAAAATAAAAAATAAAAAAATATAGAAAATCTACTCCATTGCTGACAATAATGGAGTTTTTGAAAGTTTTTTAGAAGATTAGTGGTCATAATTACTTTCTCTGTGGGTTCGACCCTGCTCGCCACATATACTGTAGTTAGTAGGAATATAAATTTTAACCTTTGACCAGCTCCAACGATGGTTCAGGTCATCATGATTGAATTTTATTTTTAATTTTTTTTGAAAAAGGTCGGTTTTCTCTAGGTTTTGGGTAAATGGATAGGGGTACTTTCAATGTATTGTAAATGGTTTAAATAATGGTTTTTGGAAGGCTGTTTTAAATTTTGATAATGGTTTTTGGAATTATTTTTAAAATGTGAATCCCTTTGAAATGATTTGATAAATTAAACACATGTAAAGCCTTAGGTACATAGGAGGAAGGGGAATATTAGGTCCACATTACAATTTATTGTCTGGAGGTGTGTACTGGTAATTTATTATGGTATGTACTAGTAATTTATTATGGTATGAGTAGTCTATTATCCATGCACATTATGATCCTTGGATAGTTTACCATTTTACTTGGCCATTAGAATTATATATTTGATATAAATTCTTTTTATTTTGATAAATTATTATCGAAATTATAATTTTGATTCTATTTTACCAAGATTATTTTAGAATTATAGATAAATTAAAATATTTACCATGATTTTGATATAAAACTACATTAAATCCTATCACACAATGTTTAATTTGAAATGATAATATTGAGATTCTTTTTATAGATTTTTGATATGGAAAACTTGGAGGTGATCCTACCATGCCTATTTATCTCACACCATCTATACCCATTCTTTGGTGTGTATATCTGGTTATTTCTTTTGATGCAAGAAATATAAATTCACCATAGGGAAGTAATGAGGCTTCTTTCCGAAGGGTTTGGATAGTTGGTGGTGAGATGGTGGGAGGTTTCCCACATATCATAGGAGTATTGGTATTTCATTTTTCTATTTTACTTTTGTTTTGATAGAGCTATTCCCTTCATCTTTTATCTTCTTCTCAATTTTTATTGTTACCACTATTTTATTATAGTTATGGAATTTATTTATTTTGTATTTATTTTTAATTTTCATTATGTAATGTATATGTTCCATGTTGTCTATTTCATCTTGGGATAAAAATTTCCCCTCTTGTGTTTTTTGATCCCACGGTTTTAGTCACTAGACTATGGGGATCACGAATAACCTTCGAGTATGTTGCAGATCGAGTTGAGTGCAAATTTTAGAGGCAAAAACCAGGTTGGTTCATTATAGGCCTTAGTACATAATATAGTCCTTATAAATACAAATTGTAAATCTATTTTATTATATTCACATTAAAAAGTAATAAAAGGTAATTTTATACTAATAAATATATAGGGTAATAAAATTAGTTTTATATAATAATGAAAGTTAAAATAGCAAAACACTTTTTTATAATTTTTTTTTAAATATATTATATAACTTACAAAAAATATATTTTCTCTATATAATAGATTTATAAATTTCCATTCCATACATATACACTAATACTTTCATAAAAGTCAATGTATTTGTAAAAATGGAATTTTAGATTATTCACCTAAAAATTTATCTTTTAGGAAAATATTATTTTATTCTTAAGATAAAACATTCATGATGAATCTATAAATCATGTCTTATTTTTTAATTACTATTTTAAAATTTTGAAATTTAACCTTCGAATAAAATCATTAATATAATGAAGAACACTATTTTTAGGAAAATAAATTAAAAAACAATTTCTCTTATTTTCTATAAAAAACCAACAAAATGTTCAATTTTAAGTAAATATTATATTTTAATAACATCATCATTATTAAAAATATACTTAATTTTCATTAAAAAAATGTTCCATTGAAAGAAACTAAAATTTTAGTATAATATATTTTTAATCTCAAAAGAAACTAAATAAATTAATATAAAATAATATATATATATATATATATATATTTCATAATTAGGTTACTTATATTAATACCCACTTATTTGAAGGTTAGGTTCTATTTGTTACATAATTTTACGTGGTTTTTTAGTTTGGTTTTTCATGTGATATAATATGTTGAACACATTATGTTTATTTAAAGGAATGTTATATAGAAAAATCATGGGGAATTATAATCTCACCCATTGAATAAATTTCATCCTAGGAATTTTAATTACTACACACTATTTTTATTTTGTAAGGGTGGTTAAAATATATATGTGACTTAAGATATAATTTCTCATTAGATATAAACCATACTAACTTAGGAAATATAATTTTGTACCTCAAAATTGGTGACTACTAAATGTAGTGTAATTAAAATAATATGAATCCTAACAAAAAAACCTAAATGAGATCTAGATACAGTGGATACAATAATGATATCACCAGGTGTATTTCACTTAAAAAAGTAGCTAATAATTAAGGAAAACTTACGTGGAGTGGGACGTATGCAAATATATTGTGAAGGATAAGTGTACCTATCTCCACATAATTATCACCATCCTCTTTAATAGTATGCGTTACATAGGTTTATTATTATTCCCATTCCCTAGAAGTCTGTTTGTTTCCATTTTCTTGTTTATACATTGGATTAGGGATTTCATTTTCCTAATTCCATATTTCTTAAATTCTTGAGCATAGAATTTATCGTGGATCCTTATGAATAAAATTATTTGTCCGCATCATGTAAACTAAAGTCATACTTTTTTCATTAGAAGCTTGTTGGTCAATTCCCTCATTTACCACATATAAAACATCCTATAGTTCCCTTTGGATATTCCACAATTTTCTTCATCCCATGTTTTTTAATGAAGGGAAATTTAATGTTCTTTCTTTCATTAGCTTCTTCATATGATCTTACATGATATTAATGACTTCTTTGTTGTGCTTGGGATTTAATCCAAGTTCAAATTGTCTTTACTATTTCTTGATAGATAGTTTAGCATAATAAAAAATATTTCTCACTCCAACTCTTAACTCATTAGGTTTCTCGACATGAAGTTCCAAGCACTATCAATGTCACCATTCATTAACTTGATTCTATAAATCTCTATCCATCTCAAGAAACAAAATAGTTATCATGAGTAAAAAATATTACAGGAGAATTTTGAAAAATAAAAATTAATAAATTCAATCTCAAGAAGCCCCACTTTAAAACACTATCATATTAGTCTATATAATTCTTAGTTAAACTTTTATAAGGCTTAATTCAACCTTTATCACTCTAGGATTAATCATTATCATGTATGGTAGAACTAATGTTACATTGAGTTGGTTTACCTCATACTTATTACAATAATCATCAAAATAAAGGTCCACAATTACTATGAATGTTTTTGAAATATTTGAAACCAAAAAATTATGAAAATATATTCTTAAAAAATCTAAATTAACTTTTATCTATGAAATAAAAAATAAAGTAATATATACCTTATTATATGAATATATATGTTTTAATCTAATTTATTAAAAATCATTTATCAATTAGTTTATCTAAAATAAATTTATTTAAATCCCTCATAATTAATTGGAAGGTTTATGATCCACGAAACCATTGTACTAACAAATTAATATAAAAACGAAAAAAGTGATACGAAAAGGGGGTTTAGAAAGGAATATGTGAATTTCTCCTCGTGTATTTACTTTAAAAAAAGATAAATATAAATCATGGATCACAAAAACAAAAAACATCAACCTAACCTACACTATAAGTTTTTTCGATTGGGAATAAACTTCTTCATTATCCCCCATTAAGAATTTTCAACATTCATACTGAGTTTCTTGGTCATGTAAATAAATTCAATCTATGACAGAAGAAATATTAATGGAATATATCTAGATATTGCCTTCCATGTTTCCATTGAATGTTTTCAATTAGATTAAATCTAGTGGATCTTACTTCCATGAATAATAAAATATATAATGGCTATAATAATAGACCAAAATTCATCTTCAAAGGAAATTCCATTCCAAATATAGTAATAGATTCAACCCTTCTCAAATCATTGATAGGTATAGAGGAAACCACAATAAACTGAGATTGCCAGAGCATCTAAAGACACACCATCAATGTTCACTTTGACCCATGATGGTATAGGATGGACACAACTAATGGACTTCATTATCAATAGTTTTTTCCCTTCCTGGTACACCAATAAAATTTAATATGATAATGTTATAGAAATCATTATTCATCAAACCCTTTTTAATTTAAATGTTGTAATCACATCATTTTCAATAGAATTGATACCCGTACACAATGAGGGAAGGTTGATTTCATACTAATCCATCTATTTGAATTGTAATTACCCCATGGTTCATCCATACAATAACCACATAAAAATTCTAGTATAAATATATATATAGACTTATCCTTAGTTTTTTTTAAAAATTTCTCTTATCATAAATAAAAAAACTAAACTAATCCACAAAAATAATGAAACAATGATTTGATACCTACTATAGAACCCCAAACACACACTCACAGATTTGGTACAAAAAATATATAATTGCACCATTTGTTTCAAAATTAAGCCTCAGATCTGAAAAATAATCTCACAATTCTATTAAATGTAAAGGTTTAGTGTCTTTGATAACTATCTACATAATAAATTTATTTTAAAATTCAAGTGAACATTTCACCATAATCTAACTCCTTTATACCCCCTTCCAGACATCTCATATGTTATACTTTTGTTCATAACACAGGGAAATGGAACATATGAAAGGGGTGTGCTAAAACACTTAGTCTATGAAAAGGCAAGAGACATAAATCAAGGGTAAAAAATAATCATATCCTGAGCATACAGGTATAATCAAAGTATATAATCAAATCATACCAAATATATCATAATATTATTTTTAATCATGGAATAATTATTCATATAAAATAATAAATGAATCAAAAGAGTGTCAAAACATGAGTTAATTATCATGATCCATGTGAGGATGGCATAGTTATAAGAATAAGAATAAGTCTTTAGTAAAAACATAAGATATAAAGAAATTTCTTAATGGAGGAACCAACACCTCTTGATTCACATAACATAGTGGAACAAGGATCCTATCCCAATCCATGTAATGGAAAATAAATTTCATACTCAATTCCCATAGTTATATCATGAGACATAAAACCATAACCATTGCATTGGAGGGTCATTATCCACACATACGATTTACACATAAAAATAAATATTAATATCATAACAAACCCCTGGTAATAAAATGATATTTATATCTTTTTTAAAATTGATTCATATATGCAAACATTCCAAAATATATCAATTATCATAATATGATAAACCAATTGAAAATATCTGGATATCCAATAAAATCATATAAAATTATAGTTAAATAAAATTCAATTTATGTAATGATATATATGGAATATACATAAAATATACCAGTTGAATATGATTTACTAAATAATATTCACAATCAATCGATGTATGGATACCTACAATAACACCCCTTAATAAAAGGAATCAAATGTAGGGTATTCATAGAGGATATAAATTATAAGAAATTCTATGATTATACATATTGGATGGTTAAAAAATAAAAAATAAATGGTTGATAATTCCACTAATATTGAATGTAAGTAAGTAAATATATAATTTTTTATAGGAAATGGTAGTACAAAAAATACATAGAAATTATAATCAATAAGAAGAATTGTGAAATAGGGAGAATGAATTTTAATCATGGATATTGTCACAGATTGAGTAAACTTTATATTTAAGACCATTTAAAGGGTGGGATTCAAATTTAACCTTCAAATACCATGAATAAAATATATTCCATGATATAATACATCAAATATTCTTTGTACGTAACATTAAAATGAAATTAAATTCATAATAGAAAACATGTCTCAAATAATCCCCAAAACTTTATTAGGGTTTTCACCCAAAAGAGAAGTGGAGTTTGTGATTGATCTCCTATCAGGTTCCAAACCTTTTTCCTTTACGTATTATTGGAAGGAACCAATGGTTTAAATGGAATTAAATGATCTGTTGGTATATTTTCAATCTAAAGGGTTCATCTGACCGAGTACATCTCCATGAGCATCACCAGTTCTTTTTAAGAATAAAGTGGATTTAACTATTTAGATTTTTATAGATTATCCAAATCGTAACCATGTTATGATAGATAATTGGTATCCTATTCCATGAATTTATGATGTTATTGGTCAATTTAGGGGAGCCTAGTTTTTCTCTAAAATTGACTTATGTTTAGGATATCCACAACTATGATTTCAGATGGAGGATATTTTAAAGCCAACATTCAGAAGTAGATATAGCCATAATGAGTTCATTGTGATTCCTTTTGATTTTATGAATTAACAATAGGTCTTTATAGAATTGATTAATTTGATCTTTCAAAGGTACCACTAATGGAAAAATCAACTATACCCATAGTTTGGATCCATGGGTATAGCCCATAAAAATTTTGGTATAATATATACCCACGGTTCCACAAACTGTGGGCTACCAAGGCATCAATATAGATCTATAACCATGGTTTTTTAGAAACTATGGGTATATCTTTGGAGACTTCCATAATACCCACAGTTTTATTTAAACCATAAACAGTACAAGAGATGATGAAAGATCATCTAGAGATGATGTTTGGAAGCATTATTTTTAAAATATTATCATTACATATAGGATAAAAAATTATAGAATTTATTTTCCCAATTTACAATATGAGTTTTTATGATAATATTTATTGAATAAAGAAGATGATGATTAAAGAAAGTTTTACATTTGGAAGATACGTTGAACTGAAGAAATAATGATTATACATTTTTAAAAGATGATTTATAGACAAAAGATATTATTTATGCAAAAGATAAAGTACAGATTTGTATAAGTAGAGGCATCAATGAAAGCTAAATGAAACCACCTTTAAAAAGTTCATAAGACTTTACTAGAAGATAAAATATCTAAAGAATGCAGAATGAATTCTCATAAAGATATATAACATTTACAGTTTATTATGAATAACTAGAAAGATAATATGTATGTGTTTCCATAAAAGTAATACATTAAGTTTATCTATTTTTAATAATTTGAGGTATCTGGAATGATATTCTAGAAGTTACTTCAGATGATTATATATTTTTCATTTAATGTAATAATCATTATGACTGTTTAAAATATTTCATGATTTATACTGAGTTTGGAAGATGGATTTTTTCTATGATTGATAGAGAAGTATCTGAATGTTTTGATTCTAAAACATATACCAAAAACATGAGGGATAAAGGGTTTTGAATGTGAATCTAGAAATTAAATCAATAGATTCTATATATTCTCTTAAAGAATCATGTATTAGAATAAAATTACAAAATCTGAAGTATAAATTGAAGAGGTTGATGCAGAAGACTTAAAGTTAGTAATGATTTTTACTTCAGTTGATGTAAATATGAATTTTTTGAGTGTTCAATTTTTTATTGCCTAATTAATATGATTAATAAGTTCATGAGTATAATATAAGTATCTAAAAGTTATAAGGTCAATATTGAAGAATAACAAAATTATTCATAAGTTAAATGATTGGAAATTGACCTTGTGCTAGAGCTTATGGAAAATGTTTTTTCCATGTATGTTAAATGAATTTCTAAAATGTGGGAAGATGAAGAAAACCAGGAACTGAAATCCACTACACTACATTTGAAGAAAAATAGACTCATAATTTTAACAAATTATGTAACACCAACATCCAATTAAAAGGTGATTCACAATCAGATTTTTTTTGAAAAGGTGGTTGAGGTTATAAGTGGAGACTGTGTCATCGTGGATGATGATTTTGTCCCATTTGTAAGTCCAATAGTTGAGAGGCATGATAATATTTATAGGATCAAGTGTCCCAAAATGGGGAATGATAGTCGAGATGGATGACCTTTTTCCCTATGACCACAAGGTAATTGAGTTTCTACGGACCTGCCATATTAGACAATAAGTGACTATTTTGATGGAATATTTGGGGAAAGTCAGTTTTGATGATGAACCCAATATAACACTTGGATATGTGGATTGGAAAGTGATGGATTTTGGATAAATGTTCATAGTGGGTGATGATTCCACATCAACCACTTCTCATGCAACAGCTGGCCAACCTTCCGGCATGAACATTGTGGAGCTTATGGATTACCATGGGCTTGGAACTGTCATCAGACAATGAGATTTATATGAATGATCAGATTATTACAAAGTTATTATTTTTTCAGAGTCTCATGCCAATACTAGGAAAAATGGATTCATTCTTCTAAGTACCACCTTGTGGTTCACATCCCTGATTCCCTAACAATAAGTGTATATCGATCCTTGCGATGAAATTTATCTTGAATTTTATATTTGAGAAATATTTCATGTTTTTATTTTCTAAATATTATTAGAGGATATGTTTGTAAATGTTTAGAAAATTTTAACAGATTTTTCCAAAAACTATGCGTAATGTTGGTTTCTATAAAAATTCAAATCTTTTCATTATAAGACTGGTTTTTTGGGTGTAGTAGCCCTATCATTTTGTTAATTGAATGGTTGAGATTTTTTTTCTTGACGTGTGATGGAATTATCGACATACTCTTTTGTACGCTTAGAAATCCAATATAAATATACATAATTTTGAATATCGGAATATGTTACAAAGGAATAACTCTTGACAATCCATATTTATTAAATAATAACATTTATTGGAGCCTGAAAGGAGTATCAAGATGACAAATTTTCTAAGTTGAGTAGATAGTATTTTAAGGAAAATAAAACCTAAAGAATTTAATATATCCTGATGTAGAGAATCGTAGAAGTGGGATTGTATATTTTCAAAGTTATTCTTGGAACAAAGGAATGGTTATATTAGCAATGTTTCTAGAGTCACATGTGATTCATTATGTGTGGAAATCATGCTGGGTGAACCCAATAATATAAATTAATGTAATGTGTTGTGTTTTATAGAATCACAAGGGGATCAGTGCAGGGTCAGGTACATAAATATATTTTTATCAGGATAATCACTAGATACTTAATTGAGAATTGAGAAGATGACTACATGATAGATGAGTATGATTTCTTTGACCCATGAGTTCCAAATATGATTTGGGTTGAATAATTTTGGGGTCTAGAGCTTCAAGTTCCAAATCATTAGTGTGTGAATTTTTGGTGTTATAGAACTGGAATACAAGACCAATGTTTAAAAAAACAACCAAATATTCAAATGTTTATGTACATGAATAATTTGAGGGTATAAAAATTGAGAAATAAGAAGATAGTTACTCTAACCTATATTTTCCAAAGCATCTACTGAGTCAAGGAAGTTTAGTTTTTTGATTCAGAAGTAAAATATTCTAAATATTCCTTAATTAGTGGAATATTAGAACTTGAATAAACTTATATAATAAGTGTTCAGGCATAAAGGATTCACCACTCGGGAACAATGTTTCTTATAAATAATTAATTAAAACACTAGTAGAAAATAAATTAAAATTTGGAAAGACTCATCCACACATCAGATGTCCACACCACATGAAAAGAAAATAAACAACAGACAACACTTTATAATGGTTGAAAAAAATGTAACACACTAATTAATCACTATACTACCACAATATCCCTCCCCTGTAAAGAAAATCACATACCCACCTCCAGTGCCCTTCTGACCCCCTTTATAGAATGTAACTACCCTCCATCTATAGAAGCCTGTAAAAGAACTAATTGGCCAATATGATCAAGAAAATAAAATAAAATAAAATAAAACTAGAGAATACCTATCTATTATGACTATACATGCCACTTTCCCTATATTAGAACCACAATGCCCAATGGGTCAAAATATATTCCTGCAATCAAGGTGGAAACAGATTTTTTTAGTTCAAGAGGATGTGGTTCCATCTATTTTTTTGGTTTTGTATAAATAGGTTCTATTTTTCATGGTTATGTTATGTATTGTTTAATTTTGTTGATACCAGTTATCTATATTTTTCCTAGTTCACATTACATTAGTTTCATACACTTAAATTTTGTTTTATTTATTTATTTCCAAAACCAATTTATTATGGTCAACTCAATTATGTTTTGTTTTAGTTATGTATTTTCAATGTATGGTTCATTTTAGGTTTTTTCTATTAATTTTAGTTTGGATTGAATTATCATAAACCAGAAAATGTTGGTTCAATTTTGTTCGATACAAGTTTGTTTCGTACGTTTTCATTAGATTATGTTTGTCTTGTTTTTGTTAATATTTTCTTAGACAATTTCATTAATTTAGGTTCTAATATATTCAGTTTGATTGTATTTGGTTCATATCTATTTGTTTAAGTTCAGTTTAGTTCAAGTCAGTTGCGGTCATATTGGTTAGAAGTCATTATATTTGGTCTAATTTTATCCATCATTTGAAATATCATATGAGTTCAAGTTATATTAGTTTTTCCAATTTAGTTTATTCCTATTTTTTCTATTTGGATTATATTTTCATGATTTTGATCAATCTAGATCTATTTTTGTTAATCTGATTTACATTACCAGTATAGTTTAATTAGTATGTGAATATTTTTATTAAAATTCTTGATTCTATTTTTATTTGGTTTTATTCTATCCATTAGGGGTTTGTATGGTTCCACTTTATATAGTTCAACTCATTTTGGGTTTACACTTCTTAATCTTAGTTTTTTTTGGTTTACTGTCATTCAACTTGGTTTATTGTGTTTGATGAAATCCTAACTAAGGAAGGTTAAGGGAGGTCTAACTGGATTATGTTGATTATGTATAATTAACTTTGGTACAACATGATATGATTTATTTTATATCTAGTTAGTATTAATTAATCTAGTCACAATAGGGAAATTTTATTTATTCTATACTCATTTAGGAATATTCTATTTTACTATTTGTTAGGCATGTGGGGTTGCTGGTTCAATCTATGTAGTGAGAGGTGAAGTTTGTATAGGTTGGGTAGTAGTACCTAACACTCTTTATAGGTTAATAAAATTCAAATTATTTTTTCTTTTCCTACTAATATGATATTCTAATTCCTTAAATTTAGTATAATTCAATGTATCACAATTTTATATCGGTTAGTTTCATTTTATTCAAGTCTATTCAAGACAATTATTATAAGAAATATATAGCACTATTTAGTAAAAAAAATGGTCTGAAATAAAAGCAATTAATGAATCCTCAAATTTAAAAGGCCAATGCATAAGTGAACATACCTGAAACTCAAGGCACTTTCCTTATGATGACAGTAACTCGAATACTCCCATTTCCACTTGCATACATATGCACTTTTGAATATATATAATGAAACCTAGCCCCTATGTACATATTTTCATGGTAAAATATGTATAAGGGGATCCTTACTTATATGCTTATACTTGATTATACCCTTTTACCTTACACATGTATGCCTTTTTCATATATATACATAAGCACACCTAGCCCCAATATATATATATATATAAATATGTATATATATTCATATGACAATTAGTGAATATATATATATATATGGGAGAAATTGTATATTTATATTCCTACCTATGCATACATGTGCAAGTTTACTTTTACAATGGCTACCAAAAACCACTATTGTAGGTCCAAAATACTTTAAGAAAACATCGAAAACTCAAAACACCAAAACCCCTATTTTTTTTAAAAAAGAAATTATTTGAAACAGAACAAAAAAATTCAAAACCCATGGTGAACCCACTTCCCTTGATGGAGGTTTCAAGAACCAACCTGAACGGGACCCAAGAGCCCAAAAGATCAAGGATCGACCAAAAGAATAACCCAGAAAAAGAGTTGGGATTCAATTGCAGTGATCTAAAAGAAAATGAACAGTGAAGAGAAAACCAAAAATATCACATAAGTTGATCCATAATGTATCACCCCATAATGATTAAAGTTTAAATGAATAAATGATTTGAATTATGTCAACAGAGTGAACCTTCCTTTTACGGAGCCTACCTGTCTAGAACTCCATAGTTAAGCATGCTTGGCCTGTAGTAGTGATTAGGATGGGGGACCTTCTGGGATGTTTCCAAGGGTGTGTTTGACTAAGGACAAAGAACAATGGAAAAGAAATTTGTTTGTCATGTGGGGAACTTCATTATTTAGATGACCTTTTAGGAATGTGGGTGGGCCCTAAGGTGGGGACCACATGTCTGCGGGGAAACTGGTAGTACATGGGAAGCCAGGACCCGACAACCATTTTAAGTTGTGGTGTCTGTGCTATCATCGAGGGCTAGTTTTCACACATAATAAAGAAAACACATGCTAAATAAAACACTAGTTATTCAATCATTTTATCATTGGGAAACAAAATAAAAGTACCCAATAACATGGTTTCCCTAAAATTCAAAAAGAAAATGAAGAGGATTTTATAACAAATCGCACCTACAAAAAATCATATTGAAAAAATTAACTTAAAAATACTAAAAAATATAAAAATGATAACCTGAAATAGTAGGCAACATATAATTAAGATGTATAGTATATTAAGACATCATTTTTAAACTTGTAATAAGGAAAATGTATTTTAAAAGTCCAATAGAAGTGGTGTTTTCCTCACTCTAACCAAGTTTTTCATTCATTTTTATGTTTTAAGGAGTAACAGAATCATCAAGTTTGAAAAGACATATCATCTTAAAATTAATCTAATACCATTTATTGAAAATATATTAATGTTTATTATCATTAATTAATTAATTCAAGAATCAATGATGAAACATTCTCTCTAATTCAAACTAGTGATAGCCCATAAACTGAGCACAATTGACTAAATCATCTTTAAATAAAAAAATATATTAGTGTCCCTTAAAAAGTTACAAGAATTATAAATTATTGAACTCATATTCAACACTACTTAAACCCAAAAAAAATGAATCACATCATAATGTTTCTACTCAACAATCACCATTTTCAAATTATATTTCTTTACTTCAAGGTTCGGATACATGAAAATTGACAAAACAATTATAGATTTTGATGCAATATAAAAGCAGATCACTTAAGAAAAAATAGTGTTGTTTCAAGCAAGTGTAAATTGATTATTAAAATTAGAAGAAAATAGGTTGGTATTTAGAGTATTTTTACCAAATATACTCTAATATAATCTGAAAACAAACATAGAAGGACTATACACAAGTAGTAGATGAAAATTAGAGAAACTATGGGACAAGATTAACACTCTACTATGAAAAAAAATGTGAATAAAAACACTAAAAAAATAAAATTTACAATAATATATAAAAATACTATGACCAAATCTAAATTTACAATAAAAAATTAATCAATTATCAAAATCTACCTCTATAGTATGAATGAAATGAAAAATAATTGATAGAATTTTGAGAAGACAATCTAAGGATAAAAATTACAAACTAATCAATATGATACAAACATTGAAATACCCAAATTATATTCAAGAATTTAAAATTGATCAAAAGTGGAGAAGAAAGTGAAAATAGTGGTGTCACAAAAAGTTTCTTAGACATTTGTATCTCTATCTCTCTGAGGAAATTTAGTAAACATTAGGTGTGTTAAATAGTGTCACTAAGATCTAAAGCACAAGAATTGTTTACCTAAGGGTCTAATAACATAATATTTGCGTTTCTCTGATTCAAATATCACAGGTAAGGTGATAATCCTATAAATTTAGTCATGCATGGTGTGTATAGCACTAAAAGTTTGATCTAAAGTAGAAGAAGTGGTATTTTTCTATTACTAAACAAGGCTGTGATTCATTTTTTTAGTATTAAGGAGTATCAAAATCATTAAGTTTGAAAATAAACACTACCTCAAAATGAAATTAATACCACCCATTAAAAATAGATTGAAATATATGATCATTAATTCATTAATCCAAGAATAAATGCTGAAGCATTGTCTCTAATTCAAAGTAATGATAACCTATAATCCAAGAGAAATTCACTAAAGAATCTACCAATAATTCATGGTGAATGATTAATTCTCCTTACTAAGTTTCAATAATCATAAATTGTTTCATTAAATACTACGTAGACCCAAAAAATGAATCAAACCCCAATGAATCAAATCACTACTCAACATTTTTTCATAATATTTAATTACTTCAAGGTTTAGTAGCATGAAATTGGATAATGAATGATGGATTTTGATTAAACAAGGAATCATATCACTTAAGAATAAACTAAACGTTTTCTTTCAAGAAAGTGTAAACAAAAAAATGTCACTAGATGAAAATGGGTGAGATTCATAGCAGGTTTACCAAAGAAAAAAGTAACAGTCACTGAAAAGTAGACATAATAGGACTAGACACAATCAGTATATGAAAGTAGATGAAATAGATGACAAAATTAAAACATTGTTATGAATAAATATGTATTAAAACACTAAAACATAAGTAAATTGACAATAATCTTCAAATAAACTATTACCAGATCTAAATATATAAATAAAAACTTATCAATTATCTAAACCTACTTCCACAACATGACTGGAATAAATAAGAATTGAAGACAGTAGAAGAAGACCACCTATGAATATAAACTAGAAACATAAAAATATATGTCTCTCGAATGACATCAACCCAGATCAAGGGGTCTAATAATTGAAGACTTATCATATTTATTAAATTCATGAATACTATTGGTGGATTTATCTAGACGAGTGACATATGTAGACATTCAATGTGTCCTCACTATACTTGAAATAAGGTATCTCAAATGAGTTCTACCCTAATTATATAGTAATGATAACTTGAATTTAGATTGTTTTTTGAAAACCACATGGCCCCTTTTTGGTGATCAATTAAATCATCAATCATGGTTTGAATTTTATTAATGAACACAAAGTTATAAAGTTACATCAATTTTTATGGTGAAGTTGAATAGAGCATTTAAAGGAGAATTATTGTTTCTAATAAATCCATTTACCTAATTATCTCTCAGTTTAACCTTTAATTAACTGATCATCATCATCATCATGTAAATTTTTATTCAATGGAAATATAAGATACAAGGTATCTAGAATTCATTGATCTTAATTGAGGAAATACGATATAGCGGAGTGAGAATCAGTTTCATTCGAGGTTATAAATTTTTAGATAACTCAACACTTCATTAAGTGGGTATCTTTAAACATGTTTTTTATAAATGCATCATTATATAGGAAAACCACCAATAGTATAACATTTTACTCCTTATATATAATTACATAAAATTTAAAACATTTCCTTTTAATAGCGATAGAACTCACCTTCCCTTAATTAGTTCCTTATAGACAATCATGGAAATCAAATCTATGATAAGCACATATTAAATAATAGTATGAGATGAAAAAGTGACCCTTATTAAAAAAGAATCGATATGGGATCAAATAGAATAAAAAAAATATATACTAATAATTTCATCAAAGTTAATCCTATCAAGAGAAATAAAATCCAAGGGATTCCCAAAAGCCCATACCACAATGTCATGAGATGGAAACATCCTACTCCTATCCACACTCTAATCCAAATGATTATCAAGGATCATAGGTTTTGAAGAAATCTATACTTTCTTCCCCAAAATACAGATCAATTTATCAGATATAATATAGTGATAGGACCATGTATCAAAAAAAGATGAATAATGTATAGAAGAAAATAAAAAACTACCTCTCACTATCGTCGGGGACCCTTAACCAACTTTTAGACTGCTTAAAAAACCTATATCTCAGTACCTTCATATCATAATCACCATTTTGATCCCTATATTAGCAATTGATCCTCTCCTTATGTAAAATCTATCACACTTAGTGATAGGATCTCCCTTTTGGAACCCCATGAGGTGGATTGGGTGGGAATATCGCTGGAGGAGAGGGAGCCGAGAGGGGCGAGGGGGACGTCCTCAGAGGAGAGGGAAATGAGAGGGGATGTAGGTAGGGAGGTGGAGGATGGGATGATTATGTGGAGGCTGGGGCCGGTAGGTCAAGGTCAGGGAGGGGAGGAGAGGGATGAGAGGTGGAGGTCGGGGATGAGAGTAGATGGTTCACGTGGGGGAGCCCATTAGAAATGATAAATCGGGAGGGGAAGCCCAATGTAAATGAGAAATTTGGGAACTGTATACCCACATTTTTAACAAAATCATAGGTATAGACTATAATATATCACCTATACCCATTATTTTTCTTAATAGTGGGTATAGATGTGTGTGGATATACCTATTTTCCAGTAGTGTATCTTTATTCCAATATGTTTTTATTTTTAGATGATATATTGGTGTACTATTGGGAAAAATTGGATCATGAGAAACACTTGTCTATAGTGTTGGGTATCTTGTGTAATAATCATGTATATGCCTAGTTATCAATGTGTGATTTATGGATATAAGAGATTAATTACATTGACCATATCATTTTTTAAAAAATATCTTCTGTATATTTGAAAAAGATAGCAGCAGTTATCTCTTATAAACCACAAGATACTTTCTTTGAGATATGTAGATTCCTTGTCTTGGGTGGATACTGAAAACATTTTGTACTTGGATTTTCATGTTTGGAATCACCGATGATAATGATGAGTAGTAAATTTGTTCCTTTCCAATGTAATGAGTAATGTCAAAAATACATTCAAGGTCATTTGGTTAAAAATACATCAACACCAATTCTTAGGATTCTAGAGTCTGGGTAAGGATATGTAGTCTATTGTGATACATCGAGCTTTGGGATGGGATGTGTTCTCATGCAGGGAGATCATATGGTCACTTATGGGTCAAAAAAGTTAAATTTCATGAGAATAAATACACAATATAAATGTTATAATTTGAATATGTAGTCTAGGATTTTAATACTTTCCATCATTATCATTTTGGTGTGAAATTTACTATGTTTATAGATCTTAAGAGTTTGAATTTTTTTAACTGAAATAGATTTAAATATAAGGGAAAGAAGATGTATGGAATACATTCAAATGTTTAACTCTAATGTGATTTATACACTAGGTAATGGAAATTCTATGGTGAATTAATTAAGTATAATCCATATACACTACAAAATAAATATCTTTTCTTAACAGAGGTATATGTATTGGTAAAAGTGTGTTTTCTGTTATTAAATCGCTTTACCCAGAAAAATTGTCTTGTCACTAAATTGTTGGTAAAAACATTGTTGCTAAATGTTATTGAGACAGATAAAGTAATTCTGTTGGAATTATAATTATACCAAAAAAATATATATATTGCTAAAAATGTCTTGCTGCAGTTTAATATGAAAATTTTATCTGTTAATAATATTATCAAGATTTATATTTTTATTTATTATAAGAAATATCAACGATTATTATTTATTTATAAATTATATTTTGAAAAAAATATTATATGTGGGTATTATAATATTTATTTAAAAAATCTATATTATATTTATTGATATAATTATATATATTATATATATTATATATATATTATATACTCATTATAAACATAAATCATATGAACATTTTTAAACATTACATGAAGGTGTACCAAACTTTTAAAATATATGTTTAGAAGTTTACAACTCCAAGAAAAATTACATGAAACTCCATCTCTCATACATCAATTATCATTCCAAGGTCCACAATACGTGTCTCCACCATGACTTTCTCCCCATGCATGTTCCATGCCATGACAACCCCACCCATGATTCTTCAACGCAACATCTTATGCTCATGCCTATTCCATGTCGCAACAACACCACCATGACATGATCCCCATGCGTTTATTGATACCCCCATAATAGAAAATTTGATGTTTCTGCATAATATTTTCTTCACCCGACCTGAAAAAAATTGTATAGGGTTTAATTCCAATGTCAATATAAACTACTAATAAATCATTCATCTGCAAGAAAGATAAGTTAATAATCACAAATAATTACCAATAAAAGAACATATAACTAGTAAAAAATAAGAAATATGAATTACTAATTTATTTTTATCCCAAATGGTTGTAAGAAATGAGAATCAAAATATGAGAGTAAGACAAATACTAATTTAAACTTGAAAAAACAAGATAAAAAATGAAGAATATAAAACCTTACAGTTAAAGGTATAAAATCTAGATATTTGTAACCCTTCAATAAACTAAATTACCAATAATTTTTCTTCTAAATCTAGAAAATATAGTTCTTCACAACATGGAGACTTGTAAATTTTTCATATATAGCCTATAAGAACCTCTATAGAAAAAATTATAATGCAATAACGATAAAAAAATATAATGAATATATGATATGTATATGTTTGAATGAAATTACATGATGAATGTAAGACACTAATGAAAATGGAGTTATAATGAACACAATTAATTAAAATGACCAGCCCTAACTTGTTAATCAATTAAACCCATCCTTCATTGCATAGGAAGTATTCCTCCCTATTAATACCTCAAATTCACAATAAATAGTCATCTATTATGTATATCATTATACTAAATGGATAGAATCTTTCACTACAATCATAGATAAGGAATTTAGTTCCAAAGAGAGAAAACCTAATCATCTTGAAATTTCTAAAAAAAGATTCAATCTAAACACATTATTCTTAATCCTTATTATCAGGAATATGAAATTTAAATCCGGAATAGAGGTTTCTTCAAATTTAAACACATTTTGTCAACTCAATACATTGTATATGAATTTAACAAATGAGATGTAATTATGATGATAGCATAATGAAAAGTTGCATTATTGCAATACAAAAAAAATATTTATTATTCAAAAGAAAACAATAGAAGAGATACTTAATAGCAAGAAACTAAAATAAGTATTGCTCAGTCAGTATTTTCAATTATTTTGGCTTTATCTAGCCATATAAAAATTGGGAAAACATAAAGATAATATTGTGTGAGGGAAGATGAACCTTGACACAACATGTGTATATGAACAACAAAATCACAGCCATTTAAGGAACATCAAAAGAGAATAACTTTTATAGAGTGAAGTAGTTAAAAGAGAGAGAGAGATAATCAAAGAAAATAGTTGTCCAACAGGTCCCAAGGATGGGAAGTATTCATAATAGGTTCTCAACCTATTTAATAATGTAGTAAGAAATGGATATAATTTTACATTAGTAACACCATGAGTACACCTATAATTAATATATGTTGACTTTTAGCTTCTATAGATGTCACATTTTCGTCACCCTCAAAACAAATTATCCACCTGCACATTAACTCTACTCATCTTATTCACATCACTTGATTTAAACTATAATTTGGTTTATAAGAATAACGCTAATTAACCTCTTTGTTTCGGTGCGGATGTGCGTCGGGTTACGCTGTTCCGCCAGGACGCGTTCGCGCGTGCACCCGTCAACCCGAGGGGATGGGCGCGCGGCTTGTGGTCCCGCAGTCCCGCTTTCCAAGGGCGGGCGGCATCCGTCCCTTATTCAGGGGCGTCTGCTCCTTGATCGAAACCGGGATGATGGGATGTCGGCTTCTCCTTCCTTGGACGTCTCCTCGGAACTTGTCGCCTAATCCGGGTCTCCCTCATAGACTTAAGAATGTTCGTGAATCTCGTTCCCGGCGCCATATCTTCATGGACACCGGTTAATTACGCTGCTTCCGCCCGGACGTTCCAAGGAGTCTGGGCGGGGCAGCAACCTGCGGTGAGAAGGCCGGGTGGCTCTGGGTGCTGGGGGCGTGCTGTAACACTGCGGCTCTGCACGTCTGTCTTCCGTCCCTAATAGGGCTTCTCGAAGGCACGATGGCCTGAGGCATCCCGTACTAGGTGCGGGGAACTGTGTCACCTGAGGTTTTTCTCAGCTTCCCGTGTTTAACACGGGGTATGCCGCGAGTTTAACGTCCAGCGGGGACGGCATCGGACCGATCAACACGAAAAGTGGATCAGATGACAGAACCCCTTGCGGGGAACCTCCGACGCTGGGGCCAGCACATGGGCGGCTTCCCAAGTAACGTGGAGTGAAGTGAAGTGGCATGACCCCACCGGGATGTGGCGGCCCGGGTAAGGATCAGGGTGGATGATGGAGTAAAGAGCTTGGACCCCAGAGGGGCTTCCTACGTACCGCGCGTTAACACGGATCAAAGTCAACGTAGTTCGGGCATACAGTTTAACGTCATGCTGGACGTCGGCAGGCCGACTCACGAAGAGGTCGAGGCCGCCGGGCGGAGGATTGAACCGAACCACCTCGCACGGAGGGGGATGGAACGGCCGGGTGGATCACAGTTTCACGTCATGCTGGACGATAAAAGGGGAAATGGAAAAGGGGGGCTGTGGGGAGGCACCGTGGAGATACACACGGGCGGTCTCCCACAGGGGCGGATTCATAGGTGAATCAACGCAAGCGTGAACCCTGGAGGGGTCCACTGATGGACGAACCGACGTAAATACGACCGGGACGACCAGGTGGTGGGCTTGGACCTCAGGGAGGCTTCCTACGTACCCTGTATAGAAGACAGGGATCAAAGTCCACGTAGTTCAATCTGTCAGGACTTACGCACTTGGGGCAGCCCGGATACTGCAAAACTCAGTTGGAAGGGACTTGGACCGAAAGCAAAAGACACCTCGATCCCAGTCAGACCCTCTACTGGCTTCGGCAGTGGGGAGGTGCAATGGAGATACACATGTGCAGCCTCCCACGAGAAACTAGGGGTTTGTAATACCCTGCCCCCGTAGGGAAAAGCCACTCCCATTAAATCGTCCCAAAAGGGGGACAATCCCGACATCCCTGCAGAGACGAGCGGGTGGGGGCCACGTCCAAACCGGGGGAGACCCTGCGTGCGGAGCACGGGATCAGGTTGCGGACGGTTTAGCGTCTTGCCAGACGAAGTACAGTTTAACGTCATGTGTTGAGGACGAGGCACTTGGCAGTTTAACGTCTTGCAGCACGGACGATGGGGGCTAGGCAGTTTAACGTCGTGCAGCTTGGACGGGTGTGCAGTTTAACGTCATGCTGGGCATAGGTTGCCGGACGAAGCACTTGGCAGTTTAACGTCTTGCAGCGCGGACGATGTACAGTTTAACGTCGTGCAGGACGTATATGCAGTTTAACGTCATGCTGGACGAGTATGCAGTTTAACGTCATGCTGGACATATATGCAGTTTAACGTCATGCTGGACATATATGCAGTTTAACGTCATGCTGGACATATATGCAGTTTAACGTCATGCTGGACATATATGCAGTTTAACGTCATGCTGGACATAGGTGCGTGTCACTTCGCGCAAGCCTGGAGGGCCGCACGGGAAGACAACGCACGGTGCGGGCACCCGGGATGTGAATCATCGGGTGCCACACAGGCGGGTAACCTTAGGAGGTCAACGGGGACGACCCTGGCAGATTGCGCGCAAAAAGGAAGCTTTGCGCGCAATACTGCGGACCGGCGCGCAATCGGGGCGGCTGGCGCGCAATTGGGCCAGCGCCTTGCGCGCGGATGCTTGAGATTGCTCACACCGGGCTTCGGATAGCGCGCGGGGGCAACGGCTCATTCTCTAATGAATGGCCACTTGAAAGAAGGGGGGTGCGCGCAATCGGGCCGGATTGCGCGCACCCCGGGGCAATTGCGCGCAAGCGGGTTCTTTTGCGCGCAAAGGCCTTAGGGTGAGTGTTTATTCAAATGAAAGGAGCCAGCGGGGATTGCGCGCGAAGGCGGACCCCGAGGCTTTCTTGCGCGAAAGAAAGGAGGTTACCTGAAGTTCGTCATTGCGCGCGGAAGGGGTTGAATTGCGCGCACGGGAGACGTTTCGACTTCCAGCAACCTTTGAAACGTTGGGGGTCGCCTTGTATTTATAGGCAACCCCGGGCGCGGAATCCAGGGTGCGAGCGCGAAATTCTTCTCTCGGGCGCGGAATCGGGCGCGGCGCGTAAGGGAGTCGCGCGGACCCGCGGCGCGCGGAATTGCGCGCCGAGCCGGCGCATTGCGCGCATCCCGGGGGTTTTCCGCGCGGGACATCACCTTTGCGCGCGTGCCTCTGAAATTCCGCGCAAGGCCTCCGGGCCCTCCGAAACATCCTTCCGACTCCAAATATGACCTCGCTTTCCGCATCCGGAGCTTCGTTTGGGAGCAACGGACTTTTCCGGCGTCTACAAAAGCCCCCCCTCGGAATCTGATCGGCGAGAGGTCGCAACGATCGGGTTCCGAGGGAGACGCCGGAATGCCGAAGTCCTGGGCGGCGCGGGACTTAGGCGCGCAAAAAGGGGCACCGGTCGCGAAATTCGCCGCTGCGGTCGCGCAAAGCGCTTTCCGCGCAGCGCGGGCCCGGCCTCGCCTATAAATAGGGGCGCTGGGTCCCGCGTTCCGTACTCTGGCCTTCCGCGCGATAAGCTCCAAAGCTCTCGTGCGCGAAATTGCCTCTTCCGGTCGCGAAATTCGCCCGATCGGCGCGCAAAACCGTCCGGATTTCACCTGTTTTTGCGCGAAAACCCGGAACTTTGCGCGACAGTCTTCCCAATTGCGCGCCGTCCACTTGGATTGCGCGCCAACCTTCAAACTTTTCCACCAGCCTCGTCCGATCCCGCACTCTTCATCCATTAACCCGCACGACTCCCGAAACTTCTGAGATGGCCGCGCACAGAGGAAATGAGGGGGATGCCGCCACTCGCAGAGCTGAGATGGCGACGAACGAGGAGGTTTACGGAGCCAAGGAGATTGTTTCCAACAATCAATCCTTGTTCGACTTACTAACGCCGGCCCAGAAGACATATCCACTGTCGGACAACCTGCCGCTCTGGAACTTCGGCATCCTCGATGAGGTTCCGGTGCCAGGGTTCGAGATTGATGCGCCGCGAACCTGGGTGACTCGGGAGGACGAGCTTCACCGCTATAACATCACCAACAATGGGCATCCTGCCAGGGAAACCAGGCACTTGGATGTCTACGTCCTGAACCCGAGGACGCGAACCATTGATGGGGGTGAGCCTACAGCGGAGAATTCTCCAGCCCTCTACTCGAGCACATACCGTCAGAGTGTCACTGACGACACCAAGGGCTGGCTGAAGGACTGGGACTCGCGATCCGGGGGCAACTTTACCAGTGAATGGGCCTGGGCGTTCTGGGTACGCCACACTTGCGATCACTTCGCAGAGGAGCTGCGGTACATCGGCCTGTTCGAGGCGGTGTGGACGTCGCAGTTCCACTTCTACCAGCAGTCTGAGCTCGGGCCGGAGCTGTTCACTCGCTGGTCCCCGGATACCAACACCTTCCATCTTCACCATGGGGAGGTCGGCATCGGTCTCTGGGACATCCACTGCATCGGAGGTATCCCGCTGGAGGGCTACCAGTACGATGAGTTCCTGCCACCGAAGAACATCTGGGAGGACAGGTCACGGACTCCCATTCTGACCTGGCATCTTCTTGACCTGGCTACGCAGCGGCTCGGGATCCAAGACTTCCAGAAGGACATAGCCTACAAGGATTGGTTCGGCCAGTTCCTGGAGCATGACCCGGCGGTCAAGATGCCAGGCAGGGGGAAGCGGTGCCCGACCGCAGCTCAGAGGAGCCGGAACGGGTCGTACTGGCGGGTCCTGGAGACAGGCGATTACCGCTCATGGGGGTACCGCGTCATCGAGGCCCGGGACCCGAACGTCCGGTACGCGGCGTTCCTGGCCGCCTTTCTGAGCGGGTGGCTCCTGCCAGTGCGGGATGCGAGGATGGGCGTCCGTCCGGCGACGCTGGCGATGGCGGGCGCCATGGCTGCCAATAAGAGGTACAACCTCGGGGTCCCAGTACTGGCGAGGCTGTATGCCATTCTGGGACGCATCTCACGAGGGGGGTCGCCACGAAGGATTTGTGGGCCCTTTCAGTTCTTCCACGGCTGGGTGGCTGCTCACCTTGGTGGGTATACGTTCCCAAATGCCATCAGTCCTCCGGGCAACGGCCTGCGACCCTCCCTGCTGAACATTGCGGGGGTCGCTCCGATGACCCTCAGTGAGGAGGGCGTGAGGGTTCGGATTGGCAATCATGCCAATTTCAACTTCAGCCCGTTCCCCACTCCCGTCGGCCAGATGATCGACAACGGACAGGGCCCGCTGGAGCAGCATGAATACTTCCTGAACATGCGGGGCGGGGTGCTCGTGGCTCGGATCGACGGGAAGGTGATCTGCGAGCCTTACGTGCCGACCCGGTTCGCCAGGCAGTTCGGGTGCCTTCAGCGGATGCCGAAGAGGGTATTCACTGCTGTCCGGGAGGAGACGAACCCCGGCGTCCTTCGCCAGATGTGGCTGATGTTCGTCGCCTTCGGCTCTGGCGACGTCATCACCCTCCCTCCTACCGGAGTTAACGCAGGCTTGGCAACCGAGTACGCCGAACACTGGGCCATCGCGTACCCTGAGGGGCTCTTGCGGAAGCTAGTTCGGCGGCTCGAGGCTACCCGTGCGGAGACCGGGCGTCAAGGAAGGAGGCGAGGCGCCGCCACACGGGGGAGAACGGAGGCGCGCCAAGCAGCGGAGCCGGCGCGGGCAGGGACTTCGGCGGCGGGCGCATCGCAGGCTGCCGCTACGACCTCAGCGCCCAGAGAGGGGGCACATGCGGCGGTCGAGGAGCGGCCCGGGAAGCAGGTGAGACGTCTGCTCGAACCCTCCCACGATGCAGTCTTCCCGGCGCTGTGGTCGGCCTGGATGACCCTGCGGCAGTCACTGGGGACCGACGTCATCTGGCGAAAGATACTCAGAGAAGGAATCTATCTGCCAGAGGTCGGGCGCCTCCAGATCACCGACAGGGTGGACTTCAACCGGCAATATGCATATCTGACGGCCATGGACGAGTACGCGCGCCAACGTGGTCAGCGTGCGGAGCCATCCCTTCTGGTGAAGGTGATGCTCGGTCTCGAGCCCGCTCCGGAACAGATGCCGCCGGAAGAAGATGACAGTAACGACTCCGAGGAGGAGGAGGAGACGGGGGAGGATGAAGGCTCCGAGGGAAGGTCCCATCGGGGGAGCCCACGGGAGAGCGGCGAGGTGGCCGGCTCTGACAACGTTGATGTCACTGAGCTCCTCGAGGTCCGCTTCTATCCCTACTCAACTTGCTTCATCCATTCTCTTATGCAGCTTCTAACCCGTTTCTCCATCCTTCTCAGGAGCACACGGACGTCGGTCAGGCGTCCTTAACAGGAGTAGGAGAGGCGCCAGCAGGACAAGGCGGGGGCCAGGCACCCATTATCGAATTGACAAGCGCTAAGGGGTCCCCTGCTGCAACTGTTCCTGCGGCGACCGGGGTAGCGGAAGATGATGCTCCGAACTCCCGTAAGTCTCCCTACTTTACTGCTGGTGCTTGCCATTGACGATCCGTGACTAACCATGGCATGCCCTGCGCAGTGATCTCAACATCGGAGGCTCGTCGGGTTGCCGAACCCGGGCCATCTACGAGTGGACCAGTGGTGGACATGCCGCTTGCTCCGGAACAGGCTTCCCAAACCGAGCCGGCCCCACCAACTGCTGATCAAGGGGCTGCGGACGTCGGCGGTGCTGCCACCGGAGAGAGGCTGGGGGCTGACGAGGGTGTCAGCGCCGCTGGGGAGAGAGAAGAAGGTTGCCCGGATGTTGGGGAACCTTTCCCTCGTGAGGACCTCCCAGGGGCGGACCCTGCAGCAGACCTGCTGGCTGCCTTCCCTTCCTACTGGCCTGCCGACCCAGAGGAGATGGATGACTCGGACGCGGAGGCGGTCGAGGATAGCCGGGTAACGCGACGCAGGGGGTGGAAGTGCATCCAGCGCTTCCTCAAGCGAGACCCATCGGAATGGCTGGGGCGCATGGGATCACTTCAGACCTGGCTGCGCTTCCTGTGTGCCGGGGGAGCTGATGCTCAACGCCTCCATCTGACGGTCCGTGATTTCATGGCCGAGAAGATGCGCGAGAGCCGCCGGCGTGCCGACGTCGCACAAAGTCGGGACATGTCGGAGAGCACGCAGGCGCTCATCGCGGCAGAGCAGGAAGTCCGGCGCCTCGAAGGGCAGGCGGCAGAGAAGGAGGCCTTCGTCGCAGCATGTACCGAGCTTGTGGAGCAACTATCGGCACAACTGATCGACGCTCAGGTACAGCTGACGGAGGCGGGCCAACAGATGGTCACACTCCAAGTCGAGCGGGAGCGTGCACAGGCCAGGATTGACGAACTGCGTGCTGCGACCGCCGACGAGGAGAGGGCACGCAGAGAACGAGAAGCAGCCCTGGAGGCCGCCAGCCAAAGGGTAGCGGCATTAGAAAGACTCATTCAGCACGCTAATCCCTAAGGGCTGTTTTTTGCCATTCCCAGAACATTTGCTTCCGCTACTTAATATTTTGATCCACTGGTATGAATCGCCATATTTATCTGCGTCTTTTGGTTTAACATGCTCAACCACAATTCGTTGTCTTGCGGGAGTGTTAACCAAGCATCAGGCATCCATAATTGGGCCTGGGTTTCTGGAGAAAAGAGGGAGGTCATTCCTGGGAAAGGAGACCTCAGACCTAACCAATGTATCGTCCCCCAACTTGTTCCAACACACGAGCGGGACAACGCTAGGGGCGTTGAGATTTTATCCGAACATAGGGAAATGAGAAAGGGTGAATCGCGTGTCCCGAATCCAGACATCCACAACGATCGGCCTTCCAGGAAATGCCCAAGACGGTAGGCGGACAGTGGATCGACCATAACAACTGCAATAGACAGACCGAAAAAGGCCATCATTCATATTGCAGGAGGCGGACCACATGTCATCATGAATACCGCTTTGGGGTTCCTTCAGGCACAAGGGTGGAAAATCCAGATCAACAGGGCATGCGAAGCGTGGGGCGAAGTGACGATTTGTTCGGACAGAATCCAACGCTCTCAAAATTGCGCCACCGTGGGGAAAGCGTATTGGGCGGATGCACTAATCTGGCCGTGAGTCACCTCAATTCTCAGACAGCACCTCTCTGACGAGGAAACCGTCGCTTCCCATCATTGCGATGGGGCATCCCGAGCTGAATCGGGGAGAATATCACAACTGCACCACTCTACCCGAAGTCAGGCCAGACGGCCGGCGACGAGGAGGGGCGGGACTTATCGATCCCTGAGGCTGGACCCGAGTCGAAATGTCCGGGCGTTCCTACGTACTCCATCAGGCTGGAGATCAAGCCACACGTAGTTCTGTGAGTGCAGTTTAACGTCATGCAGGACGTAGGACCCCATTTGGGGTAGATCTTAGTTTAGGGTCTTAGAGCTCGGACCATAAGGGCTGGATCTTAGTTTAAGGTCTTAGAGCTCGGACCATAAAGGTGGAGGATCTTAGTTTAAGGTCTTAGAACTCGGACCATAAGGGCTAGAGGATCTTAGTTTAAGGTCTTAGAGCTCGGACCATAAGGGCTAGAGGATCTTAGTTTAAGGTCTTAGAGCTCGGACCAGAAGGGCTAGATCTTAGTTTAAGGTCTTAGAGCTCGGACCAGAAGGGGAGATCTTAGTTTAAGGTCTTAGAGCTCGGACCATAAAGGGGGGATCTTAGTTTAAGGTCTTAGAGCTCGGACCATAAGGGGAGATCTTAGTTTAAGGTCTTAGAGCTCGGACCATAAGGGGAGATCTTAGTTTAAGGTCTTAGAGCTCGGACCATAAGGGGAGATCTTAGTTTAAGGTCTTAGAGCTCGGACCATAAGGAGAGATCTTAGTTTAAGGTCTTAGAGCTCGGACCATAAGGGCTCAAAGCACGCCACATCGTGGTCATATCCCCTGGATATGCGAAGATGCACTGAGGGATAGTGTCAAGAGTGTCGAGGTTTCGCCTGGTCAGAATGGGAGGTGGAAAATGTGAATCATGCGGCCATTCACTCGAGGACCGGGAGCACCGGCGTGACGATATGAGAATACTGCCGACCGTGGCGGAAAAGCAGCATCAACATCGCACCAACCGTTGGTGGAATGAGGCAGCAAACGAGCATCGACCGCTCAATCGCAGGATTTATATCGATTTGCTGCCCGAGGCCATTGGGGGTACCGGCCCGAGTCGGTGGGAGAGCACTGAGGCATTGTGTCCGAACCGTTCACGGGGGTTCCACCCAGGGCGTAGACGATGGGTCCGAATGAAAGGGAGCACGAAGCCTGAAAAGTGGAGGAAACCTGACCAAGCGGATCCTGACCCTCCTGGCAATAAACCAGAGTACTCTTGACACCGGTGGACCACGGCAAGGGGTCGGGGAACACGCCTTGAGGGTGACCTGAAGGCGGCGGATTCCCCAGAGAAGGGGGAATCTCTAAGAGGTGGGGGGCTGGACCCGAAGTTTCAAACATCCAGGCGTTCCTACGTATCCCATAAGGATGGGAATCAAGCCGCACGTAGTTCTTGAAGCGCGGTGCAACACAATCGGGCACCAGCGCGGGGAAGAGTGCGGGTCTGACCCTCGCACACAAAAGGAGCGGCATTTGATATTTCTTGTTTGTCCTTAAAGATGAATGGTTTTTCTTTGTGCGGCGACATGCCCGTGATTGAGAAATCGCTGGCGTCGCCACAATAATCAAGCCATGGAAGGCATTGATGAATGGCGTGGTCATTAACCAGCGCCCAACATGAGTGTCCCCTGAGGAGGACATCACGATGCAGTGCCGTTTCTCGTCGGGCGGCCAAGACGATCACAGTTTACGGTCGTGTGGTAGGACCAGACAACACAGTTTAAGGTCGTGTGGTTCGGACCATGGAGGAACCCGCTTATCGCGATACGGCGGACACGGCGGAGGTGGGAACATACCCAGCCCTGCGGTCACGCGCGATTCCAGGAAAAGAGTCTTGGGATAGGGGTCTGCGTATGTCCATCACCCGAGGGGCAGAGATGCTAGCCTCCAGATATACTGGGCCCAGAACGCAATTGTTCGGGCGACTCCCTCCTCCTTATGGGGACGAGGGTCCAGCTACGCATGGCCCTTAGGGAGGATATCTGCATATATCCTTGGTGCTCAGATCATGGGAGCCTCGAACGACATCATTACCCTGGTTGGTCTGCCTAACGTGTAGAGGCGTACCGGAGGTCGGTATGAAGAGAGTGTCAAGATCCCACTACAACGCACAAAGGCGGAGTGTGATGAGGACTGCGCAACCAATGTTCAGAGCCCGAGAGAGCTGACATGGCGATCAAGGACGTTGCTGACGCATTCGCAACACAACATCCGATCGCGTCAGCCTAAGACGGGGCAAGCAAACGAGCATCAACCGCTCAATCGCAGGATTCATATCGATTTGCGGCCCAAGACCCGCCGGTAAATCGACCCGGAGCGGTGGGAGAGCACTGAGGCATCGTACCCAAACCGCTAACGAGGATCCCTTTGAGTGAAGGCTCGAACAAGAGGAAGCGCGAGGCCTGACAAGCAACACAGGACTTGTCGGGATTGAATCTGACACTACGAGTCATAGACCGAAGCACCCCAAAACATGTTAACAGATCTCCGGAAAGGGTCGGAGGACTCACCCTGAGAGCAACCGAAGGGGGGCAGGTCCCCGTGATCAACCAAGAGACGGGGCTGGACCTGAGACACAAGCGTCCAGGCGGTCCTACGTATCCCATAAGGATGGGAATCAAGCCATACGTAGTTCTTGAAAGGCAGTTTAACGTCATGCAGGACGATGAGGGGTGTGAGGTAGTCCCACACGCGGGGGAGGCGTACGGCGCGGCCAGTAGACCGACGCGAATGAGGACATAATCCCCCGCTCACGTGATACGCCTCGCACAAAAAGGAGGGGAACTGGGGCCAGAGGCCCAACGCGGGATAGGGATTCCCGGGAAATGGGGCTGGGCCTGAAACATGATGTCCAGGCGGTCCTACGTATCCCATAAGGATGGGAATCAAGCCATACGTAGTTCTTGAAGTGCAGTTTAACGTCATGCAGGACGATGAGGAAAAAAGAAGGGGGGAGCAGAAGGCATCCCCAAACGTGGAGGGGGGCGTACAGCGTGACGAACAAACCGACGTGAATGAGGGCATAGCCCCGCACTCACACCATACGCCGCACACCCCGGGGCAACTGGGCCAAGGGCCCGAGATGGGATGGAAATTCCCGAAGGATGGGGCTGGGCCTGAAACACGAGGGTTCAGGCGGTCCTACGTATCCCATAAGGATGGGAATCAAGCCATACGTAGTTCTGGAGAGGCAGTTTAACGTCATGCAGGACGAATGCTGAACAGTTTAACGTCTTGTAGCTCGGACGTAGTGCAGTTTAGCGTCATGCGGGACGAAGCACTTGGCAGTTTAACGTCTTGCAGCGCGGACGAATGCTAAACAGTTTAACGTCTTGTAGCCTGGACGAATGCAGTTTAACGTCGTGCAGGACGTGGTGACACTCAGGCAAAGTATTGCTTGAGGAACCTAGCGTTGGTGGGAGGAGTGACACGCTCACCATCCATAGTCGCTAGGGAGTACGCGCCATTGGGATAGACCTTGTGGACAACAAAAGGTCCCTCCCACTTGGGCTCCAACTTGGGCGGCTTCCTGCCGGGGATCATCGGTGCTCTTAGGGCTAGCACTAGATCACCCTGTAGGAAGGAGCGGAGGCGAACCTTCTTATTGAAAGCTCGAGCCATCCTGCTTTGATGCCTCTCCAAGTTGTGCAAAGCGCGAAGTCTATTCTCATCCAGTGCTTCCAACTCGACTAGACGGGCTTCAGCAACTCTGTCCGGCGCTTGCTGGTCGTAGACCGCAGTGCGCAAGGACGGTAACTGGATCTCGATGGGCAGGACGGCCTCAGCTCCATACACCAGGGAATAAGGGGTCATCTGGGTGGAATTGCGAGTCGTCGTCCGATAAGCCCAGAGGGCGTTGGGGAGCTTGTCCGGCCAACTCTTCTTGTTCTGACCAACCATCTTTTGCAGAATGTTAGAGAGGGTTTTGTTAAACGCCTCGATCTGTCCATTCGCCTGCGCATGATAGCGAGATGTATGGTTCGAGCGGATGTTATACTTGGCGTACAACTTCTTCAACTCGGCTGCTCGGAAATTGGTTCCGTTATCCGTGAGGATAGCGTGAGGCACTCCAAATCGATAGATGATGTTGGAGGTCACGAAGTCAGCGATCGAACAGGATTTGACCTCTCTGAGCGGAATCGCTTCTGCCCACTTGGAGAAGAAGTCCGTGGCGGTCAGAATGAACCGGCACTGGCGAGCTGTCGCCGGCGGGTAAGGTCCCACAACGTCCAGTCCCCAGACTGCAAAGGGCCAGGAATACCTTGTGGTATGGAGAGGCTCCGGCGGCCGATGCACAAAGTTCGCGTGAACCTGGCACGCATGGCACCTCCTGGCGTACTCGATGCAGTCATGGATCATAGAGGGCCAGAAGTATCCCAACCTCCGAATCTGGTGGGACAGCTTCGGCCCAGTTTGGTGGGCGCCGCATGAACCAGCATGAACCTCTTGCATGACTCGTGGGATCTCAACTCCCTGAAGGCAACGGAGGAGAACACCATCAAATCCGCGTTTGTAGAGGATCTGCTCCAGGCCGGGACTGCTCTGGAGGACGAACTGCGATGCGCGGCGTCGAACTCGCTCGCGCTCGGCCCGATCTGACGGAAGAATGCCATGTTGGAGGTACTCAACCAAAGGCGTCCTCCAATCAGGGGCTGATCCGACTGCTATATCTGGGGTACTCGGGGCTCCGGGCATAGGGGCAACCGTGGTGAGATTACTTACCAACGGGCCGCGATCTTCTTCCGGGATAACGGGAGCGATGAGCCTGCGGCGCGTCACGCGGACGATCAGGTTGTCCTGTTCAGGTTCCGCAAGTGACGCAGCCAGGCTGGCCAAAGCATCTGCTCGACCGTTCTGCGACCGGGGAATATGGACAATTTCTGGCCGAGAAGGGAACCGGGCCATCAGAAGGAGGGTGCACTCCAACAACGGCACAAGTTCCGGCTTCCTGACAACATAGTCGCCATTGATCTGCTTAATGACCAGCTCGGAGTCCCCTTTCACACACAGATGGGGAACGTCGATCTCGAGAGCTAACTCGAGGCCGGTGATGAGGGCATGGTATTCCGCCTCATTGTTGGTACAGCCCTCTGACAACAGGAAAGAGTATGGCAGCACGGCTCGCTCCGGGGTAATGAAGACGATGCCCAAGCCCACTCTATTGAGCTTAGGATTATCGAGTCTTCTACCGGTGGGGCTCCGGGAGGCACCGTCAAAGTGCATCTGCCAGCATGGATCGGCTCGATCAACCGAGAGAATGGTCTCATCAGGAAAGCCTAGATCCAGCGGCTGATCCGCGGAGGTCGGGTGAGCGGCCAGAAAGTCTGCCAACGCTTGCCCTTTGATGGCCTTCTGAGACACATACCTGATGTCGAACTGCTGGAGAATCACAGCCCACCGCGCTAGACGGCCAGTCAACATAGGTCGGCTCAGGATATATTTCAACGGGTCTACCCGAGAAACCAACTGTACCTCATGGTGCTGCAAGTAGTGCCGTAATTTCTGTACGGCAAATACGAGCGCCAGGCAGCTCTTCTCGATGGGGGAATACCTAACCTCCGCATCGAGGAGCATGCGACTGAGGTAATAGAGGCTATTCTCTGTTCCCTCGTTGTTCTTCTGGGCGAGAAGGGCACCCAGGGACCGTTCCAGGGCGGTCACATAAAGGACCAGCGACTTTCCGGATACGGGCGGCATCAGGACCGGAGGTCGAAGCAGGTACTGCTTGATTTCCTCGAAAGCGGTCTGACACTCTTTATCCCATACATAGGTGACACCCTTCTTCATAAGCCGAGAAAAGGGCTTACACTTGCCGGCCAGATTCGCGATGAATCGGCGTATATAGGCTAAGTGGCCTTGGAACCCTTGCAGTTCCCGGACGGTACCCGGGGGAGGCATCTGGCTAATCGCCCTGATTTTCTCTGGGTCGATCTCAATACCCCGGTATCTTACCACAAATCCAAGGAACTTTCCGGAGGTGACCCCAAAGGCACACTTCAACGGGTTCATCTTCAGGCAGCGAGACCGGAGGAAGCTGAACACTTTCTCAAGATCTTTGAGATGGTCCTGACGCTGGCGCGATTTGACAACCAAGTCGTCGACGTAGCATTCCACCAGTGTGCCGAGGATTGGCTTGAATATGCGGTGCATCGCCCGTTGGTAGGTGGCACCTGCATTCTTCAGGCCGAAGGGCATGACCCGGTAGCAAAAGGTACCTTGGGGGGCCCTGAAGGCAGTGAACTCCTCATCCTCAGGGGCCATCCGAATTTGGTTGTATCCGGAGTATCCATCCATGAAGGAGAGGGCTTGGAACCCTGCCGTGGCATCAATCAACAGCTCCGTCACTGGAAGGGGAAAATCATCCTTCGGACAGTGGCGGTTGAGATCGCGGAAGTCGATGCAGACTCTAATCTGCCCGTTCTTCTTCCTGACCGGCACAATGTTGGCCAGCCATTTGGGGTACTGAACTTCCCTCACGAAGTTGGCTTTGATAAGCTTGTCAACTTCGGCCTCAACCATGGCACCATGGGATGGGTGCATCTTCCTGGGAGGCTGCTTGAACCCGCGATGGTTCGCCGGGAGACCTAGGCGGTGGACGGCTACCTGAGGATCTAGCCCCGGCATCTCGTCATAGCCCCAAGCGAACACATCACGGTGCTGCCTGAGAAAGTCCACGTACTGCTGCCGCTCCTCAGAGGGCATGGCGGCACTAACCAATGTGGGTCTTGGATCTGCCTCGGTTCCAAGGTTCACCTGTATTAACTCATCGACCGTGGCGGGGACGCCCTCCTCAAAGGCTGGGGGTGCATCTTCCACGTCCTCTCCACTCGGGGAGGGATCATCCACGGGAGAGACTGCGTTGGAAACTGCATTGGGGCTACCAGATCCTGCTGGGCCACTGGTGCTGGCGCGGGCGGTCGCGGCCGTCTCATCAGGAGACTCGCGGACCGTCAAGACCATGGCGACGTCCAACCGGTGAATCGGGAGGACGTAAGCGTCATCCAGACTTGCCCAGGGATCGCTTGCAACAGCGACAGGCTCAACCTCACCTGCCAGGATCTGCTTATCCTTGCTCTTGTAATAGTCCGCGTCCAGATAGCGGGCTTCACATGAGGCAAAAGGAGAGGCATCTCCTTGAAGCACGCCTACTCGACCATTAAGGGAGTATTTGAGGCATTGGTGGTATGACGAGGGAACCGCCGCATGAAGGTGAAGCCATGGCCTGCCCATCAATGCGTTATACGCAGTGTCCTGAGAGACTACCATGAATTCGGTGTTGGCAACCAAGTCACCGAACTGGGTCTTCAAACGTATCTTGCCGACCGGGGTTTGCTCGGTGCGGTCGTACCCCTGGATCCTGAGGTCGGAGGGAATCAAGTCATCCTCAGACAACCCCAATCTCCGGAGCGTCCGAGTTGGAATCAGATTAATCCCGGACCCCGTGTCGACAAGACAACGCCGGACTTCAAGGCCATTGAACTGGCCAGTGACATACAGCGGACGGATGTGTCCCTGTATAGGAGGGTCCTCATCCTTACCAGAGAACGAGATAACTGCCTGACATTCGGCGTCCTCGATCGTTTCGGCGTGGAAGGCCTCTGCAGCCGCAACCTCTGTCTCAAACTGGAGGGGGCTTTTCAGGGCTTCAGCGAGTGCCTCGCGCATCTCAGATGACATGCGCAGAGCCTCAAGGATGGAGAGCCTTGCTGGGATGTCGGCCAAGTGCTTCAGGACATCATACTTTTTGGCCAAGCGCGAGCTCCTGGTTGCAGGAGATTGCTCTGCGGTTGGTGGCATGACGGGCCTTACCGGTTGGATCGGCGGCCGACTGGTACTTGGCGCATCTCGCTGTTCACTGGTCGCAGTCCGGGAAATGGTCGCCGTACTGGAGTCAGGAGGCCGGGATGGACTTGTGGCAGGGCGGAGCTGGTCGCGACGCGGCTGAGGCGGTTCTGCCCGGTCCCATACCACAAACAGTGGCGGAGGCGAATCCGTCATCCCCGGATGGGGAGCCTGCGTACGTTGAGCTCGATCTTGAGCCTGCCGCCTAGTCTCAGTGGCGTGCACGGCCTGGCCGGAGGTACCGACGGCTGTGCCCCGGCGACTCCTGCTGCTGCGGTTCTTCCGACGGTGGCGACGACCGGGGACGCTAGGGAGGTCCACCTGGTGTTCTTCAACGTCGGGAACCGAAAAGGGATTTACCAGCTCGACGGTGTTAACCGAAGCGTACCCAACACCCGCCATCCATGGGGGGGAACCCAGGCCATCGACGTCGCGAGACGGAGTGCCCGATTTCCCTTCCCCAGCCCCTGGCGGGTAAGACTGAATGCTTGGCCGGGCAACACGCCGGTCTTCCAACACCTCTGAAAGCCATCGGTCTTCGTATCGAGGAGAAGAGATTCACGTCGGGTTCACCATTTTTCTGTTTCGGTGCGGATGTGCGTCGGGTTACGCTGTTCCGCCAGGACGCGTTCGCGCGTGCACCCGTCAACCCGAGGGGATGGGCGCGCGGCTTGTGGTCCCGCAGTCCCGCTTTCCAAGGGCGGGCGGCATCCGTCCCTTATTCAGGGGCGTCTGCTCCTTGATCGAAACCGGGATGATGGGATGTCGGCTTCTCCTTCCTTGGACGTCTCCTCGGAACTTGTCGCCTAATCCGGGTCTCCCTCATAGACTTAAGAATGTTCGTGAATCTCGTTCCCGGCGCTATATCTTCATGGACACCGGTTAATTACGCTGCTTCCGCCCGGACGTTCCAAGGAGTCTGGGCGGGGCAGCAACCTGCGGTGAGAAGGCCGGGTGGCTCTGGGTGCTGGGGGCGTGCTGTAACACTGCGGCTCTGCACGTCTGTCTTCCGTCCCTAATAGGGCTTCTCGAAGGCACGATGGCCTGAGGCATCCCGTACTAGGTGCGGGGAACTGTGTCACCTGAGGTTTTCCTCAGCTTCCCGTGTTTAACACGGGGTATGCCGCGAGTTTAACGTCCAGCGGGGACGGCATCGGACCGATCAACACGAAAAGTGGATCAGATGACAGAACCCCTTGCGGGGAACCTCCGACGCTGGGGCCAGCACATGGGCGGCTTCCCAAGTAACGTGGAGTGAAGTGAAGTGGCATGACCCCACCGGGATGTGGCGGCCCGGGTAAGGATCAGGGTGGATGATGGAGTAAAGAGCTTGGACCCCAGAGGGGCTTCCTACGTACCGCGCGTTAACACGGATCAAAGTCAACGTAGTTCGGGCATACAGTTTAACGTCATGCTGGACGTCGGCAGGCCGACTCACGAAGAGGTCGAGGCCGCCGGGCGGAGGATTGAACCGAACCACCTCGCACGGAGGGGGATGGAACGGCCGGGTGGATCACAGTTTCACGTCATGCTGGACGATAAAAGGGGAAATGGAAAAGGGGGGCTGTGGGGAGGCACCGTGGAGATACACACGGGCGGTCTCCCACAGGGGCGGATTCATAGGTGAATCAACGCAAGCGTGAACCCTGGAGGGGTCCACTGATGGACGAACCGACGTAAATACGACCGGGACGACCAGGTGGTGGGCTTGGACCTCAGGGAGGCTTCCTACGTACCCTGTATAGAAGACAGGGATCAAAGTCCACGTAGTTCAATCTGTCAGGACTTACGCACTTGGGGCAGCCCGGATACTGCAAAACTCAGTTGGAAGGGACTTGGACCGAAAGCAAAAGACACCTCGATCCCAGTCAGACCCTCTACTGGCTTCGGCAGTGGGGAGGTGCAATGGAGATACACATGTGCAGCCTCCCACGAGAAACTAGGGGTTTGTAATACCCTGCCCCCGTAGGGAAAAGCCACTCCCATTAAATCGTCCCAAAAGGGGGACAATCCCGACATCCCTGCAGAGACGAGCGGGTGGGGGCCACGTCCAAACCGGGGGAGACCCTGCGTGCGGAGCACGGGATCAGGTTGCGGACGGTTTAGCGTCTTGCCAGACGAAGTACAGTTTAACGTCATGTGTTGAGGACGAGGCACTTGGCAGTTTAACGTCTTGCAGCACGGACGATGGGGGCTAGGCAGTTTAACGTCGTGCAGCTTGGACGGGTGTGCAGTTTAACGTCATGCTGGGCATAGGTTGCCGGACGAAGCACTTGGCAGTTTAACGTCTTGCAGCGCGGACGATGTACAGTTTAACGTCGTGCAGGACGTATATGCAGTTTAACGTCATGCTGGACGAGTATGCAGTTTAACGTCATGCTGGACATATATGCAGTTTAACGTCATGCTGGACATATATGCAGTTTAACGTCATGCTGGACATATATGCAGTTTAACGTCATGCTGGACATATATGCAGTTTAACGTCATGCGGGACATAGGTGCGTGTCACTTCGCGCAAGCCTGGAGGGCCGCACGGGAAGACAACGCACGGTGCGGGCACCCGGGATGTGAATCATCGGGTGCCACACAGGCGGGTAACCTTAGGAGGTCAACGGGGACGACCCTGGCAGATTGCGCGCAAAAAGGAAGCTTTGCGCGCAATACTGCGGACCGGCGCGCAATCGGGGCGGCTGGCGCGCAATTGGGCCAGCGCCTTGCGCGCGGATGCTTGAGATTGCTCACACCGGGCTTCGGATAGCGCGCGGGGGCAACGGCTCATTCTCTAATGAATGGCCACTTGAAAGAAGGGGGGTGCGCGCAATCGGGCCGGATTGCGCGCACCCCGGGGCAATTGCGCGCAAGCGGGTTCTTTTGCGCGCAAAGGCCTTAGGGTGAGTGTTTATTCAAATGAAAGGAGCCAGCGGGGATTGCGCGCGAAGGCGGACCCCGAGGCTTTCTTGCGCGAAAGAAAGGAGGTTACCTGAAGTTCGTCATTGCGCGCGGAAGGGGTTGAATTGCGCGCACGGGAGACGTTTCGACTTCCAGCAACCTTTGAAACGTTGGGGGTCGCCTTGTATTTATAGGCAACCCCGGGCGCGGAATCCAGGGTGCGAGCGCGAAATTCTTCTCTCGGGCGCGGAATCGGGCGCGGCGCGTAAGGGAGTCGCGCGGACCCGCGGCGCGCGGAATTGCGCGCCGAGCCGGCGCATTGCGCGCATCCCGGGGGTTTTCCGCGCGGGACATCACCTTTGCGCGCGTGCCTCTGAAATTCCGCGCAAGGCCTCCGGGCCCTCCGAAACATCCTTCCGACTCCAAATATGACCTCGCTTTCCGCATCCGGAGCTTCGTTTGGGAGCAACGGACTTTTCCGGCGTCTACACTCTTAAACAAAAAACCCAACTCAACAATATACGACTTTGGCATTAACAACCTGGTAATCATTATAAAACATCATCAACTTCAAGCCTCCAAACTTCAGGCTACAGTACAACCATTCAATCCTGAACTCACAATGAATAATATCTCAAATCCTTAACTCAGTTAGCGTATTAAAGTTTCACTGAACTAAAGGATGTTCACACAAGCCTCCAAAAATAGATTAAATGGTTGTACTATAGCCAGAAGTAAAAATGAATGAAATATGACATTCATACAAAGAGAGAAAATTCATCATTTCCAAATCTGTGAACAAGCGACGATGAAAAACCCCCAAAACCATTGATGGATTCTTATTAGGAGTAAAATTAAAATCATTTACCAGTGATCTATATCCTACATATAGTGAACACACCCCTTCGACCATGGCCTAGACATTCTCGATGCTAAGTTTCATGAATTTTCATAGAAGCATGGAGCTTCACATCGTTGTGGTTGACAAAAATCCTACAACACTGAAATTTCACCCTCCACAGCATTCCTGCAATCAGATAAAAAAATCCTAGTTCTTTATGGGATGAATGACGTAACCCATGATTTTTTATGGGAAACCAAAGTTATATTCCTTATTTCATCAACACCATGATTTATGATGTATCAAAAAAAGAAATCAGTAGCAGATTATTTAATAAAGAAGAACTTTTTTTTAATTTTTTCAAAAACTGATGTCACCACCAACCCTCGTGGCCTTCCTAAGGCTAGTGCAGAACACTTGGGGAGGGATGTGGCCATGTTACAGTCCAATTTTGAGGCACTAAAAACCTGAACTGTGGTCAAATAACATTATTTATTTTGAAACTAAGAGAGTCGAAATGAGGAAAGAACCGATGTATATGCAGAAAAAGATCCTCCATCACCTATAACCATATATAACCACATATAAGCAGTTTTGTTAATTTTTAACAGAAACACCAGAAGAATGATGAAAACCCTGAATTGGACACAACCCCCGAAGACATGCAATAAATGAAGAAACTATTCAAATTGGCAAACCAGAACTGAAACATCATCATTCCCACATCTGTATCAAAGAAGAACTACGATATAGTGTGATGCGAGAGTAAAATTATACCCCAAAGATATAGATGGATTCATTAGAATGACACACAGAGTTCCCCCATCTATAAGAAGTATTAAAACGCAGAATATTTGTATGCATCTACATTTCCATCTTCTTCTCTAATTCGCTCTCTCCATGTAACTGCATGCGTTGATGTTTCTCAATCTATACTAATTCAAGTGAAATATTTCTGCAGTGATGGTTCATTTTTAACGTGATATAAAGGGACTATGTGGGTAAAAAATTACACGAGAAAAGGAAATTTATTTATCAATGATGGAGGTAACACTGGTCTTTTAGCCTCATATTTACCCTTTGAGGAAGCCTTCATCATGGGAGAGGGAATGAGAAGGAAAATAGGCGGTGGTGGAGAATGACGAAACCAATGTTAATCTTCCTCCATCCACTCACCAAATAATTGTTTTAGGGTTTGAGGGAGTGGAATTGGGGAGGAATTGGGGTTGTAGTTACAAGAGGATTAAGGTTTTGAATTTCCATTAAATTAAAATATAGATAATAAATAACTACATATAGTATAAAAGTATTATATTTTAAAAAATATATGTATTTATATATTTCATATACATCTATTTTTTTAAAAATAATTTGTTTTTTTGAATCACTTATCAATAATTTTATAATCTATATATTTTTTTTTCGAAACATTATTAAATTATTAGTAATATAATTAAATATATAAACATGTGTTTTTATTAAAAAAATGCATGTTAGAAGTAACTAGAAAATAAATGTATACTAAAAAATTAATAAAAGGATTATTCTTATTGGATAATTTATTGCAACATATTTTTATAATGGTAAGTATTTTCTAGTAATAATAATAAATATAATAGATTTATTTATTGTTAAAACAATTTTTTGTTATAATATGATAAAAAAACATATTTAACTCTTAGTAAAAGATTTATTGGTATTGAATAATTAATACTGATAGATATAATTGATGGTAAAAAAATTTGTCATTACCTAAAAATAATACCCACAAGTCTTGATATCTGTTGGAAATACTCATTTTTACCAACAAATATCTTACCTGTCATTGAATTAATGTTGGTATAAGCCAATTGTTTTTGTAGTGATAAGTATTTGTCCAAAAAAGATTCTGATCAGTTGTAGCTAATGACAGTCATATTAGACACTATCCTGGATTGTACCAACCATGGGGATGTTGTAGTTTTATTCTATGTTTTATTTGTTCCTGATTTCAGTCAGCATGTGATAAAGGCTCAAATGTATAATTTTGAATGTGTATCTATAAGGTCAAAAATCAATGGCTGGGAGATCATTTAGAGATTGAAGCTAGATGGGACTTCAGTTTTTTGGTTTAAAGATCAGATCATGGTACCTTTGGGCTTTCAAGAACAAATCCATAATGATTTCCACCTTTTAAAATTGGTTATTCATCTTGGAGTTCAAAATATTTTCAAAGTAATGAAAAATAGTTTTTGAGGGTTGGAATGAAAAGAGAAGTTTCAGAGTTTTTTTCGAGATGCATCCCCTATTATCAGGTAATGGTAGATCACTAGTGACCCACAAGCATGTTTCGGTCATTAGCAATTCCTATGAGGAATTGGGAGTATATAAACATGGATTTTGTGACATTTTTACCAAGAATGGTTAGTAAAAACAATTATATATGTGTAATTGTGGAACTGATAATAAATTTATCTCATGTTATCCCTATTCATGAATCCCATATGGTTTATGAATTTTAAACAATAAATATACAAGAAGTTATAAATTTTCATGAAATTATAGTGTCGATTTTATCCAACCGAGACCCCAGGTTTACATATCATTTTTTGAAATCATTACGACAAGCACTTGGGATTAAGTTTACTATGATCAAGATATATCAACCTCAAATATATAGAAAATATAAAAGGATTATCCAAAGGGTGAAGGACATGCTTAGGGATTGTGTAATTTATTTTGATACTCATCTGAAGAGAACTTACCATTGGTGAATTTTTCACACAACAATTTTTATCTAACTTTGATACATATTGATCCTTTTAAATCATTGTATGGGTGTCCTTATCATTCTTAGATTTTTTGGGTGGAAAGTGGTGAGACTTCACTAGTGGGAACAAGTCTTGTGAAAGAGACAAGGAAGAAGATTAAGTTGATATGAATAATAATGAAAATGGATCATATTCATCAAAATTCATATGCTGATAATGTCTAAGGACTATTGACATTTGAGGTTAGTGAACATTTATTCATGAGAAACTCTCCAAGGATTGGTTATCATCACTTTGGAAAGTAGGAAAATCTATATTTTCAATACATATGCCCTTTTAAGATACATGTACTAGTTTTTGAGGTGGAATATTAGTTTTCATTTCTTCCAAGGTTCAGTTCAGTGCATAATGTGTTTCTTGTATCACAGTTAAAGAAGTATCAACCAGATCTTGAACATGTGATTTTATGGGATCACATTTACAAAAAGAAGGATCCTATGTTGATTCATATTCCATTATGAGTTCTGGATAGGTATGATAAAGTCATTCATGGTAAAAGAATTATTCTAGTGTGAGTTTTATGTAAACATGGTCAGATTTTGAATGAAAATTAAGAGCATGAAAACAAAATGTTAGAAAAATGGCATGAACTCTTCCAGGGCAGCTTTGATTTTCTAATTTTTGTGGACGGAAACACCAATGGTAGGGAAAATGTATCACCCCTACGTTTAGGATCATGTCCTCGTATATATGTATTTTAATTATATATAATTATTACGTTATGTTTTAGGATGGTTAGAGGAGTTTTAGAATGATTCAGATGCTTTTAAGGAGGTGTGTGATTTTATCACGATTAGTAAAAATAATGTAGCACCACTAGAATACTCTATAATCGAATAAAGTGTGCTCCAAGTAGGCATTTTGTTTGGTGAATGGTTTGGTCAAAGCATGACTATTCCCACAAGAAACCATTTACCTTGAAATTATTGTAAATTGAGAGTTTTTGAATGGGTTTTCTAACCATTTGAAGAAACAATGTGAGGGGTTAGCTTAAGATAGTAGCTCATGCACGGTTGGGACATGATTTGTCTAACAATGTGATCTAACCATGTAGGGGGTTAGCTTAAGGAATTAAGAACCACCTGGTTGACATATTTTCTACCAAACTGTATGGCCTAACTATGTGGCATACTCTAATCCATCTAAATTTAGTTGAACTAATTCTATTTAATCTATTTAAGACTTTTCCCATAATTATCTAATAATTCTAATTCCATTTCCTCCCAAGGCTAGTGAGTTAATGTTCCTAGGACTTAGGAGCATGTTCTATGTGATTCATAGCGAACTAGATATCTAGATTCAGTAGTAAGCCTCAATTATTAGCTATTATTCTTTATTATCTTCTCCTTATCTTTCCAGAAACCTTATATATAGTTTAATATGGATAGATCCATGTTGGATGATTGAAATTGTGATGTTTTATGGTTGTATTTAGAGAAGGAATGATGATTTGTGATTAGTTAAAGAGAATCATTGTACAATTATTTGTTTTTTTTCCAACATTCATGAAGTAGGTGGCTCATTTATTGACTCCACATGATTATAACATGAAGTATTATCTTGAAATAAATGTTTTAATTGAAATTATTGTGAAATTATTGTGTGATTTTTGTTGGAAACCTCTTTTGTGATGGTTTTGTGGAAATTGTGAAAATTTGATGTTTGTTTTAGAAAATCATCTACGATGATTCTTTTAAAATGGTGATTTTAAATTTATGGGATTTTTGGATACATGAAAATGATTATTTAATTTTTTTTAAAGAAATAGGGGTTCAATGTGGAATGTTTTGGCATGGGTTTGGGAAGACATGGTTTGTGTTTGTTTATATGTGTTAAAAGTGACAGTATGGAGGGGGGTATACCATTGGGGAACCTGATATTTGTTATATTCTGGTAACTTAGTTGATTGATGAGATACTTCTCATGAGTATATAACTATTATTGAGGCATGTATTTTTGGATGTGTGGAATCATGGAATGGGATTGCTGAATGTAATTGAGAAATGTTTTAAATTATTGTCTTGTTTATTTCGATAAGAAACTATTTTTTATTTGATATGATCTATTTTATGTTTTAAAATATTTTATATTAATTTTTCTAACCGGTTCTTTTCCTAGAAACGTAATTTGGAATGACATTGGGTAAATACTACTGAGTTTAGACTCATCTAATCTTTGAGAACTATTATTCATTTCCAGATGTCATCTATCAAACAATTGATATGGAAAACCTTTGAATCAGGTCATGATTCACTCTACAATATTACTTGTCATCCTTTTTAATCCAATAATATTTTATAAAAACATTATGATCAAAATTATTCAAATATATTTCATATAATAGAGTCTATATTGTATTATAATTTAAATATTTGTAACATAGTTTTTGATATCATCGTTTACATGAGGTGTTTCAGTCAATTTTTTAGTAACTATATCGGTATGTTGAATATGGTCAAAGTTGTTGTAAAATATCATAATAATATCGAAAATTTTATATTTTTATGTAATTTATTATTTAAATTCAAAAAAAATTATACAAATATAGTTTTCAAAAAATGGATATAAATTTGATTAGTTGACTTGATAGGTTCATTTTAAACAACTATGTTTATTATGACAATTTATTAGTTATATAACATAAATAATATCTAATATTATCATTAAAAATATTAATTTTGTCATAAATATAATTTTTGTACATTATAATAATTTTTCAAGTTAGTCAATGTTTGTTGAAATTGAAAATGAAATATTTTGTTCCATAGAGGTAGTTGTCTACACATACACATGAGCAACACTCCCATTTTTTATTGAATTGGAGGGTTGTACAAAGAAAGATAATTTATAATTTCAGAATAAATTTTTTTGATATAAATAATAAATTTTCAATAATACCCAATTTTATCCTATGATGTAATTAGGCTATGAAAAAAAAATTACATCGTTCATGGAGTTCACAGTTCGCACGTATGATGAACAATGTTTTCAATTTTACTAAGGGTGAGCGGAAATTAAGGTATATAAATATTTTCATTATGAAAATTATTATTTAAATATATATATCATATTTATTCACCAATTTCAATATAATAACTACCCATGATATATAGTGTTGAAAAATAGAAGACATCTCTTTGTGGTGGTCGTAGTCCACACGTTAACATGATCAATATTATTTTATTTTTCATTTTGGATAGAAATAAATAGATAATGTTTTTACATTAATATAATAACAATAAAGTATAATAATGATATCAAGATCATTATATTAAAATTGTTAGGGTAGGTTATGAAGAGGAATATTAAAATGGAATGGGTAAGTAGAATGTAATACTTACATTAAGACCTTGAACTTCCTCTTGATGAAAAAATTAGAATTGAAGGAATTAAACTAAATTTCATTAAAAAAGGGATATAAGAAATACAAGGGAATATTATCTTAGGATAATTAGGTAGGGTTTAAATGAAATTTTGATGGTAAGGTCAAGCATGGGATGTGTATAAGTGATCCCTTTTCGAAATTGATTAAAATGACACTTTTGTGAATACCCATGATTTTTCAATAATGAACTGACCCTATTTAAGGTTAAATTGCTCCAAAAGTATTCAATAATTGATTTTGTTTTAATATTTTGTTGAAAAATCCTCAAAAAATAATTTAATCATATGTTATGAACTTTATTTGAGTTATTTACCATTATATTGTTTCATTTTTATACTTTTATTTTTACCTTGGTAACTTGTTTATAACTAAGTTAAATTAATAAAAAAAATATCTTAAACAAAAAACCATTTTTTATTATAAAGTCCATTTAGTTTAATATTAGAAATCCTAATATTATATATAAAAAATAAATTGATATTTTTTACATAAATTTCCTTTTATTTAAAATCTATAATAATTCATTTAATTATAAGAAGTTCATCAAGATTTTATTGAAGGTCTATATGTATTTATTGTTTTCTATGAAGCTTTTTTTTCTTAATATTATTCTTCCAATAACACCAGAACTACAGTAATATAATTAAATCTATATAATTAGTATTTTTATTTGTTTTTATATAAATATAGGAATAATTATTTATTCATTTCCATCAAATATGGAAAAAAATAATGTCAATCATTGGAATGTGTAGACTACAACCACAAGAAAGAAACATTTTCTGTTCCTCATAATCACCTCTCATGATGGGATATAAGGAAGTTACTGATGAATAAATATGAAATATATATTTTAATTATGTCTCTAAAAAAAATTCACTACCACCCATCATTCCCCCTCAAACCATTTTGAAAAATTAAAACATAATTCATGCGTTTGTGCAGACTACCTCCTCCAAGAACAATGTGATTTATTTCTCATAACTTCCTTACATGGATTATTATAAATTGTTATTAAAATAAAAAAGAAGATATTTATATCATTACTATTATTTTAAAATAATAAATTATTCCAGATTTATCATTCCTCACATTTAATGGAAAATGAGTGTGACAAACATGTGTACGTTAAGACTACAAAATCTCAAGAATGATATATTTCATTTTCCAGTACCTTCTATCATTAATGAACTTAAAAATATATCTAATAAAAAATTATATTTATGAAAATATTAATATTTTTTAATTATATCTTTATTAATTATTTAAGTGATATGAATAATAAACTGTCACACTAAACTTTAACGTTTAAATTAAACATATTAAAAAACATCTAATAATTTATGTCCCCCTGAATAAATTTAAAATTGTACAAATATTTTTCATATAAAATAATAAAACAAATACAAATATAAAAATATCGATCTTATTAATCATTTTTATAGAACATTAGATAATGTCCAATCTTCCCAAAGAGTTACAGAAAAATTGAGTAAACCACCACATGTAATTGAAATAAGTCTGAACCATATGATAAATAAACAAAAGATGATAATAGGTAGACATATAATATGAAATTTAAATGAATATGGTTCCTAATATGTTTTGAACAAAACTATTTTGATTACTTAGGAATTTATTCTCATGTTCAGAGTTAATCATGACCTAAGGTAAGTTTTTTGTATCTCAATTTGTGTTCATTGTAATATTTTTTTATTAACTACTTATATACATTATGTAGTGTAAATATATTGGATAGTAATTTATTTTAAAATAATAATGAAATATAACATAATTTTTTATTCATCTAATATTATACCATGCATTTATTTTTAATTCGATATGTATCAATGTTGTAAGGGTTTTTTCTGTCTCAAATTTCAATTTCTTGAGATAAGTTTTTGTTAAACACAAAACATTATTTTTGATGACATAATTACTAACCCATAATAAATTTATATCAATATTATATTATATTTTATTATACTAATTGGTCTATTTTATTTTCTACCTCTAACGGGGTTTTGATTCAAAAGTTACAAATGATGTATGGTTTTTTTGCTTCAAATTATTTTCTTTGAGAATGGTTTTGTTTGATGAAACTAATTTGATATGAATTTATTGTATAAAAAACATTTGATATACTATATAATGATTTTATTATTATTTATATTTAGTTGTTAAATTCCAATCCCTACATTTCAAGTGGTTTTTATTTAAATATTACTCAATCCCTAATGATTTTATCAACTCAAATTCGTTCTCATTGATTCTAATGATTTATTCATTATTATGGAATTCTATGTCCATTTTTTCCAATAATTTCCCTCTTTGTATGGTTTATTTCCTTACATTATTTTTCTATTAGTTGAATTCTAAAACTATATGGGTCACTGGCATGTCTTATTTGTGTTTTTATCTTCATTTTTATATGTTCTTCTATTTTTCTAGTGGATTAGATCATAAATTGTTTTTGTGAAGAAAGAACCTAGAACATAGTTGGGACTTGGTTTTTCTAACTATGTGATTAACTATGTGAGACTTAGTATAAATATTTTGGATTTTGTTTTGGGAATATATTAGTACTCACATGGTTCGTGCTTGGGTTTTATAACTCTTCGGTCGAACCATGCATGTTGTCCATGTCTTTAAGTTTTTGAGAAAATAACAATTTTACCCTTGTGGGATTTGAATTCTTTCACCCACTTTTATCTCCCATTATATGAATATCTAATTCCCCAGTATTGGTAGCTTCATAGACATACTTTTTATGGGATTCACCTTGGGTTCTTAGTGGGTTGGCTTGAGGTAAGCCCAAATTTTCTTTATTTCTTCATTCTTACCACTATTCATTCCTTGTTCTTCCACTTCAATGGAATGTGAAACCCCTATATGGTGTGGTGGATTCATATAATGGTAGAAAAAGGGTTTTTATTTATTATTTTTCAGGGTTTTCAATTCTTATTAATCGAGAATTTTTTATTTTTTATGGAGATACGGTTTGAACCTATTTAGAGGTAGTTTATTCTATTTAAGGGAATTTATGATGGTAACCCATTATACATTATTTAATTTATTTTTTATTTATCAAATTTCATTAAAATTTCATTAAGATTTATTTTTATTGCATGTTTGATGTGAGGAGTTGTTTGTATTAATAATTTGATGTCTTAATGTTGGTTTTCAAAGGGACTTGTCTTGGATGTACTACATGTGTTAGATAAAATGGGAAAAGGCAATTTCTAGGTTTTAAAGGGACTTATAAAGAGTTTTTAGAAATTTATTACTATTAAGGTAGATTTTTTTTAAAAATGGTCATATTTATTTATAAAACGTTTCTTCTGAAATGGACTTTATCTTAGAGTCTTTTTTATGTTAATATATTTGGAAATGAGTAGAACAGGGGAACCTAGGGTGTGAGGGTGTGCATGACTTAGATGATGGTGTATTTTTCAAGGGACCAAGAGAGGCTTGGGGGGGGATCAAAGGATATTATGTGATATTTTCCCCGGTAACAAAAGAGCCTGTGAGAGGAAGACCAAATGAGATTCTTATATATTACCAAGGGAATGAGAGCACTCTTAGAAGTTTGGGCTCATGTAAGACTAAGAGAGGTTCCAACTTGTTATTCTTAGCCAACTAGAAAATTGTGTTTTATTCTAAGTCGCTCTAGACCCTTTTGGTTTGATCCATACTAGGTATTATTTGTGTCAGTTTATTTATATTCTTCCATGCACCATGATTTTTCCTTTTCTGGTCGAGAGACATTTTTATGGAGATTTATATTTATTTGGTTATTTAATTGTGTTTATGTTTTTTTCTCACTTTTATTCCTTATGATGATTTATTGAGAATGTTATATTGAGAGGATTATATATTAAACTGAGAACTATTTATTCATTCATTAATTTTTTTTAGAAAACCCTAATATATTTTATAAAGGAAATTTTTTCAACTGTACTAATTATATAAGTGAACATGGTTTTTAAAATGCATTTAGAATTAGATTTATTGGTTTATTAGTAAAAATACTTATATAAATTCATGGTGATATCCTACTAGTATTTATGAACCACACCCTTATCATTCCTTTGGGGTTATGAATATTTAATTTTGTAGGACATAAGTATGGTAAAGTCAATAGGAATTTCAATGGCTCTTCTTGATTACTAAAAACCAGGAATATTATGTTGTAGGAGGCTTGGTATCGTGTATTTAAGTTCATGTCGAGTTTGTTTTCTATTTTGAGTAGTCGGGATATCATTCTGTATTCTGTGGGTCTTGATCCCTATTTTGATTTTTGAGCTTTTGAATGTGGATATAATTTGAATGTCTCTTATATTACATGTTACATATGGTGATGGGATGGTATTTCAGATATATATTATTAGTCGTTGATTCATTTAATTTTTTTGTATGTTTATATATATATATATTTGATTATATAAGTATTGGGGTCCATCCGATTAATAGATGGTTTATGTCCAATTACTTTGGGTGAAACCATTCCAAAATGGTTTATTATAATGCCATGGTTCTTGTTCTAGACCAAAGTGATCAGGAAACCACTTCAGGACATGTGTATTTCTAGATCCGGTGGTAGGTTAGGTAAACCTGATCCAGTTCACTATAAAATGACATCAATCCTCTTTTTATTCGGGGATTAGTGGTAATATAGAGATAAGGTATTCATTTCACAAGTAGTATGGATAGATGAGTGACATGATAACTCTTCTTCTTATTGAGTCTTGAGTTTTAATTAGTGTTCTGGGATTGTGTTTAAGTTTTGACCCCTATTACAGGTTGTTATTTTTGTGATTTGATGTATGTCTGGATTTATAATTGGTCATGGGGTTAGATCATTAGTTATTTTGTGTTTTATGATGAAATTGGGAGGTAAAAAGAAGGCACATGGTTTGGTAACATGGTTAGTAGTAATTCTGCAAATATTACGAGACCTTGTCTGTTAAATCCTAGTGGAACTTTCACAGTTGGGGCATGGATTTCACAATTGTGTTTCCAACATTTTAAAATGGTAAAACGTTAATTTTTTTATGTTTTCACCAATTATTCTTTTAATGTTGAAATTGATGTTATTACTGTTTGTTGAATCCTATTATAAGGCTTTATCTTAGTTAAATTATTGATGATTGAGAGTGAATTCAGTTTTAATTGATATTGTTATTGATTCAATTGTATATGGGATGAGATTGTGACTTGTTTATAATAGAAAATTCATCATATAAGGGTCTCATCTAGACATATAATGGGATATATGGATCACTTACCATAGGCGAACCCTCTAGTTGATATGGATTTGGTGGAGTTAGTTATCAGTATGATCCATTCCTTAGGTCAGGAGGGTAGACATGATCAAGAACAAATGGTGTAATATTATATGTAGTTCACTAAGAAATTTTTTTTAGTTTTCAATTTTTTAAATGAATCCCTTGATCTAGAAGAGTGACTGGAATTTATAATGCCGATATTTTAGTTTCTAAAGACCCAAGAGACCTCAAAAAATTTCTTTACCACTTATATATTGGAATTACTGAATAGAAAATAGAAGAAATACCGGGTTATAGAGAATCATAATTTGGGTATCCCATGGGATACCTTTAATTTGGTTTTTACTCGGTAATTTTATCCAGAGATATTAATGTTAGTGAAGGCTTGTGAGGTCATGATAATAGAAAAAAGAGGGTTGATTAGTAATTGAGTATTATTCTCGGTTTCCCAATATTTCCCATGTGTCTCCCAATATTATTATGAATTATTATCTTAAATATAAAACCTTGATATTTAAATACATATTTCACTATAATACATTTTATTTCTTTGGTAGATTTATTTACCTAAAACAAAGAGTTTAAATGAAATGTGACATACTATTAAAAATTTATTATTTAACATGGATGTTATGGCCCAGTCATGGGATTGAAGCATATGAATAGTACAAACTAAATAATGAAAATTTATTTTTTACACATATTTATAATGTATTCATTGGTTATTAATTGGATAGAAATGAAAATATAATCAATTGAAGTAAAAAAAGTGATGTGTTTCAAAAATAATTGTTTTTATGCATAGAATGTTCTTTTATCATAATAAATTAAATTATTTTATATTTTTTTTATTATTTAAATTTTTAAATAATATATTCAACTAAATATTTAATCATTAATAGAAAATTTATATGTTAATGAATAAATATAAACTTAGATTCATAATTACAAATAAATTTTCTAAAAATATATTTCATATGTATTTCATGTTTTTATTAAAATTAATTTCGACCATATATATAAGTTTAATATTTTAAAACATATTCAATATTTTTAATAATAATAATTAGTATAATTTAATAATTAAAACGTATATTTTTCACATTGAATAACTAAATAGTAAAAATGTGTTACTACAGTTAAGGTTAATATGTGTTTATTTGGGGGTCTAGATATAATCCTTTATATATTTGTATCTTTGGAATTTTGGATCCATTTTTCTTGATTGAGACATTTAATATTTTATTCTTTTGAAACATTCCATATGTGTACTCTCCCTTCCATGAAAATGGATACTGGATATCCTCTCTACCACACACATGATGAACCTTAAATATCAACCAATACCTACCATAATACCTTACTTACATCCCTCCCAAAATCCTAGTGGTTTTTGTTTGATTATAATATCATCCCTTTATGTCTTAATGTGGATTCCAATGGAGGTTTCTTAATAAATAGGCATAACTCTTAACCAAGAACCATCTATTTTATTTCATATTATACCTTATCCAAATATATGGTATCCATTATAAAATAATTAATACATTATGTTAAATATATTATATATATATTATTAATAATTATTAATAATTTTCAACTACCGTTCCATCAAATAGGAAACGAAGTTGTCACTCATGTGTAAATGAGGACAACCGCCTACACATAGCTATATGATTCATTTTCCATCAACATAGTTAATTTTTTTATTATTATGAAATAAATTATTATATATTATATTTATGGAATAATTATACTTCTATAATTAAAATATCTTATCCACCTTTTTACCATCCCATCCTTTGGAAAATGACATCGTCCCTCGTGCTTACTTATGGACTACCACCACCATGAATCGAAGTGATAAGTTTTTCAATTCCACTTTAAATGGATATTAATAAGGTATATTTAATGAACTAATATGATGATAATGATATAATAATCATTCTATAAATTTCAATTATAAATTAATTTTATTTCATTCCATCCATTGAAAAGTTAAAACATCACCCATGCATACGTATGGAGTACCACCTCAATGAGGTGAATTAATTAATTTTTCACTACCAATTTTTATGAATGGTTATAAAGTTGAATATAGTTATTATATATTATAAATATATGATGTATTGGATTATATATATGATGAAATAATTACCAAAGACCAAGTAATGGAACAATCGAACTGAAATATGCAGGGAAAGTAGACCAATTTTCTCTCGAATACCTATTTAAAAGAAACATTTTATTTAAAGGATAATTTTAAATTATAATGGATTATTACATATTACATTATGTATGAATATAGTTATCAAATTTCATTACAATATATCTATATCTATATTTATTATTTATTATATTTGAATGTGTATAAATAAATATGATACTTTAGGTAAGGGGTTTATGATACAATCTCATTTCCTTTCAGGATTGTCTTAGCTAAACTTACATTGAGTAATATTATATGGATAATATACTTAAAACCCCATATATTCACTTATCATTTGGTAATTTATTAATTTTTTTTATTAGTTGTATCATCACCTATTTTGAAATTAAAATGACCAAGTAAATATTTTTAACAAAAAGATGACGTTATTTCTTCTTTTCTCAAAGATCCTTTTCTTCCATATACATAAAATTAAAATTTATTTTATGAATGTTATTAAATATACATGAAATGTTTTAAAACTTTAATTTTAAAGGCCTTTTAATGTATTTAAAATGGTTTATAAAGGAAGTTTTTATGATTTATTTTTTCAAACAAGTCATTTTTTTCTTTTTAAAAAGGTGTGAATGGAATATTTTATTTGAACATATATAGAATTAAAATATTTTACAAGCATAATTAAAATTTTTTATTTAAATCCTTCCTCATATGTTTAATTTTAATGATTTTGTAAATTTATTTTAATTTATAGTTAAATTTTTATAAAAATAAAATTATTTTTTCATATGTTTTCAAAGAATGGTTCAAATTATACTTGGAAGTAATTTTTCACATCATTCAACATTATTTAAGGATTTTTATTATTCACTGGGTATATAATCTTATGATTCCTTCAAATTTATTTCTCTAGATGAATTATGATGATGGTGATTTAATGGTGATTCTATGAACTGAGTTTCTTTTGATTGGTTAACTATTTTATAACAAAACCATTATGAAACCCATTTATTTTCCATGATATATACTATAATGAAATGGTTAAATGTTTAGTAATTAATTTCCTTTAAAAGTGTTGTGATAGGTTCATGTGATGAATGTTTTTTGATCATTATACACACATATGTATGGTTTACACTATTTTGTAGGTGTGCTGGAAATAATAAATCCCTCCAATACATAGGGTGAAGATTGATATATCAAGATACAATAAGGATTGTAATGGGTAGTGAACCTAGTTCAGTAAGGGACTATGTCTAATATGATATACATGGGATTCAACCTTATCTAAGTAAATTATGGAATGGGGAGTGAACCTAATCCAATATGATAGAATTATCAGTGAGTGTTGACTAAATAAATCATTTTAAATTATTAGATATATTTGAAATAATATGGACTTGGGATTATGATATGATATAATGGCTCATGATTTATTATTGGTGATTCAACAAACTTATGACTTATTCCTTTTTCTTTGAAAAACCTTAATTACAATATTTATGATTAGTTATATTTGACTAATTATGTAAAATTATTGTGAGTTATGATCATGTTCTTATTCCATTATACATATATTATTCTTAATTATGATAATTTATTGATATCTATTATAATTACCCTTACTAATCATCTGATCTTACAATATCATGTGTGTTATTTCCCTATGTTATGAAAAAGATATTATATTATGGTGTGTCTAAGTAGTGTATCATGTGAGAAAATATTTATGTTATATGTTGAATATCATTCATGAAATAGAATATTTTTTTATCTAGTATCTAAATAGTCAAAATATTTATGGTTATGGGGCATGTTTTTTTTGATATGTATTGAATGATTGGATATATATGTTTGAAGTGATTCGGTCACCCTAGTTAGTGTTAGATAAGGGTTTTATTAATCTCTATTGATTTGTGTTAGAGAGAATTTTTAAATCCATGGGGATACGTCAAAGAATCAAATAACATCCTGAATATTTAGCAGACTAGTGATTATATGGTTCTCCAAGAAAATAAATCGATATCTGGATACTATAATTTTTATTTTTTTATAGTGGACATTCATCTATGGATAAAAACTATAATAGGGGTATATTGTGTATTAACCTGATTATCTTTAGAGCATGATGTGTTTTCCAAATAGTATACACCTTTCTAGACACCCTAGGGGATATGTTTGGTTTACCTTACAATTTCCTTATAAAAAATTATCAATGATTTGAATATATTTATACCATTAATGTAAATTATTAAACCCATGGGGTCATATATTGAATATATGTTGTTAATATTCATATATCTTTTGAATGAATTTTCAGGATTATTGATTAATCAATATGATTATTGTTTCTCACAATATAATTTCTTCCTTAGTCAATGGATATTCTGTATAAGAATCATTTTAGTGTTGATTTTGATGGGAAATGAAATGAATGTAATCATGAGAAATAAAATTAAATTGGAGGTGGTATGGTAAATATTTTATCTATGCTCACCTAACTCCCACAATCTATGAATGGAAACATGAATCATGTTGATCTTCCAAATGAACACAGGAATTAACATGTCACTCTTAAGCCTTTTATACGAGAATGTCCAATGTCTTCTAGTTGTTACTCTATTCCAGTAATTTTTAATTATAGATTAGTACCATTGAAAATATATTTTTCACTATCCTATGTTTTAACCAAGAATTGTTTTCTCTAAAAGTAAATCATTTTGAAGGCAAATTAGATCAATGGTGGGTTCTTATTAAGAAGGCAAGGAAATATGTTGGAAGTAACTCAATAACATGGGAAGAATTTTACTATATATTTTTCATTATGTATTTTACATGAACTGCTTGCATGAAAATTTATAGGGAATTTATGGATGTAAATCAGAAGGATTATGATTACATTAATAATTATGTGAAAACCTTTACAAAACAATTAAAGGTACGATTTCAATTTCGTCATCGATCGAAAATGAAACATTATAATATTTTATATTGGATTAATAATATGTAATTTAAATGTATTGTATATAAGAGACTTTTATAGTTATGAATAAATTGGTTTATGTGATCTCAAGATAGAATTATAAATTTGGGACTCTTGGTGTTCTTGTGGTTTTGTGGAAAAAATGAGATATATGGTATTTCAATGAAATTATAATAATAAAATACAAATAAGAATGAAAATTAATTTTACTTCTTGTAATAATTGTAGAAGTAATCATATGAGAAATTTTCATGTAGGGTCTGTTAAATGTTAGCTGTAGTAAAAAAGGGAATTAAGGAAATAATTCCAAATTCATGTTAAGATGCTAGGTAATGAATATAATGGTTAACAATTTCAACAGAATGATCCACCCAAAAACCATTTATATAATTTAATAGAGTATATACATTACACCAATTATTTCATTAATATTAGGGACATTGAAAACAATTTGTTGTATAAACCTCTAAATCTAAGAGATAAAGGGAAACTTATATGATCACAACTAATGAAGTGGGTCACATGAAATAAATGGAAAATGATATACATACCATCCACTCTATAAATTAAATATCTTCATTGATTTTGGAACAAATAGTTTATTTATATATAATAAATTTTCTAAGGTCATAACTCCACAACAGCAATGATTATATTTTATTTTATTAGTGAAAACTACTAATTGTATGATGATTAAATTTCAACTCTAAATCTCCTCTCTGATAAAAGTATGTGGGAATATACTTCCTAAAAATATTTTGAATATACCTCTAGTTGAATTTTATGTGATTTTAGGAATATAGAGACTCAATATATAGAGACCATATCAATTTTGAAGGAAGGGAAATCTCATTTGATATTTCAAACCAACCATTGATCATTTTTCTATACAACGATGAATAGGATCTTCCTATAGAAGTTACTTCTATTTTTTGGGTCTTACAGCCTATTCATGAGGTATATTTATCTTATATTTTTGGGGAGAAACATAACATTGATGATAAGTCTATTTTTTTGAGATTATGTAGATGTATTTCCGGAAGACATGCCTAGTCTTCCCCCAAAGAGAAAAGTTTATTTTTCAATAGAACTCATACCCAGTGCTACAAATTTTTCAAATACTCTATCTAGAATGGAAATAATTGAGTTTCAAGAATTAAAGAATCATATAACAACCCCAACCTCAGTATCCTATAGAATGGGTTTGACTTATTACATTGGAATAAGATACAATGACTTGCATCCTAAAGTAATAAATAATTTAGTAGTCTTTATAAACTAGATATATACTTGATTATTAAATTACATTTGAAAACACAAATTATCATAATTTTTTTTAGAATAACGTTATTCCCCCTAGAATAAACTTTACCATTAATCATCATACACTTCATGGAATCCTTGTGAAGGGAAACAAAATAAGGGTGAGATAAATGCTATTTAAGGGTATTGTTCAAGACAACAAATCATAAATATATACAGAATAATAAATTTGAGAAATTAAATAATTGAACACACATCCCATTTAATAAACAACGTGGATATCATAATTTGTCAAGGAATAATCCATACATAAGGTATATAGTCAAAAAAAAAAAATTCCATTTAATCAATAAACTAAGAAGGAAATTCATATAGATAGAATATCATTGTGAATATATGATGGACAATAACAACTGAATTCTAAAAGAAAGAAATGGTTTATTATTGGACACCATGATCTTAGGAATCATGATACCTCTACCATTAATCCCCTTAATAATAATGTTTAATACTATAGGTAAAAACCTCTTTAATGCAGGATTACTGATTTGTCTCATAATACCCAATGATGCATTGATGGGATATATAATATCAGGCCCCACCCATCACTTTAGGTCCAAAGAATTCATTCTATATAAAATAATATATTTAATTCATGAAAAACTTGTCATATCATAAAATATCTATATTTAATGAGGAATTCATATTTATTAATATTTCACCAGATAAATAAATAAATTCCAATGTGGAACATGATATGTAAAAATAATATAAAATTTAATAAATTCACATATCCATAATAAATATTGTTGATATCTATAGGAAATAAAATGTAAAATAATAATATAAAAGTGAATATTTCAAGGGAAAGATAATGGCTACAAAAATGAATCAATAAAGTGAGTTTCAATGCTATTCATGGTCAACATTATCATAAACCATCCATAAAAAATAATATGGATGGTATCAAAACATCATATACCCATTGGAGGAAGAATAAATGGGTTTTCCATTTATGAATATAAATAAGATAAAAAAATCTTTAAAAACATTCTTGGGGAAAGTATAATTTTCATTTTGAAAATAACTTTTTAAAATATAAATTCACAAAAATAATTGAATTTAACATATTTGAAAATATTTTTTGAATATTATAAATAAAACATTAAATAATTTAAGTGGTCATGATGACAAGAAATTCAACTCTTGATATACATGTTAAAATGAAGATTCAACTCCTTATTATTGTAAAAGACAATGGGAATTGTGTTAAAAATTAAAAGAATATTCTTTCAAAATATATTTTAAAAAGTTAAAATGGGTAAAACAAATATTTAACAAATAATTTTTAAAAGTGTAAAAATAATTTTATAAATCAGTATTAAAATAGGGTTTTGATAGAAAATTGATTTCTGACCAAAGAGGGAAATTAAGTCAAATTTTCATAAAATCATTTTGGAAATTATTTTAATTTAAAAAGTGAGTAAAAATGGTAATATCACTTGAAAATATCATGAATTATCCTAGGATAAGAAAATTAATTAGGTTTAATGGAAAATATCTAATAAGTTCCTATATCTTAGATTCAATAATAAACAATCTCAATTAGAATGAGATTGTGAAATAAACCCTTGAAAAGATCATATGGTTGAAGTGAGAATAAATCAACGAATTGATTATGTGTATCTAATGTAAATCCACATAAAAAGTGCAAGTAAAACATAATGTAACCCACATAATCTTAGAATATCAAATATGACAAATAATTCATATAACCCAATTAAGTAAATTGAGTCATGAAATTCTTTAACATTTGGTAACTTTTAGGTCAAATTTCCTTAGATAAAATAAATCAAATTTAAACTAAAAATTACTTGAATTATTATGTATTAATTATATTACATGTGAAATTGGATTTTTATACACCATATAATAGAAATTGGTGCATGAAAAACAAATGTGCCTCAATGAAAGGATATTGAGACAAAAATCCCTACAAAGATCATATAATTAAGATGGGTAATAATAAATGAATAAATATGTCTATAAAATGTAAATAAATATATAAAAATTGGAAATAAAAAATAATACAATCAAAATTACTTCCACAAAAAATATTAAAATGACATAATCAGTGAAGTATAATTTTAACCTACTGAATACAAATTGAGTTAAGAAATTCATTACCTCATGTTTCCTTTTGGTTGACTATTCATTAACATCCTGTGTGTTGGTTTTAAGCATTTTAGAAAATTATTATATAACCATATTAATATTTATAATATAATTTATTATCCTTTTATGATATATTGCTACCAGTTTGTTAATAATCATTCATTATTTTCATTGTTTTGGGTGTTAATTTCATTGTTTTCTCATTTCTGTTTCATCGTGAATGATCCCATTATACAACATATTATATATTTATCTCATCTATAGAATAAAAATCATGAAAACCTTATCATAATTTAAATAATTTATTATTTTGAAATCAATCATGAAAGATGGTTATGAAAAATGTACTATGCTATAATTATAGAGACGGTACGTCTTACTTACGCATGAGTAACATTTCCATTTTAATTGATCATTATGGAAAGGAGTTCTGTAATATTTTATCTTTATAGAATTATTATAATATCATATATATCATATTATTACTTTAAAAATTCTTATATATATATATATATATCATCCACGTGGTTTGGTGATGAAAAAAAGTCACATCGCTTCGTAAATGTTGTAGTCCACACGTACACAAACAATGTATATTTTTTAGGGTAAAAAAATAAAATGATATATTATCCTTCAATAATGGTTAATTTTTCAATAATATCATAATTATTTCAATTATATAACCTATATAAACTAAATTTATCCTTAATACATTCCATGTAATGCATTTGTAAAAAAGGTATCATATCTCTTTGTGAGGCGGTATTTCGTCGTACATTCGAGTGCCATTATCATATCCCATACATAATGGAAAGTAAAAAATGTATATAATATATAATGACTCCAGATGTATAATTATGTTATAAATATCATATCTCTAATTCATATCCATCATCATACCCAACAATTTGAGGTGGTAAAGGAAAAATGAATGACAACGGTTCATGAGCAGGTAGTTTGTAGTAGTACTCTCTAGGTGCATCCAAGAGACCCGAGATCAAATCCGGGTGGAGGCTTATTTCCGGGTTACTATAGCAAGCACTGCAGTAGTACTGTAGCAGGCACTGTTCAGTACTGTAGCAGCTAGAACTATTCATCCATTTAGGCCTTCGGGCCACCGGTTTGGTCCTCGGGTCCTGCAAGGCTTTCAGACCACCCATGGCCTTTGAGCCAGTTGATTCTCAAGGCCTTCGGGCCACCTTAAGGCCTTAGGGCCACCCCAAGGCCTTCGGGCCACATGAATGCAGGCCCCAGACACACTACAAAAAGGAGCAGCCCCAGAAGAGGTTTCAGAGCAGGTGTACTCACCAGAGCAGAGCCAAATGGATTGTCAGAATGAGAGGGTATGGCTATGCCATCAGTACCAGCCTGTGCTTGCACAGGTAGCCTAGACAGATGGTCATGCAAAGGTGGAGAGCTACTATCAGGATGCAGATGCTGGGGAGGGGCAGTTCCTTGTAGATAGTCTGGTTGAATTCCATAAAAAGGCCTTCGGGTCATGTAATCTCCTAAGCCTACAGGCCATGTAATATCTGAGCCTATGAGCCTTGTAAGGGTTCCCCCTCATCCATTGAAAGGGGGGTTATCAAAAATCAATAAAAATGAAGGCCTTCGGGCCATTCAGGAAGGTAGTCTTTCATACAGATGAATGATGATTTTGTAACCGATTTGGTTTAAGTTGGGATGGTTGTAGTTAATTACCTTAATATAACATCATATTAGTATATTTAAGATACTGAGTTAATTATATAATCATGTATTAATAAAAATATAAGGTTGTGTGGGAATAAATAAGATAAAATTTCTCATTGAAGGATGTTACCTCTTCTTCGGGTATCCTCTTTGAGTTTACACAAAAATATTTAATAGGTTGGATTTCTCCCAAATTAAATGATTCTACGAATTGGGGATGGAATTTGGTATGTGAGTTTATTATTTATTTTCTGAAAAAAATGGTTTGAATGTGTGAAGAAAGGAGAAGAGGGGTGGCCTTTTTTAAGTGAGGTGAGTGGCAAATTTGTACATTTTATGGAAAATAGTGTACCAATGTATTTCACATAATTGTTTTTCCAAAATATAGTATTATAAATCCTTATACATGATATGTTCTAAATATTTCCATAAAAAATATTTTATACAAGTTTTTAGGTCATTTTAATCCTTATCATTTTTGTTTAACCCTCGGTAAATCCATTTTTACCTTTACCATGGTAAACAATTTTTAATGTTTTTGATATTAATTTAAGATAAAAATATTACCAGACATATTAGATAGTATAAGTTATTATTTTTACAAATATAGAATCAATTTTACTAAATTTCCTTCACATGAAATAAAAAATTTAATTTAAAATTAATCTCATAGATGCGATGAGAAAGTGGACTTTCAAAGATAAAATATTCAAAATTTTAGAAACTTTTTATATAAAAATTAAATGTGAATTTTTTTCCAATGAAATAAATTGAATTAATTGATATATATTTTAACTAATTTTACTTTATAACCAATTAAAAATATAATTTATCTTTTTAAATAATTTAAATTAATTTTTTTTTTCAATTAAAATTCATTATTTTCACTATTCATCAAAAAATGTATCGTTTGAAAATAAATGCCAGACACTCACTCTAAGATAATTTTAATTTCTTAACTTTAAAATGTGGAATATTTATTCATATAAAATTTCTATTTTTTTTAAAAAATTATTTTATATTATATCTGTAATGAGAGGCTAAACCTCCTTTCATAAAAATATTGTTTTTAAAAAAACATTTACTTTTCTTTTAGATGATTCTTGTTTTTCTTAAAATCCATAGATAAAAATAATATTCATAATTTAGTTATTAATATTCATAAACATTAATTTAATGTCTAGTTATGCAATATTACAATTCAATTTTATTTAGGCTTGTGTGTTCTATGAGATATCAAAGAGATTAAATTTAAAGAAATATATTTTTTGGGGTGTTTAAGATCGATGTTTCATGTTACATAAGATATCGAATACAATGTTATTATTTTAGAATTTTGGGGTGTTAAATTCCCCCATATTAAATAAATTGTGTTCTCTCAATTCAAACATGATCTCAATAATAAATAAATTGACAATTGAAATTACCATGGTTGGAAACCCTATATTGTAAAAATGTTAATAAAACATAATATTAATAAGAGATAAAGGGAAGTACAAATGTCATATGAAAAAACAGATAACAAGATATCTAAAAAGGAATAAATTGGTAAAAAGTGAAGATATAGATATGGAATAAAATATCATATAATTATATAGAATGACAGAGGTCTTTGATAACAATAAAGTGAATGATCAATGAAATGTTAAGGGCCTTAAAACCAAAAATATGTGATGATTTAAAATACCATCTAATTCATCATATATAAGTGTAATATAAAACAATTTTTGTTTTAGGATCCTTTTTCTAATGTTGTGGAACTCTTTTACTATATAATAATACAAGGAATTACATTTACTTGATAAATTTCTATTTATTAAGAATAATTTCATCTATTGGTTGTGTTTCGATCAATTTCCAATTCATCCATCACTATAGAAAAATAGTTGTTTAGAAGAAGTTATTTTTAGGGGGTTATGTACATCCCCCTCTAAATTCAATTCATATAAAAACTATTGGGTTTTTTTTACAAACCCTTATAATCATTGAATTTAGTGAGGGGGGGTTGAATATACGATAAATTTCTTGTCATTATATTTTTAATATTCAGTTGGATTTTATAAGCAGTTATGTTAAAAACATTGATAACTTAATAATTACAGGTTCTATATATTCATTTGAATTTTAGAGGCCCTCTCTATATATAATATTCGGTTGGATTTTAAAGTCTCTATATATGTATGTATAATATAACATGTTTTTTTAAGAAAGTAGTGGGGGTTGATAAAACCCAATAATATCTAAAATTAATGAGGGTTCAAAACCCCCTATAATCTATGAAATTAGAGGGGGCTTAGAACCCCCTCTAATATAAGATATTATAGGGGGATTTGAGCCCCAACTATTTTCTTAAAAAAAATCTATATCATACTATATACATAATTAAAACACAATATGTTATTTTATTTAAAATAAATTTTTTAAATATTCTTAGTTTTTTTAACACCTATAATTTTTTATTTTTATTTAATAAATTAAAATTTTAATATATTTTTCTTTGTGTGAGAACACGTGTATATATATAGTTTTTATATATAACATAAAAACTTTATATAAATGTATTTAAATACATTATAAAATCATATATATATATAGATAAATACATTATAAAAATACTTTAAAAAAATACTTTTACATATAAACAATAAAATGTATACATATATAAATATTGTTATACATAATATAAATGTAATTATAAATATATTTTTAAATATGTTTAATTAAATATAAAAAAATTATACATGGTTTTATAAATACTTCACATATTTTTAAAACATTTATATTATAATTTTAATTATACATATTTTATATTAAATACATTTTTATTATATATTAATGTGTAAATGTATTTATGTTATATCATGTATACAAACAATAATAATATAGAAAAAATTACATATAAATGTAAATATAAATTGATATATGATATATAATTATATTATAAATATTTTATTATAAATAAATTTATATATATTATATAATTTCCTTATATATATTGTACTATACCATATTGAATATAAATTAATAAGGTAAATATATAATATATTATTTAATTATATTATATATTTTCATTCAACTATAGTAATGTATCTAATTTTGTGTGGGCATATATTTGTATACATGATATAAGATAATTATTTATAATTAGATATGTAAATATGTAATATAAATGTATTTAATATAATTTATGTATGATATAAATCAGAAAATAATTTTAAAATTATTTGTAAAACCAACATATAATTTTTATAGTTTAACACATAGATGTAATAATAATAATAATTAATAATATTATTTTTATCATACAAACACACACACCCAAACACACACACACACACAAGTATATAAAATAATAATATAAATATATAAAATAATTATATTATATCTATAAATATTATATAAATACAGAAACACACACATAAATATAACTGTATTTATAAAAATATATTTATATAAATATAATTATTTATATTATATATACATATTACATAAATAAACATGTATATAATATGTAAATAAGTATTTAAGTATATAAATAATTTATATAAATGTATTTTTAAATATATAAAAATATGTTTATATAGTTACTCAAATGTGTGTAAATATACATATAAATATATAATTTATCTAAATTTATATATAGGTTATATATTTAAATGTATTTAAATATACTACATGGATAATATTAATTTAATAAATGATAAAATTTTTGTGAATAGATTCATGTTTAAATATATTTCAAATGTAAAAATGGCATAGTGGTAGGCTTTTGGATTGTAGGCTCTTGTTGTTGGGAGAACCAGGGTTCGAATCCTATGTTGAATGCATTTTACACAGATGACAGTGTTGGGTGACACACATGTGGGAGGGGTCGATTGTTTCGGGGGCATGGGGGACATTGGGCTGTAATAGAATAGAAGACGGCGTGGGAAAACCACTATGGTGAGGAACTGATGAAAGGGTGAGGAACGAGGGATGCAAGGGGGACTGCTATCAGAACTATAGGGTTGGATCAGGGGGTGGGGCTCGTGTTGGAGGTATAATAGAGAGGGGTGTGGGGTTCATTTAAGGTTGAAAAATAATTGATTTTTTCAGTATTTAGGGGTAATTTCAAATCATTTAGAGGTGGTTCTACCTACCTATAATTTGAGAAAAAAATTTAGAAATATTTAAATCCCTTCAAAACTACCAAGTTCTGATAAATTTATGGCATAATTAGATGTGGTTTAAAACCCTTATAAATTAAAAACCTGTAAATCTCAGATCAATTTACCATCAGTTCATGAAAACTACCTCTAAAAACAATAAGTGGCCACTTTAACAGCGGTTCAGACCAATTGACAGTAAAGAATTTATTGGGGTGATAAAACCCTATAATCTAAAAAACAATCCCCTCTGAAGACATCATTTTTAGTTCCTTAATCTATGAAATGAATACCCAAAAATTAATGTTTTATTATTAGAGAACTAAAATTCATGTTTAGCAAATATTAAGATATATAAAATAGTGAAAAGTATTTTTGTATATCTATAAATATTTTTCAAAACCAATATGGTTAACACAAGTTATCTAATATAATAAATTACTCCCTATACCTGAAAAGTAACACCACTAGTTCCTAATTAAAATTTATTTTTCAATTATTTTAACTAAAAATGATGAAATAATAACTAGGAAATCACATAGGCCAATAATAAGCTCTAAGACCTTATCTTCCTTAGTTCATGGGTTCAAGCCCCACAACCTTTCTATATTTGATGTGTAATAACCCAGCATGCAGATTTCCCTTTTTCTAATCTATGTTAGCCAATAAAATTACCAAAACAATGATGGATATTATTGAAATAAAATTAATCATTAAATAACCTTTTTTACTAATATTTTCAATACAAAATGTTTTTCCTTACACAATTCATAATAATATTATTTGACTATTATTACATTTTCATTAATGATTATATTAATCCTAAATTCTGTCAATAAATTTAAACACATTTCATTAAAATTTAAAGGAATTATTCCTAAAATAAGTTTTCCACTAAAACATATGATTGTCGTAAATTTCTTCCAAAATATCCTTAATATTGGTAGACTCTCATCACATTAAACCCAAAAAAGAGGTATTAAATAGTTTGAACTGGTGATCAATATTAAACTCATTAACCAAATATGATATCCATAAAATAAAATTTAATGGAGACTTATATGATTCTAAAATTTAATAGAATCCATTACTTTTTCATCATTTTTATAACCAAAATATCATTGGTCAAAATACATCTATAATATAAATCTAGAATCCCAATAAATACTTCAACCAGTTTATTTCAACATAAGTCATTTCTTGGTCTATAGTTGAATATTTAAAAAAGGGAATTAACCTGGATAATTCCTAGGTTCCTCATATTTAGTACAATGATCTAGAAATGGATCCCTATGATACAATTTATTTCCTTCGATCATACCCTTCATTTTCCTCTATAATTCTTTATATTGTGTCCTTCTTTTTCAGACATAAATCATTTTATCATTCCCTTATGACACCTTATATTAAATCTATGTAACCTTAGCTTTATCGTAGTTTATTAATCTTTATCATCTATTAAAATATATCATAATGAGTTTAAAAAATGTGAATTATCCTATAAATATCCCCTAGGAGTATCAAACTAGGTGCATTGTAAGGCCCGTTGTCGTGCACCAGGTGAAAATTTGGTCAATACCAATACACCATTTTCAAATTTATTATCCCTTGGTACCTATGTTCTATAAACGGGTTCACTAATAGTATCCAAAAAAGGATGCATCGCCAGTAAAAATAAAATAATCCATTCCTTAGAAAAACATTAGAATGTTCTTCTATACATATCCTCAAAGTCTATCATTGGGTTATTATCCATCATCTATGATTTTTTAAATCTGGTTCCCAAGGATTATAATAAAATTAATTATATATAAACTATAACAACCTCAACCCCCATTAGCTCAATGACCATGTATTCTTTTTTACATTGGCATAAGATTCAAGGAATCAGATCCAGAATGACTAAATTGTTTGGTAGTCTTGGTAAACTAGATACATTCTCGATTCCTTATTTATATTTGAGAGAAAAAATTGAACATAATTTTTTTTCAACAATAACATCATTCCATCTATAATATCCTTGAATAGAAATCATAGTACACTTCACTGAATCTTAGGGAAATGAAACAATATAAGTGTGAGTTGAAATTCTCAATAAGGTTTAAGAACAGTAACAGTAATCATGAAAAGGAAAATTATAATAAATATGGTGATGTTAGTAATTTTACTCCCATTAAATTTAACTTATAGCTTGTATATCATAATTAGATATGGAATAATAAATATGGTAAGGTAAATAATTAAAAATTCTTTCCATTTAATAATTAAAAGGAGAATGAAATGTATCTAGAGATAATATCATTGTGAAAATATAATGGATGATAATAACTGAATTCTTAAGGATGTAAATTCTTGATTATTAGACACCATGATCTAAGGTATCATGATACTAATACTGTCATGACCATTGACAAGATAGTTTAAAATTATAGGTAAAAACCATTTCAATGAAATATTATTGATTTTTCTTAAGAGACCAACTAATGCATCGAGGGGATATATAATATTAGGAACCACCCTTTACTGTAGGTCTAAATAATTCCTCTTATATCAAATATTTTAATTAATTCCTGAAAAATGTACCTTGTCAAAAAATATCCCTATTGATTAAAGAAAATATAATTATCAAAATTTCCCCAGATAAAAAAATATATTTCAATTTATAACATCATATGTAAAAATGATAAACAATTTATGTACTTAACACATCCATGATTAATAATATGGATATTTATGGGAAATTTAATTTCCAATTGTCATAGGAAAGTTAATATTTTAAGGTAAAGTAAATGACTACAAAAATGAATCAAGAAAGTAAATTTCAATGATTTCTGTAGTCAAAATGATCATTAACCATCCATAGAATGACTAAGGATTGTATCAATAAAATATTTAACCATTTGAGTAATAATAAATGGTTGTGGTCATTGATGAATTTAAATACCAAAAATAGATCATTAAGAACATTATTATGGAAAATATCCTTTTCTATTTCATGATCAGTTTTAAAAATAGAAGTTCATGAAAAAATTTGAAGATAATTTTCTTTGAAAATAAATTTTTAAACATATAATTCTATCTTTAATACATTTTAGGGGTCATGATGTATGGAAATTATTTTCATGCTTTATAGGTTAAAACAAAGACTCCTTCAATTTTTTTCATAAAACCGTCATGAATTATTTTGAAAACTAGATGAAGATTAATTTCATAAAAAATTTAAAATATAAAAATTAGAAAAACATCTCATTCATAAATTATTTGAAAAATGGATAAAAATATTTTTGAAAACATTTTTTGAAAATGGGGTTTAGGTATAAAAAAGGTTTCCTTCAGAATAGTGAAATGATGTCAGATTTTTTTAAAAACATTTTATAAATTATTTTATATAGAAAAGAGATCTAAAATGGTGATATTACATGAAAATAATATAAATAACTAGAGGAGATAAACATTATATGTTTTAAATATACAATGAGTAAATAAATTTGTTCAATTAAAATTTATAAATCAATAATCTCGATTAGAATGGGATTGTTAAATAAAATCATAAAATGACTATAACATTAAAGTAAGAATAAATTAGTTAATATATTATGTGTATGAAATTTAAATCTAGAAAATAAAATTGGAAATATAAAATAATATAATAAAATTTCATTACAAACATAATCTTAGAATATTAAAGATGAAGAAAAAGTAATATAACCTAATGTTAATAAATTGAGTTATGTAATACCTTACCACTATGTTACTTTTATGTTAAACCCCCTTGGATGAAATTATTAAAATTGAAACTATTAATTATATGAATTATTATTTATTCATTATATTACACGTGAAATGGGTAATTTATAAACTATATACATTAAATTTGTGCATAAAAGTCAAATGTTCCTCAGTGAAATAAAATGGAGACATAATCCTTTACACAATTCATATCATTGAAGTGTCGATTAAAAAATGAATTGATTATGTGTATCAATTGTAAATAAATATAAAAAATTATAAATATAACATAAGATAATAAAAATTCACTACAAACATTATCTTATAATGAAATAATTAATTATGTAGATGTTTAACCTAATGAATGGAAACTGAGTTAATAAATCCATTAACTCACACTTAATTTTTTATGAACATGATTTAACATCATATATATTGGTTTTATAAATGTTATTAACTTATTAATGAACCATAGTAATACTAATGATATCATAGATGACCATTTTATAGCATTTTATCACTCATTAAATAACAATCAATCATTATTTTCATTGTTCCAAGTGTTAATTTCCTTGTTTTCTTGTATATGTTTCATCATTAAATATCAAGTTATAGTGAATATTTTATACTTATATATAGAATAATAATAATAAAATAATAATCATAATGTTTCATCAAATATATTTTTTAAACTAATCATGAAATATGGTTAGGAAAAATTGACTATGTTACAATCATGGAGACAGTAGGTCGTACATATACATGAGTAACATTTCTATTTTTCAATGATCATTATGTAAATGAGGTAAGTAATATTTTATCATTACATAAAGGTTATAATTTATTATATACTATAATATTTCCTTAAATATACTTATATATATCATCCATGTAGTGTTTTGATAAACAGAGAGTCACATCACCTCATGAAGGTGTCAGTCTACACGTTCACGAATGATGTTATCATTTTTGAATGTAAAAATACATAAAATGTTATATTATAGTTTAATAATTAAAAAAATTAAATAGATAGTATAATTATTCTATTTATATCACATATATTCATTAACTTAATCCTTATTAAATTCCATGTAAAACATTAGTGAAAAACAAATCACATCACTTCTTGAGGCGGTAGTCCGTCGTACACAGTAGTGATGTTATCATATCCCCTATAGAATGTAATGGAAAATAGTTCATATGATATAATGAATATAGAGGTATAAATATTCTATAATATTTATTTAAATACTTTAAATTCATTATCATACCCAACCGTGAGAGGTGGTATTTGAAAAATGTGTTACAACAGTTCATGAGGAGGTAGTCCTCTGCAGACACAAATTATGATTTCGTAACACATTTCATTGAAGTGGATATGGTTTTAGGTAATTAACTTAATTAAACAACATATAAATATATGTCATATTCAAATTTTGTTATATATTTATTTTTATAAATTATAATTTATGGAGTCGGGGGAAGAAATTATATAAAAACACTCTTTGAAGGATGTTACATCTTCATTGGGTAACCTCCTTAGGTTTTCAGAAAAAGAATTTCTAGGTTGGATTTATTACAAAAAAGGATTATTGAATGAGGTAATTTAATTTGGTAATTAATTTTATCTATTATTATCTGAGCTAGGTTGTATTGAGGGTGTGAAGTAGATGGAAGTAGCGGTGGCCTTTTATTAGTGTGGTGAGCGGAACACCAGTAATTTTTGAAAATAAATAGTCGTACCCACATTTTTCACAATCCAATAATGTAAAAAATGGATTATTAATGAGGATTAAACATTATAGGGTATAAATATATCTATTAGGTAGATTTTATATAGGTTTCTTGGTCATTTTAACCCTTATCATTTTAGTTTATCCCCTGGTAAATCCATTTTTTCCATAACCACAATAATAATTTAAACTATTTTCAGTATTAATGTTTTTCAAAAAATAAGTTAACTTTATTATATAATATAAATTATTCTAATTCATAATACGGAATCCATTTTCACATTTAAATTTATATAAATGTAAAAATTAAATTTAAAATTTATCTAGAAATAACGATGAGAAGGAGGTTTTCATAGAGAAAAACATTCAAAAGTTTAGAATGGTTTTAGATCAAATTTAAAAAAGAAACATACTCCAATGATTAAAATTGTATTAATTGATATATATTTAAACTAGTTTTTATTTAAATCTAATTAAAAATACAATTTAACTTTACAAATAACTTAAATGAAAATGTAGTTTTTAATTAAATTTCTATATTTTTCACTATTCATCAAAAAATGAAACCTGAAAGAAAAACCCCAAAACATTATCGTACAATTTTTTTATTGTATTATTTTAAAATTTTTTTTTTTATTTTTTTTAAATTTTCTAAAATTGGTAAAAGATAATTTTAAATTATGTGTAAAAATTCGAATAAACTGCCTTTTAGAAAAATAATTTTGTTCAGAAAATATTTCATTTTCTTTAAAATGATTCTTATTTTAGTTGAAATCAATAGATAACCATAATTTTCATAATATTGTTAATAATACTCCCACCCACCATTTTAATGACTATGTATACTATATTACGATTGACTTTGACTTAGGGTTGTGCATTCTGCAAGCTATTGATAAGATACAATTTAAAGGAATATATTTCGTGGGTTGTTTAAGCTTTGTGTTGTGTGTCCTATGGGATATAAAATAAAGCATTCTTATTTTATTATTTCATTGTGTTAAAAATAAATTCCAGGAGAATCTTCCAAATGGATTTATATTTCCTAGTGTGTCACCATGGGGGGCACATGTTCTTTTTTGTTATGAAGAAAGATAGGTTAATGTGTCTTTGTGTTGATTATCGAGAACATTATATGATCAATTTTAATAAAAATCATACTTTGTCACATATTGATGATCTATTTTATCAGTTACAGATGGATGAATATTTTTCAAATATTTATCTTTGGTGTGGATATCATCAATTTAGTTTCACATAGGGGGACATATACAATAAAAACATCCATACGATTTAGGGTTATTATTAATTTATAGTAATAAAATTTGGACTTACCAATAACACCACTATATTCATAGATATAACTAATATAGTATTTAGGTATAACATTTATTAGTTTCTAATAGTCTATATAAATTATATTTTTATATATTCAATGTTTAAGGAAGAACATGAAAACCATTTGATGATTTAGATAAAGTCCACGAGGAAGGATAAGCTGTATGCTAAATTCACCATGTTAGATTATTTGATATAGAAAGTATCATTCACTTGTCATATAATAATAATTGAGGGTATATTAGTGGATCCTTCAAAGAAGTATTTTGTTGAATTGTGACCTAGACCAACCACAATAACTAATATCTATTGTTTTCTTAGGTTATAAGGATATTACTAACTATTTAGGAGAGATTTACCATATCTATATAATCCAATAACAAATTTGAATTATAATGGATCTAAGTTACTTTAGATAGATAAATGCCAGGAAAATTTCATTGACCTAAAAAAAATGTTGGTTAGTGGACTCGTGTTTACACTAACCTAAAATGCACATGGGTATTTGATCATTTGTGATGCTTAAAAATGGAGTAGGATGTATTTAGAATGATATTCTCATAATATACACCTTTTACCTTTTTGAAATTGATAAGAAAAATTACCCGACTAATTATTTGGAGTTGGTAGTAGTAATGTTTTCACTAATAATGTAGATGCATTATCTTTTTGGTTAATGGTGTGATATTTATACTATTTATAAAAGAATTAAGTATATATTCATGAAAAAAGAGTTAAATATGAAACCAACAATATGATTGGAGTTTATTAAATATTACAAATAGTCAATACACTATCACCCATATAAGGCAAACAAGGTGGACAATTATCTATATAAAAAAGTCCATACTAGTTTATCCAGAATGAGTATTGAAATAGATATAATTTTTATGTATTTAATGATGTTGGGTCTTGAAATTATGAGGATAAGATATATATCATATCTTTCACATATGAATATTCAACCATATATCCATGTGAGGACTAAAGAGGTGCAGAAGGAGGATATATAACCATAGAATAAGGTTAGAAATACTCCTGAGTGAAATAATGATTGTGATGGAATGATAATGTTCAACAATCTAGCATGGGTCCCACAAATACCATAACTGAAGAAGGAGTTGTTGGATAATGTTCATACTTCACCATTCTATTTTCAACCTATAAGTATAAAGATATATAAAGATCTTATATAATATTTTTTGAAGGATAACATGAAAAAGGATATTGAAGAGTATGTATCTTAATAGGTAGTTATGTCTGGATATTTATGAAAAGAGACATAATTCTAAGGATATATTACGACCATTAACCAAACAAGAATACAAATTGGAAAAAATTACCATGTTTTTCATCCTCATAATCCCCAAAAACATTTAAAGGTCACATTACATTTTTTTAGTTTTAGTAGACCACCTTATGATTTCATCAAACATAATTTCCATCAGGTAAGATTTATCTCTTGATAAGTTTTCTAGGACACAAATTAATGAAGTGGTTATATTTCTTTGATTATGAATCTTAATTGTATCCGATCTGGGTCATAGTTTTACCTTACTATTTTTGAGAAGTCTTCAAAATCATCAGGATACAGAGTTAGGGTTCAATATATCATATAATCCTCAAACATATGTTCATTTCTAGAGGAACATTAAAACCCAAGAATAAATTTTGGGAGATTCTTATATGGATTTTAATGGAGGTTGGAATAAATACCATTATATTGTTGAATTTTTATAATCTAATATATTTTACTTGATAATTTTCATGAATTCTTATGAAAACTTCTATGGAAGGATGTATAGATCAATAACATGATAGTTTAAAGTTATAGCATAATTTTATTGGGAACTGAGCTAGATAATAAAATATAAGAGAATGTTAGATCCATTCAATAGCACATCAGGGCAACTCCGAGTCGACAGAAAAGTTATGTTGATAATCATCGGTGAGATCCCGAGATTGAATATGATGAGAAGGTATTCCTTTGAATTTATTCATGGAATAATGGCATGTGATTTTGAATGAATATAAAACACATATATAGATATATCAGTCCCTTTTGAATTTTTTATTATATCAATAATTTTTCTTATTTCTTAAAATATCCAACAAATCACTATCGAGTTCGCGATGTGTTTCATATATCTATAAAGAGAAAATATATACTTGTTCCTTCACATGTACTACATAAAGTGGTCATACTAATAAATAATGATTAATATTATGGTTAAAAAATGGTGTATACTATGTATTGAAGAGTGAAGGATCTGGGAAACAAGACCACTCACCTTGTCAATTTTTTTGTGGTAAAACTATAAATTTTAGGATGTCATGTAGAAACCCGAAAATTTGATAAGGTAGAAGTATCGTCATTTGTTTTTATTGTAGTGAAATAATTTTAATAAAGAAATTATTATATTGGGGGTATAATATTACACCTATAGATTTTAGTTTATGTGTTTCTTTAATAAATTTGATTTATTTGATAGCTTTGTTTACATGAAACAATGAGTTTAAATGAACTGTTATGTACGATTAAAGTATTATTATTTAATTTTACAATTATCACCAAGATATTAGATTTATGGGAATGAATAAAACAATAATATTTATTAAAAATTATTCTTTACACATGTATAAAATGAATTTATTAGTAGTACATTGGCTAGATATTAAAATAAAAAACAGTTGAAGTAAAAAATAGAAAATTTTCTAAAAAATAGTTTCTATGTGAAAAATATATTTTTATCATAATAAATAAAATTAATATATAGTTTTTAATTATTTTAATTATATATTTAGATATTATACTCAGTAAAATATTTTAACATTAATTTTTTACATAGAAAAGAATAATGGTAAGTACTGTTTTCATCTTAAAAAGGCATTGTTTCTAAAAATCATTTTTCTTAAGTTTTGAGTGATTATTTAAAAAATAATTTTCCCACTTATAGATATTGAATATTTTTAAATGGAATCCATATTTTGAATAAGTGAAAATTATATAATTTAAAAAGGATAACTAATTTTTTTATCATAATAAATAGTAAAAATAGTAAAAACATGACACCACAGTTGATGTTAAACAAGTTTACCACGAGGGGAAAAAACTATGAGATAAAGATTAGAACATAAAATAAAACTTTCAATAATATATTTTTTATTTTTTTTCATTATCATTCATATATTTAAATACATCACATTTGTTTCCACTTGAGTTGAGTAAGATGTTATTATATTTTAATCTTTTGAAAAATTCCATTTGTGTCCTCTCCCTCCCTTAAAAATGGATACCACCTATACTCTATTAATCACACATTATGAGCCTAATAAATCATAAAATACCAGATATAATCTCTTCCTAACATCCCTAACCACATAATATAGATCCTAGTTTGATCATAATCTGACCCTTTCAAGTCTTATGGTGTATTCCAAAGCAGGTTTCTCAACGAAGAGTTATAACTATTAACCAAATAATTTCAATTTTATTTATTCTACTGTCTCTTATAAATCTAGTGTGTCCTTTAACTAATAATTTAATTATTAAATTAAATATATTAAATTGTTATCATGATGATTCAATATATATATTATATATCATTTTCATCAAAAGGGAAATGAAACTAGCACTCATGTGCACATGTTGACCATCACCCCCAGGTAGAGATATTTAAATTTGACATTAACATAATTAATTTTTGGTCATAATGATGGATTTAATATTAATAAATAAAATTATTACATAATTATTCTTATGGAATTACAAGATCTTATAAACCTTATTATCTTTCTATAGGTTGAAATACAATAATGTTATTGATGCATATGTGTGGACCACCACCTCCACAAAGAGATGTGATTCTATTTTTCATTTATTCTTTTAAAGGATGCTAATAAGATGGATTTAATGGATATAAATGATTATAAAGATATTATAATTATTATAAAAAAGTAATCTATAAGTTTAATGTTTTTATTTTGTCCATTGAATAGTATAAATGTCTCTCATTCATACTTAGAGACTACTCTCTCCATGAAGTGTTATTATTAAAATTTCGCAGAAATTTTTATTAATGGTTGTGTATATAATTAATAAATATGACACCTATATCTGGACTAATAATCTTTATATGATAAAACCATGACCAAGGTGCATTTATCAGATCCATCAAATCAAAACTTGCATGGAAAACGAAGCAGTTTCACGTGAATATCCATTTTAAGGAAGAATTGTTATTAAAAATATAATTGAAAATTATAAATGAATTAAACATAGTATATTATGTACGAATATGGTTATTGAATACATATATAGGTAAAATAAATATTTATTTATAATATATGATATTTGAATGTGTATGAATAAATACACGGGTTGAGTTATGGGGATTATGATACAACCACATTTCTTTTCTAGATTATCTGTGATAAAATTATGTTGAGGGAAACTATATGTATCATTTCCAATAAAAAATATATATTTTATTCTATTTTAGTTTCTTATTATTTTATTAATTATTAGTACCATTTTCCTTTCATTGGTGTATAAAATTACTAATAAAGTTTTTCTGAAAAAAAATCTATCCTTCATTCTTCTTTGGTCGAAGTAATTTTTATTCGATGTCTATACCCTTTATTTGGTTATTTTTAAAATATCTTCCCTATAAAAAAAATTCTTAAAAAATTCATTTTTTATAACTTTTACATCATTTAAAATTGTTTAAAAATGATTCTTTTTATATAAATTGTTTTCTGAACAAGTCATTGTTTACTTTTTACAAAGGTGTGAAGACAATATTTTATTTTTATGTGTACAATATTTAGGGATTTTACCCCCATCATGAATATTATTTACTTTCAATATTCCTTTAGATGTTTCCTTGTTCATTTTCATGGAAACTTATTTAATCAATATTGTGGCAATTTTAGTTAATATGTTAATAAATTAAAAGGTTATTTTCTCATGTCTTAAAAGAATGATTTTAATGATCTTTTAAAGGTATTTCTCATATTTTTCAACATCCATTAAGGATTGTTATAATTAACTATGGATATTATCTTATGATACTATCCAATTTCATTATTTTAATGTATTATTATGATGATGATGCTTTGAGGATGATTCTATGAACGTCATTTATTTCCATGGATTAATTAATTTTTAAAAAATCCTTTCTAAACCTCATTTATTTTCCTCTGGTTATGCTATGACAAAATGATGAAATATTTGTACAACTAATTTCCCTTTAATGGTTTATGATATCCTGATATAGTGAATGTTTTATGATATTTTCGGATATATATACGTATAGTTCTCATTATGTGATCGGTAGATGAAAAATTATATTTTCCTAAAATGCATTGGGTAAATATGAGTACCTAATAAGAATATAATGATTGAAATGGGGAGTGGACACAATTCAGTAATGGACACTCTCAACTGTGATAATCTTGGGAGTGAAACTTGACTAAGGAAATGATTTTATATGATCATCTATATAGAAAATACTTCTATCTTATGATTATAATATGATCTCATACCACATGATTTATTATTGATGATTCCACACACTTATGATTTATCTATTTTGTTATGACAAATATTGATTCTATGATTTATGATTAATGATATTTTTCTGATTGGGTATTATTGTGGTAAGTAATAATCATGTTCTTAGACCCTCATGCTTGTATTATGCTCACTTATGATCATTTATTAATATCTCATATGTTTACCATTACTGAGCATCTGATCTCACCCTTTCTTATGTTTCATCTCCCTTATTTATGAAAAAATATTTTATGTAGGGTATGTATCCGAAGTAGACTATTTGAGAAGATCTGTATGGGTGGAGATGACGATATTTTCTAAAAAAAGAATATTATTCTATCTACTATCCAAATTATTTAATACTTTATGATTTGGGGGGGGGGGGTATTTTGTTTGGATATTTATTGAATATTTATCTAAAATGAAGTAAGATATATTTATTAAATTCTAATGTTGCACAATTAAGTCTTTTTTATTTTGAAATTTGATTCCATGTTGAAATCTGGTTGATCCTTATCCTTATTAATTTTCTGAATTACGATGAGGATGTTGATTAGGTGTTTATTGGGTCATGAATACTTTTCAAAGGGAAATCAAACAGTCCAATTTATTTTCCAATGGAAGAAAACATATCAAAGGGATAATTGAAGAATAATTTTTTAAGAAGACAAAAATTCATAAAAGGAAAGAAGAGGTTATGTGAAGAAGATTTCCTTTGTGGACTACCACTCTATATTGCGGTCTGCTTCACAAGGAGCCCATGAATTAATTAGTTTTCATGATGGAGGCGGCAACATTGGTCCCCCACGATAGAAATTTCTTGTTAGAAGGAAGTGGAAAAACTGACCCTTCATACAATCCCCCATGAACTCAAATGGTTCACAGGTCAGGTTAAGGCAGTAACTTCCCACAAATGAAATGAAATGCTTAATGGGACTGAGATTGCAATCCTTGCTTCCACAGATGATGAACTCATGCCCCCACTGAATGAGTCGTCCGACGGGCGAGTTTCTTTCTTAGGCTTCCACAAAATATGTTGTGTGACCCACCAATCCAATTCCTCCACCTCTTTATAAAAGGTTCCCATTGGGATGAAAAAAAGAAGGAGATGGTAAGGCTTTTCAGATAAGACTCTTCATGAGATTGATCGATGAAGGAATAGAAGAGGAGTGAACAAAAAAAGATGGAATCCATCAATTATTTCTAGCTGGTATAACCTGCCACATATCATTAATGAAGGATATATATTACTAATTGGTAGACCATGATCCCAACTTCCTTAGTAGAAGAATTTCATATAAAGCGTATAACAAATTGCCATTCTTCAACCTAGAGTCCTGAATATTAATATGTTACACAGGTGGAACCCTACTCCATGTTGAAAATCACTACGTGGATGTCTCCCTGCCCCATGTAGCATTATGCTACATGGGTGGAACCTGGTTCCATGTAGAAAAATGACATATAGAGACAATCACAGTTAGTTTATGCTCACGGTATGCGAACATCCCCTTCACTCGTATATCAAAATTCTATGTTAGGGGAAACCCATCCCTTATAAAGAAATTGTATGCAGAACAAGTTATTCTTGGGTGTTCCACCCTCTTTCTTTAATTATTTTGTTCCATTTCTATCACATAATTCATAGCCCCTCCGTGAACCAGTATAACATCACTATGCCAAAGCCTCTTCCAAATCCATCAGACTCATATGATAAAACCATCAGGTGCATTATCTTACCCTTTTGAGTTTACATACCTATGGGAAGTGGAGTTACGTGGGTAATCCCAATAATAAGGTGGATCCATAGAATGTTCCTATTTTTACATTACCATTGTAACCCTAGACCCCACATTGGGATAAAAATGTGAACCTCCCCATTATAAGGAGTGTAATTGATGGAGTTTCCATTTTATGAGGGCTACTGATAAATAAGGGAAACTAAAATTTGTTTTCTATTTGACGAGGAATGACACTCCTCCCATTTCCCAGGAACCAAAAGGGAACTCATCTTGATGTAATCTCCTAGCCTTTCTTATAGGAGGTAGTTCTCTTCACCCTCTTCACCTTAGCCTGGGATGTGTTTGAATAAGTTTGACAAACATAACTATCACGGATATGAAAATAAGGGAGAAAATTGGATCAATCAAAGCCCCTCTCTCTTCCACTCCCTTTGGGATCCAGTACCATCCACCAGTGGGAAAGAGAATGTGTTTGGTTTTTCAGATCTACAAATTTCTCTTGTTTCTCACACCAATCATGAATCATGTGGGCTTAGAGGTCAGTGATTATAAAAACAAACCCATAATCCACCTAGTAATTTACGTACGAGAAATAGGATTCCTACTATAACCTGGATATATAGGACACATGCTTATGGATTAGGCTCAAATGGTCCATCACTATATATTTAGGCCCCAAATCACACCTTATTAATGTGCATCTCCCATGAATAAGTCCCAATAAGCAGCTTGAATGAGAAACCTCTGAAGTGTAAGTCCTAATCTTCTAGAACTATGTGGATGTTGATTCCCAAATAACTTGGATACATAAGAAACCTCCCTGAGGTTCAAGACTGATACTTCAGTTATCACATCTTCTCCACTGTTTTCCCATTGGATCACTCTCGTTCTGACAATAGGAATTTAAATTACAAGATCCACTAAACTACACAGGATTTGATTCCTGATAATCCATGATATGTAGGAATTATTTATTAGAACCAGAACAAGCTCCCATGTCAACCCTAATGTTCTTCAAGCCACATATCGGATAGGGTCACATCCTCCTAGAAGACTAAAAATTTTATGATCCCCATGGTCCTCTTTAGTATATGAAACAAATTAAATTTTTACTATTAATATTCCACATAGACATCATTGCCGAATCTTGTTAAACTTCATAGTTGGGTCCTAGTCACACGACCCTATAAGGTGATGTGTCATGTTAAGTGGAACCGAACTATATAGGTTCTCATTTCTCCCTTGAGGATATGTATGAATCCCATCTCATGGGTTTGATTCCGACATCGAAACAACTCTTGTCCCCCTAGATGATGATAAACTCCAGAGCACTTCCTCGCATGGATTAGACCATAATTTACTCAGTGAAAGAAAAAGGTATTTCTGATTTATCCACAAAATGGTAACATTGATGACGAAAATAACATATATATAGATGTCCTCCTTGATGGAGGAGCTCTGATAAATACAAGAGATTCCAAACCAATGTATATTTATGATTTATTTTTCAACCTAAAAGTAATCTATAGGCACATGATTGGGAAGGAACCACATATTCACAAACATATAAACATAGATTAAATCTATAAGAGAGTCCTAAAATAAAAAATAATTCTCCCCAAAATGGTGTGATGAGCCTGAGTTCCCATCCTCTCGACCAATGCGAGTCCTTAATTTTCATTGGCCAAATCATCCAATGAGCATCTGCCTTTCGAAAGTAAGTCAATGAATCATGGATAAGGGGGTCGTTGGGTGTTTCTAGATGTGTGAATAATCCCATTAGAGACAATATGAGGATATTGTACCCGATGTGGATCAATTTCAAAAACACTTAACCCCTTAAAATCACCCACGAAGACCACTTAACTGTGGAACCTCCTTCATAAGATAAAATCATATACTTCCTAGTACACATCAAACCATTTTTTTTATTTGGTATAATTTACATTTCAGTAAAAAAAATGGTAAACTTGAGGTGAATCCTTAACCAAGGAGGCAGTGTTACCCCACCTCAATCCCCTTTCACATCCAAAAGAAAGAGGGCTAGTAAATACCATCAACTACACATTTTTTCAGGAGATGCTACTTCGAAATAATTTTCTTTTCTTCACTTTTCACACACATTAGAGATATTCCTTATAGTTTCCATCAATCCAATGGCATCACACAAGTTCTCATAAATGATCATTCCAACCAACTCATCATTCGGGCCCTCCAGGAACTAGAGGACCCCAATTCCCACCCATCATCTTCAATGATGGGTCTTGAATGCACAGAGATGGGGGTACCACCAGATGGTACTCTCTCGATGCTCGAGGCAGCAATGCATTCCCTTCATTCTAAAAAATTCGGCCAGCCGCTCACCCAGTAGCGACTGATGGTATAAAACCATGTAGCTCCACTATTTATATCTAATCATTTCTAAAGCCCATCCCATGAATATGAAAATAATTACCTCCCTTATCTTAGGTAGTAAACTAAATTCGTCACTGATGACTTCATCCTAGTAGCACAGGGGTCCCACTCAAAGTCCCATGTCTTAAGGAATCGCTGCCAACACCATGTGACCTAGTATCCTCATTCTGAAGAAGACATCACACTAAGGACCCCTACTAAAATTCAATGAACACAGGTCCCCCAGGAAGCCAGCTAGGGGTGATGAACTTATAATCAGAAACAGGTCATCGCCCTAGTTCCGGAGGAAGAGATCCACTATGAAAATTCAATAGAAAACTACTATCATGCATACATTATTTCTCCCTCTTCTGAAGTGTTCCATGAAAATACAATGGAAAATTATGACCAAGCACAAATTCATGGAAATTCTCACCTAGGTCACCATGGAAATAGGACTGCGAATTATAGGCAGTTGAAAATATTTTCCAATGCACATGAAATCTGTCATCGAAATAGGATAAAATCTAACTACGAGAAGATAAAAATTCACACTAACACGTTCCAATACTATCATCCATATAATATAAAAAACTATAGATAGCCACATATCCCTACCAAGGATTATTAATCCCACCTATCAAATACTATGTCTATCAAATACAAGAAGTGTCAAATTCATGCTGATGAATATCAAGCATGTGTGAAAAATACAATAGAAAATATGCAGATGCATGTTACTTATTTAAAATATAAATCCCACAATCAAATATCATTTCAATAGGAGAAAATAACTGGTGTATCCCATCTATAAACTAGGGGAAGACTCATTCCACTACCTCGACACAGGAGAAATTTCAGTTCCCACTGGTAGAACATGGTGGACTGGAGCTATCACAAATTCCTACTCTGATATCAGAATGGTAATTTATACCTATTAGAAAGAAAGAGGTATCTAATAAAATCCTAGAAATGATGGAGGATCAAACATAAATTCTAAATCATATCCTCCAGACCTATCAATATTTAATCACATCAGTGGAAATAACATGGAGTCAGGCCCACAACCCCATCTCCCCAAGTGTGGTGACTCATCCAGAAAATAAGATAGTCACTCCAGAGCAGACCTGCATCCCTGCACTAGTCTAGTAGGTTTGAAAGACATATTCTATGATATAAGGAAAATTAGATAGAAAACAACACTCTTCACCACTAGGGGACACCGGTCCACCATGGTGTCCACTCTAGGGAAGGCATATATCCCGATCAGAACTCATGATGCATGTAGGAATGTCCCAGCGACATCATATGAACTAACCAAATAGGAACCCGAATATGAAGGATATTAATAATTGCAGGCAACCCACTTTCTCACAAGAGAGCGCCCAAAAATGAATCATGCCAAATGAAACTAAAAAATGAAGAGCATATTCAGGATCCTACTCTGCTGGAAGCTAGAATTATTTATTCCATCAAGAACCTATCAATGGAGGGTCAAGATCCTATCAAACCATTACAAAATTATCAGAGTATCAGTACTAGTTGTGAAGTTCCTCCTCAAATACTATTACCAACAGTTCTAAAGGTCGTCCTCAGAGATCCCATGATGGATTACTTCATAGAAAAGAAATCATTGATCATAAGAACCTATCTCCTACTGTGTTTCATGGTATCCCTACCCCTTACCATAAGATAAGATATTAAGAAGGTCCCCCTACTTTCGTTGACCCTGATGGTCCTCCCCCATGTATACGCTATAAAATTTCTCCCTCCAGTCGAATGTTAAGCAATGATGGTAGTTCTATCCATGTTGAAAGTCACTGTGATGGACCTCCCTATAGTGATATCAAGCAGTAAGACAATCATCCCCTTATTATAGCCCATCCTAGTGGCCCCCATGAATTTAGAAATAGATATTCTTCCTGTATCTAGAAATACATCTATGATGGTAGTCAACTCCATGATGGTAGTTACTATGAAGACCCTCCACAATGTGAAATAAAGTAGCAAGAAGGTCCACCCTTGTTTCAGTTCTCCATGAAGGTCCTCCCTGGGGTATACACCATAAAACCTCTCCCTATGGTTAGACACTAAGTCACAATGTTAGTCTGTGCCACCTCGGCATCGACTATGGAAGTCTTCCCCACAGTTAACATTCACAATAGAATGAAGGTCCTCCCCTCACCAAGCCATACATGAGAAATACATCATATTCTGAGGTTAATGGAAAGATGGAGTCATACATGTTAGATACTTCATCTATGACAAGTGACATCATTTATCATCTAGAAAATGGTATTGGCCACACTCATCTTCCGACGCACCCCCATACCATTAAAATATTGATGATACCCATACTAGCCCCAATACTGGGGATAAAATCATTAAGAAGCATCCAAGTTGTGAAGAAAAAGTAGTGGAGTCTCTGGAGAATAAGAAAAATGATATATTTCTCATGAGAAGACAATTGGATAGGGATGACATACCGGTTATGTTTTGGCACACATCCACTTCTCAGTTCGACATACTAATAGAGTTTTATGAGGAATGAATATATAACATTAGTCTCAATATTTGGACAACTCTCCACCATATAAAAGAAAATTATTTACCCATTTATGGGTATGAAGAACATGTCAATATTTTAGGGTAGCATCATCATAAAATTGACCTAAAAGCTCTTTTGACTATATGACAACCACAATATGAGAGATAGATGAGAGATCTCGAACAGATTTGCCTCCACTCACTAAAAAAGATGTGTTTCCTTATCAGTGATGCACTATATGGTGTTCATATCAAGGTTGGTGGAGAGCATGGAGCATTTCACTTCACCCCACTTATTTTATAGCAGAACCCATTGGAAATGACATCCTGTAATGTCATTATCCCACTACAATGATCAAATGAAATCTCTGTTAAGGAAAGGAAACATTCTTCACAAGAATCGACCTTATGTAAGTCACAAAAGTGCTAAGCCTAAAAAGAATTATCCATTGAAAAACTCATGAACCAGAAAAACAAGAACAATCTAAAGGATTATCGCCTAAGGGAATCCAATTATCATACAATGATCATGTCCTTAGAAGTGAAAAATTCAGGTGTAGACTAGGCACCATATCGAGACCCCCTGAGAACGAAAATGCGCAAGTTGAAGACAACTACATTAGTAGCAACAATGGTCATAGTATGGGATTAGCTTCATACCGTAGGGATATAGGCATTTTCAACACAAAATAATCCCATAATATTGAAACATTTGGGCCAAGGAACAATAACAAATGAATGGGAGAAACCCCAACCAATTGGGGTGGGGGATTTTTACCTCAACTACTCGCCCAATGGATGTCGACCTTTTGCCTCCTAGGTCGGACAACCAGTAAATATGTCCCCTAGTTTTTTGCATATCATGATTCATTTTCCCCATAAGGGAGGCGTACAAAAAGTTAATATAAAGGGTCACTCCGAGTTACCCTTTACCAAGAAAATTGAAGAGGATCCCAAAATGCAAGGAGAAAATATAACATAGGATGCAAGAATATCCCCTACCATTCAACATCCAGAATTCCACATGCAATGTGTTATAAATCGATGAAAGTTGTGGAAATCAATCCCACAGAACATACTGAGGATGATGCAAATGCAGAATAACAAGGAGAGGTTGGTTCAACTCAGAATCTGATCTACACTTAACATGATGGTGTGCACACTCAGAATTAGAGGGAAACCTTAAATTTGGGTGTTATCTTATCTAATCCCTCCTTACCTAATTTGGAAATTGACAACAAGGAGATTTATAAATGCAAGGTCACATACGAACCTCATCCTCCTCCCAATTAGAATGTGTCCCTTATGCTTGGGGAGAGATTCGCTGGCAAGAGGAATAGATGAAAGATTTAATGTGAATCAACGACCAACTACTCTAGGAAAGCATTTATATGGTGTATTCTCCTAAAATCACATTGAAAGAACTTCATCAAACATTGATAGTAGGTGTGACTCTTGGATAAGGGTTTATCCTAGTGAATTATGTAAGGTTGGGAGGTTTATCCAACATAGTACCAAGAAAATCAGTATACATTAATCCAATCCTAGAGGGATATCATGAATTCACACATTAATGAAACCACCATAAATGGTTCATGTAAATATAAATTGGATTCCCCCAGCTAGGTACCACCCTTAAGTACCAATAGAACAAAAAGAACTAAAATTTACCCCTGCAGCACCAGCCCATGCCTAGGTTCAATAATACATGCCTCAATGGCTCATGAATACCATCGAGTCATTGGAAACTCTGTTAGAACCCATGGAGTGACGACATGCTCTGATAAAACCAGAATGGAAACATTACCCATACTTGGTGAGAAACGTTCTACCACCACCAAATTTCAAGAACCCCATATTCCCAATATTTAATTGATCAGGTGACCCAGAAAATTATCAGATGCATTATGGGTCTTATTGTGACCCCATGATGGGGACCTCAAAACAACAAGAAAAAGTGAAAATCAGATGTTTTGTGTGAACCCAACAAGGTTAATCCTTTGTATGGTACACCAATTTTCCAACATAGTCAATAATAGGAAGGTAGGATCTCTAATGGTAGTTCCTTTTCCTATTCAATTCAATGTTTTCAAAAATAAAATTCAATGACCTTATGAACAATGAATAGTGGGAGAAATAAAGAGTCTCAGATTTCATTATCAAATGGAAAGGCTAAACCTACTCTCTAAACTAACTACTTCCCTATGATGATATTCTTTCTATGTACATCAATAAACTCTATGACGATATGTGAACACCACTCATTTGTATAATATATATGAGTGGGTTCTAGTATTTCTCATTAATTTATCAAAGGATAAAAGTTTTCTTATAGAGAATTGACCTCAAATCCCAAGTAGCAGCATTGTCCTCAAAGAAAAATAGAGGGAATAACTGAAGCGACTTATATTACACTGAAGCCACCAACTATACTAGATCTAAATCATATAGGGACTTTTGAATGTAAAAAACTACCTCTGACTCACCATGATGAGTGGATGGTACCTAGGTGAAATAAATTCAAGGAATGAATGGATATAATTTATTCGTTCTGAGATGACTTCGTCTATGGATACTTCATATACACCATGAATTATAACTTACTCCATATACCAAAACACCATGAATGTTTCATCTTCTAAGACCTCCTAAAAATAGTGATATATTCTGGGTAGGTCCTGCTAGGACTACTTCCAACAAAAGAGGAATATGTTGACATCAATATCCCTAATAAGGGATAGGGGTGGGGAAACGTTTTTAGCAGAAGGGAAAAGAAGTTTGATAATTGGATGTCTTGAAAAATAGTCAAAAAATCTCATGGAATCCTCCAATCACAATTGAAGCAATATAATGTGACTCTAGTGACCCCCCATGAAATGCAACCAATGTCTTCATCCACAAAATCCTCCAAAACGAAGTTGGATTTAGTGATAAAAAATAGAACCAAGTCAAGGAAAATTTACCCTTGACACTCTTAAATTTTATGACATCATATCTTAAAGAACTTGCACTACCCCACCAAACAACACCATAAGAAGAAGTCAAATCGATAGACTCATCATCTGAGGATGAATTGATTTTTTCTCCATTAATTTCATCCACTAAACTGACCCCTTATCTGATAAAGAATATGGATATGAACCCATTTTCCGTACACCCAATTAGGGAATTGGAGGAAGATGCCTTATAAATCTAATGATAATCTGGAATAAAATCTCAAAATTGGATCCAAAATGGGAAGAACCATATGTCATACAAAATATATACTCCAATAGAGCATATTCCATAATATTATTCGATGAGAAGCTCACCCCAACTCTAACCAATGAAATGTTATTGAAGAAATATTTCATGTAGCCAAAAGAAAATCTTCCTGATCTCATTCCAACAAATTTCACTATAATAAGCCTGGACTACATGAAACTAAACTGCATGGTGAAGTATTCTAAAAGTATTACATTAAACTGGATGGCCAAAATTTTCATTTCCACATGATTTTAAGCTGAAATACACAACACAACTTTCCTTTCATGTTGGGGGATCATTGTCCTTTCCAAAAGATGTTAAACTGCATGGTCAAATCATCCTAACAACATGATGTTAAACTATATTGGCCTATTGTGTTCCAAGAAATGATTCACTTCAAATGAGTCAAATCAATGTGGGAGAAGGAAAAAATTCCCCTTTTCCTATGTGAAAGTCAAATACACATAAGGAACACTCTTTCTCAAGAACACCATATGGATTGATTCTCATCTTGGAGACATACATAGCGACAATCAGACTCTATATCTTAGGCCCATCCATACTAAAAATATACCTCATCTCTATGTATGGTCCAGACCTACAAGGTGAGGTCTTTAAATAGAACTAAATATGTCTTGATTCCCATCTATCAATGGGATACATGGAGACACTGTGATCCTAGATCTTGGTCCAACCACCAAATGATGAAAAATGGCTGTGATGTACCCTTAGCTGCCTCTGTATTGTGAGAGAAGTCCCTACCACTATTTTTTTCTCACACCGAACATAGACCACATGAAATTTGTAATGGTGGTATTATCCTTCCCCACACAAAATCAGTAAAGAATATAACATTCCCATTATCGAAAAAAGGTTTAAAAATACCCCCTATCCCTACCTATGGACCAAGTCTATCCAAGGAAACTACTTTTTGAACTACTTGTGGATCAATTCCTGCCCTCACAGTATACATAGTGTCGCTAAGATTCTACATCTTGGTCCATCCACCATTCAAATAAAATTACCACTCCCTATGAATGGGTCAGACCAGTATAGGCAACATACTTTTTGAACTATGTGTGGCTTGATTCCTATGATCAAAGGATACCTAATGACACCCAAATTCTATATCATAGTCCAACCACAATCCAAAACAAAAAAATCCCTTTCCCTTTGTATGAGTCAGACTTGCATAGGGGAAATTCATAGAACTATTACCATATTGATTCTTGTCGACACAAGGTATGTAGTAATACCATGTTCTCCGAACCTAGGCCTAGCTGTGACAATGGATCAATGGTAATATTTCTCCAACCTTTATTATAATACCTTTGTGTGTCAGAGTAATATTTTTCCACCCCTTATTTCTCACACTAAGCACAACTTAAGTGGGCTTAAGAGTTTTAGCAGAAAATTCCGCACATTAGTATCAATCCACTACAGACCAAAGTCCTAACCTCATGACATTAAACTGCAAGGTACCTCAAGAACTATGTATGGAATGATTACCAATATAACGAGATACATAGTGACACATGGACCTTGTGCTTGAGTCCATCCAGAAAAAAAAACACATGCCCCCAATCCACTTCACATAAAATGAAAATCGATGAAGAAAATTCTAATCCTTGATTCCTATACCAAGTATTTGTCAGAAGAGTATACCCCCCACATACGAGTCAGATCTATATAGGGGATTCCATAACTCATAACTAATCACAATTTTGATATTTCTTGAATACCTGAATATCCCCTTTTCATCCATAAAACTCCATGTACCATGAAATATCAGATCCCTATAATCATCTGTGGCCATTGGAGATAGAGGTTCAGTGACCTACGGACACCTTTGTTTGACTATACCCACAATGCCCCAGGAGCTCAGCATAAGTTACCAATAAAAAATGTGTGTCAACCAAAGGAAAATTCATACTCAAGATAGGTTTTTTATACCTTCATGCAACGATTAGATCCCAAGCCCCATATCATTCTTCCTGATCCGAGGGCCCCAGAATCATGGTTTACACTTTCTTTCCCTACTAATGTATGTTGAATGCAAGAATATCCTGGCCCAATTATCCCACACATACTCATGATTTCTCTGAAAATTCATCCTCACAACATGAAATTAAACTCTCTTTCTAGCATCCTTCCTAAATGATGTTAAACTAAATGGATCCACAATATCCATATCCATCCACATCCTCACTACATGATGATAAAATTCATGGAATATATGTCCTCAATTCATGATATTAAAATACATGGAATAACATTTTTCTCACCTAAGAGGACATTACCCTCCTTAGCATGTGTCACCCATCATGTTGCATCATAGAATTACGTATGACATGATTCCTAACATCATAGGATATGTAGGTATTCCTAGATCCTATAACCCAAAACCATATGTGGAACACATAAAATTTTCCCCTTATATGCATGAAAGATAAGTCAAAGAAAGGGAATCCCAAATGTTACCTATTTTCGAGACTATTTCAAGAATAACCACATGTCTCTTCTTTCATGTCGAATAATCCACATCCTCACTACATGATGATAAATTTTATCGAATATTTTTCATTTACACATGATGCTAAACTGGAAAACAATTTTCCTAATCGAATGTTGTTAAACTTCATGATAAAATTTTCATGTGATACGATGCTAAACTATGCAACACCTTCTCGAATTTAAAATGTTCACCTCCATGATTACACCATCCCTAGGTGGGGGATTTAACCCTTTCCACCCCTTATTTATCAAACTAATCATAGCTCACGTGGAATTAGGGACCTCTCAAAGGGATTCCCCAAAAAACCATGGAATATCAATGTACAATGTTTTTCCCAATCGACACAACCTTAAAAGGCACGTTGGGTCTTTCCCCTTCGAAATTGTGTGACAAAGGTCCTAGAAGTATGATGTTAAAATGAAAGGTATTTCAAGAAATACATCTTCTTTGATTCATATATATGTAGGGTATGTAGGGATGTTGGGATGATAAATCTCAGACCCATCCACCCTCAAATAAAAATATATATCTAAGGTTCCTCCTCCACACATACAAACAAAACCTATGTAGGGAGTTTAATTTCAGGACACCCAAATCTTCAGACCCAGGTCCAGCTCCAACAAAAGAATCCAAATGCCCCACCCTATGTACAAGTCAAATCTATATTGTAAGGTTCCCAAATCCATGGGTTATCACAACTGGAATGTTTTAATATATTCATACACATTATTTCTATCCATAAAACTTCATGCTTTGATCAATTTTAGATCTTCATGAACCTCCCAGGCCATCATAAATGGCCGGTCAGTGTGCTATGGAAACCTTTGTGTGACTTTGTACATAATTCCTCAGCGGCATTGCATAAGTTTCCCACATAAAAGGCCTATCAAAAAAATGTGAATTCATCATAATTATAATCTTTTACTAATTCTATACACTCAACAGATCCCAAGCCTCATATCATTTGTCTGGATCTAATATCCCTCAAAGCCATGGTTTACACATTCCTTCCTATTAATGCACAAGACATGAAATAACACCTTTGCCTGGTTATCCTCTATTTACATAGGGTATATATATCAATTTTTAAATAAAATAACATTAAAACTACATGATACCCGATTTTACCTATTGGGTCTAGACACATCAAAGAATATATTTCCCCCATGTTCATGTTTGTGAAATAAATCTGAAGAGGAAGGTTCGGTATGCATCCTGCTTCATTGGTGAGCTCGTACGCAAGAAACAAATACCCCATTAAAATGTGTGAACCATATCCAAATATGGATAAACATTAAACCTTAAAATAAATATTTCTGGACAGATTCCTATTATCATAGGATACGTAGTGATGCTCAAATCTCATATCTCGAGTCCATCCATGAAACAAAATTTCCCCTTTTTTCCTATGCAAGTGTTAGAACTTTATAGGGAACCTCCTCACACCTGTATGAGAATAATATCTCCACCCATTCATAGGAAATATCATCATGAAATTTCCCCTTTTGCGTTCAAGAACCGTTCCCCCTCACAAACTATACTCTATGTCCAGAAAGGTATGAATCCCCATAACCATCTATCGCCATCAGAAATGCAAGGTCAGTGTCCTAAGGAAAACATTGTTTAACTATGTACACAATTCACTAGTGGGTATTCATATGTTTCCAATAGAAAAATAATATCAAACAAAGGAAATTATTACTCATTAAAGGATTTTTATACCTCCTTATTCCCTTATGATGTTTACGTCCCACATCACTCTTGGTTTTAAAAACCCTCAAATTAGGGATTACATCCTCTCTCCTCTTTCATGGATGAAGATGATATAACATTTATAGTCAGACTACCATGAAAAGAAGATTTTTTTACCCCATATAGTTAATTTAAAATAAATTTAAATAATAAATCTCAAATTTCCCGATTGTATGACATTAGACTACACCAGGATTCATCCCTCCTGTACACAAGAAAAATTCATGTGGGGGTGGTTTCATGACCAAAGCCAATGAAAATTCCCGTACTACTTTTTGGCATAATTCCCTCAACAGGACACTCACTATGGTCTTAAACATCAAAATGAATTTAAATTCCCATAAAATTTATTTACCATAAGATATGGACAACCAGTGTTCTGAGGATACCTTTTTTTGACTATATGTGCAATGCCCTAGCAGCTCCGCATAAGTTGTCCATAGAAAATTCCTTTCAACCAAATGAAAATGCATCCTCATGAGAGAATTTTTATACTCAAACATGCCTTAATAGATTCCATGCCCCATATCATGTATCATTCCCCATAAATAAAAAAACAGGGTCAAGAAAAATCCCCCACTCATGTCTAGAAATATTAGGGTATTTTTTTTCCAATATATCCTTTTGGTAACCTTCCCCCGAAAACTCATGGTAAAATATTTTTTAACTAAAACATTAATAATGATATTATATCATGATGGACTTTAAACTACCCACTAAAGGATATGTGAAACTCGCTATGTTGAAAACCCAAAAATGGAACCCTGGGTAAAAGTAGAGTATTATATCGTTACACCAACACATTGTATAGTTTAGGATAATTATCAACCAAACCAAAAAAAATAAAAAGATAGAGAAATCTTATTAAGCTTAATACCAAAAATGGATATCCTAAAAAAAAGTCACGTTATGACTACTAAGCCTGCATCATAATAGACTTTGGAAAAAATTATGGTGTTAACATAAAATGGGAAAGGTTCATAGGGTTTTCTTTATAACCCTAGAAAAATTAAAACTATACTCATTGAGTCCCTCATCTCAGGAAACAATTTGAGCATTATATGACATTTCATTCAAATCCTGGACACTTAGAATAGCCTCCTCTTCATCCCAATCAGAACCCATTCTGATTGGGGGAATTGTTTGGGTCCTAAAAACTTTGAAAAGGAAAATAAAATACTCTTATGAATTTGAAAATAGGTTGAAAACTTATTCAAGGGAGAATTGAATAAGACTAGTTGAAGGATCCAAAAATTTATAAATGGAATGAAGAGGTATCGTGAAGTAGAGCTCCTTCTCGGATCACTGCTCTGCCTGGAGTTTTTCTTTGTGAGGAGCCTGTGAACTAATGAGTTAATAGGATGGAGGCGACAACACCGACCCCCCATAAATGAAATCATTTATGTGAAGGAGGTGGATAAATCCTCCCCCAATACAATCCCCTAATGAAATCTATTACTTTGTGGGTGATGAAAAGTTAGTGGCTTCCCATGAATGAAATGAAATCATCAAAGGGACTATGGTGGTAAGCCTCATCATCGTGGACGATGACCCCTTTCCCCCACTAACCAAGTCATCAGCATGCTAGGTTTATTTTTTGGGATTCTGCAAAAGATGTCATGCAGCCCACCGATCTAGTTCATCCACCTCTATATAAATGAATCCCTAGAGGAGGACTAAAAAAATATGGATAGGGGAAATATTTTTGGAGAATACGCTTGAGGAGATCAATCAAAAAATGCATGGAAGAGGAGAGACTTTCAAAAGAAGGAATCTTTCAATGATTTCATGTAGGTATAACATGTTGCATAACATTAAAGAAGGAAATATAATACTAAATGGTAGATCTTAAACCCATCTTCCTTCATGGATGAATTTTACGAAAATCATATAACTAACCCCCCTTATTCAATTCGACATCCCGCATAGCAAAATACTATACAGGTGGAACCCTACACGACATATAAAATCATTGTGTAGACAGATTCCAACACTGTGTAGCATTTTTATACGTGGGTGAAACCTAGTTACGCAGACAAAAATACTACGTGGACTGAATCTAGGTTAGTGTTCCATCGGGGTATGTGGCTACCCCTTTAGCCACATAGAAACACGCTATGTGGGGGAAACATCATGTCCCATTAAATAATGTAATGTGGAATGGTGTATTCTCATGTATTCTACCCTCTAGAATAAATCATTTCCTTCTATTTTCATTGCATTATCTATAGCCCCTCCATGAAACATGCCAATGGAACTAGGCCAAAGCCTCTTCCAAATCCACCATATTTGTATGATATAACCATCGGGCAGATCAACACATCCTTTTGAGTTTACATACCCATGGTTAGAGGAGTCACATTGGAAATCACTGTAATATGGTGGATCCCGGGAATGTTTCTAATTTTAAATTCCCATGGTAACTTGACTTACAACTTTGGTATAATCATGGGAACCTACCCTTTCATGGTATTAAGGGTAATCACTGGCCTTTCCCTTTGATGAGGGCCAATGACAAATAACGCGAGCCACACTTTTGTTTCCTTTAACAATGAATGGAGCTCCACCAATTTCCCAGGAACCAAAATGGTACTCATCTTGAGGTAAGCACCTAGAATTTTTTGCAGGAGGTGGTGATATTCCCCCTCTTCTCCTTATCCTAGGACATTTATGAATAATTTTTACAAACACAACTATCCTAGATTTGAAAAAAGTGAGAAAATTGGAACATTCAAATCCCCCCAATCCATCTCTCTCATTGGGCTCCAGTAATACCCACCAGTGGGAAATATAAATTGTGTTGTTTTATAGATCTACTACGTCCTTTTATTTATAACACTGATCCTGATTCACATGTTCCTAGAGGATAGTGATGGTCACCACACCCACATAATCTACCAGGTAGTTTAACTATGAGAACCCCGATTCCTACTCTTACTACGATATATAAGACGCCTGCCTAAGGCCTGAGAACAATTTTCCCTTCCCTATGGATGTAATCCCAAAATCATTCGACCTTTAATGACATAACCCTACATAAGTCCCAACCAGCAGCTTGAATGGGTCTTCTATGAAGTGTAACTGCCAATCTTCTAGAAATTTGTGGGCTTTTATTCCCAAATAACCAGGATACATAGAAAAAACCCAGAGGTTCAAGCTTGATACTTCATATATCCCATATGATCCATCATTATGACATCATCTCACTCTCTTTCTAATAAGAAGATGTGATACTACAAGATCAATATAAGTATGTGGGCTTCGATTCCCAATAAACCAGGATATGTTGGAATCCTCTATCATGTCCAAACCCATCTCTCAATTGAACCCTAATGTTATCTGGGCCACATCCCAAGTAGGTTCACATCCTCACAGAAGACTACATCTCTTATGGGTCCCTTGGGACACTTCAACGTAAGTTCTGCATTAAACCATGATTAGGAATCTTCTGCCTTTACATCATTGTCACACGATGTTAAACTAGATGGTTGGGCCCTTGTCACATGACCCTAGAAGGTTATGTTTCCATTTAAGTGGAACTTAACTATATGGGTTCTGATTCCTATCAGGAGGATACACAGGAAACCAATATCATGGGTTCAATCCTGACATTGAAATAACTCTCATCCCCCCTGGATGACAATTAACTCCATAGTGACTCATCACATGTCTTGAACAATCTATTACTCAGTGAAAGACTAGGGGATTCCTACTTTTCTAAAAAAGGGTAACATTGATGAAGAAGCTATGATATTTACAAATTTCATCATGGATAGAGAACCTATGATATGAATAGAAGATTCCAGACCCATGTATATTTACGATCGATCATGCAACATAAAAAAAATTTGTAAACATATTCTTGGGAATTAATCTAGGATTCAATACAATATAATCATAGATTAAATCTAAATAAAGTCCCATAATATGAAATAATTACCCCCAAAAGGATGTGATGATCTTTAGTTCCCATCCTCTCATCCGATGTGATTTCTTAAGAGTCATTAGAAAAACCATCCAATGAGTTCCTACCTTTGGAAATAAGGTCCATGAATCATTGATAAGGGGTCCATTGGGTGTTTCTGGATCCAAGAATAAACCCATTAGGGACCGTCCAATGACATTGTACCTGATGTGGATTAATTTCACAAACACTTAACCCCCTAAAATAACCCACCATGACCACTTAATTATAGAACCTCCTTCATAATATAAAAAGGATGTTCTTCCCTATACCCATTGGACCAATTTGTTTCTTCGGTACAATGTGCCTTCAGGCTGAAACAATGGTGATGGAAGATACATACAAAGTCGGGAAGATAGATCTTAGTGGTGTTCCTTCAGTGGGAGGATGCCAGAGACATTCATCTATGAAAAAATGGAAGTGTGATGGACCTCATCGAGGAGAAAGAGATGGTTCTAAATAGTAACAAAGAACTACAACAGTGGTTTGTTTATGGCATGAACCTGTGGTTTTTTATCGGTGTGGGATGTCTAGATCTACCAATCCTTCATTTCTTGAGGATTTTATGTTGTTCCACTGGAGTGTTAATCCATCTAATCTTCAACAAATATGTATAACTAATTTTCATATGAGTGCAGTTGGTTACTCATTTTCCAAGGGATACTAGGTGAGTGATTATAATTTTAATGGTGAAGGATCCCTTCCACATGATAAAGGGGGTGCTAATTACATGAATATTCTTTAGGGAGGGCTTGAGTTAGGAAATATACAAGTAATAGATGTTGTACCATGTGACTCTAAGTTAGGTCCAACCACCATGAGAGGTATGGTGTTTAGTACTTCTTCTATGTCTTCACTTTTATTTCAGACACGTGAATACCATTCATTTACGTCACTATATATTCTTGATTCTTTTGGTATGTGAGTGGAATTGATTCATTTCATGATGGATTTATGTACCCTACTGGGTAGGAAGAAAGAGAATAATTTTAAATATCTGATGTTTCAGGTTTAAATAAAAGATGTGGAAGTTATTTTGGACTTCCTAATATTGGACTAGGATATTTTTGAACTCATCATATATATATTGGTTTATTATATTCAATGAACTAGTAGATTGATATCACTATTAGTTCAAATTTCTTTCTCCTCGTCAGGGAAATCATGTCTTAAATGGTGAGTGAGATCCTTGATTAGGGAGGGAATTGATCATTGTTTTAGAGATAGTGTTGGTATAATGTCATCTATATAGGTTTTTATTTTATTCCGTAGTGTAGATATTAGTTGGATATCATGTGGTGTCCATGGAACGATACCCTGATATGTTTCTAGAAGATTATTTTGGGTTATCACCCACGAAATAGTTTGAGTTTACTATCGATCAACTCTTTGAGGGAGACCTATTTACTTACCATATTACTATATGGATCTAGATGAGTTAAAAGAGATAAAATATTAGTTGGATTACCATTAAAGAAAAGGATTTATTCCTATAAGAATGTCACCATGGGAATATCTAGTTCTATTTACAAACAAGGAAGATGAGAGTCTCCAAATTTTCATAGAATAAATTAATCTAAATAAGCTGACCATAAATAATAAATAACCATATCATATAATTAATGTTCTTTATTATTATCTCATAGTAGATTATTGGTTTATAAATACCAACATGATATTAGGGTAGAACTAGTTGAGGTTCGATAAGGAAAATGTCCCTAAGACTACCTTTCAAATATGATATGATCACTTTTATTATTCATTTATTCCATTCGGCCTTAAAAATTACCACGTGGTCTTTATAACCTTGACAAACTAAATCTTCAATTTTATTTTGGACTCCTTCATTGTCAGGGTTTTCAAGGACATCTTGGTGTATTCTAAGATGGTAGAGCACCATGATGACCATCTAGATTTTTTTTGAGAATCTTGGTAGAGAATATTCTATATTCTAATATTTTTTTTTTGGGATTCAGGATGTGAATTTATCAGTAAACATTATTTATAATACATATATTTTAGTGGATCCATAGAATATTTGAGAAGTCATATCCTACAATCTTCCCAAGAATATGTTTGAGATCAATGGATTTCTGGTATTGGCTGGGTATTATAGTTGTTTCATCCGGGACATATCATGGATCAATTATAACTTGGTATCATTGATGTGGAAAGGGGAAATGTTTAAGGAGAGTGAGAAGTTCAAAAGTTATTTTTAGGAGTTACATAAATTTTTGACATATTTCCTAATGTTAATTATTATTTATCTTAGAAAGTCTTATTTAGTGTTTTATGAGACCTCAATTGTGTCTTGGGGTGTCTTCTGATGTGGGATGAACATCTGACAACCAAAGGATCATAGAATCTATTCCCACATGAGATGAGTTACCCAACCATTTCCATGGAGTTGGATGTCATGATTCATGTACTGAATATGTGGTGACATTTACTCTATTGGGATAATTTGTCTCATTTAATTATATTATAAAATAATGATGTATATCTTCACACAAAGGAACTTGAACCTTAGGAGAAGATGATATGTAGAGTATCTCTAGAAATTTTATTTTGATATAGCTTATACAATCATGAAGGGGAATGGTTTCAATATTTATTTGAGAAGAAATTTTCTATCCTAATCTATTTGAGAGTGAGTGGATGAGTGGGGATTGATGAGTTTGTTTGTCAATTTGATGTTGGAGGTGATTGATGATCAAAAGTAGGTTTTTTTAACTAGTGTGTTGGTCACACCCTCTCTTTTTTATTGGGTTTAAAAATATAACACATCTGAAATGGAGTTACAAAATACATTTAGATCTATATATGGTCCGGAGAACATAGTGGTTTGGTATCAATATCTTGATGAATTTGTCATTTTTTGGAGGTATCTTGTCGTTCCTTTTACTTTGAGGTTGGAGTAAATTCTTGTGGTTAATCTTTCTAGATGGTTTGGGAACCTTGTGGATAATAATATGTTTTATACCATGAGGATTAGTTATTGGTGTATTAGAAAAATGAAACTTGTTAAATAATTTTTTTTCTTATTATTTCACCTTCTAGAGAATCAAAATGGGCATCAGAGATAAGTCGGGTTACTGCAACCACTCCCCATTCTAGTGTTCCAGTGTGAAATTCAAAAAGAAGGTCAATGGATTTGGTGATAGTACTACCTTATAATCTAAGAGGTAAAGATGATATATAGGTGATTATTGATCATTTGACTAAGTTAATCCATTTTATTCTCTTTAGAGAGTTGATAAAGGTTGAATAAATTGGAAAACTGTATATCTGAGAGGTTTCTAGGATTCATAGAGTGCCCTCAATGTTAGTTTTTAACCTATATTCCCTTTTCACATCTCAAATTTTGAAAGGAATTTCAGATTCTTTGAGAATCAAGCTAAGATTCAGTACATAATACCACCCATAGATAGATGGTCAGGGTAAGTGGACCATCTGGCCTCTAGAGGATATGTTTCGAGCATATTTGATTGAAATTGGGTCTTCTTGGAAAAGGAACCTATAATTATATGAGTTTTATTATAAAAATATTTAACATTTTTTGATTAGGAAGGCCAAATTGGGGGAATTATATGGATAGTCATTGCAGTCCTCTTTGTGTTGGGATAAGGTGGGTGATCATTTCTTATTAGGATTGAGTCTCATATAAGAAATAATGGATAAATTAGAAATGGATAACAATAAATACAAGTATCTAGAAGTCACATATAGATCGACATCATTCTATGTTAGAGTTTGAGGTTGGTTATCAAGTGTCATTTCAGGTAATTTTTAACTAATACAGAACCTCTTGTAAAATCAGAAGAAGTTGGAACCACATTTTTTCAATCAATTCCATATTGTGGAATGTTCGAAAAAATTAGCCTATTGATTATAGTTTCCACAATTTCTGAACTCAATTCATGATTTATATTTTATATTTTCTTGTTGAAGAATATTATCCCAAACCATATCATGTGATGGATATAGATGATTTAGAGTTTGAGCTAGATGTCATCATTGTGGAGCATCCAATTTTTATCATGTATAACAATAATAAGGTACTTCATGGAAAATAGTTCCCATCGATATATGTGTAACAACCCGAGATTTTATAAGATATATTTGTTTTAATTTCTTTCATATCTTCTGTTGTACACTACACCAAGATTATCTTGCGCTATACGCTACACCGTATTAGCTTGCAGTATACGCAACACTATTCTTGGATCGTGTTACACACAATTTCATGTTTGTTTGATAGTATTCATTCTATGAAACATTGAGTATATATATATATTCAATGTATTTTGTTATACGCAACAACAAAGGAGTCGTGCACTACACGCAACCCTAACTTGGCTTGCATTACACGCAATCACGACCTTCCTCAATAGCGTGTGTTGTACACAATACCAGGTTTTACTAAACAATGATATATTATTATAATATTATTATGAACTAGCTGTTATGAATAGTATTAACTAAAATTTTAATTTTATAACATTATTATTCATCTTACACATTTTCTAGAACATGGTATAAGAACAAAATAATTTTTTCAGGTAAAATAAGTATTTTTCAAAAAATGCAGTTTTGCCGCCTTTTGATGGCGCACCCACTTTAAATCTTGTTTTTGACATGTTTATAAGTTCAATTTTACAAAATAAAATTATTCTTTGGAATCAGGATATAAAATTTTACCTTGGACAATATTTTCATATTATTCTGATAACTTTCATATTTTAATGAATAGTAAAAACATGCTATATTTTAATTTAAAAAAAAAATTTTCCATCGTAATAACTTATGTGGATAAATTATAATATTGAATGGTTTTAAAGTATAAATAGAATATATTTTTACCATTTAATAAAATGCATGTCAGTAGCATTGATTTTACATTGAATTTGTAGTTTAAATCATTTCAATCTTTTGCAATGTTTTAAACAAAAACCCGTTTTCATTCGACAACGGGATTAATTTTAATTTAATTTCTGCAACTTCTGTGTATTGAATTTGAAAAAATGGATTCCATATTTGGAATCATTGGATCCAAATTATTTTAATAGGCTACTTTTTATTTTTGGTAATTATGAATAGTAACCACGGTAAATTTTATTTACCATAGTTAAAGGTAAATCGGGTAATTAAGGGTGAATATAATATTATAAAATTACCCTAACACATGCCAAAATTCTATTATATGACTAAAAGTCGACCCATATCACCTAAGGGTCGGATTAGATTCATTTTATGGACTTTTTACCATGAAAATAATTTAATTATTATTAAAACCAAAGAAAGTGACAACATGTCACTCTCTTAAATCTTATAAGTATAATAATTTTAATTTAGTGATAAAAATCATAAAACTTAGAACATGAATAGTCTCAAAAAAAGATAATAAAATTATCTACATCATGATAATTTATTTATATTTTTTAGGGATTAAATAATTGTCATTAATGGTGATACATTAATGATGCAGAAATTATTTATTAAGTGAATAATCAGTAATATAGTTTTTATTGAAATACTAATACCCATTAAAAGGCCCAAAAACCTGACCAAAACTTATTTTTAATGTATATCTATACCATAATAATCTAAATACCTAATATATAACCGTTTGGAGTCTCATAAAAATGATTATGACACTTATATTATTTTATTTTAAATGATGCCAAAGTTGTCACCTTCATAATTTAAGAAATATAACAATTTAAATATTGTGATTTTAAGATGATAAATTCGAGTAAAAGTATTATTGTGAAATTTAATAGATTTAGCTTCATCATAGGATTTTATTTTTAATTTTTATGCAACAAATAAGTATATTAAATAATTATACAAAAATGTTGTAGTAATTATTTTATTAAGAGATAAACCAAATAAATGGTTTTAAAAATAATAAAATAAATATTATATGAACTATTTAATGTGCTCCACTAAATTTCTAGACACATATGGACTTTTATGAATATATTAAAGCTTTTAGTTCGAACATATCTTCTGTATATATTTTATTTAAATTCATATAAATGAATATTTTCAAAATTGACACTATTGTTATTTTATAAAAATAACATATTATAAAATTGTTTAAAAATCACAAAAATATATAAAAATTATAAATTTAAATTTATATGGTCCAAAATGTTATAAAGTATCCAATTATGGACAATTCACATCAAATAAGTAATTTTGTTTTTATAAATTAAAATTTAGAATGTTATTACCACAAATAAAATTAAATTGATTAAGTAAGGATAAATCAAGTTGATAATGTTTAAAATAATTTCCTAACATGTCTAAATTTTATTGGTTGATGATACTACAGCCCTATCTCATATTATATTCGAATATGAGTCATTTTTGGAGGTTTTTAAGTGGGGTTATATTTATTATAAATTCATATTTTTGAGATTTACAAAGGTGCCCCTCTCCTCCCTTATAAAAGGGCACCTCCTCCCTCTCTTCCTCACACCAATTTGAGCCTTTAAGCTCGGCCAAACCCTGCCCATTTCCCTTCTCAACTTCCCTATCAACATCCTAGAGGTACTAGGCTTCTTCAAAGACCAATTTTAGTACCCTAAGAGGAGGATTCAAAGAGGCGTTTCAAAGAAGATGAGGTTTGGATACGTACGTAGCATATCGGACCTAAGGTATGGGATAATTTTGCAAATCTCATTTTTATCCAAGATTGCTTATTCATAAGTATTTACTGGGGTTATTTCTATCATCCATGTCTATGTTTTATAAAAGTGTTTTCATGTATGTTCAAATTCCTTTTACCCATTTTTGACTTTTACTACATGGTATGTAAGGAATCTTTTTTTTACCATACGAGGTACTTTTTGACTTTTCCGACAAAAGTACAAGAAAAATGTTATTTTTAACTTATACGGCGTGAACATATTTTTACGGTTTTATAAAGCCTTATTTTCATGAATATTACTCCAAAATATTTCATGAATATTTCCAACAAAATCTATTTCTTTTAAAAATGCATGACATTTTGTGAAAAGAAAATGATTTTAAAGAAGAAAGGATATTTTCCTCAAGAATTCATTTCAAGTGTTTTATCAAAAACATTTTCCATCTAAGATGAAATTATTTCATATGTGTATGTTTCAAGTATAATATCTCTACGATTTACATGGTTTCACTTTTATTATGATGCAATATACATTTGTTTTATATGGATTATGTGATGATGGGATGCTGTTTATGAAACCCATTTTATTCTTTGGGTTATGATGAATGTTTTATGTTTATTTTGTGGCACAAGTAAGAATGATTAAATTATGAGATTTGTGGGACCTATATCTCCCTCCAATTCATTGGGTAAATATTTATATCTCATGAGATAGACATGGCTGGAACGACAAGTTAAACCGGTTCAGTAATACAGGACTGGAACGAGGAGTGAACTCAATTCAGAAAGGGACTTTGTCCACTAATATGGTCTTGGAAGTATTGCCTTGGCTAATATAAAAATCATATCATGTGCTTAATGGTTTCTAAAATTACATGTTTTATTCCCATGCTATTTTATCATTCTTAATGTTTCTTTATGATCTATGCCATACGAACTTCCATGTTTTATGTCATTGCTCAAGCTTTTGATGTTTAAACATTATGTTCATGTTTTTAAGTTCAAATGTATATAGTATGTTTTATTTTATCCATGCTTACCCTTACTGAGAATTTGAGCTCACACTTTTTATGTTTTCTTTTCCCCAGGATATAAAGAAATGTTTTAGGTAAGAAAAAAAGGGGAAGATCTTTATGGGAGATTTTGAAGATCTTTCACCATGATTAGAAGATTACGTTCCAAGTTTCCAAAGACACTAAACTATTACAGTCCTTATGTGTCTGTTTTTATTATGTATTAAGTATTCCGCAAAAGTAATGTAATGTTCATGTATGTCAAGCTTTGGGTCTCTACAATTGGTATCAGAGGAAAGGTTTAGTCAACCTTTGGAAACTTGGATGCGAAAACGTTAGTGAGATCCCTAGAGATATTTCTATGGTATGTTAGGGATGTCCCTAAGGATAAGTATACGTATAGGTTATAGTCCTAGAATTGCGCTAATGATCTTATAATTAAACCTAAGATGTTAGATGTCTAAGGTACTCCCCCTTGATTATGTTATTTTCCTTGTTTGTTTTTTCCTCTCACAGAATTCTTTTTGTATTTTAATCAATGGAGGGAACCAGAAGGAATTCGGTTAACATTGAATCCAATGGACAAATTGGTGACTATGAGCAAAAAAATTGCGTAATGCCTAGAGAGAAAGATATTGTGATTATGCCGAATCAGTCATCACGATTTATTATTAACAAGGTGAAATTTAGTGTTATGACTAATTCATCAAATAAGAGGAAGATAGACTTTTATGCATGTTCGCATGTTGAGGAGCATAAAGAAAGGAAGATTGAGATTTCTAAATAAGGGAAGAAGAACCTTGAGGAATACCTCAAATGGAGGGACATATGATATCTATGTGGAGAAAAGGGTCATAGAGTGACAGACTGTTATGGAGTTCAATGTATTATTTGTGGAGAACATGGGAATTACCCAACTCAATGCCCTGACCTAAAAAGTTACTTCTAAATCAAGGAAGTACTTATTCCAGGACAATCATTTAAGAGGATGGATTAAAGTGTTTATGTATTGGTATTCATGAATAATGTTTTTGAGGTACTTTTATGGTGTATTAGAATATTTTTGTATTAGTCTATTGTGGTTTTCAATAATTTTATGGTACTGGTAACCATGAAAAGTGATTCAAATATTTTTGGAAAGAAGATGAAATGTGCATATGGAAGGGATCAAGAGAAAATAATATGATAGTAATCATGATCTCATGACTAAAATAAGGGCAAAGTGATATCATGGTTTGATTATATAGAAATTTTGGGATTTTGGTATGTGGAAAGAGTTAACTTTTGACAGCATTCATGTTTTCACTAAGGTTAAAAGGGTATTCATTTTTCAAAAGAATACCTGATTAAGGTATTCACATGTTTGTAATTTGACCAACAAGATATATCTTATGATATATGGGGGATAAATGATGACATTCAGGTGATTGTTATGTGACATTTCAAGTAATCATTTTCTTTATACTATGAGCTTGGACCGAAGTATTTTAGATAAGCCTAAAGATTGGAATGGATTATGTTGGAAATAAGTTAGTATTGTTTAAGGATATAACTTTTTTCAATATTATTGATGGGATTTTATAGTAATGTAGTTTTAGAAAAAGGACAAATTACAGGACTTGCGACAGCCCATCACGTCGGACAAGGTTGTGGGAATCGAACCCACAACCGAAGTGCGACTGGCCTTTATCGCCTACCACTAGCCTACAGGAAGTCCCTGGTTAGTAGAAACTAGTTTTATTTTATTAAGCGGTATGATATATGAAGTATAAGTTCATTTTTGGAACCATATATGATTAATATAACCATATGATGGACTTATAACTTTTGCTAATATTTTGTTTGAAACAGATGGAATGACCCATTATTCTATCAAATGATCTGCTAACACATCCCGAATAACAAATTCAACTTCATTTCTTTAAGGGATGAAGTGGAAATTTTTCAATTCACGAAAAACAATGAGATTGTACCAAAATCATGTAAGTATTTATTTTAATTCATCAACTTTAGGGAAATGATCTTGAAAACCAAAAATGTTTTCCTAGTGACCTTATATTCGATGAATCAGATGATACCTTAGATCATTACAAATCTATGGATTTGTGATTGTTGGCTTTTTCATAGCCATGTTCTCTACCACTCTCTATCAGAACTTGATGTTTAGATTTCTCTTCCATATCCATACATTCCCCTATGTTCTCCTATATGGAAACCCAATGATGAGTTACTTTGGGAAATCATTACGTTTCATAGTTTAGTTTTTAAAATTAAGTTTTAGTATTCCTTTTTACGATGTGGGTTTCTATGAATAGTAAACGATTTATAACCCCGACGAATTTAGAGGGAGAAATTAATTTTAAGGGGGGTAGAATGTAACAACCCGAGATTTTATAAGATATATTCGTTTTAATTTCTTTCATATCTTCTGTTGTACACTACACCAAGATTATCTTGCGCTATACGCAACACCGTATTAGCTTGCAGTATACGCAACACTATTCTTGGATCGTGTTACACACAATTTCATGTTTGTTTGATAGTAGTTATTCTATGTAACATTGAGTATATATATATATTGAATGTATTTTGTTATACGCAACAACAAAGGAGTCATGCACTACACGGAACCCTAACTTGGCTTGCATTACACGCAATCACGACCTTCCTCAATAGCGTGTGTTGTACGCAATACCGGGTTTTACTAAACAATGATATATTATTATAATATTATTATGAACTAGCCGTTATGAATAGTATTAACTAAATTTTTAATTTTATAACATTATTATTCATCTTACACATTTTCTAGAACATGGTATAAGAACAAAATAAATTTTTCGGGTAAAATAAGTATTTTTCAAAAAATGCAGTTTTGCCACCTTTTGATGGTGCACCCACTTTAAATCTAGTTTTTGACATGTTTATAAGTTCAATTTTAAAAAATAAAATTAATCTTTGGATTCAGGGTATAAAATTTTACCTTGGATAAATTTTTCATATTATTCTGATGACTTTCATATTTTAATGAATAGTAAAAACACGCTATATTTTAATTAAAAACAAATTTTTTCATCGTAATAACTTATGTGGTTAAATTATAATATTGAATTGTTTTAAAGTATAAATAGAATATATTTTTACCATTTAATATAATGTATGTCATTAGCATTTATTTTATATAGAATTCGTAGGTTAAATCAATTCAATCTTTTGCAATGTTTCAAACAAAAACCCATTTTCATTGGAAAACGAGATTAATTTTAATTTAATTTCTGAAATTTCTGTGTATTGAATTTGAAAAAATGGATTCAATATTTGGAATCAGTGGGTCCAAATTATGTTAATAGGCTACTTTTTATTTTTGGTAATTATGAATAGTAACTACGATAAATTTTATTTACCATAGTTAAAGGTAAATCGGGTAATTAAGGGTGAATATAATATTTTAAAATTACCCTAACACCTGACAAAATTCTATTGGATGACTAAAAGTAGACCCATATCACCTAAGGGTCGGATTAGATTCATTTTATGGACTTTTTACCATGAATATAATTTAATTATTATTAAAACCAAAGAAAGTGACAACATGTCACTCTCTTAAATCTTATAAGTATAATAATTTTAATTTAGTGATAAACATCATAAAACTTCAAAAATGAATAGTCTCAAGAAAGATAATAAATTTATCTACATCATGATAATTTATTTAGAGTTTTTAAGGATTAAATAATTATCATTAATGGTGATACATTAATGATGCTAAAATTATTTATTAAGTGAAAAATTAGTAATATAGTTTTTATTGAAATAATAATATCCATTAAAAGGCCCACAAACCTGACCAAAACTTATTTTTAATGTATATCTATACCATACGCATCTAATGACATAATATATAACCATTTGGAGTCTTATAAAAGTGATTAAGACACTTATAGTATTTTATTTTAAATGATTCCAAAGTTGTCACCTTCATAATTTAATAAATATAACAATTTAAATATTGTTGTTTTAAGATGATAAATTCGAGTAAAAGTATTATTGGGAAAGGTAAGAAATTTATCTTCATCATAGGATTTTATTTTTAATTTTTATGCAACAAATAAGTATATTAAATAATTATACAAAAATGTTGTAGTAATTATTTTATTAAGAGATAAACCAAATAAATGGTTTTAAAAATAATAAAATAAATATTATATAAACTATTTAATGTGATCCATTGATTTTATAGATACATATGACCTTTTATGAATCTATTAAAGCTTTTATTTCGAACATATCTTCTGTATATATTTTATTTAAATTCATATAAATGAATAGTGTCAAAATTGACACTATTGTTATTTTATAAAAATAACATATTATAAATTTTTTTAAAAATCACAAAAATATTTAAAAATTATAAATTTAAATTTATATGGTATAACATTTTATAAATTATCCAATTATGGAAAATTCACAACAAATAAGTAATTTTTTGTTATAATTTAAAATTTATAATATTATTACCACAAATAAAATTAAATTGATTAAGTAAGGATAAATCAAGTTGATAATGTTAAAAATAATTTCCTAACATGTCTAAATTTTATTGGTTGATGAGATTACAACCCCATCTCATCTTATATTCGAATATGATTCTTTTTTGGAGGTTTTTAAGTGGGTTTAGATTTATTATAAATTAATTTTTTAAAGATTTCCAAAGGTGTCCCTCTCCTCCCTTATAAAAGGGAACCTCCTCCCTCTCTTACTCACACCAATTTGAGCCTTTAAGCTCAGCCAAACCCTGCCCATTTCCCTTCTCAACTTCCCTATCAACATCTTAGAGGTCCTGGTCTTCTTCAATGACCAATTTTAGTACCCTAAGAGGAGGATTCAAAGAGGCGTGTCAAAGAAGAGGAGGTTTGGATACGTACGAAGTATATCAAACCTAAGGTAAGGGATAATTTTGCAAATCTCATTTTTATTCGAGATTGCTTGTTCCTAAGTATTTACTGGGGTTATTTCTATCATCCATGTCTATGTTTTATAAAATCGTTTTCATGTATGTTTAAATTCCTTTTACCCATTTTTTACTTTTACTACATGGTATGTTAGGAATCATTTTTTACCATACGAGGTACTTTTTGACTTTTCCGAAAAAAGTACAAGAAAAATGTTATTTTTAACTTATATGGCGTGAACGGATTTTTACGGTTTTATAAAGCCTTATTTTCATGAATATTACTCCAAAATATTTCATGAATATTTCCAACAAAATCTCTTTCTTTTAAAAATGCATGACATTTTGTGAAAAGAAAATGATTTTAAAGAAGAAAGGATATTTTCCTCAATAATTCATTTCAAGTGTTTTATCAAAACCATTTTCCATCTAAGATGAAATTATTTCATATGTGTATGTTTCATGTATAATATCTATATGATTTACATGGTTTCACTTTTCTTATGATGCAATATCTATTTGTTTTATATGGATTATGTGATGATGGGATGATATTTATGAAACCCATTTTATTCTTTGGGTTATGCTGAATGTTTTAAGTTTATTTTGTGGCACGAGTAAGAATGATTTCATTATGAGATAGTTGGGACCTATATCTCCCTCCAATTCATTGGGTAAAGATTTATATCTCATGAGATAGACATGGCTGGAACGGCAAGTTAAATCGGTTTAGTAATACAGAACTGGAACGAGGAGTGAACTCGATTCAGAAAGGGACTTTGTCCACTAAGATGGTCTTGGCAGCAATGCCTTGGCTAATATGGAAATCATATCATGTGCTTAATGGTTTCCACAATTACATGTTTTATTCCCATGCTATTTTATTATTCTTAATGTTTCTTTATGATCTATGCCATACGTACTTCCATGTTTTATGTCATTGCTCAATATTTTGATGTTTTAACATTATATTCATATTTTTAAGTTCAAATGTATATGGTATGTTTTATTTTATCCATGCTTACCCTTACTGAGCATTTGAGCTCACCCTTTTTATGTTTTCTTTTCCCCAGGATATAAAGAAAGGTTTTAGGTAATAAAAAAAAGGGGAAGATCTTTATGGGAGATGTTGAAGATCTTTCACCACGATTAGAAGATTACGTTCCAAGTTTCCAAAGACACTAAACTATTACGGTCCTTATGTGTCTGTTTTTGTTATGTATTAAGTATTCTGCAAAATTAATGTAATGTTCATGTACGTCAAGCTTCGGGTCTCTACAATGTGTACTTTAGAAGAATGGTGGTTATAGCCATGATACATGGGAGATGGAGTCCATGGTGAGGGAGTAGTGGGCTAACCTATTTTTCTATGAGAATGCATGAGGACGTTTTAGCGTGACGAAATAGACTTAATGGGGATATTTTTAAAGCTCATGAGGTCACTGGTTGATGTTATTTTAGTTTTCATTACCATTTTATTTATTATCTAAGTATTCAAGTGACATGGTTCATAAATTAGGTTTTTGGGTAAAATATACTGTGGAACATGGTTTTTGCATTATCTCTCTATCATTTAACCTAACTATATTGTATAAATGTACTGAAGGGGAAATGTTTTTACATTTTGTGAAAAAAATTCAAAACATGTGAGTCTCAGTGGTAACTACGTTGTTTAATTTTATAGAGATAATAGCTACTGCATGGTTGGTACATGGTTTTTATAACCGTGTATCTAAACCATGTTAGTTTTTCATACCACTAAAATATTCAAAAAATAATGATTTTGCTTTAAAATATTTTAGTTCTATCACCCTATTTTCCCTCCCATTATTTTTTCAAATCCTTCTCCATTCTTGATTTATTATTTCTCTTAATTTTTTTTGGATTATTCTTTGATCCTTTTAGGTTTGGATTAATGTAAACCTTAATCTTCATAAATTCTTCATCCTTCCTCTATTGTTAACTTGTTCATCTATTTCCGTTGAAGTTCACAACCCTTTATGTTTTTGTGGATTAATCTAATGTTGTTAATTGGATTTCTGATTTTATTTCTATTTGTTTAGGTGTATGATGAACATTTCATATTGAATCTATTTTTTGTCTCTACAGGTGTTGAATTTAACACTGATTTGGAGGTATGTGTCTCCATTTAAGGTTTATTTACATGGATAACCATTATTATATTAGGCCATTTGGTTTTATTTATCAAGTTTCATTGAAATTGATTTATGATCTATATTGATTCCATATTTGGTTTGATTCATGGTTTTTTTTGTCAATTTTATTTTCAAATGTGGGTTTTCCAAGGGAGTTTTCCTGAATGCACTCCAGGTGTTTAATAAAATGGTTTAGTGTGATTTTTTTGTTTTAAAGTTATTTATAAAGAGATTTTATAAATGACTTTACCTTAAGGATAGTTTTTTTTATAAAAATGGACATTTGTTTTAATAAATTGTATTTAAAATGGACTTTGTTATTGGAACATGTTTATATTGATTTATTTGGAAATGAGTAACACATTTGAACCTAGTTTATGGGGGTGTGCATGACATAGATGATTTTGTATTTTCCAAGGTAAAAATATTGCCTTTGGGGAGAAGACCAAGGGAGATTCTAGGAATTTTTCTAAGGGATGGAGAGATCCGTTTGATGGAAGACCGAGTGAGATTCAAAGATATTGTTCAAGGGGGTGAGAGAGCTTTTGGATGTTTGGGTTAGAGGAATAAAAATATCACCACCAATTTTTTTAGATGAAAAAACAATGTTTCATTATAAATCACTTTATAACATTAACATTATATTCCTTGTTGCATATTTTTTATTCCTTGATAATTTATAAGCATCCATGCATTATGTTACTCCCTTTTTTGGACAAGATACCTTGTGTTATACCCATTTCAAATTATTTGGTTATATTATAGTGTTTATGTTTATGATCAATTTTATGCCTTTTTTGGTTATGTTAATCATGTTATCTTGTCTATATTATTTATGTATTTAACCCTTGTTTTTCCATGTTTTAAAAAATGTGTTATTTTGAGGAATTAAAAAGAGATTTAAAGTGGGAATTTTTTTTGAGTGATGTTTTTTTGAAAATTGATATTGGTTTTATAAGTTAGTTTAAAATGGATATAATAGTTGCTTAGTTAAAATCCATTTATTTTTTTATAATGATATATGGATTGGATTTGTGCGCCACACATTTATTATGCCTTTGGGGGTTGGAAGACTTTGTTTTACAAGACACACAAAAGGGAAAGTCGCCATGAATTTCAGTGAATATTCATGTTTAACACCACCCAATGTAATTATATTAGAGGAGACATGGTATTATAGACTTAAGATCATGTGGAGATTTTATAGGGATTTTGAGTAGTTGTGATGTAAGGATTTACATGTTTGTGTATTGATCCCTATTTTGGGTTTTGTGTTTTTAACTATAGATGTCATGTGTATTTCTTGTATATTTATTGTTATATTTGTTAAAGTTATGGTATTTATGATATATATTATTATAATTATTTGAATTTACTTTGGTTGTTTGTTTGTATATATAGATCCATATTTATTAGTTGGGTAGGTATTTTAATTAGTGGATGTTTCATACCCAATTACCAAAGATTAATCCATTACCAAATGGATTATTGTGATGAATTGATGTTTGTATATAGTCTACGTTTATTGACAATAACCTTTGGACCTTGTGTTTTTCTAGATCAAATGATAATTTAGGGTGACCGGGGCTGGTTCACTATAAAAATGATCCCTTTCTATATTTTTCATAACTAATAATCCACTATGTATAATAATAAACTTTCATCCAAAGTATTTCCTCTATGAATATCATACATTTTATACCTTGGATTAATGTGTGTTCCTCTAGATACCCATAAATCAATTGATTGGTGAATGTGTTGACTAAATTTTTTCCCTTCATTTATATGGTGTAGATATTATATACTTAATAACCTAAATTGAATGGTATTTACGTATATATTTACATGATTCCATTGTATAGCAATTTATTTTTCATTGGTTTATCTTGTTTTTATTAAAGAAGATTTTATGGATGATACCATATGTGAATCCATTTTAAAAAAGATATGAAATATATTTCCTTTCCCTAAGTTCTTTATGACATACAGTTTTTTGCTAACTCGATTTCCTTCATTAAGCCATATATATTATTAATTTACTCTATTATTAAAATTAGATTCATTACACCAAAGTAATTGTTTATAATTTATTTCATACTTAATTTTTGGGGTTTTAAAAATATTCCTTATAACCTCATTTTCAAGTGATTCTTTCCCTAAAGGGTATGTTACTTGTGATGGTTTCATTGGATCACTTTCACATCCCTGAGATATGTTTGACATTGTGCACCTTGTGTTTTTATAATGTATATAATACTGATTTGAGATGTTATATCATGAATTATCTTTTATTAATTCTATTTTCTATTAACTTTTTTATCAATATTATTTAATTGTTTATATTTAAATGTTTCTCAAGCCCTAATATTTCTTTTCCCAAACTCATTTTAAAATTGTGATACATTAGATGTGTTAACTGATCTGGGGGGTTTATATAGACATTATTACCAATATCAAAATCATTTTATTCTCGTATTTTAATTATAAGTGGGATTCATTTTATATCTACATTGTTTTATAATGGTTGTTTAAAAATATTTAATTTTGGAATGGTTTTTAAAAAAATTATATAAAAAATAAAAAATAAATTTCATTTTACGCTTTTTTATCTTTCACTCCAAATTTTGTGAATATCCCAATGTTTTATTTTAAAATTGAAAATTTTAATTTTAAAATAATTTTTTAAATTATTTTAATATACTTGTAGTAATTTTTTTTTCATATTGGTTGTTTTTAACAAGAATAATATCATTAAGTTTTTTCATGTAAACACAACTTTCCACTTCCTTTCTGTATATTTCTCCATAATCAAAATCCTCTAGACCCATTTACAAACTTATAATGGCATATATGCATATTCATAATCGAGGCTAAGTAAAAATATTAAACGGGAAAGATAAAAAACTCACTAAATGAAATCATAATATACATCAATCTAAGATCAAATGTAATAATAATACGAGCATGTGGGTCTAATCAAAGTAAATAAATAAATCATACCAAAAAAATCACAGATAAAAAATAATGAATAATGGAATAAGGCTTGGTATAATATATTAAACAAATGATTTTTTTGGAACCATGAGTTAATAAACCTAATTCATTAGATAAACATGTTATCATAATACATTTCATAAAACTGTGGTGCTTAAATAAGAAAATGAAAATAGTTCTTAAGAGATTAATAATTTCCACCTGATATCCAAAACATTGTTGAGTAACAATACCTTACTAATTATAAATAGGATATACCATTCCATAATTGATTCCTATAGTTATATAATGAGACATAAAACCTTAGAAAATTAATTGGAGGGTGATATATGACCCCACTCTTTATTATCATTACATATGTGTGACACTCAAAAATGAATGATTATATCATAAAGAACACTTAGAGAAAAAATTGTTTCATATCCCTTTTAATATGTTTTTATATAATGGAAAATTATTATATCCATAAAACTCCATAACATGATAAATCTATGAAAAATCAATTGGTGTCCTGTAAATACCCAAACTTTTGAATAATATTTTTTCCAAAAAATGTATGTTTTACTGTGTCCCCTTAATTAAAAATATATAAGTATATATTGAAATGAAAATATCAGTTTTTACCATTATATGACCATCAGTCAATTATGATTGAAGATAAATATGACCATTTGAATCAATAATAATTTTAACGTTATAATTATGGTTTATAAATACAAATAACAATGGTAAAAATAAATTCATAAAGAAGAGAATGTGGCCTCGTCCAGTAGACTTGGGCCATACGAATCTCATTTTTCAGAGCTCAGAAAGAATATAGTGTAACCGAGAGTCGTTCTTGACCTATCCCAATTCAAGCTTCAACACGTTTATCTTGAACAAAATCTCCTTCAAGAGAAGTTCAATTTAATAGAGATTACCACCCGGGTGATGTTATCCGACCCTCCCCAAGAGTATGTCACCATAGAAACCCTTACCCCAATGCCTTATGCTGGTGTTATAAGAGGTTATGTAATAATGCATTAGTTAATTATTGTGTAATCCCTTTTTATAAATAAATTTCTTATTCCATCAATTCATTTATGTGAATAGATTTTTTAGAAACTATAATGAATTAGACAAATTAATTTTTTAGGTAAAATAGTACTTTTTAGAAATATATAAAATATTATATTAAACTAAGATTTTATTAATATTTTTATTATAATAGTATTATAAGAACACTAATTTTAATAATAAGTGATAATTATATTTATTACTTATTGTTTTTACTCTGTAAATGATTAAGTATTCTATTAGAGAAGAATTATATTTCCATACGATAAAACATAAATTTTATTTTTAATTAAATAATATATTTTAATTAATTAATGAATTTTTGTAATAAATAGTATTTTAATAAAATATTATTAATATATAATTTTTATTAAATATAAATGATCATATATTTTTATGCAATCAAATGTAACTTTTCTTAAGGTTTGAAAACTGTTTTTATCAAAACCCATTAATTTCCAATAACTGACAGTTTTTATTTAAAAATTGAAAATTCACATATTTAGAAAAATATTTATATATAATTAATATTTTTTTGGAATTAGGATGTCGAAATTATTCAACAGTGAAATTTTCATAATCTCATGAGATAATAGATTTTTTTGGTAAACAATAAATACCTTATAAATATATAATGTGTTTTATGGCATCGTAATGACCCAATAGTGATGTAATAATATACTAAAAAAATGTATATTCAGCCAATATATGTTTTACATTTAAGAGAAGATGACATATATTTTTGACTAATTTTACAATGCCTTAGTGGACCCTCCAATACTTGAAAAATATTTTAACGTTTTAAAATGATTTCCTTGAGAGTGTGACTCACCTCTACATAAGAAAGCCTAATGTTTTAATACGTTATTCACATAGCCTTATAAAATATTTTATAACACTCCCATTTGGCAGGAACCATGGAAACAAATCATGGGATGGTTTGTGGTTTTGATTAGTTTAATGTGTAGTGTCCAAAACAAAAATAATAAATAATTCACTCTTCTTTCCTATATAAACCGACCCAATATCCCATTAATCTTAAGTAAAACAATTTTGAGCTCTCCCAACCTCTTCCCCATACTATCTAGAGTCCTCCCAAGGTACCCCTGAGCTCCCAAGAAGCCTATCCCAAGCCTTTGGGATCACACTTCCAAGTAAGGGATCCTCACTTTCCTTCCTTATTTATGTCCATGCATTTATATTGTTATTCCATTTTATTTTAAATTAAAAATGTTTTCATATGATTTATAACTTCAACTATACTTCCATAATTTTGTTTTAATGATAAGATATCCCTTTATCTATCATTAATGCCTCCCATGTACACCTGTTACCATGCCGAAATTCCATAAGGGATTACTTCTTTTCTAATTTTAGTCCAAGTTTATTTTTATTGTTTTAACATTATATTTTCAATTACAAATGATGGGTTATGATTTTTAAACTACCCCATACTTCCCTACTTATGTTATAATAATGAAATACCTCATTCCCTTTCATTAATCCCTGCCAAGTATACCCATTATCATACTGAAATTTCATAAGAGTTAATCCCATTTCTCCTCTTTCGTCAAGTTTCTTTATTATGTTATGCCTTCTATTTCCATATTCCATGTGTTGGGAGATATATCTATATGACCCCCTTAATATCTGTTTCATGTACATATGATGAGATAACCCTTTTTATCTCATCTACCATTTTAATGAATCCTTATGTCACACTGTTATGCAGCCGAAATTGCACCACGATTTTCAAAGATGAAAATATTTTGTAGTGAATACCATACCCATTTCACTATCAAGGGTATTCAATAGAATGCACATATAATTATTTAATGGTACTTATATTTATGTATTCCACATTCTTTAATTTGTGGAATAGCTTACGATATTTAATGGTTCCATGTTATGGGATCCATGTGGCACAATTATGCATGAAATGAAATGTTTATAAAGGGCTCACCTTGATAGCTCTTAAATAAATTAGGTAAAGAGTAGTATCATGATACGTCATGTGAAATGAGGGTTTACTCATGCATATTAAATTTAAATGAGGGTTTAATCATGATAATTAATGTTCCCTGAAGGTATACTAATTCTCCATGTTCAATGAGCCTTGGATCATGCTAATATCATATTAAATGTTGTTTCCACATATCCCTGTTGTGATAAACAGGCTATATCATGCCTTTATGTTCATGTTTCTCTTGTTCTAAAATTATATTACAATGGCCAAACATGTACTCTATTATTAATTTCATTCTTTGTTTACTCCCTTATTAGGCTTTATAGATCACCCTTTTCATAGGTATTTCCTCAGGTTATCCCATCCCATGCTATGTACGAAGGAATATTGTGGTCATGTAAAAGAAATTTTCAATAATGATGTTGTATTTTATGTTTTATGTTGTTTTTTAAGTCTTTTAGTTTCCAAAGAAAATAGAAATATAAATACTCGAAGTTCTCTTATGTGCAAGTTTATGTAATAAATCATGCTTAATTGTGTAATAAAGAGCATGGCTATTATAGTTGGGGTAAAAGGGTAGGTATAATTATTTTTGGGATAAGGATTAGAAAACACTAGTGAAATCCTTAGGGATAATACTATGTATAATAAAAAAACTCGCTAAATTTTGGTGTGTATAGAGTAAGAGGTTTATCAAAAAAATACACCCCTATCTCGATATGAACAAGTAGAGGTGGCTCTGACACACATGTATCTAGGGGTAAAACTGGAAAACACCACATTGAGCTAGACTCGAATGACAACCGATGCACGACAATGGGTGTTGATGAACTCTTGGTTCGACACTCCTAGGGGATATGATTTGGTAAATTCATAATCTTAGTATGAACCTTTATTAAAGGAACCAAATAAAATACCCATAAGAATATATGTTATGAAATAGATCATGGATAACCTAGATTTAAATTTAGGGCATCACAAGTTAGGATATTATATTCATATACAATTTTATCCTTCTATGATTAATGTTTTATTTTTTAAATTCTTAATAACTAAGTATTCAAACCATCTAATTGTTTTTTCTTTTTGATAGTTAAAATATGTAAGGTGGAAGATCATTAACCACTATTATCTCTCCTCCTCAAGAACTACTTGGAGAGATTATCCCGAAGTGATGTGAAGATGAATTTGAAACTTTTTCAAATATAAAATTTACATGAAAACAACATTTTGAGGCATCCAATACTTATATAATTGAAAAATTATTTCAAAGATCAAGCACCATCTATTGGAGAATCTTGCACTCTCAACATTATTACCATGATAAGCGTGAGATGTACCATCTATGTATTTTCAAATTCTTTTCTTTATTTCAAAATGACGAAAACTAAATGATTTTCTAGATGTTGTAAAAGAGGGTGACCTCCGAGAAGTCTATATGTATCAAATTATAGATTTCTTTCTTTCGGGAAACACCAAACCTGATATACCAAAATTCCATTTTGAAATATTTAAAGATGGGACATTGATTTGTTTAATAAAAAATAAGTTCACGAAGATAATTCCAAATTATATATAAGAAATAATTTTTTAATGACTTATCTGTGCTTCTATCAATAGAATCCAAGATGCTTGAGGTGTTTTTAGGTAAACAAAGTAAACAATATTGGAAATATCCTAAGGTACCATTGTGACGCATGAACCCTTTCTATTTAAAGGAGATGCTAAAAGGAAAGACTGAAGTCCTCATTGAAGAGATGAAGGATAAGTAACCTCATATATTATTGACTTAATATGTAAAATGAAATTTCAGGGGTGAAATTTCTTAAGGGGGAATAATGTGATGTCCCAAACATTTGAATAATATTTTGTTTATGAAAAATGTATGTTTTTTGTGTCCTATTAATTAAAACAATATAAGTATATATTAAAATTTAACTATCTGTTTTCGACCATAATTTGACCATTGGTCAATTTTGGTTGAATATAAATATGACCATTGGAAAACATAATAATTTTAATTTTATAATTATTTTTTATAAATAATAATGACAATGGAAAAAATATATTCATAAAGAAGAGTCAGTGGCCTCATCCGGTAGACTCGGGCCGTAAAAATATCATTTTTCACAGCTTAGAAAGAAGGTAGCGTCACTGGGCTTCACTCTTGACCAGACCCAATCTGAGCATCAAAACTTTAAGCATTAAGGGAATTTCCTATGGGAGAAGTTCAATTAAATATAGATTACCACCCAGGCGATTTTATCCAAGCCACCCAAGAGTCTGTCACAATTGCAAACCTTACATGTATTTCTTATGTGGGAGTTATAAGGGGTTATTTAATAAGGAATTAGTTACTTATTGTGTAATCTCTTTTTATAAATAAAAGTTTTATTCTATCAATTACTTTATGATGATCATTTTTATTAAAAATATAATGAATTAGATAAATTTATTTTTCAGGTAAAATGGTACTTTTTAGAAATATATAAATTATTATATTAAACCGAGGTTTTATTAATATTTTTATTATAATAGTATTATAAGAACACTCCTTTTAATTATAATTTATGATTATATTTATTCCTTATTATTTTTACTCTATAAATGATTATGTATTCTGTTTGAAAAAAATTATATTTTCATATAGTAAAACTAAAATTGTATTTTTAATTAAAGAATTTATTTAGATGAATTAATGAATTTCTTGAATAAATAATATTTTAATAAAATATTATTATATATTTTTTATAAAATAAAAATGATCATATATTTTAATGAAGTCAAATGTAACTTTTATTAAGGTTTGGAAACTGTTTTTGTCAAAACCCGTCATTTTTCAATAAATGTCGGTTTTTATTTTAAAAGTGAAAATTCACATATTTAGATTTTTTTTATATAAAATTAATATTATTTTTAGAATCATGATGTCAAAATTATGAAATGATGAATTTTTCATAATTCTCTGGGACAATAAAAATTTTCTGTAAAAATTAAATACCTTATAAATATACAATGTGTTTTATGACATCATAATGAACCAATAATGATGTAAAAAAATACTATAAAAAGGTATATTTGGCCAATATTTGTTTTTCCTTTAAAATAATATGATTTTAGTTTTGTTTGACTAAATTTTCAATGCCTTAGTGGACCCTCCCAGAGTGTTAAAATATTTTAACTTTTTAAAATGATTTCTTTGAGTGTGTGACTCCCATCCACATAAGAAAGCCTAATATTTTAATATTATCAGACCTTGGCCTTATAAAATATTTTATTCCACTCCACTTTGGATGAAACCATGGGAAAAACCATGGAATGGTTTGTGGTTTTGACTAGTTTAATGTGTAGTGTCAAAAACAAAATAATAAATAATTCCCTCTTCATTCCTATATAAACCCACCCAATCTCCCATTAATATTCTATAAAATCATTTGTATATATGCCAAAATACTATTTAAACTCACTAGAGTTCTCCCAAGAAACCTACAAGATCTCAATAATCCAATCCCAAGCCTTTGGGATCACACTTCCAAGTTAGGGATCCTCACTTTCCTTTCTTATTTATGTCCACGTTTTCGTATATTGCTATGCCCTTTTATTTTAAATTACAAATATTGGTGAATGATTTATCACCTCACCTATAATACCCTCCTTATGTTTTAATAATGAGATACCCCTTTATATCTTATTAATGTCTCCCATGTACACCCGTTACCATGCTGAAATTCAGTAAGAGATTTTGTCATTTCTCATTTTTTCCAAGTTTCGTTATGTTGTATACCCTTGTACTTTGAATTAAAAATATTGGGGTCTGATTTTTCACCTCCACCATACTGCCCTAATTATGTTTTAGTAATTATATAAATCTTTCTATCTAATTAATCCTTCCCATTTACACCAGTTATCATATTAAAATTTCATATGATTTATTCAATTTCTCATCTTTATTCAAGATTATTTATTATGTTACGCCTTCTATTTCCAAATTCTATGTGTTCATACATGTATCTATGTGACCCCATTACTATTAGTTTCATGTAAATATGATGAAATAACCATTCCTCTGTCATCAACCATTTTTATGAATTGTTATGTCATGACGTTAGGTTGCCGAACTTGAACCACAATTTTCCATGACGAAAATATTTGGTAGTGAATACCAAAACCATTTCTCTATCAAGGGTATTCACTGTCATGAACATCTTCTTATTTAATGGTACTTACATGTTTTTATTTCAAATATTTAATCGTGTAATACCTTATGATTTTTATTGGTTCCATGTTATATGATCCATTTGGCACACTTATGCATGTAATGAAATGTTTATAAAGGATGAGCCCTGATAGCGCTTCAAGGCTTTGGGTAAACAGTAGTATCATGATACATCATGTTCAATGAGGGTTTACTCATTATAATTCATGTGAAATAAGGGTTTAATCATGATAATTCAAGTTCAATGAGGGTTTACGCATGCTCCATGTGAAATGAGCCTTGACTCATGATAATATCATATTAAATGTTGTTGCCACATCTCTATATTGTGATAATCATGCTATATCATGCCTTTATGTTCATGTTTCTCATGTAATCCATTGATATGAATATATCCTAACATGTATTTCATTTTTCATGTTATGACTTTTTTACTTCCTTATTGGGCTTTATAGCTCACCCTTTTCTTATGTATGCCCTCAGGTTATCCAATGAAATGCTAAGTACAAAAGAATATTGTGGTCATGTAAAAGAAGTTTTCAATAAAGATGTTGTATTTTACGTTTTAAGTTACTATTTAATGATAATAATTCCCCAAGACATTATACCTCTCAATCCTCAGAGTTTCCTTAAGTGCAAGTTTATGTAATTTATCATGCTTAAGTGTGTAATAAAGAGCATGGTTGTTATATATCAAATGAAATCTAGTAAAATTATATGTAAATAAAATTAAATTTATATAATTAGGTATGTGCTAGATACACCATATAGATAAATAGAATATTATTTAGTTAGTAAATTCCCCAATCATTATATTTATGAGTATATTGGTGAACTCCCCTCAATCAATGGAATCAAATGGATGTTATGTTTAATGTAAAGTCATTGTAAGAAACGTTTTGATTATAAATAGCGGATGATTAAGAAATTGAAATACATTGATTGATCATTATATTAATAGAGAAAATATGTTTTTAAATATATAATATAGAAATATTAATGTTGAGACAAAATATACTTTAAAGAAAAATATAAATATGATAATTTATCACTCATAGAGATTGAATTTGAGTCAGGAAAATCATTACTAGTTTAGTAAAATTTAAATGAAATACACTTGAAATATAGGGAATAGAATTTGACATGAAAATAACATGAATAAAGTATGTTTCATAATATGATATATAAAATATTAATTATATAGAACATTCAAATAAAATTAGGTACACAAAAAAAACATGTTACAAAGAATAGAATTTGAGATACAAAAACCTTACAACCTTTGTAAATATGGAATAAAATACCCATAAGTGGTATAAAATTAAATAAAAAATTAATATACTGACATAAAATATAACATTGATATGAAATTACAATCATTTTTAAATTATACCATAGAAAATAAAAATGTCTAAATGACATAAATATTTCTCGAAGAATTAAAATATGAGAAAAAGAAACACTTAAATCATCATTTTCTTTAAATTGAAAACCCATGAAAGGTATTAAATGATATGGACATGTAAATAAATTATAATTCATTAAAAATATGATAAAATAACTCAATTTCCTATATATATAAAAAATATAAGTAAGTGGAAAATATGAATCTTATCACCATAAATAAAATTTGAGATGGAATAACCATCACCTCGACTCTTGATTCCCTCAGTACATTCACATAATTTATGGGATAATCATGTTAAGTTTGTTAAATAAATTATTAATAAACCTTTTAAAATATATTTCATACGATTATTTCTTTCTATTATCATATTTTATTTATTTATTACATTATTTTCTGTCATATAAATTACTTGCTATTGTTTGGTAATCGTTTCCATAACTCTTTCTATATGTTTAACATGTAAAAAGGTTTTGATATATATTTAAACAATGTATATAATTTAATATATTAATTTTTTTTATTAATTTATTGTATATAATTTATAAAATCACATATTTTTCCAAAAATGACTTAAATCATGAAAAGTGCCTCGATACGTTCCATTTAAATGGTTATGTTTTTATATCATTTTTTATTTATATCACATAAATAAAGTCTAATATTATAATTCCAAACTATCAATAGTGTCATGAATATCATTTTTATATATTATATATATTTTAAGACCCATCTATGGTAGAAAACTATGTAAAAAAAATGTTTCCTTCCATGGCGGTAATAGTCCACAAAGACACAGATAGGATGCTCTCATTTAATAATGAACGAGGAAGTTAGAAAGAAAAATAATTTTTCATATAATTATTTAAATAATATTTTAAATATAATATTTTTTCATTAAACTACCTTTTTGAACCATCCATTTATGTAATATATGAAAAATAAATTGCATCATTCTTAGAGGAGGTAGTCTGCTCACACACATGAATGATGTTGTCATTTTTCAAAGGGGGTAAGAGGGAATAAAGGTTGATTGTTTTTTTAATTTTAAAAAAATGAAATTATATATATAATATTTATTCATCATTTCCATCATAATAACTATGAATGATAGGTGATGATGAAATACTAAAGATGTTGCTTCTTGGATGCATTAGTCCGTATATACGCATGATGGACATTATTTTGTTTTCCATTTATGAGAAAACGAATAAATAAGCATCTTAAATTAATATAAAAACTCTTATATATTAATAATACCTAGGTAATTATAATATAATGCTTAGTTTAGGTTCATATGAGTATGATTAGGGAGAAACATGTAACAATACTTATGTCGAGAACTTTAATTTTTAGCAACCCAATATTTTATTGATATATTCATCCTTAAATATGAAATTTTGTTTGAAAACATTCTCAACATGTAAAAAAAACCACTAACATGACACAAATATTTTTATTAAAATATATATTGACCAATGAATGGTAAAAGTGGAATAATTGGGTTAAACAATTATAACCAACTTAAGAAAGAAAAGAAACATTTAATATTATCTCCTCAAGTGCACCTAAATATATAATAAAATATTTTTAGGCTTAAAAATTATTTAAATAATTCAACATTTTTAATGTTTATATATTTATTATTGAAACTAATTTTATAATAATAGACAATATACCAAAAAAGGTTTCCTATAAAAACAGTTTTCCCAACAATTTATTATTTTTCATTATAGGTAAATTTATAAATTTTAGAATGTGAATTTGTTAAAATTTAGTTTATTATTTAAATTATGATAATTATAATAATTGAAGATTAATTTTTGGGATTTTTATAAGAAGATTTATTTTAGGGTTGATAGTGAAAAATACCATTTTTACAAACAACTAGAATTTTATGATATTTTTAGTATATAAGTGTGAATTGAAAATTCAGGAAAACTAAATATAATTAAAAATATGTTTTTAATTGAATTTATAATTTAAAAAATATTTTTTAAAAATTTATAAACCCATATTTTACATTTTATAATTTAAGTTATATTTTTCAAAAAAATATTTTTAATACATTATACATTGATTATTTTAAAATTGATTTTTTTCATTTTTAGAAAATTAATATAATAATTTTTTTAACATTTTTGGTATCACAAGGTATAAATTTTATAACAATTACCATTTTATTTTCATGCATAAAATATATATTTATTTAGTGAAAACTAGTTAACTCTCCAAAAATCAAAAGGGTTATAAAGGGTTTAATTAAGTGGGAAAGACCAAAAACCTGATTAAAAAAATAGTGGTAATGGGTGGTTGTGGTATTTATTGAATTTATATTTTACCATATACAATATTTAACTATTATATATCTACTCCACTTGAGAGTGACATCCAAGTATTATAAATTATTTTGTTTTTAAATAAAATCTGGTCGCTTTATTTATAAAAGGGGAACTCCTCTCTACAATTCCCCTCAAAACACAACCCACTAATTTCAATCCCAAACCTATAAAAACATCTATTAAAAATTTATATCCCCCTTTAAGGGGATTTTGTTTCTTTAATAGACCATTCCCTAATGTCTTAATCCCCTTTCCTGAAGACATAATCACAGAAGTGAGGTATAAATTGCTAACAAATCCTTTCTCATTTCTATTTTTTTGTGCTGTTAATCTTCTTTAAATTATATTAAACCATCATAAAATGATAAAATTATTATTATTACTATTATGTAATATCATCATAATTATGTTAGAAGCTTTAAAATCAATTCCCATTTCCTTAAAAAACCAAATTGCGAATCGTCCATACATGCGAACAACCTCTTCTATGAAGAAACATGATTCGTTTTCCATCACCTCTTGACAGGGATCCTAAAAATTGGAATTAAATAAATATATTATATACATATATCATATATAAGTTCTTGAAATGATAGTATATGTTAATTTTTTCTATTTTTGAAAAATTAAATCATCATCCCCACGTACATGCATATTAACTCCTCTATGGAGTGATGCTTTTCGTGTTTCACTATCACCTTAATGGATTGTTTTAGTTCATATATGGTAATAATATAGGATATTATTATTTAATGTATGTTATTAATTTTTTTCATTATGTATTAAGAAAAAAATTATGATCGTTATATGGAAATCCATCAATATAAGTGAATAACATGAAACTTGTTCATCACCATTTTTGTCTTCATGAAACATGACTAAAACATAAATGTAATGATATTTTAACATTATATATCATTATAAAAATCAATTAAATTAACATTAATGTTTTTTAAATGATTAAATTTTGGGGAATAAGAAATATCCACACCTCTTTTACAGACCTATCTTAAAATAGTCATGATTATTAACACCTGATTTTGAAAATAGATTACAATAATACATTACATTAAGATGATTATTATTAATAAATATAATAATACAAATTTATATGAATAAGTTTCTGAAATAAATTCACATATATATATTTATAATAATATAGGTCAAATCAGATCTATTAAAATCACTTTTAAAGGTAAGGGACTTGGTAATTCAATCTAATTACTTTTATCCCAACAATTCATTAATGAAGTTACCTTTTCTAAGAAATTTTGTTATGAATAATATTATTTATTTATATTTATAGTAAAAATAGTTTTTGATCCCAATCCATTTGAATGGTTTTCATTTATTTTTTTAAAATATGGAATCAATTTTTAATATGAGAATCCTAACATTGAAATTGACAACGATGAATAGAAAATGTTTAAAAAAAAATCATTTTTCATGATTTGGTCTTCATTATCTTCAAATGATCAATCTCCAATGGATTTATGTTTAATGGTTAACCCTATATTTTTCTTTTATTATTCGATAATTTCTAATGATCAAGTTTTCTATATTCATTATTTTATTACATGATGTTATTTTATACCATTTTTATGTTTTATGAAACCCATTTTTATTTCTTTGGGTTCTTTAATTAAATTCAATGATTTTAATTTTGAATCATTATGAATCACATTTAATTTATACAGGATATTTATTACCTAAAAATTTGTTTTTATGTTCTATATATATATAAGGATGAATGATTGGAGTAATATAATATTTTCTTCAATGCATTAGTTACCAGTTTATAACTCATGATAAAGGTATTCATGATTATATGTTAGTTTATCAAAAGAATAGTCACTAATGGTGTGGCTCATGAAGGTATTTTATTCAACCTATAAATTATGTACCATATTTAAAAGGTATTTTTAATTATGGTATAATTATATCATTACTCTTGGTTTTTGAAAAATTTGTATGAGCCTTGTTGTAGTTATTATACTTATACGTTTTTCTGTTTTGTCTTTATGTTCCTAGGCCATATACTTTGAAGCTATTTTTTATCTTATGATTATCACTAATGATGTTGTGATATTTCCCTTATGATCATATTTTATTGGATTATTCTTATGACATCATCATTTATGAAGTTTTCATTCACCCCTTACTAAGGCTTTAATCTCACCCATTTCTTATATTCTTATTATATAGTTTTTGAGGATGAGTCATACTAATGATATTTCAAGAATATGATCTAGTATGTTTCCTTTAAGTATAAATGATGATGAGTTTCATAAATTAATCTTATTATGTATCTAATATCAAAAGAAAATAATCCTATCAGTTATTAGGATATTTATATTTTTGTAATGCAAATTCTAAATCACATAAAATATGTAAAATATTCCATTTTTATATTGGGTATATATAGAACATTATCTTTATTAGATTCTCATAAATAATGGAATTAGGATAATATGTATTGACAACTGATTTTGGGAATCAACGGTAAATATAGTATAAGAATATTTGGTAAATATTTAGTAAATATTTAAGGTAATTTTTAGAATTGATATGGTGGTAGTGATCCCCTTTTATAAGTGAAGAAAAATGAACTTTTATAAATAACCCTTGTTTTCCAATAATGGCATGAAACTATACAAGGGAAAATGGATCCAAAATTTTTCAATAATTGAGTGTTGGTTGAAATTGGGTCAATAATTTCTCAAAAAATAATATAGGATAATATTTTAAACATGTTGTGAGTCATTTCCAATAATTTTTTTTAAATTTTATCATTTTGGTTTTTTACACTGGTAAAAAGTATTTAACAATGTTATTAAAATTCTATTAACAAATACAAGTTGACACCTCTTAATTTATTTTAATGTGATAAACATAAATTTAGTCTATATTTCATCTAAGTAAATTCCTTGATAATATAAAATTAACTTTTAAATTAAAACATTTTATATATAGAAAAATACTTTTATAAGAAAAATTGTTGTTTTCATAATTTAGTGTTCTTATTAATATATAACAATAATTACCAATTAAATGAGTGATAATATATTTTCATATATGTGTAAAAATATTATAATTTCAATTATTTACAATATACCAATATAATTGATTATATAAAAATTACACAACATTAATAAAACAATTAAATAAAAAAAACTTTCTCCATTATCATGGCCATTATGTTTAATCATTGTAATCATAAATTTATAAATAAAAGTGATATTAATATTATTAAATAATATGAACGTTATAATTTAATCTTTTAAATCCAATTTTTTCAGTCACATCTTTAATTAAATGATGAAATTATAAAATAAATAATGCATAATGTAATAAAATAAATTACCTATGTTTTAAATATAAAACATAGGGGTTTAAAATAAATTCAATATTTTAAAAAATATAATTTTTCTTATAAAATAATAATTATTTTTTATAGAATTTGGTTTTATAAATTTTCTATTCACATTTATATAAAATATAAAGAATGTTTGATTTATAGGAAAATGACATTCTTAAATACTAGTTATTCGTTATTTATATAAAAAATAATAAATATAGCATTAAGAAAAATAATATTTTTTTATTCACATTATCATATAACAATAATATACTTAATTTTATTTAATAAAATCTTCAATGGATAAGATTAAAAAAATTAAAAATAGATTTTTAATTATAAAACATAATAAATGGATTTGTATAAAATGGCATTCATATTTATTTTTATATATATTTATTAATTATGTTACTCCATTTCATACATTCTAGTTCAATGTCTACGTTTTAACAATTATATAACATTATGTGATTACTTTTCATTCGGTTTTGTGATGGCCTAAGTTATAAAACAATTATGTATATTTAATGGAAATATATGTAGTAAAATAATGGGGTGTTACTTCCCTAGTATAAATAAAACACATCCTCAAAATTTTAATTACTATTGAGTAATGAAAATATATAATGTTTTATAAAATAAATATGCGACTCAAGATATAATGTTTTTCAAGATATCAACCTTACAAACTAATGAATTATATATTCTTCTCTATAAAAAGTTAAATCCAAAAGGAATGATAATTAGAGTTGATTGAATCAAAATCCAACAAACATTAATGAAGATTAAATGACATTTGATACTATAATTATCCCACCATGTGTTTTTTTCACATAAATCAATAATAACTAGTTGATGAAATCATATATGGAATTGAATAGCTATAAATATATTGTAAAGAATATGTTGACCAAGAAAAACTTATTTATCATTATATCTCATAGGTGTTTCTTTGTTCCCATGGTTTAGGAGGTTATTTATGTCAATTCTGAACTTAACCCCTTGGATTAGTGCATTATATTTTATAATTACCAAATTTCACACATCTAAAAATCAACTTTCTATAAGATCCATAGGAATAAAATTATTTTCCCCATCATTTTAACTAAAATCATCTATTTTAAATTTCTAACTTTTTGATTTATGGAATCAATTACCATAGATAAAAAATCTTTAAATTACTTTGATATATTCCACTAACTACATCTTCCCATATTTTTGATATGATGGTAATTGAATATTTTTTCCTTCATTATATTCTTCATATGAACTTCACTGAAACATTATCATTCTCTTTTTAAGTGTGTTTGGGATTTCAACCAACTTCAAAATTTTAAATATAATTTTTGATAGTCTATTTTTAATAATAACTAAATTTGTCAATAAAAATATTCTTATTTTAATTTTATAAATTGAGAAATATATGGACTATCCATGGAACTCATCATTAAATCGATTCCTTTAGGATTTAGATATTACTATAAACATAAGAGTTATAATGAGAGATAAATATTATAACCCCTAGGTTCATATGTGAAATATCTTCATCAAAATTCTAGAATACATATAGGGATATAATTTCATGGAAACACACATAGTAAAAAATCTACTGAAATTTCTGAATGTTATATCATACATTGAATTATTCATAGGCTTCTCACTAATGTTCTATAAACTAATCCCCAAAATTTATACACCCCCATGTGATAACAACTATAGAGAATAAAGATAAATAAACACATTGATATCATTATTTTACATGAATAATCATTCCATCTGAGAAATATTCACACAAAATGGAGGACCTAGTGTTTAGTATTTTGGATGATCATCGACACAGATAACTTATTTCATAACACATGTAAAAATATCTCCATAATCACACACATATAGAACCCCTTATAGACTTTCCATAAGATATAATTATCTATATAATCTATGGAATTAATCATAATATAGGGGTGTTAATAGATGTACAATAAAGGTAAACAAAAGGGATGTAAATAAAAGATAACAAGTAATCATAATCTAAGAATTTGGGAATATTCAGTATATATAATAAAATAATACCCAAAAAATAATAGATAAAAATTAATGAATCCTAGAATAAATAAAATTATAATATAAGAAATAATAAAAATACTCTGAAAATATTGACTATGATAGGATAACGTAATCATATTATTATGTATAAGATTGAGGAACAAACATGAGCATAGGTATACATAACATTGAGGAGAAGGATTCACCACTTGACTCCCATAACATAGCGGAACATATATCACCACCCTATTCACATGGTGGGGAGAGTATTCAATATAGGATTCCTAAAATTATTTTACGAGGTATAGAACCTTGCACAATGTCTTTTGGGGAGATATATGACCCCCTCAGTAATGATCCATACATATGAGTGGAACATTAAATGAAATAATTCATCTTATCATAAAAAATACTTGGGAATTGTTTTTTTGTTAAAAAATTTTCAAATGTTATAAAATAAAATTTCATTTAAAAAACATGATCAATTGACACCATTAAAATGCTCACCTAAAATTATTATTTAAAAATATCATAGACAGGGTTATTTATAAAACTTTATTCCATTGGAAGACATTTCTGAATTATACTGTAAGAATTTTTTATTTTCAAGTTACTTCCAAAAATTAATTTTTTAATGAAAGAGATAATTTGTTTTAAAATATTAATTCACAATAAATACCAATATTCTGAATCAAAATATAAATAAGTAATATTTATAAAAACATTTATGTGGATGTTAAAATAATAATATTGTGAGAGGGAAAAACCTTTATTTTATCCCCACATCAATTAAGGATAACAAAACATTTGTTTGAAAATGGATAAATGGGAATATAATTATCATAGAAGATATAACCAATATTAATTTCCAATAAGTGAAAGAGATCATTGAGGGGATGTTGAAACATAGATGTGGAAGGAAATTCTGTTATAAAGAGATTAGAATTATACCTCACAAAACTACATTTTTAGGAAACTATATATCTATTATGGAAGAAGAAATTTCTGTGAACACGATTTACCCATAAAATAAGGTATAAATACAATATAATAATATAAATTGTTATAATATATAAATCATGAATAATAATAGTAAAATTTGAGTTATTATGACCAAAGGAAAAAATTGGTGTCAATAAAAACCCCATTACTTATATTCCAAATTACATGAACATGCTTCAAACTCCTATGTACCGAACACAATTATCAAAGTCACTTATTAAAAATCGTTTTCCATATATATTTACATTATTAAACTTCATTTATAAACATTTATTATAAATATATTTGCATGTTATTGTTTTTTCATTATTAGATGACATAAAATATGGTTTCAAGTTTCATAAACGTTTTTTAATGACATTGTCGATAATTTTTATTAATTTTTTTAAAACATTCCCTGATTATCCAAGATATTGGAGTTATATTTTTTTAATCATTTGAAATTTACCTCTTTCATTTTTTAATGATAAAGGTATTTTTGGGGAAAATTGAAATTATGAAGAACTATTTTTATGTGGTTTAGGATCGAATGGTGTTATAATAATAAATGCATTACATTTTAAAAACATCATTCCAAAATCATTAGAAAAAAATAAATACATTATTATTACATGATATAATCATTACATAATATTCCTTAATAATTCATGTTATATATCTATATCATACCATCATTCCCGTAGTTTATAAAAACTGACCCAAATTAGAGTGTGTTAATATAATTTAACAAGTAAGAATTTTATTTATATAATGATAATAAAAAATTTATAGAATAATTTTTGTTTCATAATTATCCTTTACCTTCATTAAATTTATTCTTATAACCTTCGATGAATAGTGGTTATTGAAAATGAAATCAATTATTTATTGATTTTTTAGTTTGCACAAAGACACGATTAATGATTTCATTAATCAATGAATGGGATAAAATGGAATTATTTAATAAATTTGAAATTAAGATTTATAATATTGACAATGGAAACATATTAATTCATAAAATCTATCCTTTTACCAATTAAGATATGCAGAAATGAAAAAAACCATATTGCTTCATGTAGGCATTAGTCTGCACGTACACATGATTAACAATTCAATTTCTCAACTAATGACATTGAATTAAGGTATATGATAAATTAACAATTTAAAATTAAAAATTTTAAATAGGATTTTTTTAGGAATTATCCATTCTTGTTACCATACATGGGAGGCATCGATGAAAGGAAAACCACACTGTTTCATAGAGGCGAAAGTTCACACATCTGCATGATCAATGTCGTTCTGGTTTTCTTAATAGATTGAAAGGATTGAGTAATGGTGATATAATTAATATAATAAAATTATATTAAATTGATAATATTTGGGTCATTATATTATTATTTCTAGAATAATTATGGAATAAAAAGATTATGAAGAAAATACTAAGGGGTAAGAAATAGTCACGTTGTTGAATTATGATTTCATTTAGAAATCCGATTAGAAATGGAGGCCTTAAGATATTTAATTTACACAAGAAAATTATAAAAAAGATATAGTATCAAATTATTAGAAATATATAAGAGTTTTAAGATTAAATTCAGAGGAATATTTGTATCATGACATGGTGGAAGTGGTCCAATTTTATAAATAAAGACGAGGCTTTTGTTTTCAATACCCCTTATTTTTTAAAAAACATGGTCACACAATTAAATGTTCAATGAATCCAAAAGATTATAATAATGTATTTTTGGGTTATATAATGTATATATTTCCTTTAATACTCATTTCAACACAAGTTTAAATTTTTGTTTTCAAAAAATTATAATTATACTATTACAGTGCCATTTTTTTTACCTTTGTGAAATGTTTTAAACTATTTAATTTATATTTAAATAAAAATATAATATAGACCACGTTACCATATTTGGGTGTGAGGAAACTAAATTTATCTGTTATTTAATAAAATTAAATTTATCAACAAGAAAAAATTAACTTTTAATTTTTTTTAAATAATTTATTAAAAACATGTTTTTTGTTAAAAAATGAATTCTAGTTCATTAAGATTTATTAACATTATTTATTATACATTAATTGTAAAATATGTGTTAATATATCTATATATGTGTCTAATAATCATATTTTATTCATTATTGAAGGAAATATTAATTTAATTTGTTTGATAAAAAATGAAGAATGTTAATAAAACAAATCATTAAATATAAGAGTTTCACTTTTTATTCTGTAATTAACATAAATATTAGATATATTTTTTTTAAGATTAAAAATGAAGTTGATATTTTTTAATAATGTGGAGTTTTTTTCTCAAATACTAATTCAATTTTTTTAGATTTAATTTTTAATGTCATAAAACATTATTTATATATTGAGCCTATAAAAAAAATTTTGTGTTAAATATTACTTAATATTTGAAAAATGATAAAAAAGTAATTTATAAGTCCAGAATATTATTAAAAAATTATTTATAGAATAATTTTATTATATATATTTATAAGGGCCTGGCCTTAAACATTACATAATATTGAATTAAATGAATAATTCACATTGAGGATCTTTTCAGGTTTAGAGTTTTAGAGAATTAGGACACAATTATTACATCTCAAAATATTAGAAGGTATAATTATATACAAAGTTTCCATTTTTTTTCATAAAATAAAAACTCTTGAAAAAAAATTCTTTTCTAGTTCCATGTTTTAGACAGCATGACTTTTCGTTGATCCCATCCTTGAACCTATTCATCTTTAAGTCCTCTGACAACATTTCAAAACATGGGATGAGCATAAAAAGCTCAGTAAGGGTTATAAAACAAGGAATGAAAAAATTTGTTCATAAATACATACAAAATATGATATATTTTACTTACCTCGTGAAATCATAAGATTTATGAAGGTCACATAGAAATCATAAAACATAAAGGTAACTTGTGGCATCCATATCATACTTACATTGTAGCTATCACAACTACATAGGGAGTTACTTTGGAATACCCATCACAGTATATTCCCTAAATCTCTTAGGAGAAATATTCATGTTTACCTCCATCACGTTACCCAATGCATTGGAGAGCTATCTCGGGCTCACCCGCCCTAGGTTTATCATGGAACCACCCGTATATGTAAATAATGCCCAAGAACCCTAACATGATCATAACACATAACATAAGCATAAAGGAAAGATAAAATAGCCACATTACAATAATAAAATATCATTTCAAGATATTGAAATAATAAATCCATTCTCAAAATCATTTTCAATACCAAAATACGTAAAAAGAGTATAAGGTATTTATTTTTCCTTTTAAAAACATTCCGGCTTGTTAAGGAGGACAAAGATCAAATAATACTCACGGCGACGGAAAGTTCGTTGTCACCGCTTACGTAAAAAAAATTCCTTTTTGTCGTTTATTAAAACGTTTCGTATAAAAATATTCCCTTTGAATAAAATGAAAATTCAAATGTGTTTATACACCGTATAAAATAAAGTCGTGTATAAAACTAAAAATTCCTCAATGAAAGGAGATTGAGACGAAGTCCCTTACCTCGTGTCCGACTTGACTTGATCATTCTCTAATTTATGAAATAATAAAATAAAGATATTTTTTACTTGCTTAAGAACCTTTTTCAAGTTTATTACTCCTTTTATATCACTTATTACCATGTTATAAACATTATACAATAATATAAGTTATTAACGTTCATTTTGTCGATATATGGTACTTGAGTAAAAAATGAACACCTTATATTTACAAGTTGTCCATGTGTTAAATAGTCCATTTTATACAGAATGATATTAATTATTTAGATATCATATATATCATATATATCCATTATATACGTGTATTTATAATATAACATTGAGAGGTAAGAAATTAAATGCACCGTTCATGGAGACAGTAAGCCGTACGTACTCATGAATGCTACTTTCATTTATATTTATTATTTTAATGGAAATAAAACATAATTATACATAATTATATTATAATTACATTATAATATCATATATAATATCATTAACTCAATCCTTTATACATCACACATAAGGCATTAACAAGTCACGTCACTTTGAGGGGGCGGTAGTCCGCACTTCCTCTAATGAGATTATCGTATTTACCCACTATAGAAACCATAAAGGCTTGATATAATTGGGAAGTACAGAAGCATATATAAATAATAAACATAATATATATCACATATAAATACAGTTCCATCATAATGGCCACCATGACAGGCTGTTGGAGATATTTGAACAATCATTGTTTCGTGAGGCGTTAGTTTTCAATCCACAGAAACATTATTTTCTTCACCCATTAGATAGAGGTGTGTGTAAGTGTAGTTCGAATCCTTATAATAAAAACATCATAGTATATTGAGGATACTTGTGTTGTTACAAAATAAAAGAAATAAAAATATTTTATGGGTTGTAGAAGTAAAATAAAAGAAAACAATTTAAGAGAAACTGTTACCTTTAATTTGGGTAACTCCCTTTGGTTTGAAACAAAGGACTTCTTGAAATGCCTTATGCCTAAGTTAAGGCTTCTAGGAGGAGGATAGGGATATAGGGAGCTTAATTGGGAAGAGTTTGGATGAGCCAAATGGCTTGAGAGGTGTGAGTAATTGCATAGAAATGGTCTCTTTTTATAAGGGAGAGGAGGAGCTCTTTAGGAACGTGTGAAAATATTATGTTATTATATAATGATATTCGGTTTCTAATGGTAGAAAAATCATTAAAGATGAAGATAAGATGACTCATGGTCGAAATAAAATCATCCAATCAGAATTGTACATGTTTTGGATAATATGTTAATCATTATAATTATATTTATTTTAATCAATTATTAATGAGGTAAATACTGCATCATTATTGTGTCATAAATAAATTACTTTATGCGATGTATAAAAATTATAAAAAGAAATAATATCTTGTAGGAAATAATTTTATATTTCCAATTAATATTTATAGTTGAAAATAGGACTTATAAAGCAACATATAAAAATTAATTACTAAATGAATTTTGTTAATGTCAATTTTTTATTTACATTAAATTAATTAATCTAAATTGTCATTTTCACTCCCAAGTGGATCAATTGGGTCCCAAAATAGACCCAAGAATTCCCATGGTCTTAAATGACTCAACCAATAAGGTTTGGACAAGTGTTAAGGTAATTTTGAATTATTATAATATTCTTTTAACTTTGAATTACCCTATTTACCTTTAACCGTAGTAAATGAAAGTCAAAAGTTACTGTTCACCAAAAATTATTTTCATCTTATTGAAACAAATTTTACTTTTAATAACAACCATGTATGTTGGATTTTCTAAATTCAATTCATAGAAGTTGTAAAATTTCATTTAAATGAAAAAGTCAGTTTTTTTAACTACCACTAAGTGGTTTCATTATTCATCAAAAATTGACGTTTTTCAGAAAAATACAAAAAATTCAGCCTAAGCTATATTTGATATTCTGAATTCAAAATTGATGTCTGTTTTACCAAATTTAAAACATAGAATTTTCATTCATTAATATTAAAATAAAATACCGTTATCAAAACAAATAGCGTGTTTTTAAGAAACAATAACTATCAAAAGATTGCTACTTGTTTATGTCCAATTTCAAAGTGAAATTAATTCCAATTACCAACACTGGATTAAATGGTAAAAATATATTTTAATTTCACTTTAAAACCAAATAAAAAGATAATATAATCATATAAATAAGTTATATTCAAATGCACTTTTAAATTAAAATAAAATATTTTTCACTATTCATTAAAAAATGAACTTAATCAGAAAAATACCAAAAAATTACCCAAAGTAAAATTTGATTCCCCCATTATAAAGAAGGATAATATTTGGTCAATTAGAATGTATTAAGGTGAAAAAAATTATAGTTAAAGAGTTTTTTCCATTAAAAGTGGGTAAATCGGCCTTTTAATGTGAATTATGCTTAAAATTAGATTCATTCACATTTTAAGCCTCTAACTTTTATTGGACAAATGTAAATACATTTAACAAACATGTATAATCATATTGTAGTTAGTTTTGTTCATTCCCTCCAATACAACGGCTAGGATTTAACTACCATTTAAAAGAATAATATTATATTATTAGTGTACAACGTAAGATTCCAAAGAAATCTGTTGTTGCGTATTGGGTACACTATCGAACATAGAAACTCCTTTAAAGTAGAATTAATTTTTAATTCACAAATATTAATAAATATGAAATATTTCTAATTCTTTATTTACCTGGGATGTTACATCCTTCCCCCCTTTTGGGAATTGCGTCCTCACAATTTTTATTCACTTATCAAAATAAGTGGGGGTATTTATCCCTCATAGCATTTTCAGATTCCCACATTTCCCCTTTAACCATATTGTTTTCCACAAAACCATTACCTGGTGAATTACCTTATTCCGAAACACCTGCTCTCTACAGTCAAGAATCTGAATTGGTTGTTCTTAATAAGAGATATTCTCTTCCAACTGAACTACCTCTGGGCTGAAAACATGAGATAGATCTGGCATATACTTTCTCAACATCGAATCATGAAAAACATTATGTACCTCAGATATACATGGAGGTAATGCCACTCTATAGGAAAATCATCCAACTTTCTCCAGAATTTCATAAGGTCCAATGAACCTCAGACTCAACTTTCCATTCTTACCAAAACACATCACACTTTTCCATGGGGAAACTTCGAGAATGACATGATCACCTACCTCAAAGGAAAGATCCTTCCTCTAGTTTTCTACATAACTTTTCTGTCTGCTCTGATCTGTTCTCATGTGCTTTTGAATCAACTGAACTTTCTCTACCATCTCTTCTACCAATTCTGGTCCCATCATCTTCCTCTCACCTACTTCATCCCAAAATTCCAGAGTTTCACAATGATTTCCATATAATGTCTCAAATGGAGTCATCTGTATACTAGAATGAAAGATATTATTATAAGAAAATTCAACCAAAGAAAGATGTTGGTCCCAACTTCCCCGGTAATCCATCGAGAAAGCACGTAACATATCCTCAAAGGTCTGAATTGTTCATTCTGACTGCCCATCTGATTGAGGATGAAAAGCTGTACTAAAATTTAATTCAGTACCCAATGACTTCTGAAGGCCTTTCCAAAAGTTAGAAGTGAACCTGAGATCACAATCAGATAAAATGGAGAGGGGAACACCATGCAACCTGACAATCTCTTTAACATACAACCGAGAAAGTTGTTCTAGAGACAAAGTATCTCTAATAGGAAAGAAATGAGCAGATTTAGTCAATCGATCAACTATAACCCAGATTGCATTATTACCTCGAGATGTATTTGGTAATACCACAATGAAGTCCATGGATATATTTTCCCTTTTCCATTCTAGCATCGGTAAAGGCTAAATAATTCCTTTCGGTAACTGTCGTTCTACTTTAACCAGCTGACAATTCAAACACTTCACAGTAAAATCAGCAATATCTCTTTTCATTCCATCCCAACAGTAATACTTCCGAAGATCTTTGTACATCTTAGTACTTCAAGGATGAACTGAAAAAGGAGAACTATGATCTTAACATAACAACTCATTCTTCAACTGTGAATCCCAAGGCACACATAATCTCTTTCCAAATCTCAAAACACAATCATTATCATTGTTAAATTCAGGAAACATACCCTTCTGAACCAACTCTACCTTTTTCTACAACTCACTGTCTTCCTTCTGCGCTTTCTTTGTTCTGTCTGATAGAGATGATCTCACTAACACTTGAAACAAATCAAAAGAATTTATTGCACCAATAACTTTTATCCCAAATTTCATCAAACCAAAAACCAAAGGATCTTATTCCAAATGAAGCATGACTAATGAGACATTACTTTTTTGACTCAAAGCATCAACCACTTTATTTTCTTTTCTCGGATGGTAATGGATCGTGCAATAATAATCCTTTATTAATTCAAACCATATCCTCTATCTCATGTTCAATTATTTATGAGTGAATATATACTTCAAACTTTTGTGATTAGTATATATTTCACACTTCACTCCATACAAATGATGCCTCTAAATTTTTTAACCAAAAACAATAGCAACTAATTCCAAATCATGTGTAGGGTAATTTAACTCATGTGGTTTCAACTGACGTGAAGCATAAGAAATTACCTGATCATTTTGCATTAGGAAACAACCAAGTACTTTCAAAGAAGCATCACTATAGATAACAAAGTCACCATTTCTGGAAGGAAGTGCCAAAACTAGAGCATTCACTAATCTTCTTTTCAATTCCTGAAAAAAATAATCACATTATTTTGTCCAGATGAACGTAACACCTTTTTGAGTTAACATAGTCATTGGACTATATAACCGTGCAATATTTTCAACAAACTTCTAGTAATAACCTGCCAAACCAAGAAAACTACGAATCTTAGTTACATTTGTGGGTCTTGTCTATTCTTCAACAACTTTTGTTTTAGTAGGATCAATAGTTATGCCATTTTTTGAGATAATGTGACCAAGGAAAGAAATTTGTTGTAACCAAAACTCACACTTTCTGAATTTCCCAAATAGTTTCTTTGCTTTTAAGGTTTTGAAGAAAACCCATAAATTACTTTTAGGTTCCTCTTTACTCTTGGAATAAACCAAAATATCATCAATGAACACAACCACAAACTTATCCAAGAACTCAAAGAAAATTTTATTATTAAGATCCATGAATACAAAAGGTGCATTGGTTTACCCAAAAGGCAAAACTACAAATTCATAATGGCCATATCTAGTACTAAAGGCGGTCTTCGGAACGTCTTCTTCCTTTACTTTCAACTGATGGTACCCCGATCTCAAGTCAATCTTCGAAAAATACTAAGCTCCCTGGAGCTGATCAAACAAACCATCGATATGAGGAAAACAATACTTTTTCTTAACAGTGATGTTATTCAATTCTCTATAATCAATGAAAAGTCCCATTGAACTATATTTATTTTTAAAAAACAAGATAGGAGAACCCCATGGTGATGTGCTAGGTCGAATGAAACCTTTATCTAATAACTCCTGTAATTGATTCTTTAACTCTAAAAGTTCAATTTGAGCCATTCGTTAAGGGGGTTTTGAAATTAGATTATCTTCAGGAACTAAGTCAATAGTAAATTCAACTTCCCAATTTGATATAATACTAGAAAACTCATCAGGAAAAACCTCAAGGTACTCATTTACCACTGGCACATCATTAATCTGAACAGTTCCTTTGTTTTCAACAATATGTGCTAGGTAACATTGATTTCCATCCTTTACTAGTTTATCTTCTTCTTGATATGTTATCAATAGAAAGGGTTAATTTTTTTATACAAACTGAAAATCATTCTGAAAAGAAACCTTATTAGCTTTGAAATAAATCTTAGCATGATAAACAGAAAGCCAATCCAAGCCCAAAATAACATCAAACTCTACTAGAGGCAAAAAAAGGTTTGCAGGTAGATTCATTCCGCACACAAGGACAAGAATGTTATTATGTTTTTTTTGTCTCAACATTTCCTTCAAGTGTTTTTACTGTAAGTTATGTATTCATATCTTGAGTTGGAATTCCAAATTTACTAGAAATGTTCTCAGAAATGAAAGAGTGTGTAGACCCTGAATCAAAAAATATGTTGGCAGAATCTGAACAAACAAACAATATACCTGATAAAACTTCATTTGATGGCCCAATATCTGCTGAAGTAGTTGTAGAGGATTTCTCCACCCCTTTTTTCTTGTAGTCTGTCTACTTTCCTTTGTGTGAGTTCTTTATTGGACACTCATTTGCATAATGACCCACTTCATTGCACTTAAAACATTTTACTGACTGTAAATCATATTTTGTCTTACCATTAACCTGTTCTTTTTCAGTGTAATTACGAGCCTTATTTCCCATTTTACCACATCGATAGCACTTACCAGAATTCAAAAGACATTCCCTAGCATGATTTTTACCACAATTTTCACAAAATGTAAACTTAAGTTTCTTACCATCATACTTTTTTGAAGAGTTCTTCCCTTTCGCCTGCCACCTTAACCTCTTATTCTGTTTTTTGTCAAAGAATACCTGATAATCAGCAAAATCCATTTCCACCTTCTCCGCACAACGAACAAGTTTTTCATAACTTTTGACCTCATGAGAAGATAAATCTCTTCGATACTTTGGATTTAATCCTGAGTAAAACCCGGTGATTTTAATATCAAGATCTCGTATGAAATTTGGAGCATACCTTTCCATTCGAGTGAATTTTTCTTTATAAGAATCCACTGAGTCATCCGACTGCCTCAATTCTAGGAATTCTTTTTCCATCCTAAGACGAACCACCTTAGGAAAATATTTTTCTCAAAAAACATACCTTTGAATTCAGCCCAATCGAGAGCATCAATCTCCTCACTATACCTGATATTTTTCACCATCGACCACCACTGATCAGATTCACCTTCAAAACGGTTAACTGTAAGACTAACCTTTTGATGTTCTGAACAACCCATGACATCAAAAATCTTCTCTAGTTCTTTATTCCACCCTTCAGCTAGCACAAGGTCAGATGATCCTCTGAATGATGGGGGATTTTGCCTCATGAAATGCTCCACTACTGACATGTTCCTCTACGGTTGATCTGGATGATCTCGTACATGGATACCACCACCATTTATAGCCTGATTCAACTATGAAATCACTGCAAAAAACTATTTAGTTCCAATTCCGACCATTTCAAGTTGCAGATTTGGAAGGTTGTCTTCCTTCTGATGTCGTCTCAACATAGCTGCCCTGTTTCCTCTGCAGAAAACCATTCTGAACACAGAAATATCTTTGGAAAAGCAACATGGTAATCTGTAAATGCTATATGATATCAATATTAACATAAATTACTTTATGGATATTAATTTATCAATACCCTGACTCCTAAAGTTATCTAAACCGACCTATGATACCAACTATAATGACCCATCCTGAAACTTTACATAATATTGAATTAAATGAATAATTCACATTGAGGATCTTTTCAGGTTTATAGTTTTAGAGAATTATGACATAACTATTACATCTAAAAAGATTACAAGGTTGACATATCTACACATTTTCCATTTTTTTCATAAAATTAAAACTCTTGAAAAAAAAATTCATGTCTTGTTCCATGTTTTAGATAGCATGACTTCTCATTGATCCTATCCTTGAACCTATTCAACTCTATGTCCTATGAAAACATTTCAAAACATAGGATGAGCATAAAAAGCTCAGTAAGGGTTATAAAACAAGGAATGAAAACATTTTTTCATAAATACATACAAAACATGAAATATTTTACTTACCTCATGAAATCATAAGATTTATGAAGGTCACTAGAAATCATAAAACATAATGATAACTTGTGGCATCCATATCATACTTACATTGTAGCTATCACAACTACATATGGAGCTACTTTGGAATACCCATCACAGTATATTACCTAAATCTCTTTGGAGATACATTCACATTTACCTCTATCATGTTACCCAATGCATTGGAGAGCTATCACGGGCTCACCTACCCTAGGATTATCATGGAACCACCCATATACGTAAATGATTCCCAAGAACCATAACATGATCATAACACAAAACATAAGCATAAAGGAAAGATAAAATTTCCACATTGAAATAATAAAATATCATTTCAAGATTTTGAAATAATAAATCCATTCTCAAAATCATTTTCAATACCAAAATATGTAAAAAGATTATATGGAATTTATATTTCCTTTTAAAAACATTCTGGCTTGTTAAGGAAGCCAAAGATCAAATAATACTCGCGGCGGTGGAAAGGTCGTTGTCACTGCTTACGTAAAAAAAAATCCTTTTTGTAGTTTAGAAAAAGGATTCGTATAAAATATTCCCTTTGAATAAAATGAAATGTCAAAGGGGTTTATACACCATATAAAATAATGTCGTGTATAACACTAAAAATACCTCAATGAAAGGAGATTGAGACGAAGTCCCTTACCTCATGTCCAACTTGACTAGATCATTCTTTAATCACCTGAATAATAAACTAAAGTTAATTTCTAATTGATTAAGAACCATTTTAAAGTTTGTTATTCCTTTTATATCACTTATTACCATGTTATAAACATTATATAATCATTTAAGTTAATAACGTTCATTTTGTCGATTTTTGGTACTTGAGTAAAAAATGAACACCTTATATTTACAAGTTGTCCATGTGGTCAATAGTCCATTATATCCAGAATGATATTCATTATTTAGATATCATATATACCATATATATCTAGTGTATACATGTATTTATAATATAAAATTTAGAGGTAAGAAATGAAATGCACCGTTCATGGAGACGGTAAGCCGTACGTACACATGAATGCTACTTTCGTTTATATTTATTATTTCAGTGGAAATAAAACAGAATTATACATAGGTATATTATAATTACTGTATAATATCATATATAATATCATTAAATCAATCCTTTATACATCTCACATAAGGCATTAACGAGTCACGTCACTTTGAGGGGCGGTAGTCCGCACTTCCTCTAATGAGATTATCATATTTACCCACTATGGAAACCATAAAGGCTTGATATAATTGGGAAGTACTGAAGAATATGGAAATCATAAACATAATATATATCATATATAAACACAGTGCCATCATAATGGCCACCATGACAGGCGGTTGGAGATATTTGAATAATCATCGTTTCGTGAGGCATTAGTTTTCCATCCACAGAAACATTATGTTCTTCATCCATTAGATGGAGGTGTGTGTAAGTGTAGTTTGAATACTTCTCATAACAACATTATAGTTTATTGAGGATACTATTTTTGTTATAAAATAAAATAAATAAAAATTGTTTAGGGGTTTTAGAAGTAAAATAAAAGAAAACAATTTAAGAGAAACTGTTACCTTTAATTTGGGTAACTCCATTTGGTTTGAATGAAAGGACTTCTTGAAATTCTTTATGCCTAGGTTAAGGCTGCTAGGAGGAGGATAGGGATGTAGGGAGCTTAATTGGGTAGAGTTTGGATGAGCCAAATGGCTTGATAGGTGTGAGGAATTGGATAGAAATGGTCTCCTTTTATAAGGGAGAGAAGGGGCTCTTGAGGAAAGTGTGAAAATATTATTTTATTATATGATTATATTAAGTTTATAATGGTCCAAAAATCATTAAAGATTAAGATAAGATGACGCATGGTTGAAATAAAATAATCCAATCAGAATTGGACATGTTTTGGATAATATTTTAATCATTATAATCTTATTCATTTTAATCATTTATTAATGAGGTAAATACTGCATCATTATTGTGTCATAAATAAATTAATTTATTTGAAGTCCAAAAATTATAAACAAAATAATAACTTGTAGTAAATCCTTTTAGATTTCCAATTAATTTTTATAGTCGAAAATAGGACTTATATAACACCATATAAAAATTAATTACTAAAAGATATTTGTTAATGTCAATTTTGTCTTTACATTAAATTAATTAATCTAAATTGTTGTTTTCACTCCCAAGTGGATCAATGGGGTCCCAAAAAAGACCCAAAGATGCCCATGGTCGTAAATGACTCAACCAATAAGGTTTGGAAATGTTTTAAGATAATTTTGAATTATTATAATATTCTTATGACCTTGAATTACCCTATTTACCTTTAACCGCGGTAAATAAAAGTCAAAAGTTACTATTCACAAAAATTATTTTCATCTTATTAAACCACATTTTACTTCTTAATAACAGCCATGAATGTCAGATTTTCGAAATTCGATTCACAGAAGTGATAAAAGTTCATTTAAATGAAAAAAGTCAGTTTTTTAACTACCACTAAGTGGTTTCACTATACATCAAAAATTGAAGTTTTTCAGAAAAAAACCAAAAATTCAGCCTAAGCTATATTTGATATTCCGAATTCAAAATTGATATCTATTTTACCAAATTAAAAACATTGAAGTGTAATTCATTAATTTTGAAATTAATTTTGGTTATCAAAACAAATAGTGTGTTTTTAAGAAACAATAACTATCAAAAGATTGATACTTGTTTATGTCTAATTTCGAAGTGAAATTAACTCCAATGACCAACATTGGATTAAATGTTAAAAATATATTTTAATTTAATGTTAAAACCAATTAAAAATATAATCTAACCATATAAAAAAATTATATTAAAATGCACTTTTGAATTAAAATACAATATTTTTCACTATTCATTAAAAAATAAACTTTATCAGAAAAATACCAAAAAATTACCCAAAGTAAAATTTGATATCCCCATTAAAATGAAGGATTATATTTGGTCAATTATAATGTATTAAAGTGAACATAAATATATTTAAAGAGGGTTCTCCATTAAAAGGTGGTAAATCGGCCTTTTAATGTAAATTATGCTAAAAATTAGATTCATTCACATTTTAAGCCTCTAACATTTTTTGCATAAATGTAAATACATTTTACAAAAATGTATAATCATATTTTAGTTAGTTTTTTTTCATTCCCACCAATACAACGGCTAGGAGTTAACTACCATTTAAAATAATAATATTATATTATTAGTGTACAACGTAAGATTCCAAAGAAATCTGTTGTTGCGTACCAGGTACGCTATCGAGCATAGCAACCCCTTTAAAGTAAAATTAATATTTAATTCACAAATATTAATAAATATGAAATATGTCTTATTCTTTATTTACCTTGGATGTTACATCCTTCCCCCCTTTTGGGAATTGTGTCCTCATAATTTTTATTCACTTATCAAAATAAGTGGTGGTATTTATCCCTCGTAGCATTTTCATATTCCCATGTTGCCTCTTCAACCATATGATTTTTCTACAAAACCTTTACCTGGTGAATTACCTTATTCCACAACACCTACTCTCTACAGTCAAGAATCTGAACTAGTTTTTCTTCATAAGAGAGATTCTCTTCCAACTGAACTACCTCTGAGTTCAAAACATGAGATGGATCTGGCATATACATTGCCAACATCAAAACATTAAAAACATTGTGTACCTGGGATAAAATTGAAGGTAAATCCACTCTATACGCAACTGATCCAACTTTCTCCAGAATTTCATAAGGTCCAATGAACATCAGACTCAAGTTTCCCTTCTTAACAAAATGCATCACACTTTTCCATGGGGAAACTTTGAGAAGGACATGATCACCTACCTCAAAGGAAAGATCCTTCCTCCAGTTATCTGCATAACTTTTCTGTCTACTCTGAGCTGTTCTCATGTGCTTCTGAATCAACTGAACTTTCTCTGACATATCTTCTACCAATTCTAGTCCCATCAGCTTCCTTTCACATACTTCATCCCAAAATGATGGAGTTCGATAATGAATTCTATATAATGCCTCAAATAGAGCCATCTGTATACTGGAATGAATGATGTTATTATAAGAAAATTCAACCGAGGAAAGATGTTGGTCCCAACTTCTCTGTTAATCCATCGAACAAGCACGTAACATATCCTTCAAGGTCTAAATTGTTCATTCTGACTGCCCATCTGATTGAGGATGAAAAGCTGTACAAAAATTTAATTCAGTACCCAATGACTTCTGAAGGCCTTTCCAAAAGATAGAAGTGAACCTGAGATCACGATCAGATACAATGGAGAGGGGAACACCATGCAACTGGACTATCTCTTTAACATACAACTGAGCAAGTTGATCTAGAGACAAAGTATCTCTAATAGGAAGGAAATGAGAATATTTTGTCAATTGATCAACTATAACCCAGATTGCATTATTATATCAAGATGTCTTCGGTAATACCATAACAAAGTCCATTGATATATTTTCCCTTTTCCATTCTAGCACCGTTAAAGGATGAAGCATTCCTTTTGGTATCTTTCATTCTGATTTAACCTGCTGACAAGTCAAACACTTCACAGTAAAATCAGCAATATCTCTTTTCATTCCATCCCACCAGTAATACTCCCGAAGATCTCTGTACATCTTAGTACTGCCAGGATGAACTGAAAACAGAGAACTATGAGCCTCACATAAAAATTCATTATTCAAATATGAATCACAAGCCACACATAATCTCTTTCCAAATCTCAAAACACAATCATTTTCAATGTTAAATTCAGGAAACTTACCCTTCTTTACCAACTCTAACTTTTTCTATAACTCACTATATTCCTTCTGCGCTTTCTTTATTCTGTCTAATAGAGATGATCTCACTGACACCTATAACAAAACAGAGTAATTTCTTGCACCAATAAATTCTATTCCAAATTTCATCAAATCAAAAACCAAATTATCTTGTTCCAAACGTAGCATGGCTAATGAGACATTAGTTTTTCAACTCAAAGCATCAACCACTTTATTTTCTTTTCCCGAATGGCAATGGATCGTGCAATTATAATCCTTGATTAATTCCAACCATCTCCTCTATCTCATGTTCAATTCTTTCAGAGTGAATATATACTTCAAACTTTTGTGATCAGTATATATTTCACACTTCACTCCATACAAATGATGCCTCCAAATTTTTAAAGCAAAAACCATAGCAGCTAATTCCAAATCATGTGTAGGGTAATTTAACTCATGTGGTTTCAGCTAGCGTGAAGCATAAGAAATTACCTGATCATTTTGCATTAGGACACAACCCGGTCCATTCAAAGAAGCATCACTATAGATAACAAACTCACCATTTCTGGAAGGAAGTTCCAAAACTGGAGCATTCACCAATCTTATTTTCAATTCCTGAAAACAATCATCACATTCTTTTGTACAGATGAACTTAACACCTTTTCGAGTTAACTTAGTCATTGGACTAGATAACTGTGCAAATATTTCAAAAAACCTCCTATAATAACCTTCCAAACAAAGAAAACTACGAATCTCGGTTATATTTGTGGGTCTTGGCCATTCTTCAAGATCTTTTGTTTTAGCAGGATCAAAAGTTATGCCATTTTTTGAAACAATTTGACCAAGGAAAGAAATTTTTTGTAACCAAAACTCACCCTTGATGAATTTCCCAAATAGTTTCTTTTTGTTTATGGTTTGAAAGAAATCCCTTAAATGAATTTCAAGTTCTTCTTTACTATTGTAAAAAACCAAAATATCATCAATGAACAAAACCACAAACTTATCCAAGAACTAATGTAAAATTCTATTCAAAAGATCCATGAACACAACAGGAGAATTGGTTAACCCAAAAGGCATAAATATAAATTCATAATGGCCATATCTAGTATGAAAGGAGGTATTTGGAATGTCAGCTTCCTTTACTTTCAACTGATGGTACCCCGATCTCAAGTCAATCTTTGAAAAATAATGAGCTCCTTGGAGCTGATCAAACAAATCATCAATATGAGGCAAATGATACTTATTCTTAATAATGATGTTATTCAATGCTCTATAATCAATGGAAAGTCTCATTGAACCATCATTCTTTTTAACAAACAAGAAAGGAGCACCCCATGAAGATGTTCTAGGTTGAATGAATCCTTTATCTAATAACTCCTACAATTGCTTCTTTAACTCTAAAAGTACAATTTGAGCCATTCGATAAGGGGGTTTTGAAATTGGCTTAGCATCAGGAAATATGTGAATAGTAAATTCAACTTCCTGATTAGGTATAATACCAGGAAACTCATCAAAAAAACATCAGGGTACTCATTTACCGCTGGCACATCATTAATATGAACAGTTCCTTTGTTTTCAACAATATGTTCTAGGTAACATTCAATTCTATCATTTACTAGATTCTCTGCTTCCTGATTTGTTATCAATAGCAAGGGTTCATTTTTGTATACAAGCTTAAAATCATTCTAAAAAGAAACCTCTTTAGCTCTACAATCAATCTTAGCATGATAAACAGAAATCTAATCTATGCCCAAAATAATATCAAACTCTAATAGAGGCAAAACAATAAGGTTTGCACGTTGATTCTTTCCGCACACAAGGACATGAATGTTCTTATGTTTTATTTTTGTCTCAAAATTTCTACCAGGTGTTTTTACCATAAGTTCTGTATTCATATCTTGAGTTAGAATTCCCAATTTACAAGAAAACTTCTCAGAAATGAATTAGGGTTTAGACCCCGAATCAAAAAACACATTGGCATAATTTGAACAAACAAATAGTGTTCCTGATACAACTTAATTTGATGGACCAACATCTGCTGAATTAGTTGCAAAGGATTTATCCACTTCTTTCTGCTTGTATTCTGGCTTCTTTCCGTTGGTTGAGTTCTTTATTGGACACTCATTTGTATAATGACCCATTTCATTGCACTTAAAAAAAATTACTGACTGTAAATTAGATTTTGTCTTACCATTACCCTGATATTTTTCAGTGCAATTATGAGCCTTATATCCCATTTTACCACATCAATATCACTTAACATAATTCAAAATACATTCCCTAGTATTCTTTTTACCACAATTTTCACAAACTGTAAACTTAAGTTTCATACCATTAGACTTTTTTGAAGAGTTCTCACCTTTCTCCTGCCACCTCGACCTCTTATTCTGTTGTTTGTCAAAGAATACATGATCGTCAGCAAACTCCATTTCCACCTTCTCCGTATAACGAAAAAGTTTTTCATAACTTTTGAACTCATGAGAATATAAAGCCCTTAGATACTTTGGCTTTAATACTGAGTAAAACAATTGATTTTACTATCAATATCTCATATGAAATTAAGAGCATGCCTTGCCAGTCGAGTGAATTTTTATTCATAAGCAGCCACTAAGTCATCCTCCTGCCTTAATTCCAGGAATTTTTTTTTCCATTCTTAGAAAAACCACATTAGGAAAATATTTCTCAAGAAACATACCTTTGAATTCATCCGAATTGAGAGCATCAATCTCCTCACTATCCCTGATATTTTTCACCATCGACCACCACTGATCAGCTTCACCTTCAAAACGGTAAACTGCAAGGCTAACCTTTTGATTTTCTAAACAACCCATGACATTAAAAATATTCTCCAGTGCTTTAATCCACCCTTCAGCTAGCACATGGTATGATTATCCCCTGAATGATGGGGGATGTTGCCTCATGAAATGCTCCACTACCAACATATTCCTCTGCGGTTGATCTAGCTGATCTCATACATTGATACCACCACCATTTATAGCCTGAGTCAACTATGCCATTACTACAACAAACTGTTCTGTTTCGATTCCAACCATCTCAAGTTGCGAATTTGGATGGTTGTCTTCCTCCTGATGTTGTCCCAACATAAATGCCCTGTTTCCTTTGCGAAAAAACATTCTGAACATAGAAATACATTTGGCGAAGAAACATGGTAATCTGTAAATGCTATATGATATCAATATTAACATAAATTACTTTATGGATATTAATTTATCAATACCCTAACTCATAAAGTTATCTATACCTACCTCTGATACAAACTATATGGACCCGACCTTAAACATTACATAACATGGAATTAAATGAATAATTCACATTGAGGATCTTTTCAGGTTTAGAGTTTTAGAGAATTACGACATAACTATTACATCTCAAAAGATTACAAGGTAGACATATCTACCCAGTTTCCATTTTTTCATAAAATAAAAACTCTTGAAGAAAAAGTCATGTCTAGTTCCAAGTTTTAGATAGAATGACTTTTCGTTGATCCCATCCTTGACCCTATTCATCTTTACGTCCTGTGAAAACATTTCAAAACATGGGATGGGCATAAAAAGTTTAGTAAGGGTTATAAAAAAAGGAATGAAAACATTTTTTCATAAATACATACAAAACATGAAATCTTTTACTTACCTTATGAAATCATAAGATTTATGAAGGTCACATAAAAATCCTAAAACATAAAGTTAACTTGTGGCATCCATATCATACTTACATTGTAGCTATCACAACTACATAGGGAGTTACTTTGGAATACCCATAACAGAATATTCCATAAATCTCTTAGGAAAAACATTCACGTTTACCTCTATCACGTTACCCAATTCATTGGAGAGCTATCTTGGGCTCACCTACCCTAGGTTTATCACAGAACAACCCGTATACGTAAATAATGACCAAGAACCATAACATGATCATAACACATAACATAAGCATAAAAGACATTTAACATTTCCACATTGCAATAATAAGATATCATTTCAAGATATTGAAATAATAAATCCATTATAAAAATAATTTTCAATACTAAAATACGTAAAAAGAGTATAAGTTATTTATTTTTCCTTTTAAAAACATTTCTGCTTTTTAAAGAAGCCAAAGATCAAATAATACTCACGGCGACGGAAAGGTCGTTGTCACCGCTTACATAAAAAACATTCCTTTTTGTCTTTTATTAAAACGATTAGTATAAAAAGATTCCCTTTGAATAAAATGAAAAGTCAAAAGGGGTTTATACACCGTATAAAATAAAGTCGTGTATAACACTTAAAATGCCTCAATGAAAGGAGATTGAGACGAAGTCCCTTACCTTGTGTCTGACTTGACTCGATCGTTATTTAATCTCCTGAATAATAAACTAAAGTTAATTTATATTTGATTAAGATACTTTTTTCAAGTTTATTATTCCTTTTATATCACTTAAAACCATGTGATAAACATTATACAATCATTTAAGTTAATAACGTTCATTTTGTCGATATTTGGTACATGAGTAAAAAATGAACACCTTATTTTTACAAGTTGTCCATGTAGTCAATAGTACATTATATCCAGAATGATATTCATTATTTATATATCATATATATCATATATATCCAGTATATACATGTATTTATAATATAACATTTAGAGGTAATAAATGAAATGCACCGTTCATGGAGACGGTAAGCCGTACGTACGCATGGATGCTACTTTCATTTCTATTTCTTATTTTAATGGAAATAAAACATAATGATACATAAGTATATTAATATTACAGTATAATATCATATATAATATCATTAGCTCAATCCTTTATACATCCCACATAAGGCATTAATGAGTCACGTCACTTTGAGGGGTCGATAGTCTGCACTTCCTCTAATGAGATTATCACATTTACCCACTATGGAAACCATAAAGGATTGATATAATTGGGAAGTACAGAATAATATAGAAATCATAAACCTAATATATATCATATATAAATACATTCCCATCATAATGGCCACCATGGCAGGCTGTTGGAGATATTTGAACAATCATCATTTCGTGAGGCGTTAGTTTTCCATCCATAGAAACATTATGTTCATCATCCATTAGATGGATGTGTGTGTAAGTGTAGTTAGAATACTTCTCATAAAAAAACCTAATATATTTATGATAATGTTTTTGTTACAAAATAAAAGAAATAAAAAGAGTTTAGTGGTTGTAGATGTAAAATACAAGAAAACAATTTAAGAGAAACTGTTACCTTTAATTTGGGTAACTCCTTTTGGTTTGAACCAAATGACTTCTTGAAATTCCTTATGCATAAGTTAAGGATTCTAGGAGGAGGAGAGGGATGCAGGGAGATTAATTGGGTAGATTTTGGATGAGCCAAATGGCTTGAGAGGTGTGAGTAATAGGATATAAATGGTCTCCTTTTATAAGGGAGAGGAGGGGCACTTTAGGAAAGTGTGAAAATATTATTTTATTATATAATGATATTCGGTTTCTAATGGTCCAAAAATCATTAAAGAAGAAGATAAGATGACTCATGGTCGAAATAAAATCATCCAATCAGAATTGGACATGTTTTTTATAATATGTTAATCATTATAATCTTATTTATTTTAATCATTTATTAATGAGGTAAATCCTGCATCATTATTGTGTCATTAATAAATTAATTTATTCGATGTCTAAAAATTATAAAAAATAAAATCTTGTAAGAAATATTTTTAGATTACCAATGAATATTTATATTAGAAAATAGGAATTATTTAACTCCATATAAAAATTAATTACTAATTTTTTTATTAATGTCAATTTTGTCTTTCCATTAAATTAAATAATCTAAATTGTCATTTTCTCTCCCATGTGGATCGATGGGGTCCCAAAATCGACCCAAATATGACCATGGTCAATATATAACTTATAAAATAAGGTTTGGACTTGTGTTAATGTAATTTTGAATTATTATAAAATTCTTTTAACCTTGAATTACCCTATTTACCTTTAACTGCAGTAAATAAAAGTCAAAAGTTACTATTCACCAAATATTATTTTCATCTTATTGAACGAAATTTTACTTCTTAATACCAACCATGTATGTAGTATTTTTGAAATTCAATTCACATAAGTGATAAAATTTCATTTAAATGAAAAAGTCGGTTTTCTTAACTACCACTAAGTTGTTTTACTATTCATCAAAAATTGATGTTTTTCAGAAAAATACCAAAAATTCAGCCTAAGCTATATTTGATATTCCAAATTCAGAATTTATGTCTATTTTACCAAATTCAAAACATATAAGTTTCATCCATTAATTTTAAAATTAATTCCCGTTATCAAAACAAATAGCGTGTTTTTAAGAAACAATAACTATCAAAAGATTGATACTTGTTTATGTCCAATTTCAAAGTGAAATTAATTCCAATGACCAAAATTGGATTAAATGGTAAAAATATATTTTAATTTAACTTTAAAACCAATTAAAAATAAAATCTAACAATATAAATAAATTAGATTAAAATGCACTGTTGAATTAAAATACAATATTTTTCACTATTCATTAAAAAATGAACATTATCAGAAAAATACCAAACAATTACCCAAAGTAAAATTTGATGTCCCCATTCTAAAGAAGGACTATATTTGGTAAATTAGAATGTATTAAATTGGCCAAAACTATATTTAATTAGGGTTTTCCATTAAAAGGCAGTAAATCAGCCTTTAATGTAAATTATGCTAAAAATTAGATTCATTCACATTTTAAGCCTCTAACATTTATTGGATAAATGTAAATACATTTAACAAACATATATAATCATATTGCCGTTAGTTTTGTTCATTCCCACCAATACAGTGACTAAGAGTTAACTACCATTTAAAATAATAATATTATTTTATTAGTGTACAACGTAAGATTCCAAAGAAATCTGTTGTTGCGTATCGAGTATGATATCAAACATAGAAACCGATTTAAAATAAAATTAATATTTAATTCACAAATATCAATAAATATTAAATATGTCTTATTCTTTATTTACCTGGGATGTTACAATATTTTATATAAAAATGGATTCATAATATTTTAAGTCATTATTTTATTATCATAATGTCAAAAAACTGAATGTTTTTAGAAAAATTAGTATTTTCACTAGAAACCAAAAAAATCAAGAGATTAATTAGATTAAATAGAGATTAAATTTTTCATAATTACACCAAACATTGGTAATATGGTAAATTTTATGTTTTTATTAAAACATATGTTTCATGGGAAAAAATTAGTTACCCCGACAAAATTAAAAAAAAAATAAAACAAAATATTGGTTTAGATGACTTCAACCATTTTTAAAACAAGCATTGAATGTATTTATTTGGTATTTATTGAACCATACTCACTGAATAAACTATTATTTAAAAAATTTAGATATTTTTAACCTTTAATAATGTAATTTTATCATTAAGGTTAAAGGGTTTTCCAAAAAAGTTCTATTTTCTTCACTTATAAAAGAGGATCACTTCCACCCTTTAAACTATTCACATTACATTAAAAAACATCCTTGAACCCATTCCAAATTTATTCTTACTATAATTCACATTAAAATAATAATTTCATTCAATACTATATTTTATCCTATTTCCATAAATTCTTAAAATTTCATCAAGATAATTTTAAATGTCTTGACAAAGGTATTACTTACTTCTCTTTTTTCATAGCCTTCCACTTCTAAACCTACCCTAACCATAGTAATAACTAGTACTCACCCGTGCTATTGCACGACATATTCGATTACTGATTTTTCTTTTAATAGGAAATGCATATTTATAAAAGGTTAGAAGAAAAAATAATGTTATATAAATTTTAATTAGGAAGGGTGTATGATAATTTAATAGGAGTGCATAGAAAATGGAGAGACACCATTAAATTACATGAAATTACACAAAGAAAATGTATGTTTAAAATACATATTCCAATAATCTAGAAAACAACTACTGGTCATATTAAAAAGTTCCACATAGTACATGATCCAGTTTTCAAAAACATGTATCAAAAATGTTATATAGTACAAGTAAAAGAAACTAATTACTATGAGAAAAGAAAATGATCCACTGATCATGAAATCCCCAGACACTTTAATGTTTCATGATGTTGTGTATATCACAAAAATAAATTTATATTAAACCCTGTCACATTGAATGCGTGAAAGAAACTATGCATTAATATTGACTATATTTAAATAAATCACTTAATAAAAGATACAATGTTCTTGCACATTCAAGGAGGAAGAGAGATAGAAAATGCTATAACTCTAAAACCCCAACCTGAAATGTCAATAAATTCCTCCCCACGCAGTGAGCCCCTACCCCAATTCAATCTACGCAGTAACATGAGCTCACAACTAATCATGCCAAATGTGAATTTTCCCATGGTTTTATGAGGAGGAATATCATGGGATATAATATTAACTAGACTCTAGGGGAATCGATTCCCATGAATCCAAATGTATTTTGAACAATGGAGATGCTCACATTATGGTCCTAAAAGAACTGCTCTACCACTTGTGTTCTTCTGTTCCATCTCTTCTCCCTATTTTCAGTGGAGTATGGGGACCTCCTAACTGATTTCTCCACCACTTCTGCTCTTATTTTCTTTCCTTCCCATGTACATATTTGGAGAGGAATATGGGGCCCTCCTAGCAGCATAAAAAGGAATTAGGTCACAAAGATGAAGGATATTAAAGATAAGTATGGTTGTTTTCAGTGTAATTTTTGGCTATGACATCTATGAAAATCAATGGGGTTAGACCATATTCCCATGAGAGGCCTATTTGAAGACAAAGAGACATTATCTTGGGAGAAAATACATTGATTTCGAATCTCTGAATAAAATTTTATTAAAATTTGGGTGTATTACATGTTGTTTTTGGTATAGCATATGTGCAGATTATTGTTATTGGGCCAGATCTGGATAAGTGGACCATTAGGGAACAAAGAGAAAATCATCTAGAAAAAACTCATAAAAGGTCAAATCTTTAAATGTAATTTGTATAAAATTTTGTTGTTTTAGGAACAGTTTTTCATATAAAATATGCATATAATTATGCATAAGAAATATTTTAAAACACTACGTATGAGCAGTTAGGAAATAACTATACAACCAATCCAAAAAATTGATAGTTTTGAAGAACGTTAACATAAACAAATGTGTACAAAAAAGGCTTTATTTCAGAAAATAAGGTTGAGTTTTTCTCAAACAAAATCTGCTTTTAAAGAGAATAAAAAAAATGTAATACAGAAATTCAAATAAACCTACTGTACTATAATAATAGACATGTAAGATAGTGGGTTGGATAAAATTAAATGGTTTAAAAATCCTAAAAAGGCCTGTGAAAGGAACCAAATATTGAGTGGATATTTTACATGTGGACAGGATGGTGGTTTACAGCTTCCACGTGAATATGTATATGGCACTTCCATAATGATCATCTCTATGCATATGTTATTTTTGTTGATCTCACAATTCAGCTACTTTTGGTATGAGAGAATCCCTGCTGATAGAAATAGCAAATGTGCGAAGGAATGTATGGAATGTAATTCAAATTGTGACATTAAACCAGTGAAATTAAAATAGTATTTTTTCACAATGTAAAGTATTTTTAAAATGATTGTGAGAAAAGTAAACCAATAAGATACCTCACGTAGAGTATTTTTTCAGCTGATACTTAAGATTGTGATATATTAAAATATTAACATGACTTCTTGTGTTTTTTCAGCTAACATGTCATATAAAATCATACTGTATAAGAAACACCTATAATCATATTATATGCATACCAATAATAAAATAACATCACATTGTTAAAAATCAACCTACAGTTAAATCTCATTAACATTTTTTTCATAGATATGATAAAAACTAACAAATAAAAGTAAAATATAGTATATAAAATTATTTAATGGGATATTAAAAAACATAATAAAAACCCACTTATCTTCAAGGTATGTGGACATGATGAAAACAAACAAATTTCTAACAATTGGAACCAGTTAACAATATAATATAAGCCAAAATGACTCTTCCCTACACACACAAAAGATGTATTAGATAAATTGTTTTGAATCCATATGTTAATAATTTAAGATGAATTTAAAAAGAAATTATATAAGAAAAAATCTCAAGGATTCCATAAATGGACAACCTTTGAAGATCTCCTATGCAGAACTTGAGTATCTACTTGAGTTGTGATCAGATTATCTAACAGCTCCCTAATCTATTTATTTGATCAATTCTAGGAAGCACAGTTGTCGTTAGGCTGGAAAGGCAGAACCCCTCCAAATTAAATGTACCTTTTAACAGATGGAAGAGAGATGAGGTAATGAAATGAGATATAAATTAAAATAACTAAGGAAATACAAATTTATGACAATTTCCTCAGCTCATGAACCTGAAAGACTATTAATGTACCACCCACTCCAGGATTATTTCCAGAAAATAATTGTCTTTAATGGTTAAGTAGAAATACCATGTCATGTTGAAATTTACATCAACACAAATAGAAACTGACATCACAATGATACAATTCATTTTAAGAACTACCAGAGTGAAAAGAATCTTGGATGTGGTATGTGTTCAGAAATATAACATGCCGTCACGATTAGTATTTCCAACTATTTAAAGAACATTAGAGATTTATAAATAGAATTTGCTAGGGTAGACAATATAAATAGCAGAAGTTGAAAAATAAAATGAATAAGGAAATGGCAATTTATAGGTAGTGGTTGATGTGTTGATCATATTTTTAATCACATTGCTCAGTCTGCTATCGAGATACTTCTCTAGCTACTTCAAGTAGAAACGATCAAGTCTAAAAGATCCTTTCTGATATTTTTCTTGTGTATCTTCTTTCTGGGCATCATAATGGGAAAATCTAGTCAGACCATAGTTAGATTTATAGATATAATAATGGTTGATAGATATGATTTCCACTAAACCTGTTGAATTAATGTATTGTCTGGTAGAGTGATATTAATCTAAAAGAAATGGATTCAGTACACCAACCTACTTACATGCTACTCAAGAGTGGGTTGTTCAAGTTATTCCAGGTTCCATGATCATAATTCATGACATTCATGTATCTATCTCATACTTCATGTAATCCAAAATATAAATAATTGGACAAGGAGACATGAAATTAAGAATCACATATCACCATTTTTTATTTTGAAACACAAAGAACACAATCAATTAACAGATTTTAAAACATAGATAAAACTATTTAACTGCTTCTGAAAATATCAATAATGGATAATATCATGTAAACATTTACATTAGATATGAATAAATTTCATCATACAATGGTGGATGAAAAGAGATGATTTTCACAATACAATTAAAAAATGATTCAAAACACGCACAACACTATCTAAATGAGTTTCAAAAACAAAATGAAATCTCAAAAACATGAGCATTACATATCCTTCTAAAAGCAATCTGTCAAGGAAATTAAAAAAAATAACGAATGATCACCAATCAAACCTTATATAAGGAATCAACCACACCTTCAAGAATAAATTGAATCGTTTAGCCACAATATTTAATCATTGTCGATGTCGCACCTCCTTAAAATCATAATGATTGCATGTCACATACCTTAGTAAGTAGAATAAATGAAAAAATTTTAAATTTGAATTAATAGAAATAGATATTAAGAGAATTACCTTGAATATGTGTTACCATTTCATTCAAAAACTGGAGGCGATAAAGAAAAATAAATTAAAGAAGACATGTAAGAACATTGTGCACCATTAAAATGATCATTCAATGTACAAACAATGTAAAAATCATGAATAACATCAAATTTGGTAGAATCGTTAAATAAAGAAACAACAGTGAGCCTAAAATAGAAAAACAATAATAGAGGAGTGCACCAAAAAAGGAGATATATCTCATGAACTTTAATGAGGAAGGTGGAAAAAATAAAAAACATTTAGAACAATTTATTAACACAAACCTGGTTATTTGTTTATGCTTCCAACAATAGTTTGATTCAATCTTCAACAGGTGAGTGGGGTGCTGTCTAGCTATTTTCCTACCCACAAAACACAAAAAAATTGTAATTAAATAGTAAAATAACAAAGTTAAATAATAGGGATAAAGTGGGACATGAATTTCTGGGTTTAAGACCCCAATCAGGTACTATAGTTAACTTGTCCACAACTGGAATGTTTCAGCAGGTCAACCACAATCCATTAGTGGGTGTGGTCTTCAGAGTATGAACTACCACATGTTGTTTCTATAGAGTTTTTATTGTATTTCATCCTGAACGTCAACTTGAGTGAAGTCAATACAATGTTCAATAATACCTCTGACCTACATTTTGTATTTATGGTACAAAGGAAGAAATAAACATGCCACATGTTAACTTTGGGAAGCAAGCTTGCTGAAAGAAATTGTATTCTGAATAAGGAAACAACATGCATGATAATATAATATACAAGATAAATGCAATCCTAGTACATGATAATGCAATATAAACATCAATATAAACTGCAATATGAATTTATATTGAAACAGATATAAAAATAGGAATGTTAGCTGGAATTTTAGTGCAACACGAACTAATAGATCCATGAAGCAACTTTAATGAAATTACAGAATGATTTAACAAAAACCGTTTCATTAATGCTCAAATAGGTCAATTAGAAACTACTTATATGGAATAAGGAGAAAATCATGACTCATTACTGGTCAAGTAGATCCGTATTTATAAACCTTCTATTTATAAGTTACAAACAAAAAAATGAAAACTCAAAATTGTTACAAACATGTGCAGTCTAAAAAAATACCATTAAAAAAAGAACCAATATTTTTTAAAAAATATAAATTGATATATTTCAATTCCAAGTATATATAAATTATATGAAATATTCAAACCAGAATATTTACAAAACCTGTACATTTGTATTAGTTTCTACTAAAATTGAATTGATATTGTAAACAAATATAAACTAATAAATTCCAATTAAAAAATTTGAACAGAGATAAACAGAGAAGTATAATATGAATTTGTATATTAAATTAATATGACCAAATAGATCCATGAATAAACTTCAATAAAATTACAGAATGATTTAACAAATACCATTTCATTACTGCTAAAACAGGTCAATTCAAATTAGAATATTTACAAACGTGTACATTAGAAGATGTTTCTATTAAAAATGAATAGATATTGTAAACATATATAAGCCGATAGATTCCCGTGAACAATTTTAATTAGAGATGAACAAAGAAGTAGAATATGAATTTGTATATTAAATAAATATGAACAAATAGATCCATGAAGAAACTTCAATAATATTACAGAATGATTTAACAAAAAACATTTTATTACTGCTCAAATAGGTCATTTCAAACCAGAATATTTACAAACCTATAAATTAGAATAAGTTTCTATTAAAAATGAATTGATATTGTAAACATTTATAAACCGATATATTCTAGTTTAAAAATTTTATTAGAGATGAACAGAGAAGTAGAATATGAATTTTTATATTAAATAAATATGAAGAAATAGATCTAGGAAGCAACTTCAATAAAATTATAGAATTATTTAACAGAAACCATTTCATTTCATTACTGATCAAATAAGTCAATTAGAGACTACTTATATGGAATGAGGACAACATTCCTTAATGCGAATGAGTACCATTTCGACATATATGCATCAACAAACAGATGGATAAATTAAAAGTAATGATGAATTAAAAATTGAGTGATTTCTAATCCAGAATACTATGAAATTAATGAACATACATAATGTATAGGTAGATCCCCAAAACAACCTCAATAAAATTATAGAATGATGTAACAACCACCGTTTCATAACTTCTCAAATATGTCAATTATACACTAATATAATTGAATGGCAAAAATATACAATGGCGCGAATGACCACCATTTACGCATCTCTAAATCAAAAAACTGCTGGATAAAACTATAGTAGAAAAAATGAAACATTTAAGGAATTATAATCCAAATAACTATAAAATTAATGAATATTCCTCAATGAATAGGTAGATGGCTGAAACAACAGTAATTAAATTATATAATAATGTAACAACAATAATTTCATTACTACTCAAATAGTTCGATTAAACACTAATAAACTGGCAAGAGGAGAACATTACATAATGTGAATTACCACCATATCAGCATATCTGAATCAAAAAAATGGTGGATAAATTGACATTAGTGATGAATAAAACATTGAATAAATTATAATCAACAAAACAGTAAAATTAAAGAACATAACTCTATGTATAGTAGTGAGACCTCATCCATTAGTTAACCTATAATGAATAAGAATTAAGTTCATTACAGGGTAATGAAATAACATTAGAGAACAAACCTATGTGGTATCAATAATTTCATAAAAACTGTAATGATTTTGGTGATAGAATGAATACTTGAATGAATATTTGGAAAAGAAATGAAATAGAAAATTTTCAGTACTGAAAAGGGGGGGGAGAGTGTTGAGTTAGCATCGAGGAATCATTGCCTGTGGCCCGTGTGAAGAAATTGAGTGAACGAATTGGAGAATTATGGGAGAGGGTAACAAATATATTGTGTGCATGGATGAATCGAGGCCCTATCATATTCAATAGAACACCTGCAAAAAAGAAAAATAACCAACACGATCTTTGATTCCCATCTCAGTAGTTTCGGGCACCTTCATCATCTTCCTATTTGACATGAGTTAATCTATATTGCGTCTCTTTATGCAACTCAGCTGGCCACCAGCATCTGTGTAAAAACTCAGAATAACCCCCCTTTGATCGAGCTAAGTAATATCAATCGAACCAGTCCTTCAGAATTTGGATGATGTTCATCATGGGTTGTATTAATTGTGAGGACCAGGTTCCACTTGGATTAGGCTCAGTTAGTGGTTAGATTAATTCTTGATGGATGAGTTGTAACACCCCGAGCTTCCACGATACGCTTCTCTTTCAATAATGCAATAGCATGCATTGTACGCAAGTTCGAGATTCTAACACGCCACGACCAATCAAAGTAGCCGTTATGAATAGGAATACCCACTTTTTGAAATTATATATATTTTATATTTCAAAATGGACTTCATTTATGGATTTAGAATATCGAAATTAGCCTATGTTGAATTTTTGGTATTTTTCTGAGAACTTCCAATTTTTTATGAATAGTGAAAAATACTTAAAACAACTTTTTTAATCAAAAAAATTTATAATGATAAATTATACTATTGAGTGGTTATAAAGTGTAATTAGAATATATTTTTACAATTTTATCCAATGGTGGTCATTAGAATTAATTTCACTTTGAAATTGGACATAAACAATTGTCAATCTTTTGATATATATTGTTTCTTAAAAACACGCTATTTGTTGTGATAACGGGAATTAATTATAAAATTAATTAATGAAACTTATATGTTTGGAATTTTGTAAAATAGACATCATTTTTGAATTCGGAATATCAATTATAGCTTAGGGTGAAATTTTGACATTGTTCTAAAAAACTTCAATTTTTGATGAATAGTGAAACCACTATGTGGTAGTTAAAAAACTGATTTTTCGTTTAAATGAAATATTACCACTTCTGTGATTTGATTTTCAAAAATCCGACATACATGGTTGTAATTAGGAAGTAAAATTTGGTTCAATGAGATTAAAATAATTTTTTGGTGAATAGTAGCTTTTAAGTTTAATTAATCGCGATTAAATGTAATTAGTGAAATTTAAGGTAAAAATGATATTATAACAATATGAAATGACCTTTACACATGTCCTGCCCCTATTGGATGAGTCAGGGCCAACCAATAAAATCCATCGGTCAACTTGGGGACCCCATTGGGCCACTTTTGTAGGAAAATGACAAAAATAACTTTTTATTTAAAGTTAAAACAAAAATTTCACAAACATGAGTTGTTTTACTAAAACAATTTTTAAATGGGGTTATACAAGTCATATTTTTGACTATAAATATTAATTGGAAAGATAAAAAGATTTCCTACATCATTATATTTTTTATATAAATTTTAGACATTAAATAAATTAAAGTTTTCATGACACCATAATGATGCAGCGATTACCTCATTAATTAATGATATAAATAAAATGAAAATATTATGTAAAATATAAGACTTACACTTGTCAAAAACCTATTGGATGAGTATATTTCGAACCCTTATCACCTTAACCTAGAAATATATAAGTGTGGGACCTTTAGAATCTGAAAAAGCATTTCATAATAAAGTAACATTTCAATCTTTCCAAGAGTGCCCCTCCTCTCCTCTTATAAAAGGCCCCCACCACTACCACCTTATTAACACCGTCAAGCCATTTGGCTCGGCCAAACTCTACCCAAATACTCTCCCAAATTCCCTCCCTTACTCCTAGAAGCCTCACATTGGGCAGAATTCTTCCAAATGAATCCTTTCCCTCAAATCAAAAAGAGTTACCCGATTTTAAGGTAATGCCTTCTCTAATGTTGTTTTGTTTTATTCTGCTTCTCCAACCCCTTAAACTCTTTTTATTCCTTTACTTTGTAACAAAAACAGTATCTATAATATACTAGGATGTTTTTATGATAAGGATTTGTTTTAAACTTACACACACCTTCGTCTAATGGTTAAAGAACATACTGTTTCTATGGGTGCCGAAATACTACCTCACAAAATGATGATTGTTCAATATTCTTTTAACACCTCTAATGGTGGCCATTTTTATGAAATTATTTTCATATATGATATATATATATTATTTTTATGTTTTCCTTATGCTTATGTATTTCTCATTTTTGGCATACATTATGATTTCCATTATGGGTAATGCGATAATTTCATTTTAGGAAGTGCGGACTACCGCCCCCTCAAAGTGATTTGAATCGTTAAATGCCATATGTGGGATGTATAAAGGATAGAGTAAATGGTATTATACATTATATTATACTGTAATTATATTATACCTTTATATAATTATAACTTCATTCCATTAAATATGAAATAGAAATGAAAGTAGCGTTCATGCGTACGTACGGATTACCGTCTCCATGAACGGTGCATTTCATTTCTTACCTCTAAATGTTGTGTAATATTATAAATGAATGTATAAACTGGATATATATGATGTATATTATATATAAATCATTAATATAATTATGGATATAATGGATATATTACCACATGAACAAAGTGTAATTATAAGAAGTTTATTTTTGACTCAAGTACCTAAGATCGTCAAAACGACCGTTATTAACATAAATAATTACATAATGTTCATAACATGGTAATAAGTGATATAAAATGAATAATAAACTTGAAAAAGGTTCTTAAGAAATTATAAATTAACTCTAGTTTATTATTCAGGAGATCAAAGAACGGTCGAGTGAATTCGGACACGAGGTAAGAGAACTTCTTAACCCAATTTCTATTCTTTGGGTTAATCTCCTAATTTCAAATTATGTCATGATATTATTATGTCCTATATTGTATTTGTACTTTATTTATGTGTAATTATAGTGAATACACATAATAGATCTACTTTATTTAAAAAAAATGATCTTTGTAAGGGTCTTCATCTCAATCTCCTTTCATTGAGGCATATTTTGTTTTATACACAACTTTCTTTTATACGGTGTATAAACCCCTTTGACTTTGACTTTTATTCAAAAAGGAATCCTTTTTTTCAAAGAATTTTACTAAATGGCAAAAGGAATGTTTTTGTCATACGTATGCGGCGACAACGACTTCTTCGCCGCTGTGACCATTATTTGTGTTTCGGCTTCCTCTACAAGCGATAACTTTTTTTTAATGAAAAATAAATACAAAGTTTTACCTTTATTTTATTTTGGTATTGAAAATGGTTTTGAAAGTGTTTTTATTATATCAATGTGTTGTATTGATATCTTGTGATTGAAATGTGGAAATGTTATGTTTCCTTTATGCATGTTTTATGTGATACGATTATGTTATGGTTTATGATATGTTTAAATCTATTCATATGAGGAATGCATTGGACTTAATAAGTGACGGGTGGAGCCCACTAAAGCTCCTCGATGCATCGGTAGGTCTCATGAGACAAACTAGTGTCTTGGCACAAGTCCTTGACAAAATCTTATTTGTAGTCTTGGCACGAGGCCTTGGCTACATGGTTATGATAGTCTGGCATTATGCATTCCATCATTAAGAAAGTGGTTATTGATATTGCATGTGATTATTCGACCAGTAGAATATCCATGTGAATAAGTAAATGGCATTATCTCATTTTACTTTTTCCATATTATGTTGAAGTTCAAGTTTAAAAGGCTTTTGTTTTAGTCGTACATTGCCTTAAATGTTTATGTTTATTTAAGAAAGCTTCTGCTATATTGTTATCCTTACTGAGCATCTGAGCTCACCCCATTCAATGTTTTAATTTTTCCAGGATATGATGAAGTATTATAGGAATGACCTGTAGGGATAGTCAGAAGAGGATATGAGTGTGGACTAAGGAGACTTTATTATTGTAGTTTTTCACTTTATGATATAATGTAACATTTATGAATGTATCTAGTGTTTCCAAGGCTACTAAACTAATCGGTCTTTTGAGACTTGATCTTTTGTGATCATGCCAATGTTACACAATAATGCACCGACTCCGGGTAACTGGGGTCGGGGTGTTATAGTTGGTATCAGAGGCAGTTTAGTACTAACCTTGGAAGCTAGATTTAGATAAACTCTGATTAGAGCACATAGCCCGAAGATAGACTTTGAGGATTAGTATAGAAGAACTTCCTAGAATTTTGGTATTATAGATATTTTGTGAGTTTTCCGAGCAATACATCCCTGTCTGGATACGAGCAGGTAGAGGCGGCTCTGGAACAAATTTACCTAGGGGTAAAACCTGAAAACACTGCTTTGAGCTAGACTCGAACAGGAACTGGTGCACGACAACGGGCCTTGCTGCACTCTTGGTTACGACACTCCCGGAGGATATGATTAGGATAATTATCATTTTCTTTACAAACCACTATGAAGGGTTATGATTATATATTTCCTCAAAGAAAACATTTTTATGATTAAGTATTATATCCATAAATAGTTCAATTTATGTTAAGTATTTTACCAGTATGGAATTATGTATTTTAATTCATAAACTAATCTAGTTTATGCCATTGTTTAGAAATGGGACCTAGTGGAAGGAATGGAAACCGTATCAATGCATGCACTCTGTGTAGGGATTACCCTCCTACTCAAGATAATTATTGTGTATCTGGAGATACAACTGGTGCTGATCAACTTATTACCATACTGGGAAAACTAACTCAGGTTATGAATAATAACCTTACTCGTATGGAGCACCCTAATCCGCAACGTGGAGGATCAATGTTAGACCTCTTCATGAGGAAACAACCACCAACATTTAATGGGGGTACAAATCCATTAGTAGCTGAGCAATGGATAAACTCCTTAGAGAAAATATTCAACACCTTGGGGAGTAGCGAAAGGGAGAAGGTTATTATGGCAGTTTACCGCCTAACTGGAGATGCCGATCAATGGTGGTCATTGATTCAAAATACAAAGGAAGATGAATAAGTATCATGTATGGAATGGATAGAGTTCAAAGATCATTTCTTAGAAAAATACTTTCCTCGTGACCGTCGAGCAGATATGGAAAGGCAATTTCTGAGTCTGAGACAAAAGGAGGATGAGAATGTCGCAAAGTATGAGGCTAACTTTATATGGTTAGCGAGGCATGCAACATATTATATACATAACCCAAGAAGTAATATTGATCGTTTCTTTGATGGGTTAAAACCATTTCTCCATTGAGCTTTAGTATCACAATCTTTCTCAACATACGAAGATATAGTCTCGTGTGCTATCAAGACAAAAAAGGAATTCTCTAAGTCTTATGACAATAAAGTAAAGCAAGAGAAGAAGAGAACGGTGGAACAAGAGACGGATAAAGGGAAAAAGGGAAAGAAGGATTTTCCATTATGTGATAATTTTGGGAAGAATCACCCTGGTACTTGCCTAAAAGGAAAGGGAGTTTGTTATAAATGTGGAGAAAAAGGTCACCAGGTGCGTGATTGCAAGGGAAAGAAAGATGCTACCAATGTTGAGTGCTACAATTGTAGAGAAATGGGTCATTATGCAAATGAATGTCCTAAGCGCCAGGGAAACTTACCCCAGAAAAGGCCAAGGGATCAAGGCCAATCTTATGCTGTGACTACAGTTGAAGCGGAATAATTAATGTATTGGTGCTTTTGTACTCATGGATTATATTTTGGTTATTAGAATAATGTGATATATATATAAGGATTGTACTGCAGTACTTGTTGATTTCATTAAGGTTTTAATATGATAAAGGTAATCATATTTTTGTATGTGACAATAAGAGAAACTTTACCTTGTTTGAGGAATCTGATGATACAATTGATTTTGGAATTTAGAGACCTTTTAGAGAAAGTCTGGACATAGGTATTTTGGATAACTATAAGGGTTGGAATGGATTAAGTTGAACTTTGGATAGTATTGTTTAAGGTTAAAACATTTATGAAGATTATTTTTGGAATATTATAATACTATAGTTTTAGGAAAAGGACAACCAGCAGGGTGGGGCATAACCCGTTGCGTCAGACAAAGCTGTAGGAATCAAACCCACAACCATAGTGCGATAGGCCTTTATTACCTACCACTAGCCTATAGGAAGTCCCTGGTTGTTACAAAATATTTTTCCTATTCTAAATGGTATGTGGTAATATTTAGAACCTTATAAAATTAGGATAAATAGAATATTTTTGAGTTCTGTTACCATTTGGAGTGAAAGATGGGTTTGTGGTAAAAATTTATTAAAGAATGAAAGTATACATAACAAGTATGTATATTCCCTTATGTTCTTAGTAAATATCCTAAATAAATTCGTCAACTTTATAAAAGGTAACTTAAAACAAAAACGTTGCCGGTTAACTTTTCCAACTGGGGATTCAATGACCATTTAACCAATCACAAGTTTGTGATTTTCTTTTGGTTAACTTTCTCCTAATCTAGTTTTCTACAAATCTCCATCAGACCTTGATGGTTTGTTTTTCTTCCATATCCATATTTTCATAGAATCCTAGTATGGGCTATCTCGGGTGACCTTTGTACTTCTCTTAATGTTATATTTTTATTAACCTTATTCCGATGTGGGTTTTCCACAAAGGTATTTTATATTTTCAACCTTTTACTTTCAATTTTTTTTTTCAAATTGCGAGGATGCAATTTATTGAAGGAGGGGAGAATGTAACACCCCGATCTTCCACGATACGCTTCTCTTTCAATAATGAAATAGCTTGCATTGTACGTAAGTTCGAGATTCTAACACACCACGACCAATCAAAGTACCCGTTATGAATAGGAATACCCACTTTTTGAAATTATATATATTTTATATTTCAAAATGGACTTTATTTATGGATTTATAATATCGAAATTATCCTATGTTGAATTTTTGGTATTTTTCTGAGAACATCCAATTTTTTATGAATATTGAAAAATACTTAAAAACAACTTTTTTAATCAAAATAATTTATAATGATAAATTATACTATTGAGTGGTTATAAAGTGTAATTAGAATATATTTTTACCATTTTATCCAATGGTGGTCACTAGAATTAATTTCACTTTGAAATTGGATATAAACAATTGTCAATCTTTTGATATATATTGTTTCTTAAAAACACGCTATTTGTTATGACAATGGGAATTAATTATAAAATTAATTAATTCAACGTATATGTTTGGAATTTTGTAAAATAGACATCATTTTTGAATTCGGAATGTCAATTATAGATTAGGGTAAAATTTTGACATTGTTCTAAAAAACTTCAATTTTTGAAGAATAGTGAAACCACTATGTGGTAGTTAAAAAACTGATTTTTCGTTTAAATGAAATATTACCAATTCTGTGATTTGATTTTCAAAAATCAGACATACATGGTTGTCATTAGGAAGTAAAATGTGGTTCAATGAGATTAAAATAACATTTTGGTGAATAGTAACTTTTAAGTTTAATTAATCGCGATTAAAGGTAATTAGTGAAATTTAAGGTAAAAATGATATTATAACAATATGAAATGACCTTTACACTTGTCCTGCCCCTATTAGATGAGTCAGGGTCGACAAAGAAAATCCATCAGTCAACTTGGGGACCCCATGGAGCCACTTTGGTAGGAAAATGACATAAATAACTTTTTATTTAAAGTTAAAACAAAAATGTCACAAACATGATTTGTTTAACTAAAACAATTTTTAAATGGGGTTATACAAGTAATATTTTTGACTATAAAAATTAATTAGAAAGATAAAAAGATTTCCCACATCATGATATTTTTTTTATAATTTTTAGACATTACATAAATTAAAGTTTTTTATGACACCATAATGATGCAACCATTACCTCATTAATTAATGATTTAAATAAAATGAAAAGATAATGTAAAATATAAAACTTACACTTGTCAAAAACCTATTGGATGAGTAGATTTCTAACCCTTATCACCTTAAACTCGAAATATATAAGTGTGGGACCTTTAGAATCCGAAAAAGCATTTCATAATAAAGTAACATTTCAATCTTTCCAAGAGTGCCCCTGCCCTCCTCTTATTAAAGGCCCCCACCACTACCACCTTATTCACACCTTCAAGCCATTTGGCTCGGAAAAAATCTTCCCAAATACTCTCCCAAATTCCCTCCCTTACTCCTAGAAGCATCACTTTGGGCAGAAGTCTTCCAAAGGAATCCTTTGGCTCAAATCAAAAAGAGTTAACCGATTTTAAGGTAATGTCTTCTTTGATGTTGTTTTGTTTTATTTTGCTTCTCCAACCCATTAAACTCTTTTTATTCATTTCTTTTGTAACAAAAACAATATATAAAATATAATAGGATGTTGTTATGATAAGGATTTGTTTTTGTAAGGGTTGGTGTCCTCAGAACCAACTGTTTTGTACTTTGATTACATAAATGTTCACTTATTATATATTGTTCATTGTTCTGCATGACTATAATATAATAATGTCCTGAAATATTTGTTGCATTAATAAGGTCATAGCAGATCCCCGCTATGATGAGAACCTTGAAATGCTATAACAATATTCTTAAATAAAGTTCTGCGGTTGGATGACATACTATGATAGGACACATAGTATACAGACTGTCATGTGCGAGTACTCATAAGAAGACGAGACTCTCTCTCATGGAGTTCGCACTTGGTAATCTCCAAGATGGGAGATTATGAGAACAGACCCGCCAGTAGTAATTCTGCATGTCTTGGTGTCATCGGATATTGCTATCTACGAGCGTGTGTAATGGTCCTTGGACTGGAAGATTATCATTAACTCATGTCATGACTCGCGCACTTAGATTTATTGACGAAAACCGTCACGCAGATAGTTGGCGGGAAGTAGGGTACGTTGGGTGCGTCACGAGTGACATGTTGTTAATGGATAAGTCAAGGAAGGATTTGTCCCTTCCATTTATGGAAGTTGATATCTCGGCCCTTTGATTGAAATAGAACTGTCGCATTAAATTCCATGGCCATGGTGTAAACGATGAGTTTATTTCAGGTAGTCAAAGAACGACATATCAAGCATATAGGTTTATGACACTGCCATGAAACCTGCTTGATGAGATATTGAGACAAAGGGATTAAATTACACAGTAAGCGCTCGTATGAGGTGATACGTCAATGCGGCGTCAACTTCTTTCTCTTGGGTGCCTTGACCCGTTGCTAGACAGTAATCTTGGACTTTAGGCAAGCCCGCCTAATGCCAACAAGAAAGAGGCCTAGAGGGTCACACACTAAGTGTATCCAAGTATCTCAAGTTGAATAAAGATTATTCTCGTACGTGGTTTAATAATTATTCAAGGAAGCCTAAGTTGTTTTAAATGATGGAGGAAAAAGAAAATAAAACAAGTACACGTCGTGTATTATTATTACATGCCGTGTAGTTTTATTTTGGAAAGGAAATGAATAAATGAAAACAAGATATACACACCGTGTACATTTAATGTACACACCGTGTAGTTTTCAATGAAAAACAAGTACACGCCGTGTATTTATTAATACACTCCGTGTAGTTTTTTTTAGTTGGGATTTTGAGGATATAATATTGTTTTAAATGATATTTATTATAATCAGCGTGGGCGCATGTCAAGGAATTATTTATTCGACATGGGGTTTTAAATAAAGAGTCAATGAAATAAATAAAACGCGTAACGCATTTATTTATTGTCATAACTCTATAACCCCACACACCCGATTATAAATATCCTCACAACCCCAACTCTTTTCTGATACAAGAGAATCGTTGTGCACAACATCTCTGGAGAATTCTTTCAAGGCCGAAAGAACCTCTTCCTCCAAGAACGCTCTCAAGACTGAGAGAGATCCTCTTCCATCGGATCAAGACAATCTAAGGTGGACAACGCAAGCAAAGGCTTCTCCACGCTAGCACCCGGAGAATCTTTTGGCGACGTCCAGAGATACGAGGTACACGTGTGGATCACCGCTAGAGGGAGTCTACACTTGGCTTCTGCGACGCAACGACGGATCACATTGGCAACGTGATTGAGAACATCAACGAAGAAAGAACACCCAAAAGGTATTTCTTTATAATTAATTAAATTAATTATAATCAACCTGTAACGATCCTTGTTTGTGGTTCCGGGAAAAACCATCTTCTTTGTCTTTTTCTGTGATTCGATCCGTGGAGACTGGCGTTTATCGTCGTATTGATCCCGGATTGATCATTGCTAATGACAAAAAGCCAAGTGGGAACATCCACCCACGCGCTTCCGCTGCGCCCGGAACCTTCAGTTTTACACTTACACACACCTTCGTCTAATGGTTAAAGAACATATTGTTTCTGTGGGTGCCGAAATACTGCCTCACGAAATGATGATTGTTCAATATTCTTTTAACACCTCTAATGGTGGCCATTTTTATGACAATATTTTCATATATGATATATATATTATGTTTATGTTTTCCTTATTCTTTTGTACTTCTCATTTGTGGCATACTTTATGAATTCCATTATGGGTAAACACAATAATTTCATTTTAGGAAGTGCGGACTACCGCCCCTCAAAGTGATTTGAATCATTAAATGCCATATACGGGATGTATAAAGGATGGAGTAAATGGTATTATACATTATATTATACTGGAATTAGATTATACCTTTATATAATTATAACTTCATTCCATTAAATATGAAATAGAAATGAAAGTAGCATTCATGCGTACGTACGGATTACCGTCTCCATGAACGGTGCATTTCATTTCTTACCTCTAAATGTTGTGTAATATTATAAATGAATGTATATACTGGATATATATGATGTATATGATATATAAATCATGAATATAATTATGGATATAATGGATATATTACCACATGAACAAAGTGTAATTATAAGAAGTTTATTTTTGACTCAAGTACCAAAGATCATGAAAACGACCGTTATTAACATAAATAATTACATAATGTTCATAACATGGTAATAAGTGATATAAAATGAATGATAAACTTGAAAAATGTTCTTAAGAAATTATAAATTTACTCTAGTTTATTATTCAGGAGATCAAAGAACGGTCGAGTGAATTCGGACACGAGGTAAGGGAACTTCTTAACCCAATTTCTATTCTTTGGGTTCATCTCCTACTTTCAAATTATGTCATGATATTATTATGTACTATCTTGTATTTGTACTTTATTTATGTGTACTTATAGTTAATACACATAATAGATCTACTTTATTTAAAAAAATGATCTTTGTAAGGGTCTTCGTCTCAATCTCCTTTCATTGAGGCATATTTTGTTTTATACACAACTTTCTTTTATACGGTGTATAAACCCCTTTGACTTTGACTTTTATTCAAAAAAGAATCTTTTTTTTCAAAGAATTTTACTAAACAACAAAAGGAATGTTTTTGTCTTACGTATGCGGCGACAATGACTTCTCCGCCACCATGACCATTATTTGTGTTTCGGCTTCCTCTACAAGCCATAACTTTTTTAATGAAAAAAATACAAAATTTTAACTTTCTTTTATTTTGGTATTGAAAATGGTTTTGAAAGTGTTTTTATTATATCAATGTGTTGTATTGATATCTTGTGATTGAACTGTGGAAATGTTATATTTCCTTTATGCATGTTTTATGTGATATGATTATGTTATGGTTTATGATATGTTTAAACCTATTCATATGAGGAATGCATTGGACTTAATAAGTGACGGGTGGAGCCTGCTACAGCTCCTCGATGCATGGGTAGGTCTCATGAGACAAACTAGTGTCTTGGCACGAGGCATTGACAAAATATTATTTGTATTCTTGGCATGAGTCCTTGGATACGTGGTTATGATAGTCTGGAATTATGCATTCCATTATTATGAAAGTGGTTATTGATATTTCATGTGATTATTCGACCAGTAGAATATCCATGTGAATAAGTAAATGGCATTATCTCATTTTACTTTTTCCATATTATGTTGAAGTTCAAGTTTAAAAGGATTTTGTTTTAGTCATACATTTCCTTAAATGTTTATGTTTATTTATGAAAGCTTCCGCTATATTTTTATCCTTACTGAGCATCTCAGGTCACCCCTTTCAATGTTTTTATTTTTCAAGGATGTGATGAAGTATTATAGGAATGACCTGAAGGGATAGTTAGAAGAGGATATGAGTGTGGACTAAGGAGACTTTGTTATTGTAGTTTTTCACTTTATGATGTAATGTAACATTTATGAATGTATCTAGTGTTTTCAAGGCTACTAAACTAATCGGTCTTTCGAGACTTGATCTTTTGTGATCATGCCAATGTTATGCAATAATGCACCGACTCTAGGTAACTGGTGTCGGGGCGTTACATGAGTCGTAGGCAGGGGAGACGTAGGAGGCAGACACAAAACAGGTGGAGGTAGAGTAGGTGAATGTGGAGGTGGAGATACTGGATGTGCCAATGGTAGTTTAGGAGGTATATGGAGCTGAATATGGTATCTGGAACCCTAGATCTAGAGACCGGAACTCGAGAGCGGGGATAGATGTAGGAAAAGAAGCTGTCGATGATAAAGGCGGAGGCAGAGGCAGAGCAATCTGTAGAGGCCGCTGGAGGTCAAGGATGAATAGGCAGAGGTCGAGGATGAACAGGCGGAGGTGGAGTGATGTGTACATGCCGCGGGAGGTCGAGGATGAATAGGCAGAGGCGGAGCGATCTGTAGAGGCCATGGGAGGTCGAGGATGAACAGGGGGAGGCAGAGTAGAAATGGTATAAAAGCTAATCCTATCGAAGGTCAATCCTGACCGAGGAGTCCCGAGGGAAATGGATACGCATATAAGGAATGACATTATTGGCGGGAGTAATATTTTTTAGGAGACGTGGCTTCTTATTTTGGTGACACGAAAGCTGGAGAAAGCCAGTTTTAGTATAGATATAGATATAGATATAAATATAGATATTACCACAGTATCATTATTATACTTATGTTCTGTCATATTAATGAATAAAAAACTATTTATTAATTTCCATTAACTACTGTAAACAACATAATATCGATCATGTGTACATGTAGACTACCACCCCATGAAGAGAAGTATTCTGTTATTCATCATCAACTCTCATGGATTTATTGTAATGATGGTATTAAAGAATAAATATGAAATATATTATGTAATTATTATTCTTAATAGAAAATTCAGTACCTACCCTCATTCCCTCCAATCCCCTATTGAAAAATATAATCGTTATTCATGCGTACATTTAGACTACCCCTTCCATGAATGATGTGAGTTATTTTTCATTAACACCTTTCATGGATAGAACTCAAGAAAAAATTAATGAATTAATATTATATTTATAACATGTATAATATTATAAAAATATATCACATTATTTGGTTCCATTATATTCTATAAAAGGAAAATGCATCACCTTTTATGTTCGTACAGACTAGAGCCTCCATAAATTTATGTGTTATGTTTTTAACAAAATATTTTCTTATTTATAAAACACTTTTAAAATTTTATTAACCATAATAAAATATTATAAATATTTTCATTATAAATATTTTAAAAATATATTATAACTAAATCACCGCATAATTATACTTATCAATTAACTTTACCAAGTTCTTGTTTTGGACAGTTTGACGCCATGCATAAATGATGCAATAATTTAATATCATGGATGAATTTGAAAACAAAACTAATGGTTATATTGGATAATAAAAATTCAATAAATATTTTTTTTGGTTTTGCAAAAATATTATTCAAATTTCAATAAGTAATATCAATAATTAATGACCATTGTAAATATAACAGCCATACATGAATTTATCAAGAAACCTGTCATAATTACAGTTAATTTTTGAAAATGAATATACAAATATTTATTTTTTAATATCTTAATGAAATAAATATACCTAATTTTTTTGAAGAATTTGAATATTTTTTATAGATCCTTTTACCATGTTCTAAATGATGAAAGAGTTATAGAAAAAATGTTTTAACAATATTACGTAACTGAAAGAAATAACATATGGAAAAAGACATGATTTAGCATGTGATGTATATATGAAAAATGTTATTAATAATGTTTTTGAATAACTTTATTTTAATATCAATGATGTTAAGTGTATGCGTAGAGACAATCAATGAAATGGTAAGGTGATTTTGTCTCTATTTTTAATTCCCTTTGATATGTTTTATGTTGCACAACATCTTTTTTTGGAAGTGGAAACTACCAATTTTTATATTATTTTATGAATTTTCTATAATCCAAGGTATTTATAGTTGAATTTCAATATCATTTTACATAAATTTATTTTGTTTAAATGTTACCCAATTCCTAATAGCTTTCTTGACAAAATTTTCTTCTCTTTTAGTCTTAATGTTTCTCTTTGATTATGATCTTCTATGTATATTTTTTTTACCATTTCCTTATCTATATTATATATTTCCTTTTTCAATTGTCGAAAATATTTATTTAAATAAAACTATTCCACTTTGGGAGATAAAATTCACTTTCAATATATAACATTGTCTAGAATAATACATATTAATTTAAAATAGTCTTTTATACTCCATATCCATATTATGTTCCCACTAATGATCTCCCATATTATTTGGGTACCAAAATTTATGATATCCTTTTTAGAATTAAAATTTATTCTCAACTCTATGAAAATAGACATTTTATTACTCTTTTTGTGATGATGGTTTAAAGAAACGTTCTTAAAAAATACTAATTTTTTTACCGATCATGTTTTTTATATCTTATCATATAGTACACTTATTATCAGTGGAACCTCTATGTGTTTTTTAAAAAATCCATTATTAATAATTTCTATATTTTTTTTAAATATTTCAAAACACATATTTATTTGTTTTTGAAATTAATCTAAAAATTAATCTTAGGAATTCATCCATTTGAAAATATATTAAAAAAACAGAAAAGAAACTTATTTTTAAGTCTTTCATGAGAATGTATTTTACTATCATTCTGAATCTTCCTGTAAATATTTTCATTGTAAAAAAGGAATTTATTCTTCAATTCATCAATTTAAATTATTATTTCATCATTCTTTCAATGTGAAACTGTAAATACCTTCAAAAAATTATTGTTCATACAAATTTTGACTCTTTACCTATGTCCATACATTTGAGTGGTGTGAAATCTATTTTTGGGAAATGATTCACCATTATCTTATATTTTTCAATAATCCACTATATATGATCAACACATTTTATCTAATTTTTTTCCACCTTGAATAAAATAAATATTTGGGATTGTGATTCATGAATGTATTAGTATCTATCCTTTATGATTAACCTATTGTGATAGAAAAGATATGTTTCCCTAGATTTTATTGTTGATATCTGTATAAAAATTATATTTTCAATAAATTCAATCCATTAGAAACCATTTTATACTTTCATTAGTGAGTAGTAATTAATATTATTGGCATAAAAGTTATTTATGTTTGTGAGAATTCAATGCCCCAAAATTTTACTAAATATATTACCATTAAATAAACATAATTTGGTTGATAACATTCATCAGAAGAAACACTGAACTAACAAAACTTACTACCATTTTATGATAATTAAAACCCAACCATTTAATTAATGGATATGAATAATATCAACTATATTATGAAATATATATATATATATATATATATCATTTTATACAAATTTTTCGTAGTTCATTTTTTCTTAAAAATCAATTTTACTAAATTTTTTTCTCATTATACATTGTAGAGATAATTAATGAAATCTAAGTATATTTGTTTTAAATTTATATTTTTTTAAATATTATTTCGATTTTTAATACTTTTTTATTGGACTTTTCCAGAAATTAAGAATAACATTATTTAAAAAATTTATTTCCCTATAAAAACGTTTTTCATTATATGATGTGATATTATTAAATGGTTAAAATTCAGAAATATTATAACATTAATAAAAAATTGGAATCATTTCTAGATTTAAAATGACACTATTATCTTTGGAAAATGTTTTTATAATTTTTTAAAGAGACTGATTTTTAGGTGAATAATAAAAAATTAAATTTTTACAAACACAATGTCTTTTATGAAATAATTAGTATATATATAAGACATAGAAATTTATGGAACAAATTTCTAAGAAAAATATTTATTTTATAAAAGAAATTATAAGTTTATAAAAATTTATTTTATTTTGAAAACGTATGTTTGAACTTTTAGAATATTAATTTTACTTTTCTCTAATAAAATGTTTATTACATTATACATTTATTATTTTAGAAAACGTTTTTATTATATTAAAAGGAGAATATAATAAAGTATATTTTAAAATTTTAATCATAAAGACTTTATTATGTAATAATGTCAATATTATTTTTGAAAATAAATTAATTCTTACTAAGATTAATGTTAATAACTAGGATAATGGGGAAAGGGTTATTATTAATGAATTTTTTTTATTAATGTTCTGTACTTTTAATCAAAAAATTTAAGTTTATCTATTTTATATAATGAATTTCAAATTATTTATTTAAATATATAAAAATATATTATGATTAATTCAATTGGTAATTAATTTTCTATTTTATAAAGGACACTTAGTAATGAAAATAATTATTTTTACAAATAATATTTCTATATTGTAAATTTTTTTAATATTAAAGATCATTTCCTATTATATAAGTATTAAATTATGTCAAATATATGAAACATTTAGGGTCATCAAAACAATTTTTTTATTATGGGTTACCATATATGTTTTAATAAAATATAAATTACTTAATTAAAAAATAGTTATCATAGAAAAAACCAAAATGGTAAAATGTAATATTAAAATGATAAATTACTAAAAAATTGTTTAAAAAATGTTTTTAAATTTATATATGATAATTTATAGACCCTTTATCACACAAAAATCAATTATTTTGATCTATTTGATCCATTGAACCTTCAATAGTGGCATTCCATTTTATAAAATAATTATCATTAACATAAGTTCCCTTTTCATAACCTATAAGAGGGGGGGGGGGGGTAACACACACAATTTATATGATCCAATATCCCTTAAACATTTTCATAAACCCCCACCAATGTTTCCTTCCATAGAAGTACATTTCATTTATTGAATCCCCTAGTCCCAATTTTTTTTGGAAAATTCATTTAATTTTATGAAGTTAACCAAGACTAAGATCAATATATTATGTAATTATTACGTAATACTTACACTTTTCATAACAATCATCCACAACCAAATTTACCCTAACCACAATAATATAAATAGCTCAGTATAATTGGTATAAATTCTTTTTATTATATTAATGTAACAACCATTATTTTTTCTGTTGCATAAACTATGAATACAAGAAAACATCAATCGTATATGTGCGCAGACTACTAATTCTAATAAGAGATGGCTTCGATTTTTCATCACCGCCACTCATGGATACTTATTATAATTGAATTCTTGAATAATTTTGAATTATTTAATTTAATTATGAATCTAAAAATATAGAATATGATATTTCTTCATTCCCTCTCACCACCTTTAAAAATTGAAAACATTGTTCATGTGAACATCCTGGGTACCACCACCATGAATGATGAACCTGTTTTTCAAAATTCACTTAATTATTTAGATCAAATGGTTATTTAATGAAAAATTATGGTATTTACAACATTGTTTTGCAACAACCCCATCTCGAGTAACCCAAATCCAGTGGTTACTTTATTACATTGGCATAGATACAAGGGTTCCAATCCTGAAGGACTGACGAGTTTAGTGGCCATCAACAACCAGATACATACATGATTCCAATTTTTATATAATAAATAAAACATGAAATTACGTAATAGAAAACAATCAGAAAACATTAACTAATTTAAAAATACCTTTTAATATCCCATGTAATTGAAAAATAGCGGTGAGATAAAATTCTTATTAATAGTCACGTACAATTGAAGTTAACATGAATAAATAAGAAAAGATGAATATATCGAGGTAAAAAAATTGAAAACACATTACATTTAACCAATAACATGATCCTAAAATTCATCAATGGAAAATATCACTTATGTAATATCATGGTTAATAATAAATTTATTATAAATGATTGAAATACTTAATATAAAAACTCTTGTTCTCAAACATCATGATACCTTTAACATAATGGCCTTACAGAAATACAATTTACTCTATGGGTATATATACACTTGAATCCCATTTAATTTGGTTAAATGATTTATCACATGAGGCCTATATATGCTTCAATTTAATTCATTCAAAATATTCATTGTCAAAATATATATAAATTTAATAAAGATTAAAGAATATCAATTTTTAACAGTAAATTAAAATACTCTCAAAGTATAACACTTTATGTATAAATGATATATGTTTTAGGAAATAATAATATCCATTATACAACAAATACTGACAATTCCTTGAAATTTAATATCTATCGATCATAATAAAGTGGATGTTTCAAGATAAAGTTAATGATCACAAAATTAATGAGAGATAATATAGGTTTTTAATAAAATTCATGTCTCTAAGAGGATAAACGAATATAGATGTAAAACATTAAAATAATATTCAATAATATATTTTCTTTTTAAACCCACTTATAACATGATGAATAATGTAAATATGATAAATTGGTTATGGTGGTGGGAATGTCTTTTATCACCATATATGTTAAAACTAATAATTATTTCTGAGTTTTTATAATGAAAGTAAAAAATTAAACTTTCATAAAATATTGGAAATATTACTTTAAAACAATGTAAAAAATATAAGATAATAAAATATACTTAATATATCATTTGAGTAAATAGTAGTAAATTTTGTAAAACAATTTTGTAAAATATTGACATGAATGAAAAATGTTTCTCATAAAATAGAGAAATAAGATCGTATTTTAAATTAAATGTTTCATTTTTTGATTCAAGTGAGAAAGACGAAAAAATTAGGAAGAAAATATGAAAACTCGTTAAATATATATAGGTCAATAATGTATATTGTAACGACTCTTATTTTTTATGTATTACTTTTGGATATTATACGGATTATTTTCAGATCTAGGCACTTAATAGGTGTTAGATTACGTGGCATGGTGTGTTCAGAATTAATTTTTTATATATATTAAATATATTAATATCATAAACATTCATATTTCTTAAAAAAGTGGAAAAAATCTCAAATGTGGTCCAAAATCCGAAATATTAGGGAACCATTCGGTTCAAAATGTGGGTTTTACTATAGTCTCGACATAAACTTCAAGCATGTCGGGCATCTTAGTTGAGTGTGGTCGTGGGAGGATGTTTGAATAAATTAAAAAATTAAAAAAACTTATTTAATTAAAATTTCCACGACTTAATTTTTTGTGATATAAATACGCACTTATGGAATATTTGTATGGTTAGCCACATACCCCCCACTAATCGAGAGGAGCTATTGGAGAACTTTGGAAGAGATTCTTGGGAGAATGATGACTGGATTATGGATCATTGATTTGTGTGCAAAAGAACATGCAGATATCATCAATGAAAGTTACTTGTGATTATTCTCCATCAGTGATCAATTCAAACTCTAGGTGGGACATTTTATTTTTTCAATTCCATCCCGTTATTTTATCCTATTAAAACTTGAATCAATTCCAAAAATAAGAATTGATTCATGCAATGATGGTAGGTTAAATTGATAGATTTTTTTCATTGATTCATATCCCTCTTAAATTATATAAATATATGTCAATGGATTAAGGATTAATGAAAAAATGAATATGTTTTTTCCTAATATCTTTTGGTTTATAGATTTATCCCCCATTTCTTCGCACATTCATCATGAACAGTTTCTTTGAATAGTGGATCAATGAAAACCCGATATTCAGTAATTTAATTTCTATTATGCAGTGAAAAGGATTTATAATGTGGGTAAAATTCATTATCGAGGGTGAAATTGGGGAGTGATGTTGACAGAGGATGATCATAGGTGGATCAGAAATGATTTTCAGTTTCCATTCATTTCAGATTCAACAGTATGGCTATTAGAAAAACATGTGGGCATTTCTTAAGTGGATTTGAATATATAAATAGTGATATATAGTGATGTGAGTGTTGAAAGAGATTATATATGTTCTCTCTAATGATGTGGGTCATGGAAACAATGTACACAGATGATATAGAGTAATAACATGAGGGTTCTAGAAAATCCTGGGTTTCACAACATTTAATCCCGCAAAACATGCACGTGCACCCCATGGTTATGACACGTGGGTTTCCATATAGAGTTAAATATCGCATGCAATATAACCCTATCAAATAATATGTGACATGTGCTAGGTGGCTCGGCGTATAACTCATATGTTAGACGGGCATGGTAAGGATGAATTAATGGACATGGCCAGAGTATAGGGACATGGTTCGATGTTCATATGCATGACCAGATGGCATATATAGTGTTTAAGGAAGTTTCTACATGCCATATACAATTCTTAGATACTATGTATATTGATATTTAGATTCCTTGTAAGGTATCACCACATGGGCAGACCAAGGGTTGGATGAACAAGTCATTTACCCACGCATACACATTTTTTACCCCCTTTGAGGCTATTTGGAGCCCTTCATTTCTTCAGTCTATACCGCTATCATTTCAGTGTGTTCCCTATCTATCCCATTGATGGTACGATGTGGAATTATATCCCCATATCAATATTATGATCCACTTAGGAGGATTAGTCTTAGATATAGTTTATGGTTTCTCCCCATGAGACCCAAGTGTGATCCTCTATAATTTTGTAATCACTGTGGGGTTTTGGGAATCTTTGTAACCTTTTTAAGCAGATCATTGATCTTATATCTTGTAAGTCAATTGAGTAGGGTTCATGGTATTATTAGAGCATGATCCCTTAAATAGTAACCTAAACCAAATTTGTTTCATGTTGTGCCCCAGTGCTCATATGTGTGATCCTCTATCTGAGTATTGGTTTTTGAAGACCAATGAGCTTTCTAGGTTGAGACCAAATGATCATAACCTCTCTGATGAGTGTATTTGATGATGGAATCTCCCATCTAGTGTATTCCCCCGAAAAAATCATGGTTGCAAAAAAATATTGTAGCTGGAAGGTTGGTTGTTTCCACCTAGATATGAAGTATCATTTATCAGTATGTATAGATTTTCTATGTTCTTAATTGATTTCTATATAATTGTTATGAGCTTAATATTCTGGATTATTCATGTTAATTATTTTTGGTTTGTCCTGTGGGGTATTTCTATACTCACCCTTAAATGGTCACTGCCCACACGTTTCATGTATTATGAAGATGATGGACCATTTTATGGTTTCCTGATAGGATATGGAGCTACTGGAGCATATCTTAAACTTGACAGACCAAGGTTTTTACCAGGTGGTTGCATTTGATCATATTCCTTGTAATAGGTTTTCATCTCTAATTTTTTTGGGGTTGTATTTGACCAATTTGTTTCATTCAGTAGTTTACTATCATTATATGATTGTTTTATTGCAGATTTATGCATGTACTAGTTTCATTTATTTCACTTTTCAACATTTTATGGGTTGGGATATGTGTTTATGTGTGTCCAGGTAAATTAGGATAATGCCTACAATTTGTAAGATATGGACACTCGGCACTAGTCTATATCCACTATCCTATTAGAAATGGACTTGGGGGACTTCTGGTCTAGACCCTATTTGGCCAGGTCATGAAATAGTGGTATCTGAGAATTCAGTTCTATCATTGGATCGAAGTTTGTTAGATTGGTTTGGGGAAACAGTGATAAGTATTATGAGTTTGGATTTTAGGCTAGCGACTCTAGTGTGGTGTGCCGGATGATGTATCCATACACCAGGACTCTGTATGCCCGATTTTCAACTTGATACATGTATACATTGGTTTTAGGGAAAACAATGTTAGATGCATCATATAGGAATTGTTTAGGGGTTCCATGTCCTTCTTGAGTCATCTCCCTAGATATAATATTTTAATGTTTTTCATCTTGTTTATTTCAAGATGCCTCCATGAAGAAATCCATCCAGGATTCCACTATGTGATCATGATGACGATCTTAAGAGTGAAAAGGTTTCAATATAGGGGAATTAATTAGATATAGTACCTCTATGTTGTTTATGAGATATACTACTTCTTGTCGAGAAGTAGCTAGTGCTAAAATTATTAGTAAAGGATTCACACAAGATGAGTACACTTCATGGGTTCTAGAGTTAGTGGCCACCCAGTGTTTAGGGTGAGCTAGACCCCTATGTGGACAATGAATGGGTATAGGTTGTCACTTGAGTTTTTCTCTATGTGAGGATGGCTACAGATCAGATGGAGGTCATCGCTGGAAGTCTTATTCATCTCTATGTTGGTAAATGGTAGATTTTAGTGATATAGTCCCACAAAAATATAGTTTTATAATGGTAATACATCAAGCATATATTCAGGGAGGTGTTTTATCCTTAAATATTTCAACCAGTATAGATATAGGAGATTTTATATCTAATGTAGTGAATCATTACTATGGTAGAGTATTTAAAAAGGATTAATAATATCTCATGATGATCAACAAATATGGTGTGGGATCTGTTCTTCAGAGCATGTCCCTTTGAGCAGGGATTACTCAGGGATATAATTGATTTGATGGTATCTATATACAGTGACCCTTATGATATGGGTTATTAAGCATGACATGATGGGGGAGAACATCATGGATGAGAAGGCACTAATAGTGGGTGCTGGTAGTGGGAACCTAGGAGTTGAGACATCAGAAATAGGTATTCAATGATAGTCATAGGGATCTAGGTGTGCTAGATTCTTTAGGAGATGATACTATGACATAGGATCAATAGTTCAGGACTCTCATGGGGGCTCAAATATGCCATGGAATCAGTAGTGTTTCTCTTCTGATAGTCAAGGACATAATTCATGGGATTTTCCGATATGCCATATAGATGATAGACATACCATAGTGGAAACATCAAGGTAGAATAAAAAGTGCGATTGGAGTGTTCTATAGGGTGTGTGACCTAGAGGAGGAGCCAGTAGAGCATTAGGGTGGGGTCATAGGTTTGACTTAATACCACCAAAACCTTATTGTTTTCCATACCATGCACACTGAGTTGGTGGTCAATGATGAGGACAATGATAGGATATGGATGCCTATGACCCTAAGGCTCCGAGGATGATACAAGGTATGATTTATGTAATTTCTACCATATATATAGTATTTATAGACATAGGTGTGATTTTTTCCTTTATTTGCACTTTTTATTTAATATAATGAGATTCCAGTTCATCCTTTGGCTTGAACCTTTCACCTAGAGACTCTAATAGGAGGAGACTCAGCAATTGAAAACTTTTTTACAATAGTTTAATTTTGTGGATAAAGGTAAGAGTTTTTTATGGGATCTATTTGTAGTAGAGATGTGGCCTTATGATTTCATATTAGGTATGAACAAGCAACCCACAGTTAATTCCTATATTGAATGTCATAGGTGGAGGATGTATTGTGTCCATAGTGATGACCTGAAGTTTTTGTTTTTGGGTGAAAGGGAAATATTTATGGAGCAGTATGACCAGAAGAATAGAAGAGTTCAACTAATTACTCACTAATTGGGTAGCATAAATCATGGATTGGTTGATGTTATAAGCTACTAGTTCCCTATAGTTGTGGTATAGTCTGAGTAAGTCTTTCCTAAGGATGTGTGAGGCTTAAATCCCCACTGATTACTATAATTATGCATTAACTTACAACAAAGGATGACCTCAATATCTACACTAGAAAATTTGATGGCACCAACAGAGATTTGTGAGATGAGGGTTCATTTAGAGTACTTATAGTACAATGGATTTATTTGACCTCATACTTCCTATGGTTATCCCCGATGTTGTTCTCCAACAAGGCAGGTGGTAGTTTGGGGTTATGTGTGGATTATTGGTTCTTGAACTGTATGACCATGAAGAATTAATATCCACCACCAAGGACCAATGAAATATTTTATAAATTGATATGATCACAATGGTTTTCGAAGATTGACCTAATATTAGGCCATTCACCAACTATTAGTACAATATAAAGATATACTGATGATGATATTCAGATGTTTCTATGATCATTATGAGTATTTGGGGATGCATTTTTGCATGAAAAAGTCCATAGTAGTGTTCAGGGGGATCATGAACCAAATATTCAATCATTTCTTAGACCATTTTGGTGTTATATTTATTTATGATATCCTATTCCACTTGTTGTTAGATGAAGAGCACACGAGACACTTGAGGATTTTCCTAGAAAAACATCGATAGAAACATATTTATTCAAAACTCTTGAAGTTTTATTTGTGGATTTGAGAGGTCCACTTTCTTGTATGTTTCATCTTAGATGAATGATAGGTAGTATACTTGGTGACATTTAATGTAGTTCTAGCTTGGTAGCCACCGAAGAGTGTTAACTAGGTGTGGAGTTTCCTTATGTTGGTAGGGTACTATCAAAGGTGTGTACCCAATTTCTCCAAAGTGGTAGTACCCTTGAAATCATTGAACCCAAGGGGATTCATTTCACATGGATGGAAAGGTTCTAGCTATTATATCAAGAGTTTAGAGATATGATTATGTGCACTCTCATCTTGAGACTTCTATAGGGGGTGTCAAGTATGTATTTTTCAATGATGTAACAGGGACCAGGCAGATTCATAGGAAGGCAGTGATTTCTTATGGTTCACATTAGTTGATATCACATGAGAATAACTACATGACCCATGATCTTGTTTTATAAGTGGTAGTATTTATACTAAGGATATTGAGAAAATACCTCATGGGAGAGTAGTTTACATATATTCTTACCACATGATTCTCAAGTATATATTCTCTTAGAAGAATATTAACTGGAAGAAAAGGAGATGGCTAGAGTACCTCAAGGATTACGACATCAAGATTGTATATACTCATGTGAAGGAGGATATAGATTCATATTCTCTTAGTAGGAGATCCTTTTCTTAGTTTTTTCCATGGTTTTGGAGTAATTAGCCTGATTGCAGTTTCCCTTAGTAGACATGGATTGTACTTCATATCTAAATTTGATGGTTGCTGCCCCAATAATGTTATAGTCTGTTAGGGATTATCACTATAAAGATAATGAATGTGAGACCATACATACTCAGGTATCAAATAAACATGATCTGGATGGATATTCTGAAGGTGATATGAGATTTATATTCTTCCGCTTTGTCTGTACATCTAGTTGTGTAAAAGATATACCATGATCTGTGATGTTAGTTTTGGGGGCCAGGCGTAGATTTTTTTGTTTCATGGTTTATCTATCCGTTCCTAACTTCACAAAAAGTGAATGTTGATCCCCAGGTTCTAGTGGGTTTGGATTCACCGCTTGATGTGACATAGTTGAAGTTAAATGATATATCCATGTACTTTATGAAAATGTTACCACGTACTTCTAAGGGGCATAATACCATCTGGGTAATCATAAACCATATCACCAAGTCATCCCACTTCCTATATATTTTAGAGAAGATCTTAGTATTTAGAACGTGATGCTTGTATGTGCATGAAATAGGCTAACTAAATTGATTTACCTAGACGATACTTTCAGTCTGTGATGATCATTTCAGGTCATGATTATGGAGAGGACTACATGATACGTTTGGGATTCAGTTATGATTTATCATGGAATCTCAACCATAGTGCGATTTACAGAATTAGTGGACCAATTAGGTAATAGGGGATATGTTGTGGGATTTCTTTTTTATGTCTTCCCACCTTTTTATGACTTAACTATTCATTAATTGGTAGAAAAAAAGGATCTTTTAATGTTTAGTTTCTTAGAAATAATGTACACAATACATGAAAACATGAAGAATTATTATAAATACATTTGAAATATATCTTCAGGGATTATCCCTAAGATACTTTTACTATATCTCATATCATGGGGACATACAACAAAGGAAAATGGGGACCATGAATCCGAGTAAGGGAATAAGAAAATGAAACAGATAGAATGTGGTCAGGAGATATATCAAAAAGAAAAAGAGGCATAATAATAAATCATGAAGTGGAGACATTAAATAAAATTTAGATCATGAATCATAATGTGGAAATATGGCCACAACATTTAACTGATACATTCATAAGCATATCACCAAGTTTTATGACCAAGGTTTCATAAATGAAAATAACTGAGTTTGATCACCAAGGTATCATAAAACATGTCATCTCTAGAGATTAAATTATTTACCTAATGAATTGGAGTGTTATATGGGTCTGCCCTTCATATGTATTAATTAATATGATCTATATTTATTATAATAAATCATTTCATTAGAAACCCATAGAGAATAAATATTGGGTTTCTAATCAAAATCATGGAATACAAAAGTTCTTAAATTCATGATCATTAAATCATCTTTAAACCATGAAAAGAAGTATGATATTCATATATATAAATCCCTTAATATTTTTGTTTGTTTTTGTATTTTTAAATAACCATTGAAAATAAAATATGATTGGGTATTCAGATAAAAAGAAAAATATAATTTCTTAAGTAATTGAGTGAAATTGGAGAAATAAATTCAGAAGCACGATAGGTGTAAAATATTGTTGTAGAATAGGGTATAATTAGAGGGCAGAAGGGTCTCCCATTCATAAAATACACTTAATATAGTAATGGGATAACATAATGTGGAAAAAGGAACTAAATTTGGAAATTATAAGACACACCAAATGAAAATGGAACATGAATGGAAAAGAGAAGTGAATATTTCTCTTACCTTTAAGAGCTACACCAAAAAATAATTTGGAATGGAACGTTAGGGGATTGGGGACACCTTTGGGGGACTTCATGGGAGGACTAATCACTTGAAATTCATGTAGGATGGATTGGGAGTGAATGTAAATGGAGAAATGTGTGGGTATTAATTAAAATATCTGAGGAATTGTTTAATAATATATAAATATAGGTCTTAGAAAACTAGGTTATAGTATATGAAAATCCATTAGCTTACCAATGATTTTTTTTCATGATTTATAAATTTGGTTCAAATTTATGTCATTTTATCTAACAGAATAGAAAACCATTTTCTAATATTTCTTTTGGCATGGAAAAGTAAATATTCCACACAGAAATGTTTTTTAAAATAAAATTTTTCTTTTTAGACATTTAAAAGACACTTATAGTTTGAGAAATGGATTAAATATAATATAAAACTTAATATTAATAAAATAACATGATTTATTTTGTGGAATGTATTTAATTAATTATTACAACATGATGACATAAATATGACGTCAAAAAATATACTATAAACCCAAAACTGTATTTCTACTAATCATAAAAAAATAATGTATTTTAGAAAAACCTCATAAATTAAACCTAACCTAATTTCTATGTTCTGATTTCAAATATAATTTATATTTTTCTATAATAATTCTATAACTATTACTGTTTTTACTTTTAAATATAAAAAATATTTTTTTATTTAAAAATAGAAGTTTTTAAGGCAAAATATTGTTTCTAAAACTTATATAAAATTTCTTATTCCATTATAAAATTAATTTATCATTTATATTTTGACAAGATTATTTTAAAATAATATTTTATTAAAAAAATATTATCTAGAATACCTTAATTTATTATAAAAAATTATATGTTTTCAAGAAAAATAAAAATATGTTTTACTTGCGTCCAAAAATCAAATTATCAAATTCATGTCCGTTAAAAATAAGTTTTATTAATAAAAACAATTTTTAAGAGGAATTTATGGAATAAAATTTTTTACTTATAGAAATGATATTACAATTTATGCAACTATGGTCTAGACACATAACCCTTTATTATACCTGTATAAGCCCTAAGGATAATGTGTGTGGTGGTGGTAGTTTCATTGGGTGGCTCAGCTAACATAGACTGAGTATCAATCTCCCCTGATAAGAAATTATCTCATAGACAATTTCATTGGAGATTAAATTATTGAATCCCATATTGGTATTGATCAAGGGAGAACCCCACTAATGATACCACCCTCCCATATTAAAAAAATGCGCTTTAAAAAGGTAGAATTTAATCTGTGAGGCCACCGATTATCGATTGAATATCATTTATCCTTTATAATTAATACTTTTAAAAACTAATTATAATAATAAAATTATCAACCAAGGTTATCTTTTCTGATTTTCATGGTGACCAATGGTCATATTGACCAATTTTCATATAATGGTAGAATATCTATTAATACTACTTCATTCTTCAATCAAAATTCACTACATTTTCTCTTAAGTTAATATTTTCATTTTATTAATATGTTGATTGGTTTAATAATATTTTGTTCTATTTCACTAGCATTTCCATCGAAGGCTATGATTTTAGTAGATTTTGGTGATTCATATGCTCCCATTTTAGCTATTCTATTTTATATTTTTTGTCCAGTTGTAAGGTTAATTGGTTTCACATCTAACTAATGTAATGATCATTGTTATAGAGATAAAAAAATCTGGATTCTCTTTATTATTTACATTTTTATATTATATAACATATAAAAACAATTTATTCAGGAAACATATATCATTTAAAAATGTTTGGGTCGTTACATTCTCCCCCTTCATAAATTTCATCCCTAAAATTTCGACTCATTCTCTCGGTTGAGAAAATTTGAGGGTACTTAGGCCTTATTTAATCTTTTAGTTCCCTTTAAGCTTATTCAAATTTATGTTCCATCCACAACACTTTTATGAGGTGTTTAATCTTGTATCATAGATCCTTCTCATGATAGTCAAAGGTCGCCACCAGTTTCTCCTCATATGAGAGGCCATGTACTTGTTGTACCATCTTTGGACTCAGTACATGTGATGGATCAAGTATTTACTTCTTTAAGAGAGATACATTGATTAAATCATGAAATGGATCGAAATTTGGTGAAAGTTGTAGTTGATAATCCAGTGCTCCTCTGCGATCAAGGATCTCAAAGGGGCCAATATACCTAGTTATAAGATTCTATTTCATTCAAAATCACATTACTCTCTTACATGGTGATATATGAAGGAAAACATTGACACCAAAATTTAACTTTACGTACCATTGATGGTTATCATTATAGATGATCAGGTGACTGTATGAATCCATTATATGTTGTTGGATGAAATGAATCTTTTCTGTTATCTCTTTCCTATGATTAGGCCCAAGAATTTTCCTCTCACCAACTTCATACCAATTAGTAGAAAATCTACATCACTTACCATATAGAGATTGATGTGGTTCTATTTGAATACATGGATTATTGTTTTGTATGGAAACTCAACTAATGGGAGGGGTTGATCACATCCACCATTAAATTCCATGGAGCATGTTCCCAATATATACTCAAGTTTCTGAATATTCCTTTCATATTGGAAATATTTTTTGGGGTTATCTAACGTACTAAAATTCAATTCCGTAATTAGAACATGTGTAAGAATACTCCAGAATTTATATGTGAAACTTGAATCATGGTAAAAAATGATAGAAAGTGGAACCCCATGAAACCACACATCTTCTGTTATGTATATCATGCAAAGTTTCTTAAGATATAAATCTTCTTGAATATAGATGAAATGGGTAGTATTGGAGAGTAAATCCACTATAACCTTTATCACATTGTTTCCTTTGGATGTTCTCAGGAGACTAGTGATGAAATACATTGTGATATTATATACCTCCCATGTAGTTATGGTAGTGGTATCAATACCTCTTTAGAATTTTGTGGATTTTCATTCACATTATGGAACACCAAGAACTTGAAGTGTAGTCTGACGTATCTATTTTCATACTATCCCACCAATAGTGATCATGACGGTCCCTATAAATTTTATTGATTTAAATATGTAAAGTGAATTTAGTGATATGAGATTCCTCCATCAGATTATTCTTTATCATCAGGATATATGGCACACATATCCTTGTATAAAATTTCAATACACATTATTGATGAATTTTGAACTCAGGAAACTTCCCATTCTTTAGAGCCTCTAAAATCCTTTGTAATAAAAGATATTAACTTTGACCATTCTTGATCTTCTCAAGTATTGATGGTTGATAAATCATTTGGTATAGGGATGATGATGTACTTTCCCTTACAATTACCATGTCTAATTTTATGAGGTCCTTGATCAGTGGATCTCCTTGAATCCTCATCATTTCCAGCATAATTGGGTATTTTCTACTAAATGCGTAAGGAAATTTGTTTGCATTTTTTGGGGTGATAAGTAATTAAATATTCAGTCTTTAAGAATTTCTTGTTATCTCCTTTTTCTCATGTTCAATTACTTTGGCATGAAGATATACTTCAAATATTGGTAGTCTGTGTATATATCACATTTCACTCTATAATGATAGTACCTCCAAATTTTCAGATAAAAAAATTACAGATAATTCTAGTTCATACAGAGGATAATTATTCTCATGAGGATTTAACTATCGAGATGAATAAATAGTCACCTTGTCATTTTTCATGAGGATTCACCCAATCCATTTAATATATGCACCACTATAAATAATGGATTATTTTTAGACACAAGTTATAGTAAACATAAATGTTGTAACTAATGTCTTCTTCAGTTCTTCAACCTTTCTTCACACTCCTTGGTCGAGAAGAACAAATTACACTTTCTATTTTACCTGGTTAGTTCATTACAAAGTCATCAACTGTTTTTAAAAACCTTATAAAATACCGTAATAAACCATGGAAAATACAAATATTAGTTACCATTTTAGGATTAGTAAATTCCTCTAAAATCATTTTCTTCGTAGGGTCATATGAGATTCCTTCATTTGTTATTATTTTCCCCAAGAGTGCAAATTATTGTAACAAAAAATCATATTTTCTGAATTTTACAAATATTCTATCCTTCTTTAGACATCCAAATATAACACTAAGATGATCCTAATGATCCTCACAACTTTCATAATATATCATAATGTCATTAATAAAAACTACCAAAAATTTATCAAGATACTCCTTAAATATTTTATTCATTAAATCCATAAAGATAGAAGGTGAATTTGTCAAGCCTAAGGGAATAGGAACCCATATTTTTCCTATATCTTTTATAAGGTATTATTTTCAATATCTTATTTCTTCACCATTAATTTATTATTTCGAGATCAGAGGTTAATCTTGGAGAATAATTGAGACCCACAGAGTTGGGAAAATAAATCATCCATATTTGGGAGTGTGTAATTTTTCTTTAATATGATCCCATTATGTTCTAAATAATCAATTCATATCCACATTGATCCATTCTTATTCATCACAAATAGAGTTGGTTCTTCCCAAGGAGAAACACTTTTAAGATAAATCCCTTCTCCAAAATTTCTTGAAGTTGTTTATTTAATTCCTTTAACTCCGTATTTTCCATTATTTATGGGGTCTTTGATATCAACCTAGATCTAGGTATTAGATCAATATATAAACATAACTCTCTTTATGGGGGAGGTCTAGGTAACTCATCATTAAATATGTCAATGTTTTCCATAAGGATGTTGTCATTACCTATCATAATACTTTCTTTTACTTCTCCCTCTTAATTGGTAAACTCCATAAAGAAGGATATGATAGTTTCCTCTAGACTAATCTCATTTCAGGATACCCCTCCATTGATAATGAGTATATGTTTTTCATTCAAGACTACTAATGTTTCCATAGTTCTTTAATTGATATTATTAGTATACATTGAGATTTAGTCCATCCCATGTACAATGTCAAATTCAACCATGTGAATGAATAATAGATTTGCAATGAGATTGTACTCAATAAATTTAATACAAGGATATATATACACTATTTATTATCAGATAATTCTATTAAGAGTATTATCTAGCAGCTATACTTCTATAATATTAGGGATTTATTCTATATTCTGTTCAAATTTTGATGAATTAAATGAATGTGTAGGAGAAAAATAAAAAAACATTGTTTCAAGGATTGAGAAAAAACCAGTATGCCTACCACCACATCATTTAGAGCCTCTAAATAATCCATTGTGATATAAAAATCTAAACTCTTCTCTCTTAGACTATATTACGTATTATGATGGTTTCCCTCCATTACCATCTTATTTGGACATTGATCGGATAAGTTCCCATGTTTTCTATACTTAATGAATTGAACTTAAAATTGGGTCTTCACCTTCTCCCTTTTTTTAGTGTTGATAAGTTAAGGATTTACCTCACTATGATAGTCTCAAGCTTTATAAAAATCACATATTCACTCGTATAACATTCTTTTCCCAAGTCAGTAGATCCCCTAATTCTTTTTCCAATATTTTTTCATGTGGGAATTTTCACTTTCATTCATCCTCTTCCGTAATATAAATTATTCCCTCAGTTTGGATCCATTTCCCTATTATTTTCATTCAATATATATGGCCAATGTGTTTCTAAAAAAATACAATCAAACCATTATATCACTCTACAATATCTCCCCATAGTTCTCAAATTCTCATTTTTCAATATTCTTCAATATATGGGGTTTTAGTCCATCAAAGAATCGATCAAATTTCCCCTTAGAATCCATTAAAAAACTAGAGGTTTGTCAAGAACTTTTTGTGAAGTTAAACTCAATGATTCCCACAAATTCATATTCCTTTTTCGGAGATCTAGACATTTATTCTCCATTTTCATTCACAAAAAAATGGGGAAATATTAATTAAAAAATATTCCCCTAAACTCTTCACAATCCATAGCATCGATATATCTTATTGTCTTTATGTTTTAGTTGGTTTCTACCACTGATCAACTTCCCCTTTAAATAGGTATACCTCTAGGGTGTGTTTCTCTATGTCTAAACAATTAAGTAGAGAAAAGATATTTTCTATATATCTAATCCTCTATTAAGAAATAAATGGGTTGGTAGTTCCACTGAAAGAAAGTGGATGTTGACACATGAAGGACTCAATGGAAATTTTTTCCCTTTGTGGTGAATCTAATCTCTCGACTTGATTCCACATATTGTTCATCACTCAAGTTATTTGATTAATCATCCTCATGAATTTTTAGATTCAATCTTCCATTGGAACGGTCATCAGTGCGTCCTCTATTGCACTCATCATTTACATAGTTCTTCCCATTTCCATCCATTTTTCTAAAATAAGAAAAACATAGTGAGAAACATGTTACTTTTATGAATATTATATTCCTAATGGTATTTTACATCTTAAAAACTCATACATATATATTTTATTAATCTCCTCTAATAACAATCACATTTTCAATATATCCTTCATAATGGCTCATTAGAATCCTGTGATTAAGAAATCAAATCTCTCAGGATTATCAAACCAGGTGTGTAGCAAGGCCCATTATCATGAACCATTTAACATTCAATTATAGATCAAATAGCAGTCTTTAGTTATTACCCCTAGGTACATCTATACTAGACACACATACACTTATAATATCCATAAAGCGATGTATTTTTTGGAAACAACTTATTTATTACTTACCAAAATATCAGGATGATTTCCTATATTTATACTTTCCCCTATAGTTATTAAACATTTTTTATGTCTTAATTTAAACAAAATACAAAATACTCTATCTATACCAGCTATTTCATCATGATTTTTTTGAAAAACTTTTCATTACATGGTACAAATAGAGGATCTTTAAAAGTTCAGTTTCTTAAAAATAATGTACATAATACATGAAAACATAAAAAATTACTCTAAATCAGTTTTAAATAAGTATTCAGGCATACACCCAAAGTTAATTCTATTACATATCTTATCCTGTGTAGAAACATCAAAGGAAGGGGGTGAGTAGGAATCGTAGTCAGGGAATAAGAAAGGGAGACAAAAATATATAACCATGAGACATATCTTTATGAATATGATTAATATAAATAAGGATTAAAAAATAGGAATAAAATAATAATTATAACATCAACAATAACATGGAAATAGGGCTTTAACATTTAAATTAGACATTCAAATTGTTATTACAAAGGTTTATCACTAAGGTGTTGTAAATGAAAATTACAAATGTTGATCACCAAGGTATTGTAAAACATGTCATATCTTGAGATTAAGTTATTTACCTAAGGAATTGATGAAATATAAGGGCGAACCACTCATATGTACTAATTAATGTGATCCACCTAGATCAAAATAAATCATTCCAGTAATAACCCATGTGGAATAATAAAATGGGACTCTTATCAAAATCATGTCATAGAAAAGTTATTAAATACATTATCATTACATCATTTTTAACACATGAAAAGAAATTACAGTTTCATATATGTAAATCCATTTATCAATAATTCATTTTTAGATATTTTTAATACTAATTTAATGGAAAATAAGTTTTGTTATTCAGATAAAAATGAAAAGATAATTTTCCATGTAAAAGAGAGAAATTCGGGAAATAAATTTGGCAGCATGAAGGGTGTAAAACATGGTTTTATAAAAGGGTAAAATAAGATTGGGTAAGGGTATCCCATTCATTAAAGGATCATTTAATAGTAATGGTATAAGTTAAAGTTGAAAAATTAACTTATTTTCATAATTATAATACATACCACATGAAAAGGGAACTTGAATGGAAAAAGAGAAGTGAAGATTTACCTTACCATGAAGCATTATTACATGATATTGAGGGATGGAAACTTGAGGGAATTAGTACACCTTGGGGGGACTACATGGGTGAAAAAAACACAAAATCATGGTTTATGGATTGGGTGTAAAAGTAAATGGATAAATGATTTGGTATTTATAGAAAAAGTGGATGAAATGTTTAAAAATTTCCAAATACAGGTCTTGAAAATCTAGGTTGTGGATAATGTAAAGTCATTAGCTTATCCGTTGTTTTTTTGTCATGGTTTTGGAAATTTGGGTAAAAAAATATAATAATTTAATCCAACTTAACCATGAACCATTTTAATCTCTATTTTTGAATAAAAAATTAATGATTTTATAACGTAATGGTTTTAAAAATCAAATTTTCCTTTTTAGACGTTGGAAGGACACATATAGTTATAGAAATTTATTGAATCTATTAAAATACTCAGTATTTATAGAATAACATGATTAAGGTCATGTATTATGATTTATCAATTATTACATCAATATGAAACAAATATGATGTCCTAAAATATCTGAAAACCCAAAAATAATTTTTTTAATGTTCATTAAAAATAAAGTATTTTTGAAATGACTCATAAAATCACCATAACATAATTTCAATGTATTGATTTCAAATATAATGATTATTTTTCTATAATAATTATCTTAATATGAAAAATGTTACTTGTAAATATAAAATACCTTATTTATTTAAAAATAGCAGTTTTTATGGCACAATCTAATTTATGAAATTTATAAAAATATTCCTTGGACATTATAAAATTATTTTATCATTAATATTTTGATAAGTGTGTTTGAAAGTACTGTTTGATTAAAAAATATTATTTTAATACCTAATTTTTTTATAAAAGTGTATATTTTCTATAAAAATACACTTATGTTTATCAAATTATGAAATTAATATCAGTTAAACAGATATATAATAAAGAAAAAACTATAATGTTGAATTTATGGAATAAATATTTTACTTATACAAAGGAATTAACAATTTATGAAACTAGTGTCTAGACACAGAACCCCTTATTACACTAGCATAATTCCTAAGGGTAAGGTGTGAAATGTTGGAAGTTTTGTGGGGTGGCTCGACTAACATCTACCGAGTGGTAATATACACTAACATGAACTTATCTTGAAGGATATTTCATTCTTTCTTCACCTACTGATGCTCAACTTGTGCTTGGTCAAGGGAGAACCCTTGTGAGGACACCTCACTCTTATGTTCTGATAAATGGGATTCAAACAATACGACTCTACTAGTTAGGGCCATGGATTTTCCATTCTATATCAAGTATCCTTTTTCATTAATACTTATAAATACTGATTGTAATATTATAACTATAAAACTGGGGTATAGTTTCTGATGGTCATATTGAAGAATGGTCATATTGGCCAATGGTTATATAATGGTCAAACACATATGCATACCACTTCATTATTTCACTGAAAAATCTATACACTTTCTCTTATTATTATATTTTCATTTCCAAAAGATATTGATTGGTTTAATAATATTTTTTTATATCCATTCAATTTATTTTTGGAACAATGATTCTCTTAGACCGACGTGGTCCATAATTTCCTATTATTGATGTTCTATTTTTTATTATATCTAGTTATAATGTTTGGGATTTTAATTGGTTTCATATTTGACTAATGTAATGATCATTTTTAAAGAGATAAAATATTTATGGGTTATCATTATTATTATTTATATGATAATATATAGTAAGTGAATAAATATTATTCAGGAAATAAATATCATTTAAAAAGAATGTTTTGTTAAAATATTGGACTTTGGTCATAGTTGGGAGGGCCATCTACTCTTGTTGAAGTTGTCATACTGAAATTGCTACCATTCCACCATTGGTATGGAACCATTAGAGGTCATGTATGGTTGACCGTGTAGGTCAATGAATTTTTAGACTGATCCAGGTGAGTCAAAACTCATGGGTCTAGAGTTGGTACGAACGATTAGAGAGATGGAGTAAATTATCCAGGATCAGATGAGGACTACACCGAACCGTCATATGTCTTATGCGGATTGATGATGGATATCTCTGGAGTTCAAGGAGGGATAACTTTTCTTCCCTAGGTTATCATACAAACATGGATTATATAGATATGTATGGGGTGGAATGTTATCTCCAAGATTTGATTTCCCTTTTTAGATACTGCATAGAGTTTATGTGGTGGAAAAACCCTTAGATCTACCACCGCAGTTGGACTAGGTACACGACATCTTCAATGCATCGCAACTAAGGTGGTATGTATTCCACCCATTATATGTTATCAATTGGGGAGCGTTGGACATCAAGGATGGAGATACCTTTTCTAAGTACCCAATAGAGACTGAGTATATATAGGAGAGGATACTTTGTGGGAAATCAATTCCACTAGTGTATATAATGTTCTTACATGAGAATGTTTATGAGGAAGCCTTAGAGAGGGACACCCAGATATCATACTAGTATGATCATTTATTGAGTAGTGTTTTCTCAATTTGGGATGAAAATCCCTCAGTTGGGAAGAATTTAATGACTCTTATTTTCCATGTATTAATCTAGGATATTATATATAATATTTTTGGTGCTAGGAGCTATGATTTAATGATATTTGAAGGATTGGTGTGCCCAGAATTAAATTTTGAGAAATATTTAACATATTAATATCACATGAATAAAGCTTTCCTAAAAAATTGGAATAATTCCTACACTAGGTGGTTCAGATCAGAAATATAAGGGAATCATTAAGTTAAAAATGAGAGTTTTATACAAGAAATGATATAAATTTGGAGTGTGTCAGGTGTTTGGGTTGAGAGCACTCTTAGGAATATGTTTAAATAAAGTAATTGATTAAATTTATTTATTTATTTAATTTTACCATGACCTTATTTGTTTTTTTATTAGTATTATTTTTTGATAAATTTAAAGGGTTATCCATACAACCCTTCAAATCAAGAGCATCCATTTGAGAGCATTGGAGGAGCATTTGTGGGAAAATGAAAACTAGATTCTTGATTGCTGATTTGTGAGAAATGAAACATGTGGATATATCAAAAAAATGTTTATGGGACTATTTATAGTCAATGATCGATCAAAACAGTAGGCAGGATGTTTGATTTGTGTAATTTCATCTTTTTCTTTTATCCCAGTAAAATGAAGATCAATACAATGAATAAGAATTGATTCATGCATCAATGATAGCTTTAACAGATGAATTTATATTTGTTTTTGATTTTTATCACTCTCCATTCATTTAAATATCCAAAAATGGATCAAGTATGAATATAGGTTGTAGTTCATTACTCACATATTATTGCTCAAGGATTTCTCCCCCATTTCTTCTCACGTTCACAATAGAAAATTTATTTGGATGATACTTCAAAGAATACCATATATTTGATTATTGTGTGACCTTTATTCACTACAAAATATCGATACTATGGGTGGGATTCATGATCGAGGGTGAGATCAAGGTTCTATGAAGATCGTAGTCAGATCAGAATTGGTTTTCAGTGTTCATTCATCTCAGATTTTATGGTGTGTCTATGGACAGTGCATCTGGATGTTTTTTACGTAGATTAAAAGTCTATAATCCCAATATCCGGTTATGGGAGTGATAGAGGACACTAGATATATGGTATCTAGCATGGGAGATGATTATGGCATCATACATGGATGATGTAGAGGTAGTGCCAGAATGTTCTAAAAAATACTAGGTTACAAATCTTTTAATCTCACATTAATCACTATGTGGGACCCCCTAGCTATGATGTTTGGGTTTTCACATAGAGATATATATCACATGTCATCTAAAACTTTCACACATCATGTGACACAACCTCAGAAACTCAAAATGTAACTTAGAGGTTACACAAGAATATGCAAGCCGAAGTACATGGGAAAGACTAGAGTACTTGCACACATCCAGTTTACATGGACACAATAAAAAAAGATTGGCATAGTTCCATAAAGTCTCTATAAACTATGAAATTTTAAAATATTCCGTGCATATAGAGATTCACATGTCATTTGAGGAATCACCGGATGGGAAGACCGGTTGTTTTATGGACATGTCATGTTCCCAAATGTACATACCATGTACCCCATTTGAGGCATTTTAGAGCCATTCATTTAATCATTATACTATTAGTATCAATTTAGTGTGGTCCCTTTTTATATCCCATTGAGAGTATTTTGATTCATTATGCCCACATATCTATCTTATGATCCCCTATAGTGGATAAGTATTAGATAGAGTTCATGGTGTCCCTCTGTGAGGCGATAGAGTAATACTCTATCATTTTATACCCAATGTGGGGTTTGTGGAATCGTTATTTCCTCCTTTATTGGTGAATTGATATTCCATATAGCATGTTGTTTTAGTAGGGTTCATAGTATCAATGGAGTATGATCCCATATATAGAGGGTTGATCCAAATTCAGTTTTTGGGGTCCCTTAGATGTCCTCAGTGTAATCCTCTATCTGATTATTGGGTATTTTGAGACAAGTGTGCTTGCTTAGGTGGGGTATAATGAACATTAACTATTGGATGAGTGTATCAAATGATATAATTTCTAGTGGATTAGATTCTACCAGAATGATCATTTCTTTGAGTAAAATCTTTTTGATGGCAGTTTGGTTGTTGGACAACGACGATACAGTGTCTTTGAAGAGTATATCTGGGTTTTCATTGTTATGAATTTATTAAAATATTATTTCTATGGTCTTAATATTATTTTTTCTATATGATTAGTGTTTTTGGGGTTCCCTTCTTGGTATTATTATACTCACCACTTCATGAGATCTCCTCACATATGTTATCTCTTATGTAGATGATGACCTATTTGATGGTGTCTTGGGATAATGGATAGCTGGTGGAGTATAACTTGATCTTTCCATATGTAGGTTTTTTCTAGGTTTTCCTATTTGATCTTCGTCATCTCCCTTAAAGAGGGTTGGAATCTCTTAATTTTTGTTAGGCTTGTATTTGGTTGTAATTATCATTTACAATACTTTTATATCATATTATGATTATGAGATCATAGATATATTCATTAATTGGTTTTATTTTTTTCATTTCATTATTGTCTAGGCTTGGAGATGTCTGTGTGTTTGTACAGTTACATTAGGCTAATGCTTCTCATTTGTATGATATGTCTACTCAGAACAGGTCCACATGCATTTACCTATTTGAGGATATCTTGGGGTATTCATTTTCAGGGCCCCTTTGGTAAGGTGTTTTGACATATATGGATTTTATAAAAAATATATTATAGTACACCTTAATTTGAAATAAAAATTATTCAAAAACGATATGGTAAATTAAATAATTACCTCATTGGTAAAATTTAAATTAAAACCTCATGATAGAATAAATGTGAAATGAATATTTAATCATCATGAATAAATTTGTATTTATATTAAATATATCATATGGGAATTATATACATAACATAATTTATAATAGTTTAATCATAAAATATATCCCTTAGTGTAGTGTAAATTGAAACAAAATCCCTTAACTCATATATCACTTTATCTAAACATGATTTAAGATAAATATAATTGTTTTAACATGTAAATAATTTATAATTTATCCATATTAATATTTATAATATCATATATGATCCTCTTATATCATTTTATCACCCATTTTTCATGAAATTTTATTATTACCATTGTCTCGGTTGTTAGCTACTTCATTTTCTCATACATTTTTTATCCTTGAAGATATAATTATTATGATTGTGATATGTTTAAAAAATCTCTTGAATTATAATAATTTTATAAATATCATATTTATTCATTATATTTTTTTTAAATTATTCGATGAATTTGGACATGGAAAATGAATCACGTCATTTGGTGGAGATAGTAGGTCATTCATATACATGATTGATGTATTCGTATTATTAATGGGTGAAATGGTGAGGAGGTTTATGATATGTTAATTCTAAAAAATAAATATTATTTCTTAATTATAATATATATTCATCAGTTCCATCATTAGGATATAACACGTAATTCGGTGATGTAAAAAAAATTACATTGGTTCGTAAGGCGGTAGTCCTCCTTACACACAAGAACTGTTTTTGTGTCCCATTTGATCGAGAAGGATATTGATAAAAATTATTCAGTCAACATAATAAAATATTAGTGTATTATATATATTGGTTTTCTTATATTTTAATTTTTATCAAATAATTAGAGGTGGTAAAATAAGAAGTAAACAAGAAATAGCTTGGTGAAGATGATTACCTTCACTTGGAAAAATTACACTAGATCTCTTATTAAGAACACTAGAGTTGGTATTTTGGGAATTAAGATAGATCTATAACATGTTTTACGATGTAGGGGAGATATTTTTCAGTGTTTTTATGTTCTAAATGGATCAATAGTTATGATTAAGTGAGGGTATGATGTGCTCTTTTATAATTGAGGTGAGTGGGACACATGTAATTTTTCAATGTTTTAAATTTATATCATGTCAAATTATAAGAAAAATAGCTTCAAAATTTATAATACTTTCATTTTAAAAGTTAATGGTCTAAATCTAAAAAACCAATTGTTTTTTAAAAATTTTCCCATTTAACCCTTATATTTTTAGTTTAACCCATGGTAAACCTATTTTAGCTTTAACTAGGATGACAAATTTTCACTATTTTTTACTATTTATTATGAACAAAATGAATGTGGACTCACATAAAAAGTTGTATTTTTATTTGAAATTATCTTATATAGTTTATGACATTCAATTAATATAATTTGATGAATATGATTTAAATATAATCCCAAAAAACATTTTGAAAACTGATTTTCCAATAAATGCATTTTCAAGCCTAAGATGATATTACATTAACTACATGACTAGTAACCATAATTTTACAAATTTATTTTCATATAGTTATATATATAATATAAAAACATCATTTATAATATTCATCATTAGAGATTATTTTAGTTAATTAAAAATGAAAACCATTATATATTTGAAAACGGTTTTCTGAAAAATATTCCTCATAACTTCAAATGATCCTCTCTTTATTTACTACAAATTAATAGTCACTACGCAAAATTTTAAAACTATTATAAATAAAATAATTATTAGAGAAATAATAAATTTTTAATTATAAAAAAAACCTATTTATATGGGAAAATTATGAAAACACATTTTAGGATTATTTTAACATTTTATGATCAGAATCAAAACTCATCATATCAATTTAGAAATTTTGTGCCATGTAATATTAAAATTTTCATTTTATTATAAATCAATTAACATAGAATTATCAGATGCTATAATATAAGCTTTGGTGTAACATTATTCCCTCTTACAAACTTTCTTTCTTCGAAACATTCAGGGATATTAGATTCAAAAAAAATTATTTTAGTTCTTCTTAATAGAAACCTCTGGTTCCGCTTTTTAAAATCTGGCATGTACTTCATAAAAAATGATATATGAAACACATCAAGTAATTTATAGAGGATTAGTGGCATTTCCAAATGGTAAGACAAAAATAAAATTATTTTTCGAATTTAAATATTTGTTTTATACCTGGGATCTATTCTCTTTTTCTTACGAAACCTAATAACACCCTTTAATAGAGACACTTTTATAAAAAATATTCTTCCCCTTGAAATTCCACATCTCCCTTCAGTTTACAAAATAAATATTTTTTTTGATTTTAGATTCTATAATATGAGTCGAAAGAGTTTAAATTTCATCATTGTATCCTCAACAAATCTTAATTGTAAAATATTCATTTCATGAAATTTATCCCAATATGTTGATGTGTGAAATATCTTTACATATAATTATTTATACAATGCAATTCAATAATGTGTATGGAAGTTGTTGTTATATGAAAAATTTATCAAAGTTAAATATTTATTCCACATAATTTTAATTTTAAGTGAGTAGGACATCAAAATTTATTACCATTTTTGAATCGTCCTTTCATACTTCTAATCAGTTTGAGGATGATAGGCGGTGTTCAAATGGAGCTCCGTTTTAATAACCATATAAAGTAATCATAGTAATTTTGATATAAATCATTGATCATGATCTGAAACAATTTAAAAAGGATCTACATTAAGTCTTGTAATGTAATTAATATAGATATGGTTAATACAATGAAGAGGTAAATCTTCTCTTATAGTGAGGAAATTTTCAGATTTGGTGAGGCTATCAACAATAAACCATATTGTATCATTCATTTTAGGATTATTTGGTAATACCATTAAAAAGACTATAGTAATTTCATCCCATTTCCAAATAGTAATATATACATATATATATATATCTCTGTGTGTGTGTTCTGTTAATCCTCAAGGATGTTATCTATCATGCCTAAATAGTTGGAAAACCAAGCATCTTGATACATAATCAGTAATTACCCACTACATATTATCCTACAAAAACTGTTCCCTTAAGTCCCTATATATATTCTTACTACCACGGTGTAGATAGAAATTATAGATATCTACATCATCCTATAATTAAATTTCATTAATTGGTGTATATTGAACACAAAGCCTCTTCTTAAATTTTAGTGTTGCATCTTCATATATATATATATTTTCAAATTTATATCCATCATGAAATTAATTTTCTTTTTAAAATTCTCATCATCCAGTAGAGAAATTTCAATATTCTCCAGGAAATATTGTTTGGGAAAGAATTTTAAAAGTGGCGATGTCTCCCATTTCTTATGAATCCTCATGTCCATATTTAATATATCCATGAACATAAGATCCTTATAAATTAATATATATATTTTTTCTGAATTATCTGATATTTCATGGTCAAATATTATTATACCTTATTTTTCATTACTTGGTTGTAGTGTATTGAGTAATAATATTCCGTGAGTAGATCAATCAATCACTTTTAACTCACATTAAGTAATTTAGTTGATTATATGTATATCAAACTTTTATGATTTATGTATATCTAACATCTTTCACAATAGATAAAATGTCTTCATATCTTCAAAGAAAATATTACAGTTACTAACTCAATATCATGAGATAAATAAATTTATTCATGGTCATTTAACAGTATTAATATATAAGAAATAACATTATCATTCTATATAAGGAAACAACCATGTCCCATATTTAATTCATCACAACCATGTCCCTTATTTAATTCATACATTGGAATATTCTTAGGGTTCTCAGTAATGTTATATAATATAATCACAAAAAATAAACCCTTATTTGATACCAACTATAGTGACCAAAGAAAAATGACAACAATTATATCATTATTTTATATTAACAATTCTTCCATCTAATAAGCATTCACAAAAATTAGGGAATCGATGATTCATTGGATTTGGAGATTATTTAAATAAACAATTTATTTTACAATAATCATTAGAATATATTCATAAATTTCAACTCTATACACCCTTTTAGAAATATCACATGTAATACCCATATTCAAATACTGGGGGATGAAAACAAAAATTATTTGACTTCAAATTCTCAGTAAATGAAATCATATCAACTAGCCGTAATTTTTAGATCATAATCATGATCAAAAATAAGAATAAGGTTAAATTATCTAATAAAAACATTGTGTAATACTAAGTGAAAATCATAAAACATGATGGAGAATTAAGGATCATGATATAAGAACATAAGAATAAATAATTGTGATCAAAATTATTTCTTAGAAGTATATATCGATAATAAAATATCATGAAATAATTTCTTAAAAATGTGGAATATGAATAAAAATGGAACCTCAAAAATGTTTTACAAATATTAGAAAAGTAATCATTTTAGAGAAGTGGTAAAAAATAAGAAAAGGAAATCATTTCAGATTTGAGATGAAATTATTGCCTTATTCTCATTACTTAGTGGACTTGGAAACCCTAAATAATTTCTATAACAGAGTGAGAATTCCATACGAGAGTTCCATAGTTATCTCAAAAGACATATGAACATGACCAATGAATTGAATTGAAATATAGGACCCCATTCATCATCATAGATATATAGGAGTGACACTAAAAATAAGATCATTCATTTTATCATAATATATATATTGGAGAAAATTCATTCATTAATTTTATATGTGGTATCAAATAAAATTAATTTCCAAAAAAAATGATCAATTGATTTCAAAAACCTAATCACACAAATGATTATTTAAAAATAGACTACATAGGCTGATATGTGGAATACTACATCACTGAAAACACATTTCTAAATAACATCGTAAAAATATTTGATGTTTGAGTTAGATATGAAATAAAAATTAATGTAGATGAAATGATTTTTTTAAATAATTAATTTATAATAAATACGAACATTGGGATCATTAATTTAAATTAGGAATATGTAAAAAAAATGTGATATAGAAGCTAAAACTCAATGGTTATGAAGAAAAAAATCCCTTAAAATACTATTAAAAACATATTTTGAAAATACACATTGTGAAAAGGGTATCATAAAAATTATTTAAAAATAAATAAATGGTAATATAAGTCTTATAAAGGATAATTCCAATTTGAGTTTATAATAAAGAATGGAGAATATTTTTGGGATGTAAAAACATAGAAATGGTGGAAACATCCATTAAAAAGGGATGGAAATAATTATTAATGAAATCCCATTTTTATAAAACAAGTGATTAATCATAGAAAAATATATAGATTTGAACCATTAATTGAAATAAAATTATGTGTAAATTAAATAAAATAGAATCATTGTGTAGTGTAAATCAAACATGAATTATTATAGTCAAATTGGTGTCATTATGACCCAAGGAAAAGATTTCAATCATGAACACCCCAAACTCGGAATTTTTATGTATCAAAACATGCATTATCCCACATTATAACATATATATCTACATTAATTATCTATTTCAGAACCTCATTCATTTCTATATGTAATTTCATGGTCTTAAACAACATATAATCATGAGTTTTAGTCAATAAGTTACTTTATTTATCATTTAGGATCTTTTCATGTTTAGAGTTATAGAGACTTAGGCCATCATTCATATATAACATTCAACTTTCATAAAACTGGAGACTTATAAAAAAGAGTCTATTTAAATCATAATATATAAATTTTAAAATAAAATATGATTTCGTTTTCATGAAAAATATTCATAACTTTCAACTTGACTTTCTCTTATCTCTTACCCATCCTTCTACCCTATGAAAACATTTTAAAACATGCAATGAGAAAACAAATCTCAGTAAGGGACATAAATAGAATGAAATAAATATAAGAACATGAATACATTATACCCATGAAAACATTTTTACAAAGATATACTATTCACCCATAAAACATAATCTCATTATCTTACCTTATTAAATCTCACATTCCCTATAAAACATTATAAAGAAACATAAATAATAAGTTTAACTTATACCATCAATTAAATTTCACTCATATAGTTACTTTCATGGATACATACAAGGTAACATTCATTGTTAAATTTGGATTTACCGCTATATAATATTCCCTAATATCTTAGGAGAAAACCTACCGATTAAATCTGTAACATTACCTAATGCATAAGAGATCTATCATGGTCTCACCCACCCTCAGTTTATCATGGAACCTTATGTAATAAAAAAAAATTCCCAAAAACCATAACATATTCACTACACATAAAATAATAATAATGGGACAAAAATATTTTGACATTGAAATAACATTTCGTTTTTACAAATTTGCGCAATTATAAATGAAAACATATTATTTGAATATCAAATAGTAAACTTGTAAAAGAATGATCAAAACATTAAATTGACATAAAAGTAGGAAAATAAATTCATGCCATATATGTAAAAAAGAATTCCTTTTTTACTTCTTTAAAAATAGTTGAAAGAGACACATTTAAAGAGTTTTTAAATGAAATTCCCTTACCCTAATTCTGAATCATCACATACAATATTTATCTTCCTTTCCTTCTGACAATATATTTTTATTAACACCTTTCCACCTCTAAGGTGACTGTTATGACTAAACTAAGAGCTCTAGAATGTAAGGATGGATTCTAAGAATGGATTTTGGTAGGGTATGGCTGAACCTAATAGGTTTGTAGGAGTGTATAAAAGAGAAACATGGGTTACCTTCTATAGGAAAGGGGAGAGGCACTCTTGGAATTCTTCAAATTATTAAATTAATATAATTTTTTTTATAATCCAAATGGTACCAAAATGATGTTTTTAAAATATTGGATGATTATGGGTCGATATAAATTCATAAAATAAAAATTAGATAAGTTTAACTATTTTGTTAATCTTTATCATTTTGTTTTAACCCTCATTTATTATTACAGTGATATCATGTAATTCACACTTTGTGGGTTTATTTAATTACTATAAAATGAAAAACAACCAATAAATGAGTCATTATTGAAATTTTTATACTTATCCAAATTATTTGGATAAAGTTTATATTTTATATGTTTTATATCATTTAATATAATATTATTTATTTTAAAATATTATTAGTGTCAATTTTTACACCATTTCTTATTTTACTTTTTGAAAATATAATAAAAACATGAAATATTCGAAAACAAATCTATTAAATTTTCACTAACATTTCAAAGTCATCCAAAAAACTCATGTATTAAATAAATTATATAAAATTAAATTTATTTCATTATCTACAATAACATTTATTTTATTCATTCATTAATTAAACAATTAATCCATCATCATTATGTCACCATTTAATTTAATAATTTATTTACGAAAATTTATAAATAAATTACCATGATATGAGTATTTTTTTAGATACTATTTATAGTCTAACATATCTCTTATATTAACCCATATTAAAGATATTGTAATTGTTAAAAACAAGAGTGTGACAAAATAGACTCTCATTAAATATAATATTAAAAATGTAATACTCTCACCCAAGTGGTTTCACAAGGATATAATCATGGTCAAAGGATTTGTTTTCAAATCATCCAATAAATCTAGGTCAAGTGTTAGGGTATGTTTAAAATATTAAAATATTATTTTTACCTTCAATTACCTGATTTACCCTTAACAGTGATAATAAAAAATATTACAAAACTATTCATAATGTCTAAAAATAAAAGGGACCAATTTAGTAAATTTTGACCTTCTGATTCTAAATATAGAATACATTTTTCAAAATCAAAAACACATAAATTGAAAAAATTAATTAAAAAGTAACCCCGTTGACAGAACAAGAAAACATGGTTTTAAAGTAAATACCATCAAAAGACTCGAATGTTTTTATATCCAAATTCAATGTGAATATGATTCCATTGAACTGAATTGATTAAATTATAAAAGAATGATATAATTAATCTTTAAAAAAATTCAAATATATAATTCAAATCTATAAATAAATTTGATGAAAAAGTATTTTTCAATTAAAATGCATTATTTTTTCTCTATTCATCAAAAACGAATCTTCTTTGAAAAATACCAAAAAATCAATAAAATTAAATTTTGATAATCCAAATTCAAAGAAGAAGTTTATTTTGTTAACAAATATTTATAAAAGTGTAAAAAACTAAATCTAAAATAGTTTTACCCCAAAAGGCGGAAAATATTCCTTTTTATAAAAATACATATTTTATCTATAAAATTGAATTTATTTTTACATAATGTCTTGAAAACATATAAGATGAATGTTAAAAATTAAATTAAATAAAATATATATATATATATAATTTTTAAAAGTGTTATTAATTAATTTATCGGTATAAAGCACACTTGCGCACATTTAAATATTTTTTCTGAAAAATAATTCCATTTATTAAAAAATAGGTTTTACTTTAATTTATAAATAATTATTCACCATATAATTAATTATGTATATGATATAAATAATTAAATCAACAATGTTCATTCTCTTTATTGTAATGACTACGTTATAATGGTAACATTAAATATTAACATTTAATTATTCGTTTATGCTTGTGGTGACATATCTTGTACCCTATTGAACATAGTGTTTATTTCGTAAAATAATGGGATGTTACTTTCTCACCCATTTGATAAAATTTTCCGTTGTGATTTGAACTTGTGGTAAAAAACCATGGGTATGACTTTTCAAAATACCTTTGTTGAAATCCCGCATTAGAAAAAGGATTAATGAGACTTCCAATCTAAAATAAAGATAGGGATATACGAAGGTCACCTGAAATAACACATACTAGGTTTCCATGAATGAAAACATGGATACGAAAAACAAATAACTATTATGTTCCGGGGGATAGTGATAAGTAACATGGTCATGAGAAATTTAACAACGGTAAAATTATAAATCTATGATGGGTTATAAGGTTACTAATTTCTTAGAAATTAAAGTAAAAAAATATTGTTTTCATTTCAAAATCCCTTTCCATAGAGTTGGGTAACTACTTTACTACATGAACTAAGAATATAAGGAAATATACTTACATGAATTGTAGAGTTTTACCCATTAATAAAATTCCATCGCAAACATATTTCTTTCTCCAAACAATGAGTATTCAAGATGAATATTTCATGCCTTAATCACTAGAATCAACTTCTAGAGAATCACACAATCCACATAGATTAACTACTTATTTATCATATCCTAAAAAACTATCCAAGACCAAAATGGTTAGGATAAGATAAAATAATTCTCAGAAAATAATAAACCACTTTAAGATCAATAACTATTTTATATCTCCAAAACTCAATAGTGACAACCAAAATTCAACCAAGATCATTAAAAATAAATATTAAACATAAAATTATTTAACAATATTAAATACTACTATTGAACCCACAAAATTATATGGATTTTATCACATAATATTTTAAGATAAATTTTTAGAATTATCTCCAAGTAAAATCAATCACTGTTAATGTCTCATACAAAAAATGTAATTTATTAAATGATATAATCTCTAAGATATGTTAATTATTTCCAAAAATAAACCAAATTACTATAATTACAAAATAATATCATTGATTCAACCAAAATATAATTCAAAATCTTTTCATTAACTTAAATTACATACTATTATACTAACCTTGATCACATTTGATTCCCATAATAGTGAACATATATATAAACAACATTATTCACTTAATCAACAAATCATTTTTCAATGTCAGTGGAATATATTCAATAAAACATATGTTACCAAAATTAAGTTATCCTTCGTCCATAAAATTGTTTAACTAAAAAGAAAAACTCATACTAACCAGGAATTCACGTTGGCCAGTGGTTGGCGATGTACCTCTTTTGTACTTAGGTTGTGGGTTCGATTCCTAAAGCCTTGCTGGATACGATGGGGTTTTTATCCATCATGTGGGTTATCCCTATTTCTAAAACAATATTATTCTCATAAAATTCCCAAAATATGATAATCCTAAAAAAGAACGATAACATGTTTTAACCATAACGGTTATCATATACCTTTTATTTTCCATCCCAAAATGTAATTACCTCCAATTATCACAAAAATAATGATAATATAAAACCTAAAGTTTATCCATACCATTATAAATATATACACAAAAAAAATATAATTCTTCCCCAAGTAACATTTTCTCATGTAAAACATAAGGGTTATATACAAAACAAATTAAAAATAATTCTTCCAAATTATTCCCATTTTCAAAATAGTATTAATAATTTTATGAATTTCATCAACCTAAAATATAACAAAACTCTTGAATAAAAGATATGTAGACTTCATAGCCATTTAGTGTTATTTATGATCCATTAACCATGCATTACCTTTTTATTCCTTAATACTTCTTTCATATAAATAAAAACATGAATCATGACATAGGATTAAATAATTACAAAGCATGAGTGAAAAAAAATCATACCTATCATATGTCATTTTCAATTTCCTCATCCTAAATTATAATGGAATTGTGTATTATTAAACATATATTTGTATGGTCCTTCTAATCCCATTCATGTAACTTCATCATAGGACATCAATTTTCATAATGACCATAATCCCCATATTTAAAAAGTTAAATTGATAAATCAGGAAGAAATACTTCCCCTTTCATCGAGTAAAGTGAACACTTCCTTATTACTTAGTATATTATGGCTTTGTGACCTCTATTACAACATATAAATAGATTACTATCCATTTAATAAATTATCCAAGGTTTTTCATTCCACATCCTTAACACATATTTCATTAGATATATTTAACTTTATGATGATTATTACATTAACAACCACATGGATTCATTTCTCTCATATATGATCAATTAGATAACATAACAAGCTTCAATTGGTTAATCATTACTCAGTATAGTTGGATTAGAATAACCATAAGATTTTTCATTAAAACTCCATATTCAATTGGTTTCTTTTTCAGAGAACTGCCACATCTTCCATCATATCCATTATTACTTTCGTGCCTGCTTGATCCATCCATTTTCTAAAACAAAAATATTAGTGTGATTATATCAATAAAATCGTCATATACCATCTTATAAGTATGATAAACACTAATATTCTCTTATTCATGTTATCAAAAACACATTCAAATTATATAATATTACATTGGATCTTCCATCCATTCTAACAATTATGGTTATATAAAACTTGTAACATATGTTTAAATAACACCCTAACCTCGAAATTTATCTAAACTAACCATTGATTCCTACTAAAATTCACCAGCATTAAACATTATATAATCATGATTTTTAGTTAAGAAGTTTATTTCTTTCACATTGAGGATAATTTCACATTTAGAGTATTAAAGAATTTTTCTATCATTCATTCATAACATTACACTTTCAAAAAAGTGGATACATCTAAAATAGTATCAAATTATTTCATAATATAATTTATTTAAAATAAAACAAGATTTATTTCTCATAAAAAATATTCATAACTTTCAACATGACTTCCCATTTTCTCTTACCCATCCATATACATGGAAAAAAACATTTTAAAACTTGGGTTGAGCATAAAAATCTCAATATGGTACATAAAAAAGAAAGAAAGAAACCATTATCCCATGAATAATTTAAACCCACGAAAACATCTTCCCAAAAATATAATTTCCACCAATAAAACATAATCTTGTTATCTTACCTCATGAAATAATAAATTTATGGTAAAACTTCATAAATAAACATAAATTATAAAGGTAACTTCTAGAATAAATTTCATTTAAAAATTATAGTAGCATTAATAGGTAAACAGGGATTAAACATCATGGTTACATTTGGAATACCCATTGAAGTAATTTATTAGGATAAGTTCTACTAATTAACTCTATATCATTATCCAATTCATTGGAATGTTTTCATGGGGTCACCCAAGATCTGTTTATCACAGAACCACCTGTACTCATAAACAATGCCCAATATACATAACAGATTCATAAAACATAAAATAACCATAAAGGGAAAATAACATTTCCACTTGGAAATCACATTTCATTTTTACAATGTCAGACACTCATAAATGAAAACACTTTTTTTGAAAATAATATTCTAAACTTGTAAAAGAAGCATCAAAACATTAAAGTGACATAAAAGCAGATAAATTAGTACATTCCATATAAGTTAAAAAATTCATTTTTTATTTTGTCAAAATAGTTGAAAGAGTAAATTTTAAGGATGGGTTTAAAACAAATTCCCTTACCTTGAGTCCAACTCATCACTTATAATCTTTATCTTCATTTACTTCTGAAAATCTCCATTAATTAATACCATAACACCTCTAAGGATAACTTTCTACCTATAATAAGAGCAGTAAAATGAGGGGAGGGACTTTAGGAAGGTATTTTATTAAATATTGGTAGAACTGAATTGGTTTCAATGTTTGACAAAAACATAAGAATGGGTTCCCTTTATAGGAAAGAGGAGTGTCACTCTTGGAATTATTTGAATAATTAAATTAATATGATTTTAATTTTTAATCCAAATAATCCAAAACAGATTAATTTCATTGATTGTATGATTATTGGTTGAAATACAATAATACAACAAAAATTAGACATGTTTTATAATTTTTTAATCCTTACTGTTTTGTTTTGACCCTTATTAATTCTGACAATGATATCATGTAATGTAAAATTGGAGGGTTAATATAATTACAATAAAATTACAAAGGAAAAATAAATGGTTCATTGGTGAAATGTTGAGACTTAACCCAATTATTTTGTCTAAGGTTATATTTTTATGATTTTTATATCATTTAAAAGATATAATTTATTTAAAAAATTCATTAATGTCAATTTTGACAGTATTCAATATTTGGATTTTTAAAAATATCCTAACTAATTTATATATTAAAAAATCTATAATAATAAATCCCTAATATATAAATTTCACCCATAAATATTTTTTATGAAATAAATCATATACAATTATATTTATTTTAATATTTATAATATAATTTACTTGATTAATTCATTAATTAAGCAATTACTACATAATCACTTGATCACCATTTAATATAATTATTTATTTCATAAAAATTATAAATAAATTACAATGATGTAGGTAAACATTTTATCTTTCTAAATAATATTTTTATTTTAAAATATCTCTTATATAATGAAATATTAAAAATAGTCTACTTGTTAAAAACAATAGTGTGACAAAATTGACTTTATTCGAATATAATATTATAAATGTCATACTCTCACCCAAGTGGCTTAAAAGGGTTATAATTACAGAAAAAAGACTATTTTGGATGAAACAAACTCATACAATTAAATTATTACAAGTATTAGGGTATGATTATAGTATTATAGTATTATTTTTAAATTTAATTACATGATTTACCCTTAATAGTGGAATAAAACAAATTATTGAGGTTACTATTCATAATGTCCAAACTAAAAGGAACCTATTTACCAAATTTGGACCATCATAATCCAAATATGAAATCCATTTTTCATAATATAAAATACATAAATTTAAAAAAATTATTAAAAATTCCTCATGTTGAAGAAATGAGAAAACAAGATTTCAAAGTAAATACCTTTAGAATACTGTAATGTTTTTATATCCAAATTTAATATCCAAAAAATTCCAATGGCCTCAATTTTACTAAATGATAAAAAAATTATCTAATTATACTTCAAATACTCTCAAATTTATAATTAAACTCTATAAATAAATTTTAGGAAAAATTAGATTTCTATTAAAATGCATTATTTCTTTGACTACCCATCAAAAAATCTATATTTTTTGAAAAATAGAAAATATTGATTAAAAGTTAAATTTAAAATTACTCTTTGAAATAATATGTTTTTTACTAAAAAAAATTTATATAACTATCAAAATCAATTTAAAACAGGTACACTGTCAAAAGGCAGAAAATATGCCTTTTTAGAAACACACCTCTTTTATTCGTAAAATTGAACTTATCCTTAAATAATATATTGAAAATACATAAGATGAATTTCAAAAATTAAATAAAATATATTATATACATATAATCACATAATATTAATTTATTAATTTATTGGTATAAAACACACTTGTGCACTGTAACACCATATGTTTTAATTGAATTTATTTTCAAATAAATTAATTTTCATTGATGCCTTGAATTTCACTAAGTCAAAAATTCATTTCACATGGAAATGACTTGGTATATGTTACATGAAACAATGACTTGGAATAAATTACACGCAACACGTACATGGCATATGTTACACACAACACTAAGTTTCACGCAACATTTTTTGTTATAATTATTATAACGAGATATTTATAACCCAGTCATTAAACATAGTAATATGAATAGTAGTAAATAATTTTAAAATATTTTCCATAATGTTTTATAATAATAAAACATGTTGATAATGAAAAATAATTTTTTTTTGGCAAAGTCCTTATTTGTTTAAAATACTATTTTCTTAAATGAATTACTTTTCAAGTCATTATATGAAAAATAGTAATAATAATTTTAAAAAAATTTATGATTTTAATTTGATAAAATAAACGCTATTTTTTAATTTTTTAATTTTATATTATCTTATGGTGAATTTTTAGTATTTTTCTGGAAATTTCATTGTTTGATAAATAGTGAAAAATACAAAATTTAAATTCTAAACTTCTTTTCCATAAAATATATTAATAAGGTTCGACTATAATTGTAAGATTTTTTAATGTTTAATTAGATTAATATTTTATTTATTAATAAAATATAGGTCATTGGATCTAATTTCACATTGAAATTTGCTATCAAAACTTAGTAATCTTTTGGTCAATTTTACTTTAAAAAACCATGATATCGCCCTCGCTTTGGGAAAATTTATTCCATATTTGGAATCATCATAATTTATAATTTATAATAATGTAAAATTATTTTTTTATAAAAAACATCAGTGAAAGTGATTAAAATCAATTACAATAACTAAGAGAAAAATTGGCTTAACAACAGACTATACCTTAATCTTAAGACCCAAAAAAGCTTATAAACTTTTCCAAAACACATATTTTGTTAATAATTCTACCCTATATTCACTTTAACCAAATTGGGTCCATTATTGGATCCACATGACTAGGGGAAAATGTGGGTGGAATTCCATTACCAAATATTAATAAGAGTTCCACTCCTCCTCCAATATAAAAGGCCTCCTATACTCCCACTTATTTATACATGTCAAACCATATTGGGTTTTCCAATATTGGCTCAAATATCCTCCCAAAAACCCTCCCTTACTCTTATAAGACTCATATTGGGAATAAATACTTCCATGGAATCCGTTTGGGATAAACCAAATGGAGTTATACAAGGAAGAAGTAACACACTTCCTCAAGCTCCTGTCTTTTAAATTATTTATCCAACACGTCAAATCAACTTATTCCATGATTATATAATAAAATAATTATCCTCGATATACTTATATCTCATTATATTATGTTTTCTACCTACACTTACACACACTTCCATTTAATGGGAAACATACTTACTGTTATTGGGTATGTCGAACTACCACCTTACGAGACAATGTTGTTCATTTTTCATTTATTACCTTTCATGGTTGCGAATTATTATGAAAAATCGGTGTATATATGATATATATAACATTTATTATTTCTTTATGATTCTATAATTCTTTTATAATAATTTCTTTTATACTTTATATCTTGTGAAAATATGATAACATCATTTGTGGATGTGTGTACTACAACATCCTCAAAGTGAAGTGATTCATTCACACTCTATGTGGAATTTTTTAAGGATAGGTTTATTTAAAAAATTATATATATATATATATATTATGTAATAATTATACTAGAATAATAATATATATACAAATATATTCATATGTTTCATTTACTTTTTTTCAATACGATAATAAAATTAAAACAACGTTCATGAGTACTTACGACCTACCTTCTCTATTAATGGTGTATTCCATTTCATACTTCAATTTTGTATTGATTATTAAAACATAGATATAATAAATATATATTATGTTTATATCATATGTTACAATTTTAAAATCATGATATAATTATGATAACCAATGATATAACACATTAATACACATGTGAAACACCAAATGGATATTACCCGAAGGAAGGAATTATTAATAAGAGGGTAATATAAAGTCATAATAAAATCATATATGTTATTAGATATATATGAGTATGGGTTTATAAAATAATTATAATAAACTTATATTTTTTATATTGGAATCATGTACCAGTACGAAGAGAGTCAATACTTAAGGTAAGAGGATTTCATCTCACTATTTATATTTGTGAGATATATTACATCTCCCCACTCTTTTATTTTATGTTGTCAATATAATGAACATAAATGAATTCTATGATTATTATTATTAAATTTATTTCTATTTACATATCCATTCTCTGTTATTTATCTCATGGGGATTATGTTTTAAAATATACCAATCCGATAAGATATGTTTTTTGTATTAACCTGCCAATTCTCATTGGCTTAAGATTACAACAAGTCATTACTAGGCCTTAAGCAACATCCCCAAGATGCAAAGGCTAGAAATAAATGCCGAAGGGTCTCAAGCATAAGTGGTGGATGATTTACCCATTAAAACATTAACCCATCGAATAATCATTCACTATATGATGCATGAATGAATGAAATACCAACCAACAACTTCATTTATGTTAAACCACATCAGAGTACATAACAGTGGATTAACAAAACCAATCATCAAAATAAAAAGTGGGATAACAACACAAGACTCTCAAAAGACACCACGACTCAATGGTCCACAAGCTGAAAGCTCCACAACATCTCCAAAAAATCACTACAAGCCACTAGTAATGAAATTCGTTACCATTACATGTGTCTCAGAATACAACATCTGCAAAGGCACCAAAGTTCCAAATCAGGGGTGAGTATAAAACTTAGTAGGTTTTCCCCAATGACCTCCCAACTCACGCCACTAGGATAGAAGAGTTAGCCACAATTATATAAAAACAGTTTATATAAAACATTTTCACCAAAGCAGTTTATGGATAAATATAAACTAGTTTTCCAAATCCATCCATGCTCAAAAGCATCAAAATGAAATTTAAACCAACTTTTCCAACACTTTATTTTTCCCAGAAAAATAACCATGAAATTTCCAAACCATTTCCAAAACATCCCGTTTTGGCATACCCAACCATTTCACAAACCCGTGAAATCAACCATGCATGCATCTTTATGACAGTTCCATACTCATGAGAGGTCTCTCGTCGATCTACCAAGTCTTAAAAAGGTAATTATTTCCCATGTGCCATTACACCATTGGCACCGAGCACAAGGTCATATTTCAACCAAGCCTCGTACATATAGTTACCATTATGCCATTATACATTTGGCACCGAGCACAAGGTCCTATTTCAACAAAGCCTCGTACAATTCCATATGAACACACACCACACATTCCCATCAATCATGCCAAAATCATCCTTTCAATAAAACACCTTTTATTGAAAACCATTTTCCATCAAAAGCATGTGTGTTCGACCAATTCAAACCATTTCAATAAAACTCCCATTTTATTGAAAACCAAATACATTAAAATCATTTCAATCACAAACATTTTCAATAAAACACACCTTTTTATTGAAATCTAATTTCTCATCAAACCATTTAAAATTTGAGCAATTTCATAATTTAAAATCAACATTTTAAATTCAAATAGCCAAATCAATTTTCCCATCAATTCGCCAAGAATTCATAATTTCCCCAAAACCATAAATCATCACTAAAGAAGATTTATTCGATGCTTTTCATAATCAATACAATTCAAATAACAAATTTTAGATTAACCAAACCAATTATAACAGGAGGAGTCGAGAGTGGAGCCACCTACCTCAACAAAAAGGCAAAACCATGCAACAGACGAAGAACGCTCAAGAACACCGGGTCAAATCTCTAAAAACCCACCTTAGATCTCTTCTCCTAACACAACCAAGACCAAATATCAACATATTTGGAATCCACATACTTAGGTCTACCCCTAATGGTCATAGATCTAAGAAAATGATAGAAAGGGAGATGTATATCTAAGTAGATATAAGAAACCATTCAAGAAAGAAGGAGAATGATCACATACCTCAAGAATCCATCTTTGATTCACCAAGAGAAGCCTCAAAATCACCTCTGGAATGATAGGAGAACCCTCTTCGACCATATGATAACCAAAATCCCATGTTAGGGCCAATTAAGAGCTTTAATGAGGCACTTAGTGGCAAAACAAGTTAGATCCACAATTTAAGGATCTATTTTAAGTGACCTCACAATTTGACAAACCGCATGCTAACCGTGCATTAGCTACAGCCTCGACCACCCTTCTCTCACAGAGTCATCACACGGCTTTCATTAACCGTGTGCAGACCGTGCAAAAGCCACTGCCACCTCAATCAGACACGCATGGTTTGACCGTACGGTTTAGACAAACTGTGTGCCTCCCATGCCCTTTCCCCTTTTCTTCAACCTCAAATACAGGATCTCCCAACTCTCCAATACGTCACCCTTAACTTTTAAAACCATGAAAATCATCAAGTAAGGTTTACATACAAGAAACTGGGGGTACTACATTTTTCCTTAATTTTCCATCCTTGATATTCATGTTTTTTATGCACATAAATTATCTTAAGAGGTTTATATATTTCAATTTGACATTTTATATCGTGAATCTCATTAGTTTAATGATGTTTTATTATACATGTAATTTTACATACTTACATAGATAGTATGATCCCATGTCACCTTGTGGTAAGAGTTTTTTGAAACAATCTCATCATTTATTGGGATTATTTATGATTATGCATTCATTAATAAACTTTTATGATCCATATCTTATTAATACTAACCAATTTTCTTATGTTATTTTTATTTTGGATTTATTCATGTATTAGTACTATTTTGTCTTCTCTTTGTTACAAAAGGTAATTAAAAAATGTTTTATGAAAATTTCATCACATTTATCTCTACGGTAGGAATTTTTTTATATTTTAAAATCCCTGTTTAAAAAAATAAAAAATATTTTCAAATGATCTATTATGGTAATTTTAATTGGATAAGGGTTTTTAAAATGTTTTATTATTTTTAATGATTACTTTATATGTTTGGAAAACTATTTTTCAAGAAAATATTTTAAAAATTGTCTTATGTTTTAAAAATGATTTTTCATTCAACAATAAATAGGTATTTTTCTCAAGAACTGTTTTTAATGATCATTAAAAATTATTTCACATATAAGATGACATATTTTGGTTTTACTCATTCATTTATTGGGAAATTATTCATTGGTTTCATTAATATTCTTTCTATGGATGGTTTATGTTTTGATGAGATGATGTTTATGAATACCATTTCACATTCATGGGTTATATGCTTTTGAAACCTGATTATTTTCATGGGTTATTATTTTGATGAAATGATTATGAAACATGTATCCTTTTCTATAAGTTATAATATGATTACATGTTTATGAAACACATTTCATTTCATGGGTTATGATATGAATTTTTTACAATTTTCTGGAATATTTATGTATGAGTTCAAAATGATATTGGGGGACATATATCATCAAACAATGAATTGTGTAATGATTTATATGTCATTATATAGAATAAGATGGTTTTGGGTGTGAACCTTGACTACTAGGATGGTCATGGGAGTCTACCAGGACTACCAAGATGATATAGGGAGTGAACTAATACTACTAACATGGCCATAGGTGAGAACCATGATTGCTAAGATGGTATGGGGAGTGAACCCATACTACTGATATGACCTTATTAGTGATGTCTTGACTACTATGGAAATAATTTTATATGCTTATGCGTCTTTCATAATAATATGTATTATTTCTATATTATTCTTTTATGGATTGTTTTATTTATTTCATTATAATTCATTTCATATTAACCATTAATCATTATTTCACAATTCATGTATATGATCTTTGGTGTATAGGGTGTGATCTACTATTTTCATGGTCACGTTCTCAGACACTTATGTTGAAGATTATGCTTACATATCTGCCATGCATAACCTTACATAGCATTTGATCTGACCCCTTTTTATGTTTCATTCACCAGGTTATGAAGATATGTATTATGTATGATTTTTATAAGAACGGTGCTAGTCATGAAGAACCTAATGGGAGACAATTTATCTCACTTATGTACTAGTGCTTATGTTTCCTTGTTTCAAATGGAACTAGAATAGTATAGTCTTTGGGCATCTATTTGTATAATGTTTTACGTATTTCATAAATGTTATGTAATGATAATGAATGAAAATATTGGGTCTCTATATTAGGTAGCAGATAAATGATTTAGTTAACCTTTTGAAGATTGGAGGAGGAAGCCTTAGTGTGAACCCAAAGAACATGTCTAAGGGTGATTTTAAGTATAATGAAATGTATAGTAAAATGTTCTAGAATTTTGTTAAAGGATATAGTGAGGGGTTTCCTAGATATACATCTTTATCTGGATACTAAAAGTTGATGAAGCTTTGGAATAGATGTAAATAGGAGTAAAAACAATGACAAGGTGCATCAGGCCCGACTCGACATAACCTGGTACATGATAATGGGTCTTTCCACACACTTGGTTTGACAATATCAGGGGATATGATTTGGTAATTCACAAACTCATCATGAACCATCATGAAGTATTTAAATAGAAGTTGGATATAAATAACCAAAGATAAATCTATGGTTCTATAGATCATGAAATGTGTAATAATTTAGACATCATATAGGTGAATTTTCATGGGTATGGGGTTCCTCAATATGTTAATTATTTATTACACTATTTTTTTTGTTTTATTGAATGGATAGAACCAAAAGGAACCATGTTAATGGTAACTATGATGGACAATGCAATAGTTTTCCTCCTAATAAAATGAATTCTATGGGAGTTGGAATAGAAAATCATATTACTATACTCACTGATCTTATTTCCAAAATATAAAATGAGGTAACTTTTTTTTACTCTTATATGTGGAAACATACAACTTCTTTCCGAGGTTAGTTTGATACACTTGTTGTTGAATAATGGATCAGTATTACTGAACTTTTATTCTCTATTATCTAGTGTTTTTATCATGAGAATTTTATTAAATATGTTTATTTGTTATAAGGCCAATAAAACTAGTGGTGGACACTAATCAATAATACCAAGAATATAGATGATATTGAATCCATCGATTGGGTTGAGTTCGAGAAATTATTTTTTTCCTTAGATTATTTGTAAAAAGTGGGATAAAGATTTCCTCAAGGTGAAAATATGAGATTCTGAATTTTTTGGTACCTAACAGGATAATTTCACAAGGATTTTGGAGTTATGCATCAAGAATTATCATAAAACATGAATGTAACGTTGATAGGTTATCCAATGGCTCAAAGGAAAGGCTCATGAATGAATTATCTATAAGATAATTTTTTAGATATTAATTGATTTTGGGTTTTGCAATCAAGGTTGAAATGGAGGTTAGAGTCACATATCAATCTATTGGTTTTGAAAATAAAAAATATACAGAATTTTAAGGAAAATATAAAACCAATAAGAGGAGAAAATGATATTTTATTTGTGCAATATGTGTTGTAAAATTCATGTAGGAAATTTTCTTAAGGGGTATAATATATTTTTTAAGTGTGTAGGGGAAGTCCATCAGGAATTTGATTGAAAAAGTGATGGGAATAAGTTAGGTAACGGTGAAAATTGAGAAAATGAATTACAAAATTCACCTCAGATTATTCCTTTCTACACAGGTAAGGATAATGGGAATTATACTAACCAGTACCCAAACCCAAGGGATGCTGATATTGATCGACTTTAGAGGCCTCTTATTATGATAATCAAGGGAAAATCTCATGCAATCGCTATTTCTGATGAAGGGTACGATAATGTTATGGTCACGGCATAGTTACAATCCCCCATGAAACTACTAATGTCTTATTTTATTCTCGAGCTACAAAGTCTTTCATATCTAAATAATTATTTAAGGGTGTTATGATTCCCCCAAATTATTAGATGTGGAATTAGCAGTGGAAATCCATAGTCATACAATGATTACATCCCAAGACTATGATTGCTCTCCGATTGAAATTTGTGGGAATGTGGTTCTACAAATCTTACCATTATTATTTTGGTTGAATTTTAGGTTATTTATTCACGGATTAGTTTTCATTATATAAATGCCACATAAATTGATGATACAAGGAAGTTACTATTGATATTTCAATCCAACCTATGATCTTCTATTGATCTGATGTTATGTACGAACTTTTTATAGATATTACATCCTATTTATGGGTCTTAATTCCCATTTGAAGGGCTATTTATCTCAAATGGTTGGATATAATATCGACATCTATGATATAGTTATTGTTTAGGAATTTATGGATCTATTTCTTGAAGAGTTTCCTAGCCTTCCACCTAATCTTGAAGATGAAGTCTTAACATAACTCACACCTTGTTCCACACCAATTTCAAGACTCCCTATAGTAAAGACCCAATTGTGTTGTTTAAATTGAAGAAGAAACTCCAAGAAAACCTTTATAAGGGAATAATTTATCCAATTGTGTCACCTAGGTTTGCACCTAATACTTTTATGAAAAATAATGATGGATCAATGTGACTCTGGATTGATTATCGTGATTTGAACCAGATCATGATCAATAACAAGTATTTTCTTCCACGTTTTGATGACTTGTTTGATCGACTATGTGGAGCTCAATACTTTTCCAAGATTGACCCTCTTTCAAGATATAATTAGTTGATGGTCAAGAAAAAGGATATAACTAATATGTAATTCCATACTAGTTTTGGTCACTATGAATATATAGTGACACTTTTAGGTCTTAGTAATTCCCATGTTTTTTTCATGTATTTAATGAATATAGTATTTCAAAATTACCTTAATCAGTTTGAGGTAGTCATTGTTGATGATATTATTATCTATAAAAAGAGTAAGGAAGAAAATGAATACCACTTGAGAATTGAACTAAAGACCCTATAGAATGAGAAGCAGAATGAAAAATTTATAAAGTGTGGATTTTTTCTAAAAATGGTTTCATTTTAGAGTCAAATAATCTCATGTGGTGGTATAACTGTAGATCCCTCAAAGATGAAGGCTATTGAATGATGTCCTAGGCAAACCATAGTGAATGAGATATGAAATATTATTTGTTTAGATAGATATTATTGATGGTTTGTTGTTATATTATCATGAAATATAATCCTTTAACAAAATTAAATCAGAAGGTTTCTAAGTTATTTCAGATAGATGAATGTGGGGAATATTTAAATTTACTAAAATAAAGGTTGGTCACTAAACCTACTCTTACATTACCCTGTACTGGGGAAGGGTTTTTAATAATTAGTGATTCATCCAAGATTGTATTGGGATGTGTTCTTGTGGAGAATGAAATGTTTATACCCTATGCCCCATTATAGTTAAAGATTCATGAGAAAAATTACCCAACTTATGATTTGGAGTCACCAGTTATAATTTTTTCATTAAATAAACAGATGAATTTTCTTTATGGGGGAAATCATGATATATATACTAATCATTAAAGTATGAAATATATATTCACACCTAAGGAGTTGAACATCAGCCATAGAATATGGTTAGAGTGGATAAGGGATTATAACTTCTATAAACATTACCTCCCAGGGAAAGAGAACAAGGCGGTCAATGCTTTGAGTCTAAAAGATCATGTTAGATTATCCATGATGAGGGTCACACAAGATCCTATATTTCCATATTTTTAATGTATAGATATAAAAATCTTGAAGTAAAGGAAAAATATCCTTCTCAAATGAATTTTTTACCTTATATCCTAATGAAGATTAAGGAGGCACAAAAGGATGATATAGATCTTCAACATAAAGTTTGAAATGATCATGAGATTAACCCTGATTCAGATGTAATGATAAGGTTCAAGAATCGTGTATGTGTTCCTTCCATACAATATTTAATTAAGGAGATATTAGAGGAAGATCATAGTTCTTCATTCTCTGTACATCCTAGATGTACGAAGATGTATAAGGACATCAAAGAATACTTCTGGTGGGATGGAATGAAGAGGTATATCATGGAGTTTGTATCTTAGTGCTTAGTATACTAGAAATTCATGGATGAAATAAAAAATTCTAAGGGGATGTATACTAATAAAATGGGCACATTTGAATGGTTTATTTTTGACATTAGAGAGGGTTATAACCCCTTCTAAAGACATTAAAAGTGGTTGTGAAGAACCACTGCTAATGTGGCTACCTACATCCTTTAGTGGTGTATTTGAGTAAGCACTACTAATGTCATGGTGACTTTAGTAGTGGTTACATAAGAGGCTCTTTAAACCCCCTCTAATGTTGAAATAAAATCACCAGCGCCATTCCAACTACCCCTAGTTGAAATTCATTAGGGGTGATTTGAACTGACCCTAATAAAGGTCTTACTTTGGGGAAGTTGTGAAAAATACCCCTAAAGAATTATATATTTTTTAATGAACCTCCCATTCGGGTTCTCTCTCCCTCCAGTTCCCACCCCATCCTAATTATTTGTCCCTCTTATTCACGCCCACCCCATCCCTCAGGTTCCCACCTCCCACACCGTGCCCCACCCTAACACCACACATTAACCCCATCTCGCCATCGGTTCCTGCTTCTGCACCACCCCCAGCCGCCTTCACTTTCCCTCATCCAGTTTCCTCCTTTGCCCCACCTCCGGTTCCCAACTCCGTACCATGCCCCCAGCTTGCCTCTGCACAAAGCCCCAAGCATTCCTTCTATAAAATTCCCACAACCATAGAAAAATGTAGGCGTTGGGAATCGAACCTCCACCACCACTGCATAAACTCAACTGGAATACCTCCTGTTCACCACTACGACAATTTTTTTTTTGATATATATAATACACATTTTAGTATTTATATATATTGATTGTTTATTATAATAAAAATTATTAGAATAATATAATTACATACATTTATATAATAATAATTATATATATATATGTTAATTACTATATTTATTTGTATATGAAAATATATTTATTGTATATTGTATATTTATATATTACCTAAATATATTACATAATTATATATGTATATATTTGTACTTATATATGGGTGTGTGTGTGTGCGTGATAACAATAATATTATTAGTCATTATTATTGTTCTAAAATCTATTTTTTAATCTATAAAAATTATATATTGATTTTATAAATGCTATACATTTATTTTATCGTTTATATCAAATATATATTATATTAAATACATTTATATTATATATTTATGTAAATTATTTATATACATAAATACATATTAAATATATATATATATATATATATATTAAGAATCTATATAAATATAAGTATTTACCTAATATATTTATATAAGTTCTTTAAAAATATATTTATATAATTTCTTTCAACACATATATTTATTATTATTTATATTAATAAATATATTTATTTGTATAAACTGTATAATATTATATAAAATTTATATATTACTATTATTATATGAAATACAATTTATACAAATATTAATATTCTATATAATTAATATTATATTATATATATTTAATATTATATTATATATAATTAATATTATATTATATATAAATAATATTATGTTATATATAATTGATATATATATTATATATAATCAATATTATATGAAATTGAATTTTATATTATATATAATAAATATTTATATTATATATAATCAATATTATATGTAATAAAATTTATAGAAATATATAATTAACATTTTATGAAGTTAAATTATAAATTTTATACAATTCATATTATATGAATTAAAATTTATAAAAATATTTATATACTGTATTTCAATACATTTATTTATAATTATTTACGTTAATATATATTATTATTTCAATAAATAAACATTAATATGAATTTATTTTTATAAATTCTATTCCATATAATATAAATTATATCTAATATAAAGGCATAAACCTATTTGATAATAATATTATTATTGTTATAATAATTTAATTTATGAAAACTACGAGCTTGGTTTTTTATATGATATATTTTTTAGATAAAGTATATTTATTTATATAATTATATAATATGTTTATGTATTATATTATAAATAATCAATATTATAAAATATACAATTTATATAAATAAATATATATTAATTTACCAAATATTATACAATTATATTTATGAATACATATAAATAGAATTGAATACAATCATATAAATATTATATATAATATGTTCATATAATGTATTTAAATACATTTATATATTGTGTTTGAATTATACACACACATATATATATATATTATGGAAGTTTTTTTAAATAGTGGAGGATCACCACCCCTTTAATCTATTAAATTATAAGGGGCGTTGAACCCCCTCTAAATTAAAGACATTATAGGGGGGTTTTAACCCCTTCTAAATTAATGACCCTAGAGGGGTTTTTGAATCCCCTCTAATTTAAAGACATTAAAGGGGGGTTTTACATCACCTCTTATTTAATGACATTAAAGGGGGTTTTGAAACCCATCTAATTTATGAAATTAGAGGAGGGGTTTGAACCCCCTCTAATTTAATATATTATTGGGGGTTTTCAAACCCTCTAAAATCTAACAAGACATAAAAAATATAATGTTAAAAATTTAGAGGGTGGTCAAACCCCCCTATAATTTAAGAAATTTATGGGCTCCATAACCCCCCCTCTAAATTCAATGATTATGGAGGGTTGTATAGAATCCTTCTCTATTTTTTCTAGAAAATGAATTTATATGGGGTTCAAAACCCCTTCTAAATTTGATAATTATATGGGGTTGTAAAGAACCCCCTTTAATGTCAGAGAAAATGAATTTAGAGGGGATATGCATAACCCCTATAAATAACCCCCTCTAGTGTACTTTTTTTTATTTTGGTTTTACCCATTACCCATCCTATAATGTAAATTTGAAAACATCATTATGGATTTTTTCATTAGAATCCCTAAAACCTGCAAAGGGTTTAATGTTATCTGGGTGATAATAAATCTCCTTACATACTCATCACACTTCATCACTATCCGAGAATACTTTTATCTGGATCATATTTACATGATACAAATTAATGAAGTTGTAAGGTTTCCTGGAGTAACATATTAATTTGTATTAGATAGTGATCATAGGTTTACCTTGATGTTCTAGAGAAATATTCAGTAAGAACATGTTATGGAATTGAGTATTATCACTTCTTATCATTCTTAGTCAGATGCTTAGTTTGAAAGAACAATTGAAACCCTGGAAGATATGTTGAGATCTTGTTATCTAGATTTAAATGGTGGTTCATATCAACACAATCCTCTAGTTGAGATTTCTCAAAACAAGATATTTCACTTCAGCATTAATATGGAACATTATGAATCCCACAATAGGATGAAATGAAAATCTCCAATGTGGTGGGATACAGATAGATAAATAAAGCTATTGGGACCGATGATTGTTGATGAAATGGTTGAGAAGGCTAACACCATTCAGTAGCAGGTCAAGGAATTTCAATGTCAGTAGAGAAGGTATGTTGATAACTAATGACATCATCTATAATTTGAGGATAGAGACAAGGTATTTCTACAAATATCTCCCTAGAAGATGGATATGAGGTTTAGAAAGAAATAGAAACTAATCCCTACGTATATCAACCACTTTGATATTTTTGATCATATTTGGATGGTAACCTATAAATTTTAACTTACTCTAAATCTATCTCAATCCCATGATGCGTTCCAACTATCTCTTCTGAGTAAGTATATACTTAACCCTTCACATGTAATGAACTTAGAGGTCATATTATGGGAGCTATATGATACTTACAAGGAACAACTAGTTGAAATTATGGATCATACATAAAAAGTTCTATTAAACATGAAAACTCACCTAGTTAATGTTTTATGTATAAATCACATATTTGTAGAAACTATGTGGTAACTTGAGGATATTTTGATGTAAAAGTATCATCATTGTTTTAACTGAATGATGAATTTCAAGGGAGAAAGTCATATTTATGTGGGGTATAATGTATCACCCAATGTTTTTGTGGAGCATTTTTTTGAAAAAATTAATTTTCATTGATGTATTTAATTACACTAAGTCAAACATTCCTTTTTCATGGAACCAATTTGGTTTATATAACACAGAACACTGAGTTTCTATAAAACATATTTTTTATAATTATTTAAATGTGATAATTAAAACCTCCAAATTAAAATTATTAATATGAATATTAACAACTAATTTTAAAATATTTTTTATAATGTTTTCATATAAATAAAACATATTTTTAACAAAATTTTTTACTTTTGGTAAACTCTTTATATGTTTAAAAATATAATTTTCTCAAATAAACTAATTTTCATATCCTTATCTGAAAAATAAGAAAATTAATTTTAGAAACATTAATAATTTTTATTTTATTAAATATACTTAATTTTTGAATTTATAATTTCTAAATTAGATTAGGGCTAATTTTTTTATATTTTTCTAAGAAACATCATTTTTGGTTGAATAGTGGAAAAGACTAAATTTTAATTCAAAACTTATTCTTTGTCTAATTTATTTTTAAGGTAAAATTATATATTTAATTTTTCTAGCATATACTTAGATTAAATTTTTATTAACTAATGTAATTTAGGTTAATGGAACCAATTTCACTTTTACAAAGGATATAAAAACATACCAAACTTTTGATCATTTGTATATTAAAAACCTCTAGTATCGTATCATCTACAGGATTAATTTTAAATTAATTTCAGACACATATGTGAGTTTAATTTTTCAAAATAGATTCAATATTTTAACCAATAATAATATATAATTTATAATAATTTCATATTATTTTTTACCATAAATATTTGTGAAAGTGATTAAAATTAGAAACAATTATTAAGTGAATAATTAGCATAATAAAGGGATAAACATTAAACTTAAGACACAGTATGACCTATAAACATGTACAAAATCCATTTTATGACAAATTTAGACACTACAATCCATTTTAACCAATGTTTAATATTAATTTATCAACATTAAATGGAAAAAAGTGGGTTTAATTATTTTCTAAAATTTTACAAGAGTTCCACTCCTCCTCTACTATAAAAGTCCTCCACTACTCCAACTTCATCAAAAATCAAAAAACATTTAGGTTCATAAATTATCATATCAAATATCCTACCAAGAATCCTCCCTTAATCATATAAGACTTAACTTTGGCATAAATTCATCCAAGTAAAACCTTTTGTGGAAACCAAAAGGAGATACCAAAAGAAGTTTTAACATCCTTCCTTAAGCTCCTTAGTATTATTTTCTTTCTCCAACACCTCAACCATATTTATTCAATGATTATTTAAAAACACATGTATCCTAAATATAATGATATTTTTTCATGTCAAAGTTTACACCTACACTTTCATGTACTTCCATGTAATGGGTAATGAACTTACCATTTTTGAGTACGATGAACTTATGCTTCACAAAATGATGTTGTTCATTTATTAATTTTAAAGCTTCCAAGGTTGGGAATTATGATGGAAAAAATATTTATAAATAATATAAATAATATTTTTTATTTTTTATTATTATTTAATTATTTTGTAACAAATTTATTTATACCTCCATCTCTTGTATATATGATAACATCGTTTGTGGACGTGTGTACTACCAACCCCTCAAAGTGATGTGATTTGTTCAGGCTCTATAGGGAATGTGTGAAATACAGGTTTAGAGAAATAATATTATATATATAAATGATATAATAATTGTACAAGAATAATAATATATATACAAATATATACCTATATTTCAATTAATTTCTTTTTTTCTATAAGATAGTAAAATGGAAACAATGTTCATGAGTACGTACAATCTACCGTATCCATGAACCGTGTATTACTTTCATAATTATATATTACATAGATTATAATATTATTAATAATATAATTAATATTTTTTTTATTTTTATGATGTTTCAAATTTCTTAAACTATGATATATGTATCAGAACCAATGATATGAAAAATTAAGACATTTGTGAAAAATAACACAAATATTACTTGAAGCATGGAATTGTTAATAAGAGGGTAATATAAAAGTCATAATAAAATCATATATGGTTTTATATATAATAATATGGGTTTTTATTATATTTATAATAAGCATAGATTTATTATATAATAATAATGTATAATTATGAAGAGAGTGAAGACTTAAGGTAAGGTAATTACATATCACTAATTATATCGGTGAGATACATCCCATGTTCACCACTATTTTTTGCATGGTGTATATAATGATAAAAAATTTATCATATTTTTATTATTATATAATTTATGGTAATTTTAAAATCTATTGTATTGTATTTTTCTCATGGGTTTTATTTTTAAAAAGATACCTAATTGGTAAGATATATTTTTCTAAATCTTCTTTCTTTGAGACTCATGTTTTTTATGCTCCTAAACTATTTTTTGATGTGTATATACTTCCATTAGACATGTTATATAACAAATATCCTTATTTTAAGGATATTTTATTCATAATTTAATTTTATTTACTAACATGGAGAGTATTCTGACAATTTATAATGTGTTAGGAGTTTATCGAAACAATGTCATCTGTTATCAGGATGATTTATGGTTATTTTTTCATTAATTAAATTTTTCGATCCATATCTCTAGAACACTCATGAATTTTATTTTCTATTGGTTATTCAGGATCTATTCATGTATTATTACTATTTTTTTTCTCTTTTTTATATAAGGTATTTTTGAAAATGTTTTAGGAAAAGTTTACCTCATTTATCACATCGGTTAGAAATTTGTTTTATTTCAAAAACCTTTTTTAAAAAAAATTTACAATTTTTTTTAAAAATGTTTTAAAATGATATTTGAGATTAATTTCCATAGAAAATGGATTTTAAAGTTTTTTCTATTGTTTTCAATGAATCCTTTATTTTTTTGAAAATGATTTTCCATGAAAAATCATTTCAATAAGGTTTTATGTTTTAAAAAGAGTTTTTCAATGTAAAATGAATAATTTCTTCAATAATGTTTTAGAAGAAATTTCAAAATTAATTCCCATCCAAAATGAAATACATTGGTGTTACTCATTCCTTTATGGGGAAATGATTGATTGTTTCAATTCATATTCTTTATCTAAATGATTTCTGTTATGATGGAATGATATTTATGAACCCCATTTCTCTTTCATGAGTTATATGCTTTTGAAAACCACTTATTTACATGGATTATTCTAATGTTGAAATTATTATGAAAAATGTATCTTTTTCCACAAGCTATGATATGATTACATGGATATGATTTCCATTCTATTTAAAGGGTTATGATATGATTTTGTATGATTTTGTGGGACATGAATGTATGATTTCATTATTATATGGGAGGGACATATATCTCCCTACAATGAATTGGGTAATGATTTATATCTCATGAAAATGACAAAATGGTCTTGAGTGTGAAACATGACTACTAAGATGGCCATGGGAGTGAACCATGACTATCTATATGGTATGGGGAGTGGAAACATACTAAAATGATGGATATTGAAGTGAGTGATGACTACAAAGATAGTATGGGGAGTGAAACTATAATACTAAGATATCATTTAAGCGATGACAAGAACACTATTGAAATAGTTTTATATGCTTTTGTGACTACCACAAATCTATGTATTATTCAAATATTATTGTTTCATGGCTTATGTTATTTATTTCCTTATGATTTATGTCTTATGAAATTCAAATATTTATTCCATGATTCATGTATATGATATTTGGTATGTAGGGTATGATATTTAATATTCATCATCATGTTCACATACCCTTATGCTCATGATTATGATTACATATCTACCTTTTTTACCCTTACTGATTATCTTAGATCACCCATTCTATGATTCCTTCCATAGGTTATTAAGATTTGGATAATGTTTTATGTTTCTAAGAAGGGTGATAGTTAAAAAAAACCAAGTGGTAGATAATGCATCTCACTTTTCTTCTAGTCTTCATGTTTCCATGTTTCTAATGTAAGTAAACTAGCACGACCTTTAAGTATCTATTTACATAATGTTTTAAGTATTCTGAACAAGTTGTGTGATTTTAATGTCTGAAACTATTTTCCTAATATATGCACTTTTAAATAGCATTTTTTAAAAAAAAATTCATTTTCTATAACAAAATGGGTTTACATTCATTTATATTTAATTATTCACCAATGAATTAATTATTAAACCATATTTTCATAATTAAATTAATAATTTTCATTCCTTATAAGTGATAGATTATAATGGTAACATTTAAATAATAATATTTAGTTCTTTGTTTAAGCTTTATGTAGTGTATCATTTACAATATCAATCATATTGTTTATTTCTTAAAATATTGGGATGTTAAACTGTCACATTTGTTGAACATCATTTATAATGATTTTATACATGTATATTAATTATTTATTGTCTATTTTTGATATCAAGTATGAGTAATCTTATTATTTTTATAAATAGTTTCTTAATAGTGGTGTTATTATATATTCTTCTAAAAATTTTCATCATTTCTAGAATATTAATGATAGGATTGTAATTATATTTCATCAACATATAAAATCCAATTTTAATTTCTAGAATGATAATGGGTTTTTATTAAAATAGAAATTTCTAAGAACATGTTTCGGTGTTTATAATGGTAAAAAGAATATATATTAAAAATATATTAAATAGAAATGACTATTTCTTGAATAATTAAAACGTATAAAATTTTTTTTATTACATTTTATTACCATTATATAAAATTCATTAACCATTCTAGATATAATTATTCTAACATCACTCATATATATGGTATATTATAATGATTTTATGAGTAATGAATTTTTTTCACACAGTATTAATATAACATTTACATATAATTAAAAAGTAATCGATGTTATTTAATTTCAGTAAACCCATTATTTTAACCATCATTGAAGGGTTTCAATAACAAAAGAAATTCATCATTTGTGAAGGCTGCAGTCTGCACATACACATTATTAACATATTAATTTCACAACATAAGGGATAAAATGAAGGACTATGATAAATTAACATTTTAGAAATATAGTTCTGAAATATGGAAAAACTATGTCCAAAATAATCCATCATTGTCACAATCTATGAGAGGTGGTGGTTAAAATGGACCACACCTATTTGTGGAGGTGGTTTTTTGCATATACGCACGATCAATGTTGTTTTTTTCCTAATGGAAATAAAGGATTTAAAAATGGTATCAACATTAATATAAAAACATTATTTTATATTTAAAAAAATAATTCCTTATATATTGTTGTATAGAAGAATTTTGGATGAGTAATATTAAAAATAAATTACTCAGGGGTAGAAAATATGCATGTTAAGAACTTAATATTTCTATTGGAAATCCACATATGAATACTGATTATTTTTCAATGATTTCATTTTAAAATCCGAAGGTAAAATATTTCAGAACATTTAAATAAGGAAGGGTGGTGTGATATAAGTATTAGCTATCATTTACCACTCATTTGAAGACATTTTTTAAACATGTATATATCATTTACCATTTTATTTTTTTTACTATACTAATTTTGTTTTTACTATGGTAACTTATTTAACACAATGTAATATATATTTTAATAAATAAAATAAGATAACCCCTTTTACAAAATTTGGGTGTTCTGATATAAAATTTATCATCTATTTAATCTAATTCAATTCATAATTAATAGAAATATATCATTTCAATTAACATAGATAATGTATAAAAAAACAGAGTTATGTAGAAAAACGTATTCTTATTACTTATATATTCCAAAGGTATTTTATAATCATTAAAAATTTACTATTTTTTAATATATTTTTATATGTGTTCAAAAATTATATTAATTATAGAATTATTTACATATTCATTTAATTTATTCGGATAAAATTCCACAATGTTGAAGAAGAAAATCGCTAAAAATAACAGTTCCATAATTATCATGGTATTTAACTTTAAACATAGTAATATTATTTTTATGTATAAAAACTGAAATTTAAATCAAAAAAAATATTTTTATTTTTTTCTCAAATATGATTTTAATTTGATTATATTTAATTTCTAAATGTGTTTAAACCAAATTTTTTTATGTATGGGAATAATAATGTTTTTATTGTGAAATATTACATGTGTTTAAAAAATGTTAAACATGGGTTTCATATATTGAATATTTTATTTTTATAATCAATAGTTTTAATTATTAATTATATATTTTATTAATTAAAAGTTTATATAATATTATGGGACTTGATATATAATAATAATGTCATAAATGTTTTTGTTTTCATAAAAATTTAATATTTAATTTTTAAACTAAAAATCAATTAATTAAAAAAATAATTTTTTCCCTAATATACTCTAAGAATAATAAATTAAAAAATTAATTTTATTTTATCAAATTAAAATACTAAAATATATAAATTTTCTTTTAAATTTAAATTCAACTTATAAGGAAGACTACATTTATAGAAAAATAATTAAAATTTATGTGTTCTTAATATTATTTCACAAAAAATATGAATTAAGCTAGTTTTATTAAATATAAATAGTATTATTTTTTATAAATTAATATAAATATAATTTTTTTCTTAAAAAAAATCATTATCATCAGAAGATAATTGTTATAAAAATACATCTTTATTTATAAAAAAATCTTAAACTATCTATAAATAAAGTGATGTATTTATATCTTAAAACATTAATTCAATAGTTATATTTATATAAAGATATTTATTTTAATTTTATAATATAATTATTTTGTAAAAAATATTTGGTATATATAAATATTTTTCAAAATAATTTTTTTAATTGATGCTAATTTTTTTATATTATTATTATTTCAAAAAAAATTATTAAACCATATTGATTAGAATACATAACATCGGTATACATATTTTATATATGTGTATCCAAAAATTATATCTATAGTAACCATATTTATAATGACCATTTTTTAAACAATCTTTTTTGAAAAGACCATATTTTCATTTTCTATATATAGTTCATGTATATAACCATTCTAAACTTATTCAATCTATTCAGACTTCATAAACGAAACTTATATTTTCCACATATTTCATCTTAGATATTCAAATATACTTCATCATTTCTTGAGGTTATACCACATTTTCTAAATATATTATCCTATTTTATTTATTTATTTTTTAGTTTTCTCTTCTTTTAGTTAACTGGGGCTATTTGGTAAATTTTACCTAACTTATTCTGTATTTTGAAAATGAAAATAGGTGTTCTAAAATAACTTAATTTTATCTATGATTTTATTTTATTTTTTATTTTATTATTTCATGAGCACAAAAATTATATGATTATATAGGTTTCTAAAATGGTCTCAAATTAAGAAAGATTCCTCGATATGTTATTTTAAAACTGTTTATTAATGTGACCAGTTATTATTGACATCACCTTATCATTAAAAAATAATAGCAGTTTAATATACAAACTTTTGTTACATTTGATATATTTTTAAAGTTATATATGATAGGAGAAAATTGAAATTTAATTGTTTTATTTTTTTCTGCAGTATTCAACTCCTACACACAGGTAACACTCTCGCTTTTCCTTGAACAATTGGATGGTATAGAGTAAAAACAAATTTCATTTTAGAACCAAAAATATGTTATAATAAAAATAATATTACACAACAATTTTTAACTATCCATTTAAGACAGTTATGAAACATTTTTCACTTCATTAATAGAGGTGGTACCCCACATGTACACATGAACGATGATTTCATTTCTCGAAGGGGGTCTAGTGGGACTGAATGAAAAGAGTTCCTTTTTATTGAAAATTCATAATTACATTATATATAATACTTCTTGATCAATTACATAATTATGACCCAACATGATATGTGGTGATGAAGAAATTAAGACTTCACTTCATGAAATCTATAGTTCACACATACCCATAATCAACATTCGATTATTTTTCATTGTGGATACAATGGAAAAAACAAGGAATTTTTCCTTAATATAGTAATTATTATTTAAAATAATTATACTGACGTCATTATGTTAAAATTTCTATGATATTTTCTAAAGAGGAACATTAAAAATATAAGGGCAAAGAGTTAGAAATATTTTTATCGAGACCTTGAACTTCCTCTTGATTAACATATTAGAATTTTAGGGCATATGATAACTTGTAATAACCTGTGGATTTAATACATGGAAGTTAATTATATGAGAGGAAAATTGGTTCAGGTTTCGTGGAAATTTAGGAGAATGGAAAAAATAAAAGGGTTGAAGTGATCTCTTTTTATAAGTGAAGAGAAGGGAACTTTTATGAGTAATCATTATATTTCGATATTTTCATGACACTATTCAAGGTTCAATGGCTCTAAAAGTTTGTGAAAATGGGGTTTGGGGTGAGATTCGATAGATCTTTCCTTAACCATGAATGATATGATTACATTAAAATAATGATGTTATTATCTATATATTTATATAATTAAAATTTGATGATATAAATAACTAATTTTAATTATATTTAGGTTAAGATAATTTTATTCTTAAAGAATTATTTTTCTAAAAATTTCTCTTCATGTAATATGAAATTTTTAATAAACTAAATATATTATGGTAAAATGGTGTTACATTATAGTATTGGTACAAAATAATAGAAATTAATTTTTAATTCATGTAAAATAATATTAAGAACATTTTAAGTCTAAAAAACAATTTTTCATATAAAAGTAGATTTCATAATTTATTGTCTATTAATTTTAGATGGGGATTTATGAAATTTTGGATTTTAATTTAATAAAATAAAATCTATTTTAAAAATTAATAATTTCACTTTTATCTTAGGATAAGTTGTTTTAGAGTTTTATAAAATAATATATATTTAGGTGAATAGTAAAACATATAGTTTTTATAATAACATCACCTGTATGACATTGCTATTATATATGTTGGACCTATAAGTTTACAAACACAATAAATTAATAATTTTTTATAATAAGTAAATATATATTTTATAAAAATACAATGTTTGATATTTAAAACACATTTTTAACATTTTTATGCTCAGTTAATATGTTGTACTAAAAAATATATTTCTGTGATTATATTGAAAATTATATTTTCTTCCCGTTTATAAATTAAATAAAAAAATTAATTTAATATTTGATATCTATATCTTCTTTATTGGTTATTAATTTCAATTTAATTTTTACAAATAAGAATAAAATTAATAAGATTAATGTTAATCACCATGATAATAGTGAAACTATTATAATTAATTATTATTTTCATTAACATTGTGTTTCTTCAATCTAAATAATTAACATAATATATCATTAATAATTAATCTAATATGATTTTTTAACACATATATAAATATATTAACACAAATTGTTTGGTTATTCAGTACTAAATAATATTTGGAACACTTAATGGATAAGAAGTCAGTTTTAGATAAAACAATTTTTCTATACATTATAGTTATTTATCTAAAAGTTAATTTACAATTATTTGGAAAATTTAATTTGATTAAATAGAGGATAAAATTAATTTCATCACACAAAAATTGACTAATTTCAATTTTGTTATATTTTTTTAATGCAACACCCTATGATTTTAAAAGATACAAATCATGTTCGATATCATGTATGGAATCAAAAAAACAAGCATAAAAGATAATAAAACACCCGAGGACTTTATGATATATTTATTTTTAAATAAATTCAGCAACTCTCATAGTTGAAAATGAAAATAATGCTGAACTTGAATGGAAAACAATACCCAATTAAAATATTATTATTTAAAATTAAAAACTATATCCTATATATTAAGAATGAGGTTATGAATAATAATTAAGAATTTACTAAATAATAGTTATCTATTGATTAAAAATAAAACAATAATCATTTAATATAAAAGGATATGTTTTCAAGAAACTCTATTTTTCTAAAAAACAGTTTAGTCATGAATTGCGCATGAAATTGATAATTATCTTATAAGGAATTTAGAATATGTATTTTACTAAAAAACTTTATTTGTTAAATAGGCATATAAAAATTATATTACGGTTACTTTTTTGGATTTATCTTAAAATTTTTATATTTTGATAAATAGTGAATTAAAAACTGCCATTCCTATTAAATTAATTATAAAGATACATTGTATTTACAATTAGTTTTAAAGTAAAATAAGTTTGAAAATATATATTAATAAAATTTAGGTTAGCCGAATCATTTTCATATTGAATTTTGATATAAAAACTTTATAAACATTTGATCATTTTCTCTTTAGAAGAATTGTTTCTCATTACATCAGTGGGATTAATTTTGATTTACATTTTGAGAATTATATGAATTTAATTTTGAAAAATAGATTCCATATTTTCAATAAAAGGAATTTATATTATATAATAATTGAAAATTAATTTTTTATCAAAATGAATTGTGAAAACAGTAGAAACATTTACCGTGGTTAAGGTTAAAGATTGTTTACCGAGGGTTAAACTAAAACAATAAGGTTATAAATTACCTATAAACATGTATAAAATATATATTTTGGAAATATTTAGAAAATATAATGTCTAATTATTGATAATACTCAATGTTTTACCCTGATGTCATGTGAAAAACATAGTTAGAACTTTTTTTTTAAAAAACATTACAACTATGCCACTAACATCCCTTATAAAATCCTTGGCACTCTCCGCTATTCTTCAAATCAGAAAACCATTTTGGTTTAGGAAATCCCAAGAAAAAAAACATAAAAAAATCCATCCCCTAATCCTATATTTCATATTTGGGGCATAAATCCATCCTATTAATTCCTTTGGTGCGAACCTAAGGATGTTACCCAAAGAAGAGGTAACGTTTTTCAAAGAGCATATTTATATTATTTCTTTACACACCTCATTAATTTTTTTTAAATCATGATGATATAATAAAAAAATTATCATAAATATAGTGATATGTTTTTAAGTTAATTACATGACCAAGAACCATCTATAAATCCATCAAAGGAGTTATGAAATTATCATTCGTATATACGATGGACTACCACCTCACTAATCGATGTCATTCAGTTTTTAATTATCATATCTCACGGTTGGGTTTTATGATGGATATAATGTATATATATGATATTTATAACATTATTATACACATGTATTAATTTTATAAGATATAATGTTTATAATGTCCATTCCATTGGGGATACAATATTGTTGCTCCTATATATAGTGGACTACCGCCTAACAAAGTGTTGTGATTAATTTTTCTCTAAAACATTACATAGAAGTTACCAGAGAAACTTGTAATTAATATATGTGATATAAATGAAATAATAATTATATTCATGAAATATTTATCATTAAAAAAATAAAACATATCATTTTCTTTGAGGCATTGAAAAATGATAACATCGTTTGTGTGTGTGTAGACTACGATGTCCAAGAAGTGATATGACTATATTTTCATCACCATACCACAGAGATGATATATATTTATATATTAGAAAATTTAAAAAAATTATATGTTATTTAAAGTGTTATGATCATCTTGGAAAGCTTATATATTACATACCTTCATTTTTTAATGACCATAGGAAAATAGAAACGTTACTCATTGTACGTATGACCTACTATCTCCATGATCATAACATACTTCATTTTTAAATACCTTTATTCATTATTAGTAATAAAAGTATAATTAATGCATAAATATTATAATTATTTCATAATTAATATTTTTTATATTTGGAATTATATAATATGCACAAGAATCATAACTTCTATATAAAATAATGAATGATAAAACAAGGCGATTAAGACATGAAACAATAAAAATAATGAAATTTTATTGAAAAACAGGAGGTAAAATGTTATGATAGGGTCATATATGATATTATAAATATCATTATGGTTCTATTATATACTAATAACATGATTAATACCATTATACTAGAGGTTAAATCATGTTCAACTAAAATAAATCGTGTGGTAAGGGACTTCATGTAAATTTATCATCATTAAGTAATATTGAAATGTTATGCACCTAATTTCATTAATATGGTGTATATACTTCCCCTTTCTAATTTAATATTAATTACCATTAATAATTCATCATATTTTATGTTTCAATTTTGAATAATTCTATCCAAGTGTATTTTACTTGAAAATTACCAAATGATAAAATTTATGGAACAATCACACTTTGTTTTGTGATTATTATCCTTTTGTTGATAAAATAAATTTATTGGGACAAATTTTCATTATAAATTACATTTATATAAATCTGTAAGTATTCATAAATCTATATCCTTTACTCAATATGGATATTTTATGATAAGGCTTATTGATTCAGGAATTAAATAGATTATTCAATATTTGAATTTTTTGGAACTATAGTGATGGGTGGATCCTGATATTATATATCCACTCATTTCAGAAATAAGTATATTGATATAAATTAATTTTACTAATTAAACCGGTTTCTACCTATACCATAAAATTCATTATGAATGTTTTTGATAGTAGTTGTTATTATTATTAATGATATCATGATTCCATATAATTAATCATTATGTTAAATGGGAATTAAATTAATATTATTATCCATGACATTTTCCCAATTATATTATCTATAGATTAATTTAATTCTTAAATCATTGATTTACTACCATGTGTGTTCCGTTATTTTCCTTCCTTATCGATTACACATTATCAATTCAGACAACTAAGTTATTTAAATAGAATACTCATTCAATTTTTTACCAAGACATATTAAGTATTCATTATTATTTCATGATAGCTTTTGATGTATTCAAAACTTGTTGAGCACTTTATCTCACCATTATTTTTAAAAATTCAAAAAAATATGATAAAGATAACACTGAATGAGTTTTTAAGGATACAATTCATTTTATTTTTGTTATGTATTATGTTTTCATTTCCATTCCAATTGTAAAATTGGTATCATGTATGTATCTTATTCTCTAAAAATACTAAACTAATTGGATATTCATTATTTTACCCATTGTATGTATTCTAATGTAATATATTATGGAACCAACTTTGGGTTACTTGGGTTGGGGTCCTTATTATTGGTATGAGAGGATGTTTAGTAGAAACATTGGGAAATAGATTAAGGAAAACATAGATTAGTTAACACAACACTATGAATAATCTTTATGGATAATTATAGAAGAAAATCCTAATGTTTTGGTAAGGATGAGATTATGTGATTTTTAATATAATTAAATTCATATCTAGATATAAGGGGATGTGGTTCTTTTATAGTGGTGCCTATGGGTAATAATTCTAAAAATTGTGCATTGGGATTGACCCGTCCATCTCCCGGTTTATGATAATTGACCTTACTACACACCTAGTTTGACAATCCTGAGGGATACACTCATTATAACTCACATTTTCTTTACAAACCATTATAGTGAATTTGAAAATAAATATATCCTCTAAGAATTCATTTTTATTAATAATTGATAAATTTTATGTGGTGCTGAGTGTTATTCAATATATAGAAATATACATTATAATTTAAAATTCACAATTTTAAGATCCAATCAAGTATATTTCATTTATTTTAAACAGAGAATGGATGGATGAATGGTATCAATACTCCTCACTAATGATTGATTATCTGGTTGAGGAAGCTAATATAGAGGATATTGGAAGTAGGAAAAGTGTGGATATATTAAGGGGGATTAATCATGTTCTAATAAATAACATTTCCAATATAGAGTAATGAGTTTGAAATAAATATTATTCTATATTGGATCACTTATGTGAAAAATTCCTCATCGTTTAGTGGGACTAAAAATCTAATGGTAGCTAAATTAGGGATTAACTCTATGGAAAAGATATTTATGTACATACAGTGAGGTGAAAAGGAAAAGGTTACACATATAGTGTATTTCCTCAAAGGTGATTTTCATCAATGGTTTTTATATTCTATAACTATATGGAGGAATATGAAATATAACATAGGGAATATAAAGCTTTTATGGAGACCTTAATCTGAAAATATTTCCCTCACGAGAAACCGATTTATATGAAGAGAAATTTCTTAGAATAAATAAAAAGGAAGAATTTTTCTTTCAGAGTATGAAGATAACTTTACAAGGTTATATATGTATGATATGAATTATATATGCAACACAGAGTGTAATATTGAACATTTAATTGAATGAATTAATACAAGTGTCTCATCTGTGTTGGTCTCACAAACTTTTTCATTGTACGATGAAATAGATTTATGTGATATAAACAAAGAGAAATAATTATCTATGTTTTATGGAAGCAAATGGAAGTAATACAAGAAGAAAATGAAAAAAAAACATATTAATGAAATATGGGAAATAAGGATTTTCTCACATGTGATAATTTTGGAAAGAAACACCCTTGTAATTTTTTTGAAGGAAATGAGAGTTTTCTACAAGTGTAGAGAGTAAGCACCCCATTATAGTGATTTTAAGAGAAATAAGTAAATTTATAATGTGAAATTATTCCACTATAAGAATATGGGGACCTATGAAAATGAATTCCAAATTCATAAAGGGAATATACCTTATAAGAAGCTATGGTATCCTGGTGAAGATTATGTTATTGATACAACTAAGGTGGAATGAATAATTTGATTGTGTATTTGGATCCATGAAATATGTTGTAAAATTATTTTATTGATTATATTCTTCTAATAAGAAACATGAAACATATGTGGATTGTACAATGGTACTGTATATTAAATGATTTGAAATCATGTGTTGATTGGTACTAAGAAAAGTGATTAATGGAACATTAACTATTTAGTAAAACACATTATTAAGGGATGAAAACCCTTAATATGTTCTCTATGTTGATATAATACCGAAAAAGGATATATTAATGGGAATATATTATTGAAAAGGAAATTGGTTTGGGATTTGATGGTTTATGTTATCTTTTTTGAAGTTTACTATATGTTTAGATCTATAGATTATATTCGACAACCTGAATTAGTTTTTTGAAGAATTCTTGTTTTTATTAAAGGTTTAAGTTGATCGAGGAATTCACATATTTGGAGTGTGACGTCAATATCCACTTTATATTTTTTAAGGAATATAATGATGAATTTTTTATATTCCTTCTAAATTTGGAATGATATATTTTGGATGAACCTTAAGGCCAACTATTTATGGAAAGCATTAAGTTGATCTTTGGGTGTTGTTGGTTAAATATTTTTGACCATTTCGGTTTTAGTGTTGATAGGAGGAATATATTGTGGTTATTTTATGGATCTTACGATCTGTTAAAAGTTACTTTCAGTACTCAAGGCATAGAAAATTCATTTTTGGATATTCATTTGTTGAAGAAAGAGATGGACTGTAAATTGATCAAAGTAGAACCAAATGATGGAATTTTTCCTATTAAATAAACATATATCAATTACGAATCTTCCCTCATATTGATAGTGAGTGAATGTATTCCTCAACTCAAGAAAAATGATCTTGTAACAAAACAATTGACCTATTATAATCATTATTAATGATATCAATGAACTTGTCCACACCTCTATTTTAGGGAGTTGTGGTTAGTAACTTCTTCTTGACCATGTTCTTTATCACACTCTATCAGTATTGAGCTGTTAGATTTCTCTTTTATGTTAATGTTTTCTATTCCTACTTATTTTATCCTCTTTGGAATGTTTTATGTGTTTTTTCATATGACTTATATACTCCCCTTTCTCGCTTATATGTGTATGTTTTATTAACTCTTTTTTTGATGTGGATTTTTAGCAAAGATATTTTGAAATGTCTAACCCTTGTTTAGTGAAATCAATATTTAATTGTGCAGACATAATTTATTTAAGGGGGTATTATATAATTATTTTTTAAGGATAATTGGTTCACCTAACGGCCGATTACAAAGGGATGAATGTCACGAAATCATTCACATCAGTTTCACTATTAATTAATGGTTTCCAACAGGTTTATTTATGGATCTATTAAAACCCATGGTTTTATATCCATGTGGGACATGTCTTCTAATAGAATTCACTCATTAGATAGTTTTTCCAATGGTACTTAAGAACTCACATTGGTGGAGAGGATGGGAGTTTCGGCTCATCAAACCCTTTTGGGGATAATTTATTCCTACTCTAGGACACTATTATATATTTAATATATGTTCATGATTCCATCCTTAATTCCCAAGAACTATTTGGGTCACCCTTGAATTAATATTCAATTGTTAGGTTTTATGTAATTTTGATTAAAATGTATGTATATGAGGTTACTCATCAATTGATATATGTGTTTGTATTCAGTGATCCCCATAAATGGTATCCTCTCATGTAATGACTAGAGTTTATTTGGTCGTTATTATGATGCTGCTAGATTTTAACCACACATTGGGGTGCCCTAGAGTGTACCATCATCTAGAGAGATGGGATTTGTTTTTATATTGGGATCAGGCCCACGAATAAGCTTTCTACATATTCTTGTAAATGGAATTAGAACCCATGTCGTTTTATGCCACTTAACTAGACACATCATACCTTTTAGGGTAATGTAATTAGGACCAAACCAGACAGTTTAGAATCATGCAGTGAGTATTTCAAGGATGAAGGTTCCTAGCCAATGTTTTGTATGGGACTTACACATAAAAGGCCCAAGGAACCTGGAAGGGATATAGATCACATTGTTTAATTAGACCCTAATGGAGATGTTTCCCAGAGAGAATAGTATTTATTTTGGGGTTATGGGTTTGAATCACACAAAGGATTCCTATGTATTCCATTTGGGAAGGAATCAAAGCCCGTACAGTTTGGTTGCACGGACCCATTCTTATCGATGCTCGCTAAAGGTTTGTCTTGCAGGGGATTATATCCCTTTTGGAGGATTTATTTGTGGATTATAACTTAGGAGGATTCTATTGTGGAATAATCCATGAGGGATGTATCAAATCATGGTGATTTGGAGGCTATTTGGGTTTACAGCTAAGGAGAAGGAGCAAGGGTTGGATTTTGGGGATTATTCTTAAGAAGGATACCCTAGTGAGATGTTGCAGATTAAACCAAGTAGGAGGACCACTAATCATGGTCCTTAGGTGGGTGTCCAACATATCCTGATTTTAGAAAGAATTGTTGGTCTCATATTTCAATACATAAGGGCTTACAGAATAAGGATTATTTATGTTTGGGGATCATATGGATTCTGTGATCATTTTCAACCACTATGACCATGTGTTTCATGCTCATTTTAATATAAAATAGGTAGTAATATATCCATGGAATAAAAAAAACATAGTTTCCATAATTTTGGATACATGACCTTGACTACCCATGCCTATCGAGGAACTCTAATTGATGGTGAGAGGAGGATTAGAATGAAGATCCTCATCCAAAACATGTATCAGATCATTTAAATTTTGTGATCATGGGTATACTCTTATCCCACATGATTCAAGATGATTCATTTATGAATATGAGAAATAATAGAAAGAATAAGATCTTGAAACCACATGCCCCCTCTTCTATTGGAGGAAGAGGGTTAGGGTATGGGAGAGAAGAAGGGGCTTGGATAAGCTAGTTACATCTCCGGTTTCATATCTTGAATAGTAATATTAGACTACCGATCTAGACAAGACCCAGGGGGAGAAGAGGTGTAAGATTTAAACCTACTAAGAGAATGGATAGGGGTATACTCCAAGGGGTATTCCCTAAAATGTTTTCTATAGTGGGAGAGGAGGATCTCATTCCCTGTCGAAAGGAAAGGAATGTTTGATCCTCACCCTCCCTAGAACGAACATGAGGATCTGAATTATAATGAAAACTAAGGTAGAACATGGTACACACCCTAGTACCCAAGATTATTAAATCCCAAACACTTCCCATAGGGTAAATGTCATCATGACTGTTGGAATACATACTCAAATGCACCCTTAAGACACTAACCATCATCAAGGACAACTGTGGGAAACCTTTTTACATATGAATTCCTACCCAATTGGTAGAATTTTTGGTGTGCCTCTATACATGGATTTATGAGTATGAATTTATGGAGGTTTCATCTTTTTTACTTTTAGACATGGGAGTCAAAAGAAGAGAGGCTCTATCATTGGTGGAATGAAGCGGTGCCTGAGAATTTTATTTTTGAAGTTAAGGTTTAGAGAGAAAAAGTGCCTTGAGAAAGGTCTTATTGGAACTATAGATGATTCTCATATGATTTTATAGTCATGTGTGAGTGGAAAAACTAGAAAACAACACTTGTGTGAGGCTTTAGCCTATGCATTATTGGTCCTCTTAGGTGTCCTTGGATGAGGCTCGTATAAGTCCTTAGTAAAGAAAGGGGCATCATGCAAGTGGTTTCCACTAGGATATAAGTGTTTCTCATACATATTTGTTGTGCATAAAACCCTTAAGGAGCTTCAATATCACTTATCCTGCCTTAATTATCTATTTTCTAGAGGTTTTGAGAGATACCAATGAAATGTTTGGACACCTGTTTGAAGGGGATGTGTGACTAGAACTTGGGTGTTTATTCTGATTTTCCAGTTTGGAAATGATGTTCCTTTGGGTCCTATTAATAGGAAAACATGGATCCATTTTAATGGAATTTTACCTCATACATCCCTGGCACAAGTACACAGTGCAGGAACCCCATGTAGGGGTTTCCATGCTTCCAGTTCCGTGCGGGGGGGGGGGGGGGGTATGCGGGACTTCTGTTGTACAAGGTTGGTGAGTGCAGGTTCCTCATACAGGGGTGGATGCACCTTCTAGGATACAAACATAGGGGCTGCAATAGCTTCTTGGTGTGTATGTTATGTTCTTTCAAGACCACTTGGGTGACCCAACTTGATGAACCCACTACTTCATAACATAAGGTTTGGAACCTCGCACTCTTGTTATGGATCAGTGTCGAGCTATGGTCCCATCCCTTTATGTCTATCCCTGTGTTACCATCACTTACCCCAATTAAAAATAGAGAGTCTCACCATGAAAATTTCAAGCCTGATCGAGGACATTTTGGTTCATAACACATTGAAATCATATATTCTCCTTCCTAAATATATATTTAATTCTACTCAAACTCAAAATTTGGTGTCTATGTGATGTTAACATCATTAATTATATGGAAATGTACATGGAACATACATGATGGTTTAGAAAAATAACCCCCCACACATATAGAATTATATTCATTTGGAACAAAAAGAATCTGGTTTTATGGTAAAATTACAACACTTTGATGTGCTCTAAAATCATTTTTTGGGACTTTGAGCTATCTATCTTATTGGACAATTCTCTAATTTTTTCAATTCCAATGGGACTAGAGAGCATAGTTCAACTATTTCCAAGGTCATATGGGAAAATCTAAAAGCATTTAGTCTTTTATATCATATACCTTATTCATTGTTCGTATGTCTTATATTATATGACTTTAACGAGTGAGACATAGATTTTTCCTAGGCTTCCCTTTTTAGGTTTTCAGCCTAAACTTTTTTGTGCCTATTTATTTTCATCACTCAATATTATTTCTATGTAGTACGAAGTGAACATCTAGTGAGATGATACTTGAAATTTTTCAAGAGTCCCCATTGAGGGTTTTTAATCTGGCTAGCATTGTGAAAATATTTATTTCCAGTTTAATGACATGAAATTCATATGAGTAAGACGAGTGTTTTAGGTCGAACAAACTTGACCATATGTTTTCAAATGATGACCAAAAAATTATTGTTTTCCAAGAATGTTATGAAATGTATGCCAATTCCCTAGGAGTAATTTTTATCCATGAATTTGTGTATTCCAAATATTAAACTTTATATTTATGAATAGGGGAGGAATCTAGTGAGGATAAAGTTACAATTGTTTGAAAAACCCATTTTTTGGGCTGCTTTATGAAAATATAACTTGGACCTGTTACTGGATAGTCAAATAGTTACATCCATAGGATGATAGGCCATTTTTTGGATTACTTATGCAAATCCAAATAGGGTGTGTTACAAAATAGTAATGTAAAGGATTTCTAGGTAATTCTGATGTTCTGTTACTGATGTCTAAAGGATGTTTATGGAGTTCAAATTTATCCAAACCAGGATGGGTGGTTTTCTATGAGATGATGTTTGAGAATGATGGGAATGCCGTTATTGTCATTTTCTATTAATGGTAATCCAATCCTACATGAATTTGGATTCTATGAAAGAGGGTATATTTTGTTAAATGACCGATTCCAAGAAAGCGAAGGACCATTTTATTGAAAAAGGTTAAAACATCATGATGTTTAATGTCATGAGACCAGGACATTAACCATATAGTTTAATGTCTTGTGGCTAGGACTATGTTTTATAATATAGATTCTTGTAACTAGGATGTTATGTTATGTAGTTTAATTTCATATAGTGAGGATATTATGATATATAGTTAAATATCGTCCTACAAAGCAATTATGGTGCTATAATTTAAGGTCATTAGATTTGATTGAAAGGTTAATAATTCCCTCCATTCATGGTAATATGTATGGGATTTTACCATAACTTTCAGGTATGATGACGGCCGTGTTGTAAGCTATAATATAAGGACTTCAAAATCTAGAGAGTGATGCAGAGGAAATGGATTATAAGGATAGAGTATGTCTCTTATGAGAATGATGTAACTACTTTTTTAACAAACCAATTTTGTGGGATACATTATGAAAAAACATTTAGGAATGTTATAGAATAGCCAAATTATTGTTTCCTTAGTCTGACATGTGCTTTCTATGGGAAACGTTTATCATAGACAACTAGGATGTGTTACAACATTTTCAAGAAAAGGAGTCATCAAGAATTTTGACATTCTATTTCTGATGAATGAAATAATATTATAAATATTCATATTTCCTTGAACATAATGTCCAGTTTTTGGAAGGAAATTACATAAATGCAGTAGTAGAATTTCAATTAAAAATTACCTAATAATTGGGGAATAGTTTTCTAATGTAGTTCTTACAAATAAATGAGTGATTTGGTTCTTGGAGTTTTTGGTAATAAAACATGGACCATACCATTTTAAAAATGATAGGTGATACTTGGACTACCAGAACATGGTCATTCCAGCATATACTGAACATGAGGATGTTAACTATAATCCATGATCTTTGGGGTCCTCATATCGGGAGAAAGGATATAGGAAAAAATTAAATGGATGATTGTGGACTGATTTTAATCATAGGTTCCAACAGAAAATTGTCAAAGAATATGAGAACATAAGAGGCTTCTCCCGAGGTCAAATATTCCACTTTTTGAATAACCCGTTTTTATGAAACTTTAGGCAAAGTAAACTAGGGAATGTTATATCATAGTTTAATAACAACATCCTATAGATGAAAGATACATTTTTGGGCGACTTTATGCATATCCAACTGGGGAATATTACAACATATCCAGTAAAATGAATTCTCATGTGTCATATATTTAATCATCAGAATATAGAGTAAGATTATGAAGATCCAATAGTGTCCAATATTATCATTATGACATGTTGATGGGATATTTCCAAGTTTAAAAGATATTATTGGATGTACATTAAACGTGAAGTGGAGAACCCTTGGCATAGATCTGACCCATTTGTAGGAGTAGGACATCTATGTTTCCTTAGTGGACCCCTATGGAGGGGAACCGAATTAAGAGCTCTTAAATAGATATTTTTTATACATAAGAGAGGGGCCAGGACATTAACCATATAGTTAAAGGACTTTTGTTAAGGTTTCCATCCATGTAGTTTAACGTCATGTTGTAAGGATGCAGGTGAATGAGCATGAAAGAGTGGAAATTTTGTGGTTGGATCAGGGTAAATGACCCAAGTGTCACTACATATCTCATTGAAGTAAGATTAAATCCATATGCAATTCTAAAAAGGATTCCCCATAATGATCAAATTGAATAATATAGATAAAAGAGTTTTTTAAATATGGTCTCACTCATGGGGTGAGACACCATATTAAATATTTTTATATTGATCTGGCTCATAAAAATGATGGTGTGGGAATTTCTTATATTTTTATGTGATTAGGCCTAGTATTGGTGATATAGACATCACATAATATCTCATTAGAATGAAAATAAATCCATAAATAGTTCTTGAGAAAATAAAGAAGTTTATTATCATGTGACGAGGGTATCTGGTGTGCCCTTTATGGTCCTCTATTGAAGACCATGATAATGCCAATGAGAATTGATATTCTTTACTCATGCAAGGAACTGTTTTACCAATACCCATAAGCCTGAGTGATCTACACTCAGTGTGTGAAACAAGGAGTTGTATAGGTTTCTTCCACCACACAAATCCAATACAAGGGATTGATTGGGGGATTAAAATTTTGTAGCTGTAGGAGAAATATATGAAATCTTAGTGCTATTAGGTTTCACATTTGAATGATAATCAAGATTTATGTTGTTCTGAAATCCCATACACTTTGACGTCATGTGGTGACAAAGAATATGAAACACCGAGAAAGATAAAAAATGTTTATGTTGGGCCCAATGATAGAAATATAGGTGTCACAACATATCCAATGATGATTAGAACCAAGAACCAAATAGTTCATGAAAGGTTTACTATGTAGTTCTAACCTATATATACGGATTGGGGGATCTCTTGTTTCTTTCAGTTGGACCCAAGATTGAAGATTCATGCATCACCATGTAACTCATTGGAATACGAATTAAAAAACATGTAGTTATTGAAAGATTGTTTCATTTATCGTAATAAAATAAGGATGTTTAGTGTGTAGTGTAACTTCTTTTAGTAAGGATGTCGGTCACCTGACATAGAGAGTAATATTGTGGCTAGACCAGGTTATTGGACCCAGGCATCACTACGTATCTGGTTAGAGAAAGAAAAATGCCACAAGTTGTTCCTAATAATTATAATCAACATAAATCAAGCATTAATGAGGGTAAAGGGGGTTTAATATTTAATAGAGGGATGGTTGGTCCCTAGAAATGAAGTCTAGGGGTAACTAAATACCTCATTATAATGAGCATTAATAAATTTAATGTTCTAGAAAAGTTCCCTATGCAGGTATGATTCGTACACATGGGAAAAGGGGGGTTTTTTAACATAGCTAGACCGGAAATAGAAGGTATGGGTTTCTCTATGTATCTCATTATAATTAAAATAAATCCATAAATAGATCCCAAATGATGGTGTGGTAGTTGAACCAACATTAGATATTATGATCTGTTCCAACAGGGATCTAAATATTTCACTGTTTTATGTCATGCAAGAAGAATAAGAACTATTCAGTATAACATCTTATGGTTAGTACCTTAGAATGTTGGGAATTATACCTATAATGAGGGACTAAGTTACATATTGGAGTCAAAATGATGTGAGTGGGGCTCAGGCATGGGAGCTTCCAATCCTTTATTTCTCATGTCTGTAAAAGAGGGTATCTTAACCTGTTGAGGAGTTAGATTTCATGATTAGGACTTATGCCTGAGATGGAGTCCCTTATTTAATGGACCATTTGGATTATCTAAAATCATGGTATTTTGGTTGATTATTAGCATTGAATGAGGGGTGTTGACCATTAATTTTAATGTGATGTGGCGAGGAAGAATGTTTTCTTTCATTTTCAGGTTATACAACTAAGGCCATATATCATGAATTTTATCATATTGAGACGAGGAAGATGACTCCATATCTTTAACATCTTTCAATGTGGATCTTATGTAATTCGTTTTAAGGTAATACTACAATGATAATCTATGCAGTTTAATGCCATGCTGCTAAGACGAAGGTAGTGTGATTACAAAAAATATTTCTTTAGGAACCTTGTATTGGATGGTGTCATACTGAGCTATCCATTGATTGAAATCAAATAATAAGCTCTATTGGAGAAGACACTATGTATGGAGTAAGGTACCTCCCACTATTTTTAAAGATTTGGAGGCTTCTTCCTGGGTATCATTGGAGTTATATGGACCGGTATGAGTTCACCATGGAGGAATGAACATAGGTATAATTTCCTGTTAAAGGCTTATGTTGTCTTGATTTCATACACATCCAAGTGATGTATGGTTTGAAATATATTCTCATCAATACACTCCAGTAAATCCATTTATTTATGGGATCTCTTATCACTAGATATCTAGTTATAGATGGAAATATGTGGAGATGGTAATTGATCCTCAATTATCATGACTTCATATGTTATATATACCTGTACGAATGGGGTTTCTCATGTGGTAGTAGAGGTTGTAGTTCTATAATACCAATAGTCAGGAAAGATTTTATCATGTTTGGAATTAGTAACCTTATCATACATTTTTTGGATTATATTCGATAGGGTCTTATTGAAGGCATGTATTTTTTCATTTGTCACTACATGACATTGGGATGAATTATAGGATTCAATATTTTACTAATAATGCAGTTTTTCCACATCAGAAAAATATAAATTGGATCCATTTTCTATGAGTATTTTAGGAGGGACACAAAATCATTAAATGATGTTGGTTTTCATGAAGATGAAAATGATTTTGTCCCGGACTAATTTGAGTGGTTCTACATTATCCCCTTTAGAGATTAAATTGGTAGTAGATAAGATGTATTTGAATAGATTGGGAATAACTATAGGTTATGACCCCACAATATCCATTCCACATATGGAAGATGGATAGAATTATGTGGTTGTATGTAGTAACTATGAGGTTTGATAAATGAATTTGGCATTCACTTGGATGGAATTAAATTTCATGGTGGATTTTGTTTCTTTACGTGTTATTGAGGACTAAAAGTATCCATGCCGTAGAATTTAATTAGAGAACATGTACCTTGACTTGGGGGAAATATAGTATCTAGGGTATACTTATTTTACAATAGAGACAGTCTCTTCTCCATCAATAAATATCAGGATTACTCCATCGAAGAATTATTTATAGAGGACTTTTTGGAAATTTAGACCATAAAAAATTGTGAAGTCAATTGCTCGACATCAGATTTTCTCTTTACCAACTCTGGCTGATGAAAGTATTCCATTTTTGATGTAGTCCAGGATTGGAATCATCCTCCCAGTGTTAAGACCATATGGATTAGGGATAAGACCGACTTCATTAATCTCTTTAGTTCTGACCAAAAATAAATGTGACATCATTCATCAATGATAAATATTGAGGATTGTTTCATCCCAGTTTGAAACTTCTAGACATATAGCTATATTTACCAACACATATTCTATGTAATTATATGATCATGGGATATGGGTCAACTTTTTCTTCGAGTGGAATTTCTTCCATCAACCCTCATACAAAATGAAGAAGTGTAATTAGCATCTCTTTTCTGACAGCATAATCCCCATTGATATATTTGATTACCAACACTGAGTCATGTTTTACCTCTAGGTGGTCTACAGGTATTTAGAGTGCTGTTTTGAGGTATATAATGAGTTTATGATATTCCACTTAATTATTAATGCAACCTTCTGATAATAGGAATGGGCAAGGAATGACTGAATTAGTGGGTGAAATGAGCACAATCCCGAACCCAAAATTTTCAAGATTATGGTTATCCATTCTCCTCCTAGTTCGGATCATGGGGGAACCATTAAAATACATTTCCCATGTTTGGGGATGCCTTTAATAGATATTATTTCCTCATCCGAAAATTTTGTATTTAAGTATGTTGTTTATGCAAACAGGTTTTCTACAAGGATATCATCCCAAGAATGTCCTTTAACTACTTTCTGTGTCAAGAATTATATATCCAAATGTTTTATAATAACCTACCACTTTTCTAGAAATCATTTCAATATAGGATAGATGAGGATGTGTTTGATTGGATTATTGCAAGAGATCAAATAGACCTCAGGGTGCTGTAGATAGTACCTTAGTCTGGGAATCAAAAAGATTAATTCAAGGCATGTTTTCATGATATCAAAATAACACATATTAGTGTTGATAATGGTTTTACTAAGATAATAAAAGTTTTTTTCATTCCCATCATCGTTATTTTTTGAAATGAATGTTCCCAGTTATCATTCCAGGTATTTCACATGTAGCATGAGATACATTGTATCAATAAGTGGGACTAATATTGGTGTGATCAATATATATTTTTTATGGTTTTCAAATGATTTCTGACAGTCACTTGTCTATTAATATGTGGCCCCCTCCTTTATTAGTTTATTTAATGGAAAAAATATTCCTCAAAGGCGAATTATGAAGCACTGGATGTAGGTCAGGTGTCCCTGAATTAATTTCAACTCAATAAGGTTTTGATGAGGTAACATGCTAAGGATAGATTGTTTTTCTTAGGGTCAACATCAATTTCATGATGAAACACAATGAAGATGAGAAATTTTCTTGAGGTTACCCTGAAAGTGAATTTTACCAAGTTTATCTTCAGAATATGTTTTCATAGATTGTTGATGTTGGTCTTGAGGTTATCAAGGTGGTTAGAATGATGTTGGGACTTAACCAATAGATCATCAACATAGGAATAACAAACATTTTTATTCATTTTTTTAAATAATTCAAGGATAAAACTAATTATCAAGATAGATATTGTATTTTGGGATTATGGTGGTCTAAAATAATGATGTCACAAGGAGTTTGCATGAACGAGCTTGGGCCTATCCATTGTGAGTGATCTGAGGGCTAAGAAACCTAAGAGTTGCACTCCCTAACTAACCCATGATTCCATGAATACTGCAACATTATTCCTTTCACACTATGTATAAATCACCTCCAAGAAATTGTGCATCAAACCTTTTCACCTCATTATCATGTATTAAATGGACCATGCGGTAGATATGATTCCACAAAGAGAATTGTAAAAAATTTGCAAGTCAATTTCAATTTTTGTAAGAAGAATATTATTTTGAGTGTAGATTTAGAGACCTGATAGGACTGCTATAACCTTTTCTATAAGGGAATACCCTCTTAAAAGGGAAAAAAATAAAGTTAAGGACCACTGATCCTCTGGTGTCACTAATCACCTTGGCACCCCACATCACTCCGGCATTGCATGATCCATCAATGTTCATTTTGAGACCCACATGAGAGGGGTACCATCATACCCAGTTTCCAGGCCTTTTACTATGTTCAATGTGTATCTGGGTTCCAAAATTTATTGGTTTGATTGAGGGGGTGGTCATACAATGTTTTCATATATGTATTAGATCAAGCAACATATTTTTTGGTTCTAAATGTGATACTTGTGTTTTTTACCATGGTTCCTTTTATCGAGCTTCATTCTTCTCATTCTATATAGAACAATGGCTAACCGCAAGAATTATCAGACCTGTAGGTCTGGAGCTCCCCAATCCCTAGATATACTGATTATGGAAGGTGGTATTCTATGAATCAGTGGATAAGTACCCTATAATGATACCTAACTCATGCCACACTATCATTTCCCAGTAACTTTTAATTAATACATGTTTGGTATCTTCAACCTATAACTCCCAGAAGCAATATCATGTTGAAACCACGTACACTTCCATTCATGTGATGTTTTCATCCATATGTAGTGAATTATTAATGACCCTATAAACTATTAAATTGATCTTATTTTGAACTTCTTTATACCAGTGAGCTTCACCCTAATCATCGATATCATGGTTCTCCCCCTGTAACTCCTGGAATTCCATGGTTGAGAAGGCCCCCATACAGGATCCCATGAAAAAACATTTATCTAGATCTGATTTCATAAAAATGGTATAAAAGGGGTCAGTTTTTCTCTATCCAATATTTTATAAATGAATTACCTATGAGTAATTCCCTCCCTAAAGGTAATATCCACCATGGGCAGACTGGGAAACTGATCCTTGAACCAACCCAATTATGTCACCAAAAATTTATATCCCCCTAACCACAATCCATCTAGCGTACTTGTGTTATGCCAAAAAGTGGGGTTTTATCATGGTACAAGTATTTTATGACCTTCCCCTCTGAAGCCCCATGTTGATTCCATATCTTCCCTACATAACCATCTCCCACAATTTCCTACCCTCAGATACTTCCCATGATAACTTTCCTTGGAGCCCCTGTATTGCACCTAACACACTCCTAACATTAATCCATCCCTCATACAGTAGTCTAGAAACTAAATCATAGTCCACCCAGTGGTTCTTTCATTGTGACTATTTTTCCCACAAAAAAGGACACGATCTTATCAATTCTACTGATGACTCCTTTCAGGACCTTAATCGGGGAGACAATATGAATTGGGATTGAATAATGCATTATCTTGATCAGTGTAATTCTATATAAAAATGAAAATAAATAGTTTTTCAAATTCATAAATCTTATTGATATTTTCCCCAATAAGGGTTTGAATATTTGATTCATTCCACACTGTAATGTTGCATCGACATTCTTCAATCCAAATAGAATTACACAACAGAACAATTCTCCCAAAGGTGGCCCCGAGGGAGGTGGATTATTTAATTTTTTTGGCCTTTTGAATTTGGTTATACCTTCATTATCCATACATGATTTACAGGGCTTGATAACTAGTTATTTCATCATTCAGTAGTTCTGTTATTGGAACAGGGAGGACGTCTTTTGAACGGTGCTAGTTGAGAACTCTGATGTCTGTTCAAATTATAATATTCCAATTCATTTTCCCTATAGGAACAATGTTGGATATCCTTTTCAGAAATTTAACCTATCGTATAATGCATTCCAGTATAATATTTTACACTTCAACATCAATTTTTGAGGCCCGGTTGTGTGAGTCTATCTAGATGCCAATTTATACCCCAGATGGTCTTCTCGAAAACAAAAAACATGGGTTCCCACCTTGGGGTTTAGGCCTAGAATCTCTATTTAATTCCTAGAAAACATGTCATTTTGTTTCTTCTGGATGGAAGTACATACCTCCAACTCTTTATATGTCACAACCGTACTAAGCATAGTGGGTTTTGGATCTTCCTTTGTACCCCGATTTATTTCTTTGATTTTGTCAACATTGGTGGAGACACCTTCCTCAAATATTGTATGGGAATCCTAGAGGTTTTCTTCTTATTTTTATTCTACACTATTTACATATTCTTCCTCTTTTAGGAAAATTGGTGATGAATTAAATTTCTCATAGTTAGGGTATGAGTCGACATTTAGACATTTGCAAGAAAAAGAAACTAATTACGTCTCGATTAAATGTGTAGGTCCTTTTTGGAACTATGAACAGAAGATGAGGGACTAATAAATGGAATATTTATTTTCCAACATTTTAATGATAGATTATTCCAACATAGTTGAATTATTATGGATATTTTGATGCTCATGGGATCAAATGAATAAATTTTCATCCCAACTTCACTACTAATCAGAGTGTTTAAAACTTCTTCAGTGTTTTCAGGCTCAGTTTTCATGAAAAAAATCATGGATATTAGTGAATGTGTTCATTAATTTGGTTCCAATCCATAGATTTGATTAATTGGAAGAACGTACTCTACACTAATCTGGATGAAAACGTTAGCTGGAATTATCTTCTGGCCATTCGGGGAATTGATTCGAGTGATATCATCATCCATGGACTGTTTCCCTTCCTTGTGGTAGAATCTTGAAAAAATGTACTATGAATCATATGATTTTAGTGGGTCTTTTCACAGTAAAAGTTTAAAATTTGTCCTTTCATACAATATTTGAGGAATTTTTGGTATGAATAAGGGATAGTCGCATGCTGATGAATCCAAGGTCTTTTCGACATAATGGTTAAGGCTATATATGGCAAAAAAACCATCAATTTTGATTCAGAAAAAAGATCATTGAACTGAGCCTTGAGTTTTATTTATCCAAGAGGGGTTTTCTCATTCTTTTCATATCCATGTAACCTTAAATAATATGGGTAAAATTTAGATTCATTGTTACCCATTTGATGAAGTTTTCATACTAGAATGATGTTGACTCATAGTCTTTTGTTAATGAAAACTCATCATATATCAATGTCATTTATCCTTCCTCATATATATATGAGTTTAAACTGCCAATGTATGATGTATTCCTCATCTTGATTTGTGAACGAGATGATTTTCTGACATTATATAGGTTCATTCCTTGTTGGATGAACTTTGATAGCAGCAAAATCAACATCAAATTCCGAAGGGCTTGAAAATGCCTCTATGTGTGCTTATTGGAGGTATTTTGGTAGACTCAATGCATCTGGAATTGGGGATAATTACTTCAAAACATCATACATTTGGTCTAAAGGTATGTGCTTCCCAACATGATCATGCTCTATTTTAGGTGCCTTGGGATCCAATGTACTAGATGTGGACAGACCAGCCATTAGAATGGGAGCTAAAGGTGCTTTCTCCCTCTATGAGTTATGTTGAATATGTCTTCTTACACTGCACGGATGATTAGGGGATGACATATCATATAAAAAATCCTCTAGGATGATCATGTCGGGTCAGACCCTTTATTTTTTGGTGAAACATACTTGCTCATTACCAACTCACTAGAGTGCTCTCCCATTAGTTTTAGCTGGGTGGAAGGTTTGAAAATGGTTGTGGTTAGGGTAGTAACATCTGTAATGACTATGTATTCTCCTGTATCCCTAACTAAGATGACATATCCCCCTAGTTCCCCAATTATGTGTAAGGAATTTGGTTTCATAACCACACTCATTATCAGAGAAGTGATATATTAAGTGAATAATGTTAATGAAACCAAAGATCAAATCCTCTCCTCGTGAAGATCATGTATGGAATGTTAACACATATTGTACCATTTGGTGGGGTGGTTACCATGCATCTAGGACTGAATGTTAGAATAATCCTAATGTAAAAGACAACATTGACCTCAGAATAGGCTCATTGTTTCACATTTTATTCTTACACTTTTATCCATATGTCTATTTAGAAGGCTATATTTTAGAGGAATTAGCAGTCGATAGAGTGGGTTTTGTTGTGAAGGAAGAAGTTTAAGGCACAATTAGTAGTTTTAATTGTGTTTGGAGGATATTCAGAGCCAGGTTGTCCATTATTCTGAACATAGAATCTCTGAACATATTCATACCCTTTCTGTTACCTTCCTTTCATTCATTCTTCACCTTCGGATAGGTGGTAAGGACACATTCCACCCGTGTAGGTGGATTTCTTAGCATCACATGGCCAGAGCCCAACATATTTTTTAGGATTTATTTGAAAAAAAACACTCTTTGATTTTTTCCCCAATACATGGTGAGTGGAGAAATAGTTAGGGATATGTTCACCATCCTCCATGTTATTTTTTGTGGGATTTGGAATCTTGATTAATTTTTTTTCCAATTCTAAGATGATGTATCTAGATACTTGTTCGTTTCAAAAATAATAGACCTTGTTCACAATGTCCTCAAAATGATTTCACCTTTACACTCATAGATCATCAAAATGCGATGGTAATTATTTTTTATGATCTAGATGTAGAACCACATGATATGGTGTAGAATATAGAGTGGTATTAGGTTCAATGTTCTGATTAAGCCTTATAGTGGAGGCTTCTACGATACTGATTATCTTTCCTTGAGATAATGGAATTAGTTGCGACTTAACTCTAGTCTTCATTATGGAGTAATAAACTCTTTGAGAAATTGAGGAACTATCTTAAAAACATTTGGTAAATTACAATGGAATAAGTTTCATTTAAAACTCATCATGAATATTCTATATAAATATGAGAATAAAGTATTATAGTGTGTGTGGTAGGTTTAAGAATTACATTAAGAATTTCTACAAGGAAATGAAATATGAGAACATTTCATTCTCCCACTACTTGCAGTATGAGAGTTCGAGGACTATTGTCTACTACAGTGTTGAGATGAACTAAAAGAGAGACTTGTTATAGAGTTCTTCACACCCCAAAATTGATCAATCTTGTAGGTTAGTATACTATACAATGGATGGTCCCTGTAGTGATTCCAGGAAGCACCTAAGTTTCACTACCTCCATTTGTTTAGGTTTCCTTATTATTGGATCATAGTTAGAGAAGAAATGAGAAAAATGTAGATTCGAGTCTTATAATCCATTACAATGGAAAATATTGGTTTCTTGAAGTTCGCCAGGGGAACAGTCAGATCTACCCATTCATGGTGAATATTTGTTTCCAGTTGCACCAATACGCTTTATTCATCCATGGATTCCAATCGATCCACAAGTGACTCAAAATCGTTCATGACTCCTCGGGGAATATCTAGATAAAATGAAGGTTGAATAGGTGTATTGGATGGTATGTCCATTTATGTCTACCATATTGGTATCATCCATGTATAGTATATAGGGGTTGTCTTGGAAGGATTTTCTTGGCCCCATTATGATTGTGTGCCCAAAAGAGGGAAAACCTGATCTGCTACTGTAGGATCCAATTATATTGGTGGTTGGTATCCCATATTGTGAAGATGTTAGAAACTTGTTTTAGTTGATATGGAAAACCCTTTTTTGAGGTATTCCAACTGGGAGTGTGATATGAGGATATTATTATAGAATATATCTAGTATAAAGGATACCTTTATGTAGTTATTCATTGAGTCTCCCAAATTCCATCATTTCTTTCTCTAATTGAGTAAATGTTTCCTCACGTGAAATGGGAATAACCTCTATAGGAGGTAGGTGTGGCATAATCCAACCCTTACACTTTTCCCTATTGGATTCCTTCTAAGGGGGTAATAATGGATTGTTTGATGGAATTCTAAAACTCAGTGCAATACTATGGTTCCATGTAGGCACACCTCCTTCAATAATTTCATTATGTACTATATTTTCAACATAAACTCCCCCATAAAGATCCTTCTCAGAATTGTCCTCTTACTCTATAGTAATTTTAAGGGAGTTTTTGATTACATTCACTAATGTGTAGTGAATTTTATACATTCAATCAGTGTATTTTTGATATAAACTTTTTTCTAGGTCCTTTATGAGTCCTACTTCTCTCCTTTACTAATTTTCAGGGAACCGCTTGGAGGATGTTAATCTGAATAGAATTTCAAGATAGTTTAGTCATGCATTTTCCCAATGAGTATATCAGGTCAAAGGATGGGATAAACTGGGAGGATCCACTCTATGATGTTTCCTTAAATCAGGATAATACTGATATCCAATTAAGAGGAGATTTTTGAGGTGAAACGTTCCATCCTAGAGGGTTGGGGTTGTCCCTGTTCCACCTTCATGACTCCTTGAGACTAGTTTTCTAACATCAATTTCTGGGTTAAAAAACCCCAGCCCTATACGTTGGGGTTTCTCCTGAACATATGTGGGTTCTATTTTCATAGATTCCCTTCTGATTATAAAGAGTTTTGTATAAATATAAGTTGTACGAATCATTTGTTATGCAACTGAATTCCCCATTTTTGAATATCTTTGTGGTATTTATGACATTTTCACCATCTGATGATAGACTTCTCCTAAGTGAGAGGCTTTCTAGAAATGTTCAAATTCCTGACATAAATGTAACTTAATAGCCTGATATCTTATAGACTAACATCAGTGAGAGTCGACAAGGGCCAGTTTTTTATTAAATATTTGGTTGTGAACATGGTCTGTTTTCTGATGTCATCCTGAAGATATGAAATTTCATGAAACCACTTTTGGTGGGATTTACTAGTTGGGGAGCATGGTAAAATGTAACACTACATGATCACCCCATCCTCTGATTTGAACACCAGTTGAGGTGTCTATAATCAACCATCTCAATCTATTTAAAGTGGTTATTCATGTGCATTTAAGGGATCCTTTCTATTTCTTGATCTTTGGATGTCGTACACCCAAGAGAGCTTCCAAGTCAATTTTTCATTTCATCCCTTCTATTTCCGTGAAGTGGCATTGATACTCAGTGTAGGGTAATAATTTTTCCCTCAAATGAAATATAGTATTCCATATTTTGAGATCAATTTCATGAACACAATCTTTTGAGGGTTCCTCTGGAATGCTGTATTGATTGGTAGCTAAAGACCAGAACATGACTGGTATGTCATAATTATCCATCTATATTCACATGTTTGGAATGTCATCCGAATATTTTTTTAGAGGTTCCTCTACCTAATCTGACCAGAGAAGAAACATTCATAATGCTTTATCATAAGCAACACGATTAGTGGGGACTTGCTCTATTATATTGTAATCCATGAAATCCATGGGGGTTTGGATAATGACTATCAAATTGGGTTTTCTTTCAATTGATAAAGGATTTCACTAGTTAATGACAAGGAATCAGACAATATATGACTTATTTTCCAAATTACCTCTTGGTAGGAGGAATTTCTCGTCACTACATCACTAAGGGGAGGACCATTCTCAATAAGAGAAAATGTAATATGGAGAGAAATGGTTTTGTGAATGTTGTTCGGTGTAGGAATTCTATAGTCGATTAAATCAAGGGTAAGGCCCTCTTTCTATTTGATATTTTAGACCTGTGGTGGGATTTCATGACTCTTGTTATGAGATAGGCTCTTGAGACTGATCAACTTACACTTATAAAACCATTCTTCTTGGTGATGTGTCATAGGAGGACATTTAGAATTCCTATTATTTCCCTCATAATTTGTTAACATGAGAGTAGGATCTTGAGTTTCCTTGGATAAGTTCCTGATGGATTCAAGAACTCTATAATTAAGTAGATCAGGATTGTAGATCAAGTTTTCATTTTATAGTTTTCTCTAGTGAGGCCCCTTTTTAGATGCCATCTATAATATCACAAGTAATTATATATTATTAATATTTCATATTTATTAATATTTATAAATTAGATACTAAGTTTACCTTAAAGGGAATCAATTTTTTATAGCGTAGATGATATGACACATCAATCTTAAGTGAACTACAAAATATTATTATTTAATATGGTAGTTATTACAAAGTTGTTAGAATGGAGGGAATGAACAATGTTAACTAAATTAAGAAATTATGGTTTACAAATTATTATACAATGATTCATTTTTTACCAAATAAACTTGAAATGAAACCAAAAACCATTTAAATATAATTAATTTATTTTTATGAAAAACTATTTTAAATGTGAATAATTATGTTTATAAACAAAAATCACCCTTGTTGTGTTTTATTAAGGCAATAATAATTCTATCTAATTTTTAAAATTTATCTTATGTGTTTTCAAGACATTATATAGGAAAAAATACAAATTGTCAGATAAAATGAGTAATTTTTTCTAAAAATACAGTTTTACCGCCTTTTGATAGAGAACCATTTTAAAATATATTATTTGTATGTTTTATATGGTATATTTGAAAACATAAACTTATTCTTTAGTATAGGGATATCAAAATTAAATTTCTTTGGACTTTTGGTATTTTTTTGACAATATTTATATTTTAATGAATAGTGAAAAAGCTGTATTTTAATTCAAAACAGCAGTTTTGTCTAATATAATTTGATAGTTAAGTCATCATTTTAATTGGTTTTTAAGTTTAATTGAATTAAAAATTTACCATTAATTTTTTTTTGTCATTGGAAGTAATTTCACATTTAAATTGGAAATTAGAACATATCAATATTTTGATGGTTTTACTAAAAAAAGAACAATTTTCTTATTTCATCAACGAGATAAATTTTTAATTAATTACTACCAATGGTTTTGTAAATTTTGAATAATTGAATCCATATTTGGAATCATAAGGTCCAAATTATATAAATAGTTCTATTTTTTTGGATATTATGAATAATAACATTAGTAATTATTTTATTTACCACAGTTAAAGGGAAAATCAGGTAAATAATGGTAAAAATAATGTTATAATAATATAAAAGTACCATAAAACATTTCCTAATATTATTTTATGAGATATTTCCGACCAATAAAACCCTTCAGATTAAAAATTTTCCTTTGGAAGCCACTTGGAATTGATTATTAAATTTATAACATTTAATTTAAAGTTAAGGCAACATTATCATAAACAATACTTTTATTAATAGAACAATTTTTATATAGTGTTAAATAAATGATATCTTAGACTATAAATAGTTGTTTTAAGTCTCATAAAATTACCTACATCATGGTATTTTTTATAATCATTATAAATTATATAATTAAATTAAATTATGACACAATGATGATGTAGTGATTTCTTTATTAATGAACGAATCAAATAAATGATATTATCAATATTAAAATAAATAATATTTTACATTATTTATCTCATATATGAATTTTCAAGGTGACTATGAAATTTGATAATTCTATTAAATGGTTATTGTTTTAGTTATATCACTTATTGGATTCTATTTAAATTCAAAAAATGAATAGTGTCAAAATTGACATAATTGATATTTTATAAAAATAATAATATATTAAATTATTTAAATATTAAAAAAATAATTTATAATTAAAAAATTATTAATTTAAGGTCTTAAAGTTCATAATGTTTCAAATTATAGGAAATTTACCCCATATAAGTATAATTTATTGCCTCTTAAAATTTAAAATGTTATTAGCACAATTAAAATTAAAAGAGAATAATTAAGGGTAATCTGAACAATAAGGTTTAAAATAAAATCAATATGTGTCTGCAAATTATTATATTATATATTTGAAATATATCATGTTTTAATCATTTAGATTAAGAAATTAATTTATATTAATTTAATATTTTAAGAGTATCCATGGGTGCCCTCCCCTCTCCTACAAAAAAGATACCCTTTATTCCCTAATACGCACACTTAAAAAAAACATGGGTTCTTCCAATACCTACAAAAACTCTTAATAAATTCCCTCCCCAAATTCTTTTAATTTATTTTAGTAAGAAAACCATTCTTAGAGGTGTTAAGGTGTTCTTTAAAGGTGATAAACTGAAGAAGAGGTATCATTTTTAAGAGTTTATATTTTATTTCTTATTAAACATTCAGTAAATATCATTCATCCATGATGAAATAATAAATCTAGTTTAATAAATATAATTATATTTTATTATGGTTATATCATTACCTAAATCCATATGAAATTTCATCAACTGGGAAATGAACATTTCGTTCTTGTGTACGGCGGACTACCACCTCACGAACCGATATTGTTTATTTTTCATTACCGTCTATCAATAATAATTAAAAAATTAGAATCAATGATTATATATGATATTAATGACATATTTATAATTTTATAAGATTAATATTTCAATTATTTTCTTACCTTATATTCACATAAAAATGATTACATCGTTCATACGTACGTGTGAACTATCACCTCCACAAGGCGATATGAATCGTTTTGGTTCATCACTTGACTTTTATGATTTATATATAAGAATATTTAAATGATTATTATGATTTTAAAAATATTAAGATAATTCTATAAAGATAAAATAATGATTAATTATTTCAAAAATGATCAATGAAAAATATAAAATATGACTCTTGCGTACGTACGACCTACCATCTCCATTAACATAACGTTGTTCATTTTTAATACCACAAATAAATGGTTTGATTTAATAGTATAATTGGAAAATAAAATTGATGTTAAATAATTATTTAATTTTTATAACAAGGTAATAAGTTATATAAATGGAACAATAGACTTGATAAATCTTCTCAAGAAAGTATATATTTTTGTAATTTAATTATTCACGAATAACAAAGAACATTTGTGATGATTTGGACTCACAGTAAAGGATTTTGTCTCAATCTCCTTTCATTGAGACATTTAATGATGATATGGTGCTTTATAAATTGTATATACGACCAGTTATACCTTCCATATCCATATTATATCTATAATCATTTTATTTAATGTTTTTAAAGTGTTCTACTTTCATGTGGTTTATAATTCAAATGTTCAAAATGGCGTGATACACTTTAACTAAAACACCGTTTTAATTGTTTTAAAGAGTTAATATTTTAAATCCTTCTATTACATGTCCATGATTTAAAAATGGTTTTAAGGATTTATTTATATGGACATGAATAGTTTAATATGTAACTTACTTTCCATATTTTCAATGTGGTATGGGATTCTTTCATTCACAAATATTTTTTTAATTCTTTAATTGTGTTTTAAACATCGATTGATAATTTCAATAACATGGAATGTTTTTTTCATAAATGTCATGAAATGAATTTCATGATTTTATGGCACTATAATGTATTGATGTTTAATTTATATGTTCACCATTTTATTTTAAAATAATATTTTGTTCATTTATGAGTGTGTGACATTTAAATATGAAATCCGATCTCAAAGTGGAAATGTTATTTTTATTTTATGCATGTTTTATGTGTTATGATTATGTTATGGTTCATGGGAATTTCATATTTATATTGGTGGTTCTATGATTAACAGAGGGAAGGTGAGCCATCAATATCTCTCTATTTCATTGGGTAATGAGACCGAGTTAAATGATAAGGTTTCTCCTAAGATATTAAGAGAATATACTATGATGGGTATTCGAAATGTAATCATGAAGGTTACTTCCTATGTAGCTTTGAAATCTACAATGTTTGTATGATATGGATACCAAAAGATATATTTGTGGTTTATGATTTATAATAATTTTTTCAGGAATATTATGATCTCACGGTGTATGTTAAAGATATTATGTTTTATGGCTTAAAATTATGATTTTTTGGAAGTGTTTTCATGAGTTCATAATATTAATGGACAAAGGTTTTCATTCCTTATTTTATATTCCTTTAAGAGGAATATTTCGATCATTCCATGATTTTGAAATTTTTTTCATAGGATTTATAGTATAATAGTGTCAAGGATGAGATCAAGGAAATGTTAGGATGTTTAAACATGAAAAAAACCATGTTTCTTTTTAAAAGTGTTTGTTTGATAAAAAATAGATATTGATTAGAAGGATCTACATTGTAAGATTTGAGCTGTTATGTATGCGTAATGGACTAATTATATAACGATATACACTTGAAATGATACTCAATGTAATATAATGTCAAATTATTTACATAACACTTTATTAAGTAATGTTTAATGATGGGGCCTTATACTATATTTTGATCAACTACAGACGCAAGCTAGGTAAAGTAGTTTTCAGGTATGGGAGCTTCCTTAACATGATATCATATTTCTACCAAAACTTTTTGGTAGGCTTCTGGAATTTTGGAAGGGGTTTATTCTTTCTTTTAGGTCGGGGTGTGCATAAAAAAGATAAATACACAAGAGGGGGGTTGAATTGTGTAATTCAAAAACATTAGAAATTTCTGAACACTTATCTTATTAATAAGAAAACCATTACTTCTCATAAAATGAATGAGTCATTAAAATAAATAAAGGAAATGAACACATCTATTTATAGTTGTTTGGGGAACAAATATCCGTTAGTACACTCGAACAATTTTAAACTCCATGATCTCAGTGATTTTCATAGAATGTTCTTTTTCCTAAGACCTTTAAATCCACAACTCAGTTTGGAAAGTTGGCACTATACTATAAGAATTTACAAATTCTTCTACTTATTTTATAGAGAACCGTATTTCCAATGCTTTGTGAAAGAAGAAGACAAATAACCCCAAGTGGGTATGAAGAGTTGAAAATCAAATAAATCAAAAAGAGATTGATTATTTAAAAGTAGAAGTTGAAAATAATAGTGTGTAATAACAGCTGAAAAATGAAATAATATATTAAATATAGCCCAAAAGTAAACATATCATCAATTTTGCATAATTATTTCGTCAAATAGGGATAAAAAAACAAGATATATATGTATAAACCTGAATTTATTCAATGTGTATCTTTGAAAAATGTTTCATTATTCTAGAAAAAGAAGATGTAACAAAAAATGTGAATTACAAGTGATAACAACAATAAGAGTGACTTGATTGATCAAAATATGTTTTTATCCAAATTGTTTCTTTGAAGTAAATGGCACACAAATTTTACTTATGTATATCCCATTTTTTTCTTTTATTTTTGTATATTTATATATGTTCATATGTGTATACATTATAATGAAGTGAATCTTGTTATTTATAGTAAATTCATATAGTTCTAGGTCAAACCAGCTCCAGAAATAGAGTACAATAAATCATGAATATTTTAATTAAAAAAAATTAATAAGTGTCATAAAATCCTATAAGAATATCAATTATTTACTCAATTGAATACAATCCTTTAAAATATTAAAACGATCCTTTCAATTGGTCATAAAATAGTTTTGAACATACCTTTACTTCCACCAAGACCATTCCAAAAATCTCAGATAATATCACAGATTCCAAACATCATTATTGAATAGTCAAATGTTAGGTTCCTTCACATGATGAAAAAAAACCAAATTTTGGGTTGACATGTATGGTTGATCAAAAAAGTTTGGTTCATGTACAATATGTGCATTCCCTCCAATGTAGGGTTCTATACCAATGTAGGGTTCTATATCTATACTTTCCCTTTTCTTAAACATAAGGTTCCATCCAAACATAGGGTTGATGAATGATACATTCTTCAACAACGTATGGTATACGATCCATATGTACTATACCAAATGAAGGGTTTATTCATTAAATTACGTGTGCATTCATAGGGTATGAACAATGTTTCCAAAATATGCTAAAATGTGTTTAGAATACATCGAGAAATAGTCCTCCTCGATCAATGCATTTTGAATAAAATATCAATAATAAATATTTTTAATTAATATTAATTTACTGAAATTCACAATGAATAAAATTCATTAGTAAAAAAAGAGTGGGTATTTTTGAATATCAAAATAAAAGATAAATTAATGAAATTATTTAATAAACACACAATCACCAATATCCCCCCTTTCGATGATCACGAAACCCATGACATAATTATGTAAAGTAAATTTCACTCTATTTTTCGATTTATAATAATTATTTTATAAAGTTGTCTTGTCAAATATTTATATAGATTTAAAAACTTCGCCCCATTTAAATTATTTTTCTAAAAACATCTCCCTATGTAGATAAACATGTAAATATAAACTAGGAGGGTAAAGAAAAAAATTATTCTAATTTCAAGAATGATGGGAATGAAAATAATATATATTTTTTATTTTATCATCATAAAAGTAAAACATATATACTTTTCAATGCTATACATATGAACTTATCAATTATAATCATATAAACTTCTCCATGCTAAACATATAATCTTCTCCATGATAAGCATATAAACTTCTCCCCCTTTTGAGACACAAAAAATATAAGAGTATAGAAATTACCTCCCCCCTGGAACTTATGCTTACAATAATAATATACATATTTATGAAAGGAGAATAATATTAAAAACAGAATTATTTACTTAAAACTAAACCTGAATAATAAAAAATAGGATTATACTTTTTTTTTCATAAGTAACAAACATTATTACATATATAAATAAACTAAATTTTGAGATATGTAGGAATAAGTTCAAGATTGAGTAAGAACAATAAAAGATAAAAATAAATTATTAATTAAACCATAAAAATATTTTCCATAAACAATATTTTAACAATAGTACATATATCATGAATAGTAAATAAAATTTAAAGTTTTAAGTAGAAGTAGACTATTCTATTGATCTATGAAAACTTTGACCTTTTTCTCTTAAATAAGCTACAAAATTTAAATTTATTATATTCTAACATTAAAATATATTTTTATTTGATTTTAAGGGGATGAACACTTTTTAAGAAGAAACAACTTCTTCATATAAAGATCTAGCTTAGTAATAGATTATCTTTTCATAATTTCTATCTCACTTAAAATTTCTATTTTAAACAATTTAAATTCTTCTTTTGAGATCAATCTATCAATCACATTGTGATGTTTTTTTAAAGGATCAAAAACTATCTTCACTAATGATGATTGTTTCATATCTTAAAATGACTTTCTTAATACATCCAAATTAGAGTATAGCTCCATTTTTCATCATTTAAAGAGCTAAAATTAAATATAAGTCTTTCATAAGATATTTTAAATAAAGATACTTATTGTTATTGAGATCCATGAAATTTTTTATATCATTCATATGAATATTCACATGAATCATCAAAAAAACAAAACTAATTATTCTCCTATAAAATCAGATGGATTAACTTTTTTCATTTTGTATGAAAAAGTTTCTTCTGAACCTATATAACATGATAAGTTCATCCTATTGTGTATTGATTTCTAGACGATTTTTAACAAGGATTATCTTTATAAGAAGACGAAGATAAAAAAGAGGATTTTAAGAAGAATATGAAACATTATTTTTTATCATAATGCATATAATGTTTCATGTTTCATAGCTGAAAAAATAGAAAAATAATTATATATTCTAACTAATGAAATGATATTACTTTGTTAAAAATTTGATCAGGTTTCTTATACAAATTAAATAAGAAAATAATTCGAAATTGGTTTATATAAAAAAATATTTTCCAAAATTTTTTGAATATAGATTTAGAGATATTTAAACTTTTTAACAAAATAGATTATTATTTAACATAATGAATAATGAGGTGTCTTTATCAAAATTTTAGGGATATATTTCTCTCATGTATAAAAACCATAATACATTGGAATAATAAAAATAAAACAATAAAATATATATTGGATAAGTATTTATAATATTGAGTATTTTTTGATAAAGAACAACATCAGAGTTGTTATGTCTTTTTTAGAGACTTTAGTATACCCTTCAATCAACAAGATAAGTATTTAATGATATTAAATAGTCACATAATCCAAAAAATCATCAAATAAAAGTGCATTTTGGTACCCATATTCTTCAGGCTATAGTAGTGTTGGAAATGAAATTTCTAGGTAACCAAACTTGTTTATTTTGAGTAGAAATTTTACTATTCTTGATAAAAAATTATTTTGAATGATTTATAATTTTAATTTGTTTTTTAATATTTTCTAAAATAGAAATTATTTTCATAATTATCATTAATATTATATAGGAAAAAATTAATATTTGACATTTTATGAATATTTATTCTCACAAAAAAATTCTAATAATTTTTTTGTCTTTCACCATTGCTTTATACTACAGGTTTTCCATTCTGAATTTTATCTTTTCCAACAATTTGATTTTGATATTTTTCCCTGTTGATTAGAACAACAAAGTCTTGGTTTAAATTATCAAATTTAGGTGTTAAATATTTAATATTAGTATCATGTAGATCATAAGATTTACAATAATCAGATTTTAAATCTATAAAATATTTTGAAAAATTTTCATTATCTAATAGAACTATATCATAAAATTTATTAATTTTTCTATATTGTTTTTAATGATTTATATATGTATTATAGAATAAAAACATTTATTTAATTATTCATTATAATTTTTTTTACAATAATACATTTGAGAATAAGAATATTATACCTCATGATTAGTATGATCTATATGACATACCATTTGTCATTTATGATCAACCTTAGAATCTGTAGAAGATTTATCAAGTGAACTAGAAGTATTACTCCTGGAGCCTTTTCATTTTTCTTTCCTTTTATCTTGTAATTATATTTCCTTTGAGATTTGAGTAAATAATATTTTTCATTTTTAATAACTTTTTCCTTGGAAAAAGATAATATATTTCATCTAGTCCCTCTATTCTTTTTTCTGTACAAATTTTTAAACATCACAGAATGATTAAATAATAAATATATATATCCAAATGATATAAATTAGATGAATCATAAACTGTTGTTTTGAGAGTATCCTTTTAAATTTTTACTTGAATTTGAGCTTTAGTTTTTATTTCAGCTGCATACATAATTAGATTTCAAATAAACATCTTTATAGTAATTTCTTATAGGTGTATAATGACGTATACCTGTAGATATTCCATTACACATAGTGGGTAGTACTCTGTGTACTTTTAATTATTGATCTGATTGTAAAATTGGATCTCCCAACTTATAAATATCATTGTTAATTTCTATCAATATTACTTTCATTTGAGTGATAGTTTAATCCTGGTAAATTCTGAATGTATCAAACTTTAGTTTCACATTAGCATACCATGATAGTCTGACATCGTCAGTTACTTCATTGTATACAACAATTATCTACGAAATTTCATAAGTAATATAACATTGAGATACTAAATCGAATTTATCTATCCCTAAAACACACACAATAATATAAACTGGTTTTAAATTGAGATCATATTTTGTTTGTTGATTATTATCCCAAACCAATCACTCTTCCTTAGGAATCTAATAAATCATAAAAATCATTAAATAACCCCTTATTCTATTATATTTTTAATTAATTATCTTGGAAGCTTCCCAACATCCATAATTATCACCGATAAAATAAGTATAGAAGATCAATGGCATAAATTCTCTGGAATAATTCATTTTAAGATGTCATTATTTTAATATTTAACGTTATCATGTTAGAGCCAGTAAATATTCTTATGATACTACTTGTTAATATCGGATAATAAAAATTAGTTTCATGAAGAAAATATACCAATATAGAACTACTTTTTATACTAATTGTTAGGTCGAGTGAATATAGAAAAGAAAATTAGACACAAGAGGGGGGGAGGGGGGATTTTGTACTTATAAAACCAAGATGAATTTTGAACACTTCTATTGATATGAAGTGAACCTTTCATTCTCTTAATAATGATAATGTAGTGGAAATAGATAAAGTAAATGAACTCATCGATGTATAGTGGTTCTGGTTACAATGATCCCTGATTCCACTCCACCAACGCTCAACTCCAAAATCTTGGTGATTTTCCCTAGAAGGTCCTATTTTCATAAGACCTTTAAGTCCACAACTGAGTGCATGATGTAGAAAAATTACAAAATAAATTTATAAATCCTTATAGATCTTCTACATAAAAACATAAATCCAAAACTTAGTGCAAGAAGATAACACTTAACCGCAAATGAGTACCATCAGTCGAAACTCAAATAAGTCAAAATAGTTTGATTAGATTGAAGATATAGTTTGAACTTCATAGATTGTAACGAAAACTGAAAAATTAATTCGGATCTCTAACATAGAACAACATCAAATAGTTCTTCAATGTTTTACAGTTCTTTCGTAAAATAGTAATATATAAGACACTAGACCATTGTATAAACATTAATGACTACAATGTGTATATATGAAAAATTATTTCTTCATTCTTACAAAATATGATGTACCAAATAAAGTGTAGTAGCAGTGATAGTAACATCATCAATGATTCAACAAATCATAACATGTATGTCTTTGAAGTGTTTCTCTAAAGGAAAAAAAACATAGATTTTCCTCATATATATCCCATTTTTTAAGAGAATATATTTATATAATTTCATATGTACATACGTTATGATGAAGAGTATCTTAATATTTATACTGTAGGTCAAACAGTTCTAGGGAAAACATCTCCAAAAGATTCACATAATAAATCTTGAATATTTTAATTCAAAAACATTCAAAAGATTCATACCTTCCCGTAGGAATATAAATTATTTAATCCATAGAATATAAACCTTTAAAAAAATAATAACAATCCTTTCAATTTGTCATAAAATAACATTGAATATATATTTATATATGAAAATACCATTTCATAAATCTTGGATAGTATTATGAATTTAAAACTTTTCTTTGAATTGTCAAACATAAGGTTCCTTCATGTGATGAAAAAACCAAATGTAGGGTTGAAAAGTATGGTTGATCACAAATGTAGGGTTTATGTACAATATGTTTGTTTCCTCAAACAAAGAGTTCCATACAAACGTAGGGTTTTTTATTTTTACATTACCTTATCTAAAATGTTATGTTCCTCCAAACATAGGGTTGATAAACCATACATTGTTCGACATAACATGGTATATGATCCATACACATTGTTTCCAGAAAATGGTTTATTCGTTACATTATTCTTACACACGTAGGGTATGAATAGTTCATCTAGAATATATTAAAAGACATTTGGAATACTTCGAAAAACATTCCTCTGTGATCAATGACATTGGAATTAATTTATAAAATAAATTTTCTGATGAATAATAATTTCTTGAAATTCACCCAGAATAAAATTTATTTGCAACAAAATTGATGGAATTTGTGAACATAAAAACCAAAAATAAATTTACGCAATTATTGAATCCACACACGATCAACACCTACCTCAGAGTGGACATTATAATGGGAAAAATTACTCCTATTGGAATGGGTTTGTTCCTAATCTAGTCATCATTATATAGTAGGGATGTTTGGCCCATGACCCTTCAGGACGAGATCATAAGTGGTTGTTTGCTCTAAGGTGATATGGTGGCGGGCCACCCTATTATTAGGCTGGATGTTGTGTGGTTCTCCCTCTGTCACTACTATTGTCACCATTATGATGTCTTGGAAGGTCTGTAAGATGTGGGGAGGGATTTTCATATGCCCTTTAACAATTTTTAGGGTATTCTTGGTGACATCAGTGACTGGAATGAGGATATGTAACCATACCATATCTAAAGTAGGGGTTTGTGCCTACTTCTCTCCTCTCTTTATATTAAGTGGATATTTTTAGTACACTTGTGTGTGGGGAGAGAGTTTGGTCTTCCCCCTATTCATCACAGGGACTTCCTGAATGACTTCTTTGGGTGATACCAGACAAAAATTCTTATAGGAATGATGAATGAAGGCAGGTGTGTCTAACTCCTTGTGGTTTTCCACCAAACATGGTTGGTGGTCTTCCTTGAACACTGATAGGAGAGGATAATAGAAGGCATGATAAATTTGGGTATGTGATTTTTTCGTCTCTCTTTGTGACACTTTATTTTGTTGGAAGGATTCTTTGAGTGCTTCCAAATGAGTCTATTGGAAGGCTTGATGATTATAAGAATGTGTATATTCTTGCTCATGGTATACCATTATATTTTAATGGTGGGATTCCTTTGATGTTTCCAAGAGATCCTACTTGCTAGCTGAATTAGAGTGTGCATGCATATTTTTTTACTCACATTTTCCCATAAAATCTGATTAATGATCTTCTTCAGAGGGAAAAGAGGTGTAGTTGTACTACTTGTTGGTTCGTTTATGCCTCCAGTGGACTGTCTTGCATGATCGAGTCTAGGGAGACCTGGGACACACTGCCAAGGATGGAATCATTATCATTTTGAGGGTTCACTACTACATGGAATTGATATCTAAGACTTCAAAAAGGTTCTCTTTTTAAGGACCCCTATGTCTTTTTGACGACGTCATCTATCGCCTCTTCATTCACATAAGAAAAATGGGAAGGACTGGTTGTTGGATTTTGGTGTTAATCTCCTGAAATAGATGAATATGGTGGTTGGTACCATCTTCTTCTGGACCATCGGTCATCGCTAGATGGATGATCGATGTAGCTAGGAAAGATAGAGGGCCTATCAGGTAGCCACAAGGGTTGGGATTTTATAGTTCTTTTAATCCAATATCAGTGTATTTAAGACCCAGTATTGAAGACTCCGATTTGGTGGTGGAATCCTCTTCAGGGAAAAGACCCAAAATTGATGTTTGTCGGGCCATGCATTAATTATATCTTGTACGATTTCATTGAATTGAAGGGATTTCTGAGAGAAAATATCTCATAATAGATAAAAACCCAGATAAGAAAACATCATCAAAGTAGAATCTCATTTAAAAAACACACACATGATTGATTGTCTTCATTGGACCTATTTATTTTTTAGAGTGAAATGGGCTTGAAAGATGGGTTACACTATCATCTTGTTTAAAGAGTCTTGTCAAGTTAACCATTTGTTTCCTGACCAAGAATAGGTTCACCCAATGGTCGATTATTGTGGATTGAATTTTTGGTGAACATTCACATCACGTTCAAGATTTCTGAATGGTTTACAATGGGTTTATATGTGGAACTGAAAACAACCAACAGTTTTATATCCTTGTGGGACCTGATTTCCAAAGGTAGGTGCTCATTGGAGAGTTTGTACCATAGTTTTTAAGAACCCCCATTGGTAAAGAGGATGGAAATTCAATCTCATCACACCCTTTAGGGGGAATTATTTCCTAATCTAGGACACTATTATGGAATAATTATATGTTGATGAATCCTTAAATAATTCCCAATTCAGATGTGGATCACTATATAATTAATAATCAGTTATTATCATATATGGAATTTAGGATCATCAGTATGTATCCAAGGTTCTTTATCAATGAAGATATCTATATATATCCTAGGTTATACATCAATGGTATCCTCTTATATATTTATTGGAGATTATTTATACATTATTATGATGATTTTTACTTTCATCAGCACCGTTAAGATATATGGAGTGTATCATCATCTAGGGATATGATAGTTGTTTCAATGTTGGGATCAATCCCATGAATAGGCTTCCTACGTAACCTTATGAAATTAATATAAACCCATTTAGTTTGGTTCCACTTAATAGGGAACATCATACATTTTAATTTCATGTGATCAGGATGAAACACTGCAATTTTATGTCATGTGGTGAGGATGTCAAGGCAGAATATCACTAGAAATTGTTTTGTGTCAGAATTATGATGAAACATCCTAGGGAACCTCGAAGGGATATGGATTCAATGGTCTAAGAAGACTCTAAAAGAGATTTATCCCATATATAATATAGTTTATTTGGGGGTGTGGTGTTTGGACCTCGTAGAGGCTTCATACATTTACCATTTAGATGGGAATAAAATCCCACATAGTTTTCTTACGAGGAAACATGCTTATAGATTCCATCTAATGTATTGTCTCATAGGGGAGTATATCCCTTTTAGAGGATTGATTTGGGGCTTAAAACTGAGGATGATTCCCCAATGGAAGGGGCCATGAGGTATGTCTCAACACATAGTGATTTGGAGGATTGTTTGATGCTTACACAAAAGGACAAGGCCCAAGGGTTAGATTCTAGGCCTTATCACTAAGAAAGATACCCTGGTGAGATGTTGATACTTATACCAAGTTGGGGGACAAATTTAATCTGGCCTTAGGTGATCGTCCTACATATCCTAATAATAGCATGAATTAGAGTTCTCATAGTTCAATACCTTAGGGGTTACACACTAAAAATTCTATAAGTTTATGGATCGTATGGATTCTATGATCACCACCAACCACTATTCCCACAAAAGTCATTCTCAGGGTGAGAGACATGTAGCATAAATAGACTGGGGAAATTAAACAATCTAATTCTCAATGAGGATGGATACATGGACTTGAGGACCCACACCTAGAAAGGCACTTTGAATGATGGTGAGAAGAATATTTGAAAGAAGATCCTTTTCTCAAACTTTCATACGAGCATGTGTATGTTGTGATCTTGGTTATTATCTAATCCCACATTAATTATGATGAATTATTCTTGAATGTTAGAAAAAAAATAAATGAGACAATACGATAAATAATGTGACCCTCTTTTGATGGGGGAATATGCTGAGAGTATGGTAGAATAAGTAGGGGAATGGATATGCCTGATCACTCTCCTATTTTGTTTTTAGGAAACTTACATAGGACTACCCATTTGGGAATAACCTAGAGCTGAAAGGAGTAAGAGTGAAACCACCTATAAGAAATTATAGGGGATCACTCCAGGGGGATTCCCTAAAATTGTTTCTGTATTGGAAGATGAGGAACACATTCCCTGTTAAAGGGAAAGGCATAAATGATCCTCACCCTCCCTTCCTAGAATCCGATTCTCTACGTCTTAAAAAAATTAATGAAGGTCATGGTCCTAAACCTAGTATTCATGAATGTTAAATACCTAAAACCAACTTCATGTTCAAGGACCTATGCACCCTAGGAATGCATACACACATGAACCATGAGGACCCCAATTGTTGGGCAGGACAAGTGTGGGAAACCTCTTAATATAGGAATACAAACCCAACTCAGAGAAAATATGGTATGCCACTTTCAATGTTTTTTCTATTAGGGAGTCCCTATTGGAGTTTTTAACTTGGTCCATTTTGAAAAAAGGATACAAATTAAGATATTCCATGCCATTAGTGTCTTAAAAAGTGTTCTGAGAAGTGGATCTTACATGTACTAGTTTAGATAGAAAAGGTTCCTTGTGTAGGGACTCGTAGGAACTAGATGTGCTTCGTATAGTGTGCTGTAGGACTAGAAAATCTGGATAATCCTTGGTATATGTACCAAATAGGAAATATAACTTGGGATATGATTTAACCATGGCACCATGGGTATCCTCAAGTGTCCCTGGATGAGGGTTGTGAATTTCTTTGGCTAGGGTAGCAACCTCATGCAGGTTGTTGTCAACTAGGGTAAAAGGGGTCCTCATACAAGTGTATTGTGTTTCAGACCCTGAAGGGAATTTGATCTCACTTATCCCCCTTAATTATCTGTTATATCAGGTTTAAGAGAGATAAATGTCAGATTTTTTGACACATTGGTAAAGGTATTTCATGAGCATAGCTTTGGGGATTATTTTGAGTTTATAGTTGTGAAAATTAGGATCCTTCTCGTCCTATTTATTGGAAAATTTGGGATCTTGGTAGACAATGTTTTCTTATGTAGGTCCATGATTTAGGTACTTATCACACGTACCCCAAATAGGGTTTTCCATTCATTCAGTCCCATGTAGGAGAGGATACACAGGTCTTCTTTTATGTTGTGTTGGTGTGTGCAGGTGCAACATGTAGGGGAGGTTGTGTATTCTGGGTTGTGCACATAGGGAATACACCATCCTCTTGGAAGATAGGCTATGTACATGTAGGTCCACATAGTCTAACCACCTGGGTCAATCCACTACCTCTTACCATGGGGTTGTGCCCTAGAATCCCTCCTTGAGATCGATGTTGGGCTCTAGTCCCGAACCTTTGGGTCAGACAATTTGATACCATCATTGACCCCCATGAACCATGGGGAGTCTCAATGAAAAATTTGAAATCCTAGTTGAATAAAATGTGTGTCAAAACAAATGTAAATCAATTCTCCTCTTTCTTCCTGCATAAAGATGTATTTCGACTCAAACTCTACATTTGGTGTTTAAGTGAGGTTTATATCTTAAATTTGGATGAAAAGTGCCTTGAACAAACTTCATGATGTCAAAAATAACATGCCAAGATTTTAAAATGTTAAAATCACATTTAATATCATTTATGACACACAAAAAAATCTTATAAGATAATATAAAACCCCAAGATATTACGATATATTTAATTTTAAATAAATTAAATCTCTAATCCACTATGCAATGCATGTAACAACATATTTGAATGAAAAAACACACTATTAAAATAATATTATTTAAGAATAACCATTATTTCCAAGCCATTATGATAGAGGATATAAATATTAATAACTAAATTATGAAATTATTATTACCAATTTATTATAAATAAAATTAGAATTAATTAAAAGAAATGTTTTCTGAAATAAAGTATTTTTAAAAAAGATGGTTTATTCATGAATTTCAAACATATTTCAAAATTATGTTTTTCCACTTTCAGATAATTTATTTGATAAAATTAATATAGTTTTTGAAAGTATAATATCAAAATTATTTTATAGTGAATTTTTGGGATATTTCTAAATAGTTTCATTTTAATTGAAAATCGCTTTTTAGTTTAAAATATTTGTAAAGATAAATTATATTTTGAATTTGATTTAATGTAAAATTAGTTAAATTATATATCTATTTATCAAATTAAATTCATTAGAATAATTTTCATATTTAATTTGGATATAAAAACTTTGTAAATGTTCGAACATTTTCTCTTTAAAAACTCTCTTTCTCATTGCGTCCAGAGGATTAAATTTAAAATAAATATTTTTTCTTATGTGAATGGAAATTATAAAAAGGGATTATATATTTTAAATCAAAATGATTTATATTATATAATAATTTCACTTAATATTTTTCCAAAATGAATAGTGAAAAACGTAAAATTATTTATTGCAGTTAAGGTAAAAATGTATTTAAGGGGGTTAAACTAAAATTATAATGGTTGAAATGACCTATAAACACAACTAATCTCTATTTTATGGCTATATTTAGACCATATAATTTGTAATTATTGAAAATTCTCTACATGTTTTCCATGTGTCTTGTGTAAAACATGGGCATACCTCTTTCTTTTAAAAAATTACAAGTGTTCCCCTGACATAACTTATCCAAGGGAACACTCTCCTCTTTTATTAAAACCATCAAACCTTTTTTATCTGTATAATACCTAAAAAAATCACATCCAGAATTCCATTCCCTCATCCTGTAATAATAAATTTGATCATAATTCCATGATAATAAGGATTTTGGTGTTATCCAATGGAAGTTATCTGAAGAAGAAGTAACGTTCATCAATGAGAATCATTATTATATTTCATTATAAAAATCCTTGAATTACTATTTAAAATTAATTTTATAATAACCTAATAATATTAATTATACTGATAATTTTTAATTTTATTGTCAGGACCAACAAAAATCTCCATTTTGATCAAATAGGTTACAAAATCATCATTTCTGTGTATGGAGGACTACCACCTCACAAACTGATGCCATTTTTTTTCATTACCACTTCTCATAGTTTGTTTTCATGATGGATATAAAGTTCATATATGATATTTATAACATAATTGTATGTAGTAATTAATTATATCAAATATATAACTTTTTTACTTTCGATTTAATATAGGATAAATTAACTTCACTCATACATACAATAGACTACCATGTCACAAAACGATGTGATTTGTTTTCCAATAAATATTGACATGTAAGATAATAAGGATATATTTAATGATTTTTTTTATATAAATGATTTTTTTGTGATATTAATGATGTATTTATCATTCAAAAATTATAATATATCTTTTTATATATTACACTAAAAAATTGTAACATCGTTCGTGTATGTGTGGACTACCGCCTTCATGAATCAATGTGGCTCTCTTTTCATCACCACACCACATAGATAATATGTATATATATATTATGATATATATGATTTTATTTTCATTATATAATGATAATATATTACTTACCTTCTTTCTATTATGATCATTGAAAAATATAAATTTTACTAATTTGTACATAGGGCGTATCCTCTCCATGATCATAATGTTCTTCATTTTTCAGAACCATCATTCACAATTGGTCATAGAATTATAATTGATGTATAAATATAATAATAATTTCATTATTATTATTTTGAAGATTATGTAGATATATAATATTCATAGGAACCAGAAATTTCATAACAAATCACAAATGAGAAAACAATGTTATTTACACCTGAAACAATTTAAATAATGAAATATTATTAACAAATAGTGTTTAAAATGTTATAGTAAGATTATATATGATATTATAAATATTATTTAGTTTTTTTATAAATTAATTACATGATTCAAACCATTATACATGATTTTAAATCATGTTAAACTAAAGAAAAGTATAAGGTAAGGGACTTTATCTCAATTTCCTTTCATTGAGGCATTTTGTAATGTTTTTCACATAATTTGAATTATATGGTCTATATATATCCCGTTTTACATGTAATATCATGATTAAATCATAATTAATGGTATTTTAAATTTATATTTTTATTATTTCATCAAAGGGTATTTTGTATGAAAATTACCAAGTTGTCAAAGTTATTGAATAATCTCACTTTGTTTTATGATTTTTAACCTTATCTTGAAACAATAACTTTATTGTGATCATTTTTCATTTGAAGTTACATTTATATTAAATATCTATATTAATTTATTAAGGATATTTTTATTTCATAATTCATAAAAAAATTACATATAGTATTTACTTTCAAGGATATTTTATTAACATAAGATATGTTGATAATTTTTTATCCTTTACTCAGTACAGAAATTTGCTGAAAATGAATATTTATTCAGGAATTAAATCAATTATTTAATATATAAGGGTAGATTTGGTAATTGAGTGATGGGTGGGGAATAGTATTATATAGCCCCTCAATGCATCAAATGTTTTAATGAGAAAAATTAAATAGCTAACTTAAACGGGTCACTACATGTAGTTTAAATTGCCTTGTGAAAAGTCATGACAGTAGTGGTATCATTATTCTATAGATCATAAAATTGAATAAATAAGCATTACCTTCAGTTAGAATTATTTTATTATTATTATCCATGATATATAAAGGACCTATGAACACCCTATGAATGGAGGGGTGAATTTGGGTGTCAGGTTTTCTTTAAATCAGATGAATCTTGTTCCCCAGTTGGTAGGAACCTGTTAAACCTATCTATTGAGAAAATGAAGAAAAAAAATAATCACAGGCAAAGTTAAGATAGAACAAATTTACTTGGTTCCACACTAAGGGCTATTTCCAAGGATCTTATGCCAATACGTTTTCAGTCATACCAAAGTCCACTAAGTTTCACTACATGTGGAATACAAATGCTCAGCATAGTCCCTTTGTGCCCAGTTTACTACCTTTTCAAGGTTGTTTGGATAACACAGTTTGTCCCTTGGATCACTTCCTTTGACTTCCACTTTCACACTACATTGGGATGAATCTGAACTCAGTTTGTCGACTTGATGGTCACTTTAATGGGTTGACATTAGATCAATCATCCTCATCTATAGATAGATGCTATCTTGAAGTCTTGTTTTCCCCTGAAGATCTAATATACTGTTCCATGTACTGTTTTTTTGAGGAAATTTCTTCTTTGAACTGGACTTCTTCCCCTTTGTATTATAGTGTATGGTGTATTGCAATTACTTACTTTCTGAACTGTACTGCTCCATGTACCACTTCTACATACTACCTCCAGAAACCGCCTCCAGGTATCGCTTTCACCGACCACGTTTTCTCCACTGACCAACTCCTCTTCTGCTAACCATATTTATGAATTGGCTTTATTCCTCCACATACTTCACTACATCACGTACTATGAGTTCTCTGTGTACTACTTCCACAAACCATTATTGAAATCACTAAATTTCTTTCATATTTTTAATTAAAGTCTAATTTATCGGGTTGTCTTCCCAGGAACCACTTCTAGACTTTAGTAAATTCCTCTCGGATTTTTAATCTCAGTGTTGTCCCATAATGTAGGTATTAGTGGTATTTATATCAGAAAATATATTGGTATAATCCTCTAAACTGAGATTTTTGAAATCATTGATACAACATCACTTTTACTGCATATCGTGTATCTCCCGTGAACCAATTTTGCCTATATAGTTAACAGTCCACCATTTCCTTCGTGGTGGCCAAACTCTTCCATGAACTGATGTCTTCATCATTTTCACCAACAATAATCCATCCTGAGAACCATCTCTTCCATTAACCTCTCTACCTTGTTTTTTAAAAAGACACAACATCCCACGAACATAATGCCTTCCACAAACCACATTCCTTTTTGATAATCGTCTTCGCTCTGCGAGCCAATCATCTTACATGAACACATATTGTGCTTCTCATTTACCTTCCTTTTGATGATTTTTTTCTCCATCTTGTGTACCATCATTCTTGGTCTGAAAAATATTCCGAAAAATCCAATTTCAATACTATACACTACTATGTAGGAAACCATCCATTTAAAAAACCAAAATAACTATTTTGAGCCCCAAAAAATGTGGAAACCCCTAGAAAACTATGCCACCCTAAACACCAACCTCAGAATATACTATAAGAGTCCTTATTTTGAAAAAATCAACCTGACTTAGATTGAAAAAAACAAACCATACTCTATTTTTATTAAAGAACCACATTGGTTCCAACAATCTCTACTTTTTGGTTTTTTGGAGATTTGTAGATAGATTAAATGAAGAACCTACAATAATACAATCCTAATATGCAAGAATAAAATCATCCCACAACACTCTAAGTCTATGTGAGAAAGGATCTTTGTTTAAAACAGAAGGCTAAACATGAATTGGATTCTCATGTCTTGGAATGCGTTAAATCAGTCCAATAAAGATCTGATGGTTTTCTCATAAAACTAAATTGTTGTTTTTTTCCATTCTCATTCTTCCCCATTGTAACTCATTGAATTTCTCATATAATTAGAAAAACATTCATTATACTCTGGTCTCCTATCTCACCCTCCATTATTCTCTTTACTATTGTTTTATTTATCCATTCTCCCCCATTACTAATAACCTCAAAGACTAGTATTTGGATAAGGTAGATCCCAACACGCACTCCCCCTAGATCGTATATTCCCCATAAGGCTACATCACATTCATAATCGGAGTGAAAAAGTAAATACATCAAGGGATATTCTATTTTCATGACCTCCTTAGGCACTGGGATGTGGTTGAATGCTGAGGTTCAACTGATGTTTCTCGAATACATGTACTAATAATGGATTTGTCGTTATGTTAGACACTTGATCATTAGTTCCAACCTGATCCATTTTAACCAGGCCTTGTTTAAAATTTTCCATGATGAAGTGACATCAAATTTCAATGTGTTTCATTTTAGAATTAGGAACTAGATTCTTCACAAGATCAATTTCATTCATTTTATCACACTGAATCACCATCAACTATTTCACCTCATCACCAATATTAGTTAGTTGTTGCTTAATCCATAACAGCAGAGTGCATGACTTTGTAGCATATATATACACAACTTCAACAATACTAAGAGAAGTACTTTATAGTTTCTTAATCAACTAGACTAATATTTTCATGCCAATAAATAATTCCCATCCACTTTTGGACTTTCTATCAATCACATCTCTAGCCCAGTTAGCATCATAAAATTCTAATAGTTCATTATCATTTTCTGTAGAAAATTATAATCTATAATTGTGAGTACCTTGAATTTATAGAAGTCCCATACTCATGCTTTCCTAGTTTAGTTCCAACCACAATTGGGCTTGAAATTAGTTTGGAGTCATAAATATTTAATTTCATCAGCAAATCTGTTGCATAATTTTCCTGAGAAATAAAAGTATAGTATTTCTTTTGAATCACTTCCATCCCCAAGAAGTATATGACTTCCCCAATAATAAACATTTCAAATTCCAATTTCATGTTAATGCAATATTCATCCATTGATCCCTACTTACTTCCATAAAATATAATATCATCTACGCATGATAGTACTATGAATTGATCTTTCTGAGAATTCTTCACATATATATTGTGATTCACTCCTCCACTTTTAAATTCAAGATTATTTAGATAAGAATCTAGTCGAGAGTACCATGCTCGTGGGGCTCGTTTGAGACCATATAAAACCTTATTTAATTTAAAAAAATTAATTTCATTATTACCATGAAGTAATATTATTGGTTGTTCATTATAGAATTTCAATTTAAGAAAACCATTTAAGAAAGGTATCATGACATCCATTTGATCTACTTTGTATCTTATTTAAATTTTCATGGCAAGGAACAGTATGACTAACTCCAGTATAGCCACTAGAGAAAATGTTTCTTTAACATCAACACATTCAATTTATGTAGATCCATTACACACCAGTCGTACCTTATTTCTTGTCACATTTCCATGATCATATGATTTATTTTCAAAAATAAAATTCATACTAATCACATTTTGGTTTTTGGGTCTCTTAACTAGAACCCTTGTTTGGATCTTATCAATATGGTATAAATCTTCATTCATGGCTTTAACCCATGATTCATCCATTGCAGCTCCATAAAATGAGGATGATTTCATAAATAATAGGAATTCATATGGATAATTATTCATCATTCTTCTTATTAAGGTGGGAGATTTCCAATCCCCAATAATGCTGGATTGATCAACTTCTATACTTCGATTTCTTCTTCGAGGATTAGATGAATTTTCATCAGCCATGGTTTCCTCTAATGATTCTTCTTCTGAGTCAACATTATTATATGAATCTTGAGTGTTTTTCATGGATTTATATACATCTGTATTTGGATATGTTCTATGGTCACATTCCTCCTCATCTTCTATCGCATCAGTAGAATAATTCCTTGCGGAATTTGTGGTTTTATCTTCAATGATATTCACAACACTTATTTCCACAATTTCTCTAAGAAATTTATTGAGAATTTTTTGGCTTTTATTTTTATTGAATATATGAGGAATTTTCCTTCATCCACAGAATCACCAATTTTTTTTTGATTTCTTTATTTGTTTCAAATAGATAATTTACTTCTGAAAACATGAAAATACATTAAATAGGGTTTCCTTCTATGCCACAAATCATAGAGTGTCTTGGTTTTCCCCATATAAATACCTGTTCGGTTTTGAATATAAACAAAATCTTGAATGGCCTCTTTCTAGTAATGGAAAGAGATAAGACTCTCAATCAGCATAATTTTGGCCAAACTATTCACCTATTGATTTTGGTGCTCAAAAACTCTATTTTGTTATGGATTTCTCACAAGAGAAACCTCTGGTTGTATTCTATGATTCTACCAATTATTTTATAAACTCAATGGATGTATATTCTCATAAATTGTCAGACCACAAGACTTTGATTCTATTTATAGTATCATTCCCGATGATTAAGTGGTACATTTTCATGAAATAAAGAACTTTTTGTTTCCTATATATAACCATCACAAAAACCATTATAATATAATCATCAATGAAAAGAACAAAGTACCTATCTTCCTGATTTTTGGTAACTTTTATCAGACTACATACATCTTTCTGGATGAGATCAAAAATATTTGATTCCCTTTTATTCTTTGGATGATATGAACTGCACACCAACTTTTCTCACATGCAAGAATCAAAAGTCTTCTCTCGTCCATGCTTCAGATTTGGGATATCCATGAACATATTTAGTTTATATATATTTTCCATATCTTTCTGATTGATTGACCCAACCATCAGTGGAACAAGTTTTTCTCTTCCTCAACTATCATATAAAAATTTTTATCTTTACTATCAACTTTGTATAAGTTTCCATTTGTTATGAATCCCTTCATGAGAGAATTCCATGTTCTTCCATTCATAGTTTAACCCTTTTGAATGGATGTCACTATAAATCATGAGTCATGGAGTTGACTCAAACTCAAGATATTGAGACACAACCCATCCACATAACGAACATTAGTCCTCTTCAGCTCACCATTGGTCAGTTCAGTACTTCAACTTCCTTTGATCTTCAAAGCACCATAATTACCAAATCTTACTATCCAATAAACCTTTTTCTTAACATTAATTAATAGGTCTGCATTTACAGTCATATGGGATGAGAATCCACTATCAAGAATCCAAGGGGTTTTATTCTTGGTAGCTTTGAGATCTACTTCTACAAGGTTGGATTTTACAATTTTCTTCTTTTCCTTCCATGAAATGTTAGTTTGAGTGAAGGATAAAAATGTATTTTCAAATATCTTTTTCCTATGAATAGGTTCATCATACTCACACTTTCCATCCAGAGGAGACAATCTATTTGTAAGAACAACACCATCTGGTTGGCGAGTATTGACTTTTCTATGAGTTCTGTATGAATTGATCCTTTCATTCCTCTACCTACAATCAACAGCTTTATGGCCAAATTTAGAAAATGAAAATAATTCATAGAATTTTTTTCTTCTACAATAATGAGGATATGAATTTTTTCCCATTTTTGACTTCTTATATCTTCCACATTCAAATAGCTCTTTGCCTCTTCACAGTATGACATTGTATGGACCCAATAGCAATAGAATTTCCATTTCATAAGTGGAAATGTCGTCTCACATCTAATCATCCTAATGTAAACTTCTTTATAAGGTTAGATTGACTGTTAAGCATCATTGGATGTCTAATTCTCCATTTAGTTTTAATTTAGGGTTTTTTCAGCACATCAACTGACTTTTCAACATGTAAAACTTTCATCTTGCCTTTATTTTAGCCCATTTTATTTGATGAATTTAATATTTCAACATCACAGCCACATCCACTATTTCCCATGCATGGGGTTTTTTTATAATTCAAAACATTTTTGACTACATCGGAACAATTCTTAACTCCATCTAGAATATAAGAACATGAGAATTTTCCAAAATAATTTTTCTTCTTTGTTTCTTTTGGACTTGATTCACTTTCAGGTTTACTCTTAAGAGAAACAACATCTTCTTCAAGTGCCTTAGTAGTTTTAGAATTCTTCTTTAGTCTAGATGTACGGTTATTAATGGAATTTTCTTTCTCTTTAATTCTGAGCATTAGTTCAACTATTTATTTTGAGCTTTTAAATATTTTTTAATGTTTCTTTAATACTTCCTCAAGTCGATCAATTTCATCTTCCAGTTTATCAACATATTCTGATGACACTTCCACAATTTCTCTCCAATTTTCCATCTATTTCATTTATTCTCAATCTTACAAAAATTATCCATAATTTTCAGCATGCTTTTGACATCAGTTATAAACTGATTATCTATAGATTTACCTCCCTATGGTTCTCATTTTTCAATAGTAGTTGTCAGTGATGCATGGGTTTCATATTTAAATTCTATTTATTCTTCTTCAATGATTTTTCAATCATCATCTTCTTCTTCACAGAAAAAACATTCTCTACAGTTTCTTACCATACATGAAATATCTATTTTTATAATTTTTTTTGAAGTATCATCATGTATCCAGCTTTACTATCTTCATCATCAAACTTTATTGTGCATCGGGAGGTAGTGTTCCCAACTATCCCAGAATGAAAATAGGCCATAGGTATCTTGCCTTCAAATATCCCGATTACCTTCATGAATTTCATGGCAATGAGAGAAATAATTTCAATTTCCTCATTATCTTCATCAATACTATATAATGAAATACCATGTTCTCTATGGGTTTGAATTATTTTTCCTTGCTTACTCGAGTCTTTGCATATTATAGTTTGACTCTTATCTCATATTCCACCTGGTTGCTCAGTAGAGCATCTAGTGAAAGTTTGGAAAGATCCCTTTCATCAAGGGCTGAAATGTTTTCTTTGTAAAGTGGTTGAATTCTTCTCAATATTTTCTATACATTATCAATGCCTTTTATTTCCTCACCAAGTCCTCATATTTCTCCAATAACTTTTGTAATTCGATTAAAATTGTAATCTGTATTTTCATCTAGATGCTTCTTCATATCATCAAACCTTTTGTATAAAACTTGTAGTTTTTCCCTCATCACATTACTATCTCCTTAATAAATATTTTTGAGTTTTCTCCCATAGACTATGTTGAGGTGAGACCCATCAACATCAGAAAGAGATACAGTGAGGGTATTCTTCACTTTAGCATCTACATAAAGCATTCTCTTCTCTGCATCCGTCATAGACACCCTTGTTGGATCATTGGCCTATACTCACTATTTAGTATCAAAAAAGAAGTCTATCCCAAGAGATCTCAAATAATGTCTCATCCTATTCTTACATATTTTAAAGTTACTTATATCAAATAGGGGACTCCTTTAACATGAATATTATTCTCCATATAAGAAAAGCAGGACAGATTTAACACCAACAAACTTCACCCTCTAATACCACTTGAAGTACCCCAAAAAACCCTGAGAGTGGAGGGGTAAATCAGTATGTCAACCTATATTTTTAATAGGATAGATATTTTTCCCATGTTAGTAGGAACCTGTCAACCCTATCTATTGAGAAAATTCAGGAAACAAACAATCACATGAAAAGTGAGGACACTGAAATTTTACCTGGTTTCCCAATAGGGTTTATATCTAAGGATTATATCCCAAAACGTTTTCAATCATACCAACGTCCACTAATTTCCACTAGTTATGGATTACAAAAGTTTTATATAGTCACTTTCTTCCAGGCAAACTATCTTTTCATGGTTTTAGGGATAACATAGTGCATCTCTCAGATCACTTGCATTGACTCCACCTTACTCACTATGTTGGGAAGAATACGAATTTATTTTATCGACTTGAAGGCCGATTTAATGGTTTCACATTAAATCGTGAATCCTCAACAATATATAGATGCTCTGTTGAGGTCTTATTTTACCCTATAGATGTAATCTACTATTTCATATACTGGTCATTTGCAAACATGTCCTATTTGAACGGGCCTTCTTCCTTAACGCACTTCATTGCACCATATACTGCGAGTAATTACTTTATGAACTATAGTACTCCACATACCTCCTCTGTGTACTGCCTCCGCAAACTGCATTCATGTACCTCTATCTTGTACCACTTATTCTCTGAAGAACAACCGATCTTCTGCTAACCTTCTTTTATGAAATGGAATTCTTCCTCCATGTAACACAATCTACCACATACTAAGAGTGCACTGTATACTGGCTTCAAAAACTACTCTAGACATCACTGAATTCATTTACGATATCTAATCAATGTCTTTTTATGGGGGTTTTTTCTCGCGAAGAACTTCTCAGCATCACTGAATTCCTCTCAGATTTATAATCTCAATGTCATCCCCTAATGAAGGTATTAGTGATCCATATATAGGAAAATAGATCCAGATATTTTGATAAATAAATATTTACCAAATAAACAATATGACACCACTTTTACTGCGTACAATGCATGTCCGATGAACCATTTATCCCAACACAATCTGTGTAACACCTTTTCATTCATGGTGGATGAACTCTTTTGCGAACTGATCTCTACCTTGTTTTTTCCAACGACAATCCATCCCACGAACCATCTCTTCCGTGAACCTCTATGCCTCGTTTTCATGAATGACACCCCATCATGTTAATTGATTACCCTCCACAACCTATAGGCCTTCCCAAGAACCTCCTTCGCTCCGCGAACCGTTCCTCATATCACTACAACATTATTATCCTTTAGAGGCTGGTTTTTAGCAGCGTTTTAATATATCACCGCTAATTTAATTTTAATAAATTATAGGTAGTTTTTAATAAAAAACTGCAATACATGGTTTTTTTACAAGAAAAACACTTATTCTCCCAACTCCCCCGACTCCCTTGACACCCTCGACCCCCCAACCCCACCCCGACACCCGTGAACCCATGAAACCCAAGGACCCTAGTTACCCGCACGACCCTGTTGACCCCAGAGACCCCCCAAAGGCCTCAACGCACCTTGCCACCCCTTACCACAACTTTCCACCCATATCCACCCCCACGACCCCCCAAATCCCTATGATCCCATGACCCTGACAACCCCATGACCCCAACGACCCCCCGAATCCCATTACACGGTAAAACTATATCATTAGTTTCATCAATATTGTTAGTGTAATTTAAGTCATCAAAATCATCAGTTTCATTAATTTTATAAGACTCATTAGGGTTGTTAGTGTCACCCATGTCATTTATTAATTATTTCTCATTTGGTAAAACTATATTTTTATATTTGTTACTATCCTCTATATCATCAATGTATTCAGTGTCCTAAATGTCACCCATGTAATCATTGTTTTTGGGTTCATAAGTGATGGATATGTAATTGGACTCTTCTATCTCATCAATATCATCTGTGTCTCCTGTCTCATTAGGTTCATCAATTTTTCTAGAATTTAGGGTTTCATTGGAGTCATCAACCTCATTGATGTCATCATTGTTTTCACACTCACTATCATATTTGGTTCAATTGATATTCTCTTGGTAATTAGTGTCATTATTGTGATGTCTGTCCTCAATTTATTTAGAGTCATTGGTTTCATATGTTTTATTTGTTTCAAGAGTTTATTTAGTATGGTTCATCTCATAGGTGTCGTCGATGTTGTTTGTCTCATATATGTATTAAATTTCATTGGCATCATTGAAATTATTTAGGTCATAATTTCCATTGGTACGGTCCATGTCATCAATTTAATTGGTATGATCTATGTATGTATTGTTATTGTGGTTATTAGTTTTTTCATCAACATCATTTTTTCCATGTCCCTTCAGTTAATTAGGGTCTTCATCATTAATGTTTTTTATTACATCACCACAATCATTTTAATTGTTGTTGTTCTTGGAAACATCAACATGGTTAGTGTTGTTTTTCTTAACCATTTAATCCATGTCATCCATTTAATTGGTGCTATCTTTTTCTTTGATGTCATTCAATGCATTAATGTTTTTAGTGTCATTTTCATAAAATATAATCTTGGTTTCAGCATTGTCATTGGTTTCTTCTATATATATTTTCATCATTAGTGTGATCGATAATGCATGCAACATTGTTATAAATAGTGAAATGTTTTTCATCCATATATTCATTAAATCTTCTTTCATAGGGGATATTTTTTCATTAGCTTCATAGGATTCATCGTTGAGATGAAGAATTAGTGTAACACCACAATCATCTACTGTATGTTTCCCTCTCAATAACTCAATAGCATGCATTGTACATAACTTAGAGTTTTATCACACCACGACCAACCAAACTAACTGTTATGAATAGTAATACCCAATTTTTGAAATTTTATAAATTTTATTTTTCAAAATGGACTTCATTTTTAGATTCAGAATATCAAATTTCTCTTACGGTGATTTTTTTGTATTTTTCTAAAAACCATCAATTTTTGATGAATAGTGAAAAACGATGCGTTATTGTTTAAAACTGACTTTTTATTTAAATAATTAGTTATTTTATTTAAATTTAAATTAGGTAAAAATATATAATTAATACCTCTATATGTTCAATGTAATTAATTGGAGTCATTTTATATTAATATTACATATATAAAATTTTCTTGAACGTTTTACCGTCTTTTACCCACCCTCTAGGCCCATTTGAAAATTTGAATAAAATGTAATTTTACCACTTTTGTGAATTTAATTTCACAAATCCAAGAGAAAATGTTGAAATAAGTAAGTAAGATGTGGTTCAATAAGATGAAAATAATTTTTGGTGAATAGAAACTTTTGACTTTTATTCACCACAATTAAAAGTAAATAGGGTAATTAAAGGTAAAAATGATATTATAATTACCTGAACGCATTTCCTAATTATATTGGATAAGTGTATTTAGACCAAAATCAATTTTTGGAATAAAATATGATCCTTTTGGTCAAATTGGATTAGATTACGACATGTATTATTATTTTATTTAAAGTAGTGTTAAAAGTGTAAAAAATAAATGTTTAATAAAAAACCATTTTTAATATAAGGTTATACATATGATAAATTGTACTATAAATGTTGATTAGAAGAATAAAAATATTTAATACATAATGGTATTTTATTTATAATTTTTAGACATTAAATATTTAAATTTATTTATGATACAATGATGATGCGGTAATTACCTCATTAATGAACGATTAAAATAATTGATATTATAAATATCTCAATAAATGTAAATTGAGACTTATGATGAATTACAATAATTTTATAGGTTAATATGACATGTTAGGGTTGATTAAGTAGTTTATTTCGAAGTTATATAGTTTTTATGACTTTCACAAAAACAAAATACCAAAGAATGTCAAAATTGACATAAATGAGTTTTTAAAATAAATACCATATTATTAATTGATATATTATTCATAAAAATCTAAGGATAGGCCAAAGGACTTAGATAAAGTTATATATATTAATAATTAACCACTTGGGGTTCTATTTTATTTTTATAGTATGTTTATTAACCATTTATTATAATAATACATGAATTAATGGTAAAAGTTAAACTATTTAACTAAGAGCTAAATCTAAAAGAAAATGTTAATATGGTGACCTAAACCTATCTAAACCCTATTGGTTGTGAGTTTTTCGACCCATAACCACATTATCCATGAAATACATCATTTTGGATCCATTATAAACTGAATATTACTGTATAATAAAATAATATTTCATGTTTTTCCTAAAGTGACCCTCGCCTCTCTTATAAAAGTGTTTTTCCCCTTCCCTAAACATCACACCTCCATAGCCCTTTTACTCGGACAAACCCTACCAAAATAACCTTCCAAAAACCATAAAGTCAACTTATAGGCCTTACTCTGATCATAATGTTAACCCAAAGAGCCATTTTGATCAACTCAAAAGGAAACACCTGAAGAAGAGGTAATAACATCACCACCTCTTTCAAAGTTCTTTTCTTCTTCCACTTCCTCTTTATTTGTTGTTTCTGTACCATAAAAATAACTCTAGTAACTTATAGATATTATGATTCTATTATAAATATTTTACAACCATATTCATTTTTCAATCCATCCTATGAATGAAAAGTCACCATACGTACATACTTACAGTTTACCATCTCCATGTTGTGGTGGAGTTTGTTATTCAAACACTTCATTATTTGGATGGGTATAATAATGAGTATAACTGATTTAAATAATAAATAAAACATTTTAAATATTCTTTATTTATTATATAACATCCAATGACAAACTATTTCACCATCAATAGAATGATATTTTGGCTTGTGCGTATGTATATATTACTATCTCCACGAACGCGATGAAATTCATTCCCCATCATAACTATTCAAGAATAATTTTCATTTTATGATTAAAAATATTGATTAAGAACATAATTTAATTCTGGATATGAATCCAATAAATCCTATCCATAACAAACATGTCTTATGTAACCAAGCATATAAATGAAAACAAATCTATTAACACCTGAAACAATGATACTACTGAAATATTATTAACAAAGCAATATTAAAAGATCGTATATGATATCATATATATTTATTGGGTTCTTGTATAATTTAATAACAATTATTTAACTATTATATAGGAGGATAACATAACCTCGATCATGGAAAAGTACAAAGTAAGGGTTAATTGTACAATCTCTTCATTATTAGAGATTGTTTATACATTATCTAATGGGACTTATTTATCATCCACATTTGGGGTTCATAAAAATGTGTTTCAAAAAAATTAATATTTTCTAGAGTATGGGTTAAATTCATTTATACCCTCATTTTACTTTTTATGAGATGTTTATAAACGAATCTTTTCAACATTTTCCAATCACGGTCCTTTACGACCTTTTCGACAAAATTAATGAAAGAATGGTTTTTTTAACTTATACAACAGGTGCATCTATTTTTGGCCATTATAACACCTTAGAAGCTTCTCTTACAAGATTATAAGAATTTTTTCAATACAAATGTTTTATTTTAAAATTATAGGGAATTTAATTGATTTTAAAATAGGAAAATATATTTCTCTCAAATAGTTTTTATTTCATCTATGTCAACACTCTTTGTTGGATTTTATGCATGTTTGAAGTTTATTTATTCTGATACAATATTCCATATTTTATTGAATGTTTTGTGATATGTTTGACTATCAATGTGACATTTTTATACCTTTCAATTTTTATGGTTAAAATATTGACATTTTGTATGCTAGTTTTAATATGAATATTTATGTTATGTTTCAACCATTTCATATGATGAATTCATTGGACTTAGTAACTGACGAGTAGAGTAAGATATAGATCCTCGATGCATCGTTATGTCTCATTAGATAGACTAGTGTCTTAGAAAAAGGCATTGAGAAAATCATATTTTTAGTCTTGGCACAAGCCCTTGACCATGTGGTTATAATGTCCATCATTATGAATTCCATCATTATGAAATTGGCTATTGATATTACATGTGATTATTGGACTAGTAGAATATCCATGTAAATAAGTAAATGGAATTATTTCAATTATCTTTTACATATTATGATGAAGTTTAAGTTTAAAGTGATAGTATTTTAGTCTTATACGTTGCCTTAAATGTTTACTCTTATTTATGATAATTTCTGAAATATTATTATCCTTACTGAGCATCTGATATCACCCCTTTATTAAGTTTTATTTTTCCTAAGATGCGAAGAAGTATATCACGATTAACCTACAAGAATAAGCTAAGGGATATAGGAGTGTTTAAAAGGGACACAATTTTGTGTTTTATTTCATTATGTAATGTAAAACTTATGTATGTATCTAGTACATCCTAGGTTACTAAACTGATAGGTCTTTCAGGACATGATTTCCGGTATCATGCCATTGTTATGTAATAATGCACCGACTCTAGGTAATTGTGGTCAGGGTGTTATAGTTGGTATCAGAGGAAGTTTTGTACAAACCTTGCAAGCTAGATTGAGAAAAACTCTAATTATAGAATAATACCCTAAGATAGACTTTAAGGATTAGTATAGAAGAACTTCCTAGACTTTTGGTAATGAAGAGATTTTTGTGTATTTTCCAAGGAATATATCCCAGTCTGGATATGAGTAGGTAGAGGTGGCTTTGGCACAGATGTACATAGGAGTGAAAACTCTGACAAGGAGTTTCGGGTTTGACCTGGGGTATCCTGGTACACGACAACAGGCCTTGATAAACTCTTGGTTACGACACTCATGAGCGATATTCTTAGGATAATTCACATTTTCTTGACAAACCATTATGAAGGATTTTTGAGTAAATAACTCCTCAATAAAAGAATTTTTTTATGATTATGGATTATATAAACAAACTGTTCAATTTATGTTAGGTATTTTACTAGTTTTGAATTGTGTATTGCAATTTAAAAACTAATATATTGTATGCCATTGTTTAGAAATGACACTTAGTGGAAGGAATGGAATCCATATCAACGCACGTAATACATGCATGGATTTCCCTCCTACTCAAGATAATTATAGTGGAGTCGGTGATACAATTGGTGCTGAATAACTTATAACCATCTTAGGAAAACTCACTCAGTTTAAAAATAATAACCTTACCCATATGGAGCACACTGAACCACAACACGGAGTGTCAAGGTTCTACCACTTCCTGAAGAAACAGCCACCAACATTCAATGGGAATAAAAATACATTTGTAGCTGAGCAATGGATATGTTCCTTAGAGAAAATATTTCATTCTTTGGGGAGTATGGAAAGGGAAAAAGTTGTCATGGAAGTTTATCACCTCACGAGAGATGCAGATGAATGGTGGTTATTAGTTCAAAACACAAATGTGGATGAAAAATTATAAAATATTGAATGGAGGGAATTTAAAGATATTTTCTTAGAAAAATACGTTCCTTGTGACCATCAAGAAGATATGGAAAGTCAATTACTGAGTCTGAGGAAAAAGGAGGATGAGAACCCGAAAAAGTATGAGGATAACTTTATAAGGTTAGAAAGGCATGCATTAGATTATATATGTAACCCAAAGAGTAAGATTGATAAATTCTTCAATGGACTAAAACAATTTCTCTATTGAGCATTAGTCTAACAATTCTTCTCATCATAGGAAGATATAGTCTCATTTTATATCAAGATAGAAAATAAATACTCTAAGTCTTATGAATTTGAAGAAGGAGAGATCTGTTGAACACTCTAAAAATGGAAATAAGGGGAATAAAAGAAATGTTTAATTTCCATCCTGTATTAAATGTGGGAAAAAAACACCCGAGTACATTCTAGAAGGGAACGTGAGTCTGTTACAAGTATGGTGAAAGACTCCCCCCAACTTGTGATTAAAAGGGAAAGAAATATGATGTCAATATTGAATGCTACAATTTTAGAGAAATGGGGCAATATGAAAATTAATTTCCTAATCACCAAAGAAACATACCTCAAAAAAGGACAATGGAGAAAGGCCAAGATTTTGCGATCACTACTGCTAAGGTTGAAGGTGCGAATGATGTGCTAGAAGGTAATTTAATGGTTTCCTCAAATTTAGAAAATGAATTATTTAATTATGGATCATCGCATTGTTTCATATCTTCCCAGTTTGCTAAGAAAATTAGATATTTAAAATTTTATTTAATAAGGAAGTTTTTAGTCAAAACTTATAAGGGAAGTATCATTGCAATTTTTTGTGAATCAGCCCCTATTAGGGCATATAAAGTTTCTTTATCTATTGATATCATCATCATACCCATGATTGAATTTTATATAATCCTTAGTATGGATTGGATTTCAGACAATGATGAAAAAAGAAATTTTAAGAAGAAGGATGTTTCAATTTTATATGAGAATAAGATGTACCTTATCTTTAGAGAAGAAACATCACCACAAGATTCGTATCTAGATCCACCCCCAGTCGCTCATTGAGATTCAATTATTGGAGAGGAAGATAATTAAATAACTATTAGTGAGGAAAGGAATTTTCAAATATAGTATGCATCTATTGTGAAATAATATGTTGATGTGTTTCCAAAGGATTTACATGGATATCCTTCAGAATGATAAATTGAGTTTTCGATTGATTTAATTCCTGGTTCAAGGCCCATATCGAAGACCCCTTATAGAATGGACACTGTGTACTTATTGGAACTAAAGAAATAACTATAGGAATTGAGTAATAAAGGGATTATTCTCCCTAGTTCTTCTCCATGGGGAGCCACTATTCTTTTTCTTAAGAAGAAAGATGGATATATGAGGTTGTGCATTGACTACAGAGAGATCAATGATATAACAACAAAGAAAAAGTATCCCCTAGCTAGAATTTATGATTTATTCGATCAAATTCATGAATATCAATACTTTTCATATATTGAACTTCGATTTGGATTTCATCAGTTGTTTGTGAAGAAGAACGACATTCTGAAAACAATATTTCAAACCAAGTACGGGCATTACGAGTTTACAGTAATGTTCTTTTGGACCGACTAATGCACCCTCTCTTTTCATGGATCCAATGAATAGATTTTTCAAGGAATATCTTGATGAATTTTTTGTGGTATTTATTGATTAAGTATTGGTTTACTAAAAAATCCATGAATATTATGAAAATCACTTGCGCAATATTCTGAAAACCTTGAGATGAAATGAATTTTATGGGATGTTTAGCAAGTGTGAATTATGGATTTAAGAAATTTCTTTTCTTGGCCATATTGTCTCTAAGAATGGAATCTCTATTGATCCTTCTGAGACAAGAGAAATAGAAGAATGTCCAACACTAATTAGTATAAATGAGGTATACTGTTTTATTGGTTTAGTAGGTTATTATTGGCATTTTGTCCAGAATTTTGCTCAATTGGATAACCCATTAACCAAGCTCACAAGTAAAGGGGTTAAAACTGTTTCAACAAAAGATTGTGAAGAGTATTTTGAATAACTGAAGAGATGATTAGTTAATTATATTATCTTGTCTCTACCATTAGGGAATGATGGGTTTGTTATTTATAGTGACACTTCAAACAATGGACTTGGTTGCGTCCTCTTATAGAATGATAGAGTTATTGCCAATTCATCCCGATAGCTAAAAATTCATGAACAAACGTATCCCACTCATGATCCTCAATTAGTAGTTGTAATCTTTTCTTTGAAAATATGGAGACACCATCTCTATGGTAAAAATGTGAGATATATATCAATCACAAGAATTTGAAGTATATTTTATCCCAGAAAGAACCCAACGTGAGGCAAAGATGATGATTTTAACTACTCAAAGATTATGATTGTACTATATATTGCCACCTAGGGAAGGAAAATAAGGTGGAAGATGCTTTGAGCAGAAAGGATCATGAAGTTCTGAAAAATATGAGAGTTGAAAGAGAGCCTATATTCATGGATCTAGTAAAGATGGATATGGGAATAATCGTGGATGGTTAAACGTCAAAGCGTTTTCAAATGGTTTCTAAAACATATTTACTAGAAAGGATAAAATGTTCTCAGACTAATGATGAGGTGTTTCAAAAGAAATTGAAGCCGTGAATGATGGGAGATTGATCAAATTCGTAAATGAAGATGGGATTTTGAAATTTGGGAAGAGACTTTGTATTCCTGACATACATGATCTATAAACAAAATTTTTGGATGATGAGCATAGCTCCAATTTCACTATACAACCTGGTAGCTCTAAGATGTATAGAGATTTGAAGGACCATTTTTGGTGGGAAAACAAGAAGAGAGAGATTTCTGATTACGTGTCAAGATGTATGGTTTGTCAAAAAGTGAAAGCTGGAAGATAGTATCCTAGAGGAGTCATGCAGCCTCTTCCCATACCTGAGTGGAAATGGGATGATATTATGATTGGCTTTTTTAGGGGGATACCAAAGACTCCTAGAAGGAATGATGTAATATGGGTCACTATTGATCATCTTACCAAGTACGCACATTTTCGTGACATAAGAGAACATTTACCACTTGAACATTTAGCAAGAGTATATATTTATTATGCTGTAAAAATTCATGGATTACCCCTATCAATTGTTTCTGACTGTGATCCCTATTTTACATCAAGATTCTGGAAAGGTCTTCATAAGGCCTTAGATACTAAACATCGTTTGAGCACTGCCTACCACCCTCAAACTGATGGACATTATGAACGGACTATTCAAAACTTAGAATAAATGATGAGATCTTCCTCACAAGACTTTCAAGGTGTGTGGGATCAATATTTACCTCTGGTAGAATTTACCTATAACAATAGCTTCCAATCAAGTCTTCAGATTGCACCATATGAAACGTTATATAGAAAGAGAGGTCTCACACCATCTTGTTGGGTTGAATTTAGTGAATGAAAACTTGTAGGCCCAGAACTTGTTAAAGAAACAATGGAAAAGGTAAAGGTTATCAAAACCCACATCAAATCAGCTCGAAGTTGGCAAAAGAGGTATGCCGATAACCAAAGGAAGGATTTGTAATTTCATGTCAGAGATCATGTTTTCTTGAATGTATCTACATGGAGGGGTGTTATATGTTTCGGTAAGAAGGGTAAATTATGTCCCAGGAACATTGGACCTTTTGAAATTATAGAATGAATTGGAGTTGTAGCTTACCATTTGGGAATGCCTCGATTTCTATCCAAAGTTCATGATGTGTTCCACGAATCACTATTGAGAAAATACATGCCTCACCCAACGCATGTACTCACCTACGAATAAATATAACATGAACCCAACCTATAATATTTCAAAGAGCCTATCATAATTCTTTATACCAGAGAACAATTGTCGATAAACCAGATGACTCGTCTGGTGAAAGTTCTATTGAGAAATCATAAGACGAAAGAAGCAACGTGGGAACCCGGGGAACTTATGATGAAGAACCACCCAAATATTTTTATGAAGTAATATTCTAGAAATTTTGAGGCCAAAATTATTTTAAGTATGGGATAATCTAACACCCAAAGCTTCCACGACATTTTTATCTTTGAATAATTCAATAGATTTCATTGTACGCAACATGGAGTTTTAACACACCATAACCAATCAAACTACCCGTTATGAATAGTAATACCCTTTTTTTGAAATTTTTGAAATTTTCTTTTTCAAAATGGACTTCATTTTTTATTTTCAATATCAAAATTATCTTAGGGTGAATTTTTGGTATTTTTCTGAAGACATTCAATTTTTTATGAATAGTAAAAAACAATGCGTTGTTTAAAACTGAATTTTTTATTTAAATAATTAGTTTTTTAATTCAAATTTATATTAGTTAAAAATAGATACATAATACATATATATGTTCAATATAATTCATTGGAGCTATTTTATAATAATATTAGATATATAAAATTTTATTGAACATTTTATGTCTTTTACCCACCTTCTAGGCGCATTTGCAAATTTGCATAAAACGTAATTTTACTACTTCTATAAATTGAATTTTAAAAATAAGAGAGGCACAGTTGAAATTATTAAGTAAAATTTGGTTCAATTATATGAAAATAATTTTTGGTGAATAGTAATTTTTTACTTTTATTTACCACTGCAAAAAGTAAATAGGGTAATTAAAGGTAAAAGATGATATTATAATTACCCTAACACATGTCCTAATTCTTTTAGATAATTTTATTTCACCAAAAATCAACCTTATGAATAAAATATGATCCGTTTGGTTCACTTGGATTATGTGAGGACATTTATTATTATTTTATTTAATGTAGTGTTAAAAGTGTTAAATTCAATGTTTAATAACTACATAATTTTTAATATAGGTTTACACATAAGATAAATTTGACTATAATTATTCATAAGAAAGATAAAAATATTTCCTACATAATGGTATTTTATTTATAATTTTTAAACAATAAATAATTAAATTTATTTATGATACAATGATAATGAAATGATTACCTTATTAATGAAAGATTAAAATAATTGATATTATAATTATCCAAATAAATGTAAATTAAGACTTATAATGAATTAAAATAATTTTATAGGTTAATATGAAATATTAGGGTTGATTAAATAAATTTTTTTCTAAGATATAAGGTTGTTATGACTTTCAAAAAAAGAAAATACCAAATAGTGTCAAAATAGACATTAATGAGTTTTTAAAACAAATACTATATTATTAATTGATATAATATTCCTAGAAAACTAACTTTAATCCAAAAAACTTAGATATTGTTAGATATATTAATAATTAACCACTTGGGGTTATATTTTCTTTTTATAGTAAGTTTTTAACAATTAATTATAATAATACAAGAATACTTTTTAGAAGTTAACCAATTTAACTAAGAGTTAAATCTAAGACATAAGGTTAATATGGTAACCTAAACCTATCTAAAACCTATTTCATGAGAGATTTTAGACCCATACCCACATTAGCCTCTAAATATTTCATTTTTGAGCCATTATATATGGAATAGGATTCTATAATAAAATAATATTTAAAGATTTTACTAAAGTGACAATCACCTCTCTTATAAAAGGGTACTTCCCATTCTCTCAAAATCACACCTCCAAAGCCATTTGGCTCGGCCAAAACATACTCAAATATCCTCCAAAAAACCCTCATTTCTACATATAGGCCTTAATTTTTCCATAAAGTCAACCTAAGGTGCTCTTTTGATCAACTCAAAAGGAAACACCCGAAGAAGAGGTAATAATTTCACCGCCTCTTTTAAAGTTCTTTTATTCTTCCACTACCTAGTTCTTTGTTATTTTGTTATGAAAATAATAACCCCAGTAAGTTATACATACTATGATTTTTTATAAATATAGTACAATGATATTCATTATTCTATCCATCCTATGAATGACAAGTCACCATATGTGCTTACGTACGGTATACTATCTCCACGTCGCAGTGTAGTTTGTTATTAAACAATTCATTATTTGGATGGGTATAAAAATGAATATAACTGAGGTAAATAATAAATATAACATCTTAATTATACTTTATATATGACATAACATTCAATTACATATTATTTCACCATCAATATAATGATATTTTCGCTCGTGCGTACGTACGGATTACCGTCTCCATGAACACGATGAAATTCATTCCCCATCATAACCATTCAAGAATAATTTTCATTTTATGATTAATAAAAATGTTTATGAACGTAATATAACTCTGTATATGAATAAAATACATCCTATTCATAAAAAACATGGATTACATAAACAATCATATGAAGGAAAATGTACCAGTTAACACCTGAAACAATGATACTACTGAAATATTATTAACAAAGATATATTAGAAGATCATATATGATATCATATTTCTGAATATGGTTCTTGTATAATTTAATAACAACTATTTAACTATTATATAGGATGTTAACATAAACTCTATCAAGGAAAATTACAAGGTAAATGTTAATTATACAATCTCTTCATTTTCCGTGGTTGTTTATACGTGAATATCTACTGGGACCTCTTTATCATCCACTTCCTTTTTTCCTGAAAATGTATTTAATTTTTTTTACTATTTCCTATACTATAGGTTAAAGTAATTTATATCGTTGTTTTACTTTTTATGAGATGTTTATAATGTTATATTTCCATCATTTTTCAAACAAGGTCCTTTATGACCTTTCCGACAATATTAAGGAAAGATTTGTTTTTAACTTATCCGGCAGGTGATGCTATTTTCTTCCATTATGAAACTTTAGAAGCTTCCCTTACAAGATCATAATAATATTTTCAAAATAAATGTTTTATTATAAAATTATATGAATTTTAAATTATTTCGAAAATAAAGAGATATTTCTCTCAAATAGTTTTGATTTCATCTATGTCAACTTACATTGTTGGATTTTATGCTTGTTTGAAGTGGATTTATTATGAAACAATATTCCATATTATATTGAAGGTTTTGTGATATGTTTGAAAATTAATTATATATTTTTATACCATTCATGGTTTATGTTTAAAGTATTTACATTTAATATTCTTGTTTTAATATGAATGTTTATGTTATGTTTTAACATTTTAATATGAGGAATACATTGGACTTAGTAAGTGACGGGTGGAGCCCACTATAGCTCCTCGATGCATCAGTAGGTCTCATGAGACAAACTAGTGTCTTCGAACAAGGCCTTGAAAAAATATCATTTGTAGTCTTGGAAGAGGCCTTGACTATGTGGCTTTGATGTCTGACATTATACATTCCATCATTATGAAATTGGCTATTGATATTTCGTGTGATTATTCGACTAGCTGAATATCCATGTGAATAATTAAATGGAATTATTTGATTTATATTTTCCATATTATGATGATGTTTAAGTTTAAAAGGCTTGTGTTTTACTCTTATTAATTGCCTTAAATTATTATTCTTATTTATGAATGTTTCTACTATACTGTTATCCTTACTGAGCATCTAAGCTCACCCCTTTCTTATGTTTTATTTTTCCCAGGATGCGAAGAAGTATATTACGATTAACATGCAGGAATGGGATAAGGGATATAAGAGTGTTCAAAGGGGAAACAATGTAGTTTTTTATTTCATGATTTAATGTAAAAATTATGTATTTATCTAGTACTTTCAAGGCTACTAAACTAAATGGTCATTCAAAACATGATTCCTTGTATCATGCCAATGTTATGTAATAATGTACCGACTCTAGGTAACTGGGGTCGGGGAATTACAATTAGTTTTTATTTAATGCCTTTTAATAAAAGTAATATTTTTTTTATTTGTATCAATTATTCATGTAAATTATTATAGTCTGGTTATATTTAAGGATATCATTGGTAGTGGCCTATTTAATTATAGTCACACCATTCTTAGGATACCATGGGAGTTGGTACCCAAGTTGATGCTACTTGATTGTAGGCTTAGGTTTGGGTAAGGATCAATTCATGATGATTGGATTACTGGGAAAAAGCGTTGGAGTTTGGGACTAGGATTGGACTTGGAACAATCTTCAAGGTTCTTCCTAGTTTTGTCTTTTGGAATCTTGGTTTCTGATGTATATGATCTACCACTATTGTATTAATTTCCTGACATGTACTACATAGTTAATTTGTTACATCCTGGTTTGTTTTTTTGTTATCTATCTATTATTTAATGGATCTTTTTAATTTTCATCCTATGGTTTTCTAGTCGGTGGGTTCATTATTTACCATATGCATTTATATAGAAAATCCTTATTTAACATTTTTATATTTTTATTCACTGAGTATATATGAATCTATTTCCCTATTTAGTAATAGTGACATGTTTTAATTTTTTTTAATATTCTGTAGCCACATTGTGATATACATGGATAAAATTTGGATTACATTACCGAGGAACACACCTCTGTATGCTAAGGGTTTTGATGAGTTTTTAGATTTTATCCATACCGTTGTGTTTTCGTCGGTAATGTAAGAGAAAAAATCACTGAGGAAAATAAGTTTCATGGTTTAGTTTATAATGGAAATCCATAGTTGTATAGTAGATGTTTGAAATATTCAAAACATTCTTTTCTACTGATGTTGTGCCATATCAAATGTCTATGTGGAATTACATGTTTGGAAATGTCCATGATATTGGAATTGTTGCGTGATGCATTTATTGATGCAAACATCCCCAAGTCTTTTTATGATATGAAAAAAATTAACATGTTTGATCTAAATTATACAAAAATCCATATGTGTCTTAATAATTATATGCTTAATCAGTGAGAGGATTCAAGTAGATCAGAATGGAGAAATGTTATTCTTCTAGATGACAGTCAATGGGTGATATTGGTTGTCTGAATCAACATACTACAATGAAGAAGAAGATAATTATCACACTTGAAAAAGTTTTTCATTACATTACATTATATCCTCGATTGAAAATATTATTCATGTCAACGAAAATCACCAAACACATAAAGTCTAATTATATAGATATTAACAATGATCAGTTAATGATACATCCACAAGATGCAAAATTGTGGAAGACATTTGATTAATTACACCCAGATTTCTCAACTGATCCTATGTATGTTCGACGGTGATTGGCTGCTGATGGATTCAACCAATTTGGGTCTTTACGTACCAGTGACCGGTTTTTTTGATCCCTTACAATCTGCCTTAGTGGATATTTATGTAACAAACATAATTTATCATTTCAATGATTATTACTAGAAAAATAATTCTTGGAAATTATATTAATGTATACTTTCAACATTTAATTGATGAATTACATGAGTTATGGAGCAACGATTTTGAGACATATGATGATTTTTCTAAAACAATGTAAGAAATTCATGATTCTCTTAATGTGGACCATTAGTGACTTCCATGGACTTGGAAATTTATCTAGTTGGAACACTTACATAGGTTTGGATTGTACTGTTTGTAACTTTTATTTTTAGCTCAGATGGATACCTCAAAGTAGAAAACGGTGCTTCTTGTGACATTGAATATTTCTCGATGCAGCTCATAGATTTCATCTAAATAGATCAAAATTTTACGGTTTTATTGATCGTAGACCACCTTTAATGTTGTTAACTTGTTTTGAAATATTGGTAGTTCTTGTAAATGTTGTATCATAATTTTGGAAGGTTTATCATTTGAATGATAGTGGGAAATGAGTTCTAAGTGCATAATCAAGTGTAATCTGAATGATAAAATGGAAGAAAAAAGTATATTATTCAAACTTCTGTATTGGGAATTGAATTTATAGAAGTATAATATAGATGTGATGAAAATTGAGAAGAATGTCTATGATAATTTGATCTTCACATTTCCTAAGGAGCATGGAAGTTTGAAGGATCATCTCAATGCTCAAAAATACTTTCATGTAATGAACATAAAACGTGACCTTTGTCCAGATGAGAATGAAAAGTTTCCTATGCAAATTTTCACCATTAAAAATAGGGATATTGATACATTCAATTTAATTTTTAATCATGTGACGGTATCTAATGGGTATTCAAGTAACATATTGAGGTGTGCGAACTTAAAGAATCATAGGTTACATGGATTAAAAAGTCACGATTCACATATTTTGTTACATTAGTTACAACCATTGGCATTGAGTACATTATTATCTAAAAAAGTTATTGTTGTTTTAATCCAATTATGAATACTTTTTTGTCAACTATGTGAGAAATATCTACGTCCATTTGATCTTGAAAACCTTCAGGAGGGGTTTGTATTGAAACTTTGTGCCATGGAGAGGATCTTTCCTCTATCATTTTTTACTGTCATGATGCATTTTACTGTGTGTTTGGTCAAGGAAGCTAAATTTGGAAGCCCCGTATATTATCGATGGATGAATGAAATTGAGAGGTACTTTGTTAAGATGTTTTTAGTTATGTAAACAATTCATGGAACTTATGTAAATGTATTATTAGGTATGTTTATTCTATTTCATAGATATATTAAAAATTTTAATTCATATGTTAGAAATAAAGATAAAAAAGAAATCTCTATTGTTAAAGGATATTTTGAAGAGGAGTATATTACCTTTTGTTCTAGATACATGGATGATATTGAGACATGATCTAATTGATTCAAAAAATTTTAAGACACATCAACTCAATCTCAAATACATGGGAAATCAAAAATATTCCCTGATATTGGCCGATCTGTTGGGAGGACCTCAAATGTTACACAAACAAAAGTGGAATTATTATAAACACATAGATATGTGCTACCTAATAGTTAAATTTCATATCCAATTAATGAAGAGTTGAGAAAAAAAAGATATGACTGATAGGCTGAACACAAAATGATACAGATACAACGAAAGCTATAAATAAAGATCTTGTAGAATGGTTTCCACAACATGTAAGTTTAAAAATATTTCAATAAATATAGATATTAGGTTGAAACATATATTTTTTAAATCTAATAATGGATATTTTTTTAGATCATGATTAATGATACTTGATAAGAGTTGTAAGAATATTTGATGTTTCTGGCTCAAGGTCCTCTAAAACAAGTTTGAAAGTTTGACTCTTACAATGTGAATGGATTTAGATTTCATACAGTAGATCGAGAAGAGGGTTTGAAAACACATAATAGTGGTATATTTACATTTTCTGAAGTGGGATACTATGGAAAGATGAATGATATTATTGAACTAAACTACCACCATAATTTTTCATTTTTTTTTCAAATGCAGTTCGGTTGATATTATCAGAGGTGTAAAAAGAGATTATTTTAAATTTACTTCTGTGAACTGCTCTCAATTTATAGATGTTTGTGATCCTGAACTACTTGACCCTTATATCCTATAATCACAAGAGAAAATTGTATATTATGTGAATGAAGTTGCAGATGAAGGTAGGAGTTTAGTTTATCATGTAAAACAAAGAGATTTGTATGATATGGGTGACTAATTGGTAGATTTGACCTTTGATATTGAATCTAATGAACAAAAAGAAGAAAAATTATTTTTCAATCATGTTATTTAAAATATTAGTCTAGAAATGATGGACGAAGTGGATGAAATAATGGAGCAGGAAAGCGACATGATTGAAGTGGAAATTGATTATATGTACAATTATGAATTCATTTAGCAACCACTTATTTCATTTGTGCAGTCATTCATTATCATTGTTATGTATATTTTGGTTGTTAGTAATGCATATATGTTATCATTTATAATTTTTTTTCTGCTTAAGTATTTTGAAATATATTTTCTGAACCTAATTTTATTTTATTAAATCACATGAATTCCAAGGAGGAAGCGCTATTTTATTTCATCGACCACTGTGATAGATGATGATCCATCTGTCTCCCTTCCTAAGGTATCTAAGAAAACATCTTCTTTCCCTCCTTCACTATCTCCCCCTACACCATCCCTCAAACCCTCTGAGAGTGTCCCTTCAACTGCTCAATTTTCACCCACCCCCCCTTGAGGAGCCTCCATAGTGAGGGAGAGGAGTGCCACTTCTAGTTAATCATAGGGATACTGGAGGGAAACACTCATAAGAAGAAATTTTAATATGAAATTTTTTTGTGAACTTTTTTATAGTGATTGTATGTTCATTAAATATAGAAACAATTCAAGTTTGAAGAAAAATATATGATGTTCATATGTATGGTCTCTAACTAGAGAGAAGATAGTTGTCCCATTTGATTCATATGGGGTCCATACAGATTATGCCTCATGATTACATGGCCATATTATAACCCAAATATCCACAAAGCCGGTTTCCCTTCCTTTTTCATATGATGATTGGAGGAATATGCCTTCAACAAAGAAAACTGAATTGTTTTATTCCCAAATAAAGGTAATTTTAATAAAGTATGATTTAATTGAATGTCAGGTTATTAAATTATAATATTTTCAAATTGAATTTCTCTGTACAAATGTTTTTCTGCTTTACGATAGCTGATGTTATAGAATGAAAGTGACATTGAAAAATGTGGGCAAGAAATGGATAGACTTTAAATATAGATTGTATAGTGTTGTCAATGATTCTTCGTTGACCTCCCAACAGATGTATGACAAGCTTTGTGATGGGGTACCGAAAGAGTAATGGAAGGTTTTTGTTGACAGACATCATGGTGAGAAGAAGATGATATTTAAATATATATTATTATATTAATCTCATTTTACATTTATACTTGTATATGAAGAGGATATGTCATTGAATACATTACTGTTAAATTTAAGTTTATTTATTTTAGGATCTTTTAAGGAGTAATGCATCAATCCGGGTTGAGCAAGTCATCCCTCACAGTATGAGGTCAAAGAGTTATTCTAGAATTCAATCAGCTCTAGTAATCTTTTCATGTGTTTAAATGTTTATAATTTAATATTATTTGTTTAATATATTAAATTATTGATTGATCTTATTTTTAATTTAGTCACAAATTTTAGGGTGCCTAGCAGCTTGAATAGAAGTGTGGTTGAATCTTCCCAACAAATCTGATGGAAGTTTTGTTAATGATACTGCAAAAGAAGTTGGGGTATGAACTCATTTTTTGTTATAATAACTTATTATCAGTTGTTACTATATTAATATATATTTATTCTAATATGTCTGATAGTTTATTTATTGGTACAAATTAATGAACTATGGGTTGTCAGTCCTGCACAGTCCTACTCAGTCTCCCAAGATGACCCAGTTACTAAATTCCTTATGAGGGAGCATCCTAGTCGAGTGTGTGGGATGAGTTTTAGACTTGTACCATTTGATGTCTTTGGCAGGCCATCACGAATTGCATTTTCATCTACTCCTAGTTGTATTGATCCCATACATCGAGATACTCAAATAGAGATGGTTTCTCTACGAAACATAGTTCAAGAATAGGGGGCTTAACTATCTGCTTTGTAGAATGTGTTGATTGATTTCTATCAGATGATGAACAGATCATCCCCTAGTGGTATTGCATTGACTGGCAGTGAGTAGGAAAATCACAAAAAATCAAAATCATTTAATTTGAAAACATTTATTGGTTTTAAGTTTAAATATAAACATACAATAGTATTTAATTTTCAATATAATATTCTTATAGGTGGTAGCAGGAAGTAGAGATAGAGGTAGAGAGGGTGATGAGATATGTTCATCATCAAACGTTAATTAATTGTATTGTAGATTTGATAGATAAATATGGTAACAATCGATTTGTATATTTATCATGTGTGTCATAGAGTTTCCACCAAACAATTTCTTGACCTAACATTTTCTTGATTTTTTTGTTTCCTTTTATCTATAATAATCACAGTCTTCTATATACATAAGGAATTTAGAATCCTTTTGTTGTATAAATGGATATTTATATTTATGAATTATATAATCATGTGAAAAAATATTTTGGTTGTTATATCTATGCTGTAGAGAATCAGGAGGAGTTTTTAGGTCTTATTTCTAATATCCTTAAAATGTCTTCAGGTATATTTACAGCCTTCTTGGACTTACCACATGGAATATTCTAAGTTTCTTTATTATCATTAATAGTTTTTTATGACTAATTTTTCCTAAAATTATTAGGTTTTTTACCGAAGCATTAACGATCATCCTTTATGTTGATTTTCTTGGGAATATCTAGTTTTGTACCTCCCGTCAACTTGTTTTCAGTGTATATCCCTTGTTTCTTCAAATTTTATAGTGTTATCTTCTTATTCTTTATAGTTGGTATGTGATCATTCCCACTTATGGTTTCCTCATATTAAAAATATATTTGATAAGAATTTAAAAATATATATCGAACACTCGAGTGTCTTGATACAATTAAGGTAGAGGGATTGTCCACTTCATTAGTAGTAGAATAAATCACCATCACTTATCCTTATAAAAATGATCTATCATATTTATCATACTATAGATAATCATATTCCTTACTCAATAAGGAAATATTTATAATTTTCTTCTTCTATTTATTTTTTATATTTATCAACGTTGTGGAAGAAACTAAATTCTAATCAAAGTCAAATCATTCTTATCTAAAACTAAAATTCAACATAAATCAAGAAATAAACCTCAATCATTAAAAATAGAATAAACTTCTAATAGGTATCCCAATCAGATATGAACGTGCACTCAAATACCATTTTATAGAATCCGAGGAGGTATACGATCAATACTAAGAGGGGGATTGAATCAGTGTTGGAGTCCAATTAATAATTTTTAATCCCTATTAACTTTTAGTTTGAAACATTTATGTGAGTGATTCTATTATTCTATCACTCACATTTTTAATTTTGATCAACATAATCCAATACATACACACAAGAGACACAAAGATTTATAGGTTTCACCTTTCAAAACAAAAGGATAGTCCTCGGCATGATCTAGAATTTCACTAAGATTATATGATCCACTAGTGTCATGCTATGAATAAAATATGGAAAATTTTACAAATGTAGCCACATATGCTGCATACCACACTCTAAATCCTCCCACTTTATTATTACACTTTCATTCTAATAGTTGCATAATTTTAGATAGAATAAACAAAGATCCCTTCCCTAGTACAACATGATGCAGGTATTGAAAATAGGTAGAATGAACAATTTCTTCCTGGTGTCCCAATTGATTCATATGAACTATTTGAACACCCTCCAAAATAAGTTTCATGAGAATGGTTGGGACACAATATGGAAAATCGTGTAGAGAAACTGTGATCCTCATTAAATAGGCTACAAATTACAAAAAATACCCTCCTTCCTTATTTCTTTTCACCCTATCTTTATTTATCCTTCGTGGGGGATCCCACCAATGCTTCTCCTATCCTCTCCTATCAAAGGGTTAGATTGACCCCAATTATCTTGTATTGAATTCAACCTTGGTCAAGTGAGTTGAATATCATTTCATGAGTCTTGGAATCTTCTTCCCTTCTTTTTACATTCATCCCCTCTCAAGACACATTATTTTGGTGCAACAAAACTCACTATATAATCAAGGAATTCATCCTTTTCCATAATTTCTCTTCATATGGATAGAAACATGACTTTATATTGGTGATATTGGTCATCCATGGTATTTGGGTGGTGGTCTATAGAATTTACCTATATATATGTTTTATAATTTCTGTCACTGTGATTTATAGTGGGACTTCCATGTGGTGACTTGTGAATTTATTGTTTAATTTATTGAACATAGTTCATTATGATTAGTATCCATTTTTATTAAATTGGCCATGAAAATGAACATGAACATAAAATTTTAATGGCACATAATGGTGAAATCCATGAATGGATTAATATAATTATTTTTTTCTAATAAAACCCCCATTTAAGTGTATTGTTTTCTAAACTATCAAAGTAATGTTCAAATTAATTGTGGGAGGATGTGGAAAACCCCTATGTATGCCTTAGAGATCAAAACCACTTTTAGGTGTTTTAGAACTGTGTATTATTGAGTGAACTAGATGTTCTCATATGGAATTCATGCTATAATGTCCTACCACATACCTTTTCATGTATGGTGTTAATTTCCATGGGTATTCTACACGGTCCTATAACTTTTATTCAATTATGATAAACCATTAATTATGGAAGGGACTACCTAATTAATTAAATGAAATGTTATGAGTTATGGATTGATAACCACATGTCCCTTATGAATTTATAATTGAAATGGCCTATGGGTGAGAACCTCATTAAATCCCGTTGATTTATAAGATGGCATGGCTCTACACATGGCATCATTAGTATTTAAAACGTAAAGAAAATCAATGTATTAGTTCCACCTTGAAATACAGTTATTGTCCTCATTATGGAATACTATGGATGGACTCATTGGTTGTTGATATGTTGTACGATAGGGGTGATACATGTAATATCATGGATGATCACACTGTTCGGGTTACTTAGCTTCATATGAGTAACACTGGTTCCTAAGGGGGAACACATGGATGGTCTTAGTGGAATGATCATTACACCGTGCAATGAGTGATACTCAGAAAAGTGTGTCTGGGTCTGGAAATGATTTTTCTTATGAAAATGATGGTTTCCTTGTATTCTTTTGGATTTAGGATGTATGTTCATGTGAAATTAGAATAGGTTTTTTGCAGGGAACTGGTAATGGGGCTACAAAATCATATTTGTGTTTTTTAAATATTGCATTAGCATTAGCTTAAATGTCCACTATGTAAATTGATCGTATTTAGTGACGGTTAAAACCACCTATATAATTTGGTATTTTATTATCAGAAGCCATTAAAACCTTTTCTAAATACAATAATTTATAGTTAGTTTTAACTACCTCTACACATTTACAATCATCTATTATTATTTTTTGGAAGTTATCTTGGTTTTAACATTGGTTTTCTCAAAGAAAATAAAATTACTTTTTAGCGGCGGTTTATACTGCTGCTCAAAAAATTCATTTTCTTCAGGGAAGGTAGCTTTTAAAACCACCAAAAACTACCGTAAAATTCATTCACTAAGATAGTTACCATGAACCATTGTGTATTGTATTCCGACACACAATTTAGTAGCGGTTTCAAAAAACCACTGTAGTAGTATAATGCAATGGTTTAAACCGGCACCATATCCAAAAAAATCATCTCTATGTGGTGATTTTCCAATAGTGTATCAAACCATGTACCATGATTCAGAATTAAATTCCATTTTCTAATTTTCTACTCTATTCCATGTACCATTGTTTCCAGTCCATGAACTATTCCCAGAAATCCAATTTCATATATATTTCACTCCTATGAGGAGAACATTTCTTTTTAGAAAACATACTCTTGATTTTGATCCCCAAAAAGTCAGCATGACATGGGAAACAATACCACCATAAACACCTGCTTTGTCATATACTCTAAGAGTCCCTATCTTGAAAAAATCACCGATCAACACAATGTGGATTGAAAAACAAAAACAAAAACCACATTCCATTTCTAGCAAAGAACAGCCTTGGTTACAACAATATTTTCACTATAATATTTTCTCTAGATTCATTTAATTCTTATATTGTTTTTTAAATGTCACGTTTGTTTAGTTATTTACCATTCTATATTGATTATTCCATGTCTATACATATTATTATGTTATTTATGTGGAACATGTGTTCCATTATTTACCATGCCATATTGATTATACATTATTGATTCATGATAACTTATGATGTATATAACCCTTACTGAGTTTTTCATCTCAGCCTTATTTTGATTCATTTCCCTAGGATATGAATATTTGATACATGAATTAGATTTTGAGGATGTGTTTCATTTCGGTTTGTTATGAATTATGTTTTATTTTATATTTCAAATGTAAAATGATAATCATGTACGTAATTGGTTCTCAAAAACTAATAAACTTATCAGTACTTTGGGATTTGAACCTTTTTATATATTAATATTTAATAAATTATAGAACTTTCCCAAGGTTACTAGGGTTGAGGTCATTATAAGTAAAATAAAAATGAATTAGTTTAAAATTAGTTACCAAGATAAAAACTAAAATGGAAAAGTGTAAATGTTTTACTTTAAATGATTCAAAACATATTTAAAATATGTGTTTGAATGGGATGTATAGGTTTCAATGAACTTATATCATTAAAAATACATTATTTAAATATTTTGGAGCAATCTACTAGTGAATAGTGTAATGATATAAATGAAAAATAATGGTTGTTCAAAAAATAACCATTCATTTCATATATAAAATGGGACCAGTTCCCCCACTTCATGCTATATGTATACTTTATAATCTCATTATTAAACACACTTATGTTTCTAAAAATATATGTATCTATCATGTATATAACCATATGTTCTCAATTTTATATTTTAAGGCCTCTAATCCAAAGTCATTTCCTAAGAGAAATATTAAGATTTCGATGTGAGTACTTCATACACCTTTATCTTTTCTTCAAAATCATTCTCTTACAATATTATAATGGAAACACTAATATAATGAATCCAATATTATTAATATAATACAATATATTTTTATTAAAATAGAAACTATTATTAAATCTTTTCCATACACTAAGAAAACTAAACAATATTTATTAAGTGTATGAGTGGACTACCACCTACAGAGAATGGTATGGTTCATTTTCCATAACTATAACCAATGGATGGTATTGAGTATGGATTTTATTAATTAATTTGTTTCCTATGTATAAATTATGATTCTAAAATTATAATTTATCATATATTTTCATTCCAATTTATTTATGAAATGGAATCGTTAGTTTTTCGTATGTACATACTACCGCCTCCACATATAATGAATAACATTGATCATAACCACCACTCATTGACGGGTCTAAGAATTAATATAATGTTGTTAAATGATTTTTCAAAAAGTAATTTATTTTTTAAAATTTATTTTAAAATTATATAAAAAAATTTCCTTACTCATAAAATCAATATAACCCAATCTCATTTAGTTTAGTTTTACCACCTAAGTGAATGATGTTATAATAATTATATCATGACTGATTGGGGAATTATATATTCTGATAATAAAATGTAATAAATGATGTTTATAGGAGTATTTGCATCATTGAGAGGGGGGTTTTAATTAGTGGTGATTTTTGTAATTTTTCTTTCTTTTTAAATTAACCATTCTTGACCTATAATCTGCTCCTCTGATAACTTGGCCTCTCCTGAATTTAGTAAAAATAACATGAAAATGAGAACAATATTTTAACAATGTTCAATATCAAAATGAGCCTACCCATTTCTATGATTGGTTAGAATCTCAATTCATATATTGTACACTCTATTCAAAATTAGTTGCAACATAAGTTTCTTCAATAGAATAAAGTCCCACTATACTTTCTAGAGTCCCATTGGAACTACAATTTTATACTACCTTGTTAAAAAATGGTTAAAAAACAACACAATCAGTTCCAATTATAAATTTCTCCATGTTCTGAAACAACTGATAATGACCATTCTTTTGATCCTTTAAGAAAAATAAAATATCATATTATTATTAACTAAATAATTCTAAAGAACAGATTCCTCATCAAAATTATTCATCTTGAATTCGCAATTATATTTTGAAAAAATATAATAAAATAATCTATATATACATTAAATAATTATTTCATATCATATATATCTTTTGAAAAAATATCTACACCAAAATACAATACTTCATGAATTAATTTTTTCATTCAGATATACCATTGCATATTGTCCACAAATAAATTTTATTACCTCATGATAAAAATCTCAACACTGCGAGTGAAAAATAATTTTCTCACAAAATTCATTGCATAGAAATTCAACACCACTTCACAATAATATTTTCTTTACCCAATTCATCTGAGAAGAATCCCATTAATTTTTACACATCAAATTTGTGGTTATCAAAGCTGTTATCAAATGAAAATACAATGATCATGCAAAGAAGTTTTAAATAACTTCATAAGACTCCACATAGATACACCATATAAATTCTCTAAAATTCAAATAAAACATATTTTCATGGTCACGTAATACTTGGACACTAAGTCAAGTACTCTTCATAATATAATTTTCACACTTTCAAATTTATCACGCACATTGCTTAATCATGCATGGTTGTTCATCCTCCCATGAATTACTATATTGATTAGCATGGGATATCTTATTTACTACAAAGATTATGCAAATCATGTATCCACAAAACATTCATTTTCATACCACAAATCATCATAGTAATCCTGGAAATTCAAATGACACATCTATAATGGGCTATCATCCTAATCTATATGAAACCCAAAAAGGATCATCCATAAAGAACCTTCACTGAAAAGCACCATCACCCGCAAAGCAAGTTGTTTGTAGTTGTTCATGGTATTTTTAATCCACTACAATGTTTTCCCACATATAAGTAGATCCTAAATCTACATGAACTTTATCCAAGAATATTATTTTCATGATGTACATATCCCATAAGCATCATCATCCCAATTCATTTTTAATGATTTTCATAAATCATCCTCATTTGATTTTTAAAAATCATGAAGAGAGTCGAAAAAACCCAGAAGGCACCTAAGATTGTAGGATATATGTTTTAAAAACCATTGTATGTAGGGACCTAATCTGAAAAGGAATCATTTTAGTGAGGAAAAAGAGATATCACATGTGATCTTACAACTCCTATTAAAACAAGAAGATCAAATTGAACCAACAGAAAAATATCCATCTTTTTTATGCGATGGATGAACAGTACCCACATACTTTAGTCCCACATAATAATCTCAAATTGAATTTTATCCACTTTATAAGAAAATTCATTCCATGGGTTAGTCATGAATCCTATCCCAACTCCCTCTGTTTCACTCCGCATGATGGTGCTACCTATTCTCCCATCTGCTATGGGATTCTGGCACATTCCATGAGTGCATGCAAGAACATGATCTACCAAACCTACACAAGATCCCAACATATCCTTGTGGTAACTCTGTCTCTTGTTTCACATAGGCTATCCTAGCTTCATCCATGATCATGGATGACCCAAGGGTCCCATAGTGTTGAGGTCCGTATTATACTGGCATGTCTAGTTAGTTGGACAATTTTTTATGTAACCCACCTTTGAATTACTTATAAAAATTTCTAAGTACTATATTGTTAATCAAATGAATTTTCTATTTAAAATTACAAGCCACTATAAAGTCATAAAATTCTCCATTGATCTTACTTCAAATATTCAAAAAAAAAATTAAACAATGTTTCCTCATTGACATGCATCATTGACATTGAATATCATCACAAAAATCACTCAATTGAAGATACCAAGAATAAATTTCCAAGCATGGTATCCAATTCAGAATAAAGAATACATTTCTGAGGGTTACATCAAATGCTATTAGGTAAATCCATAAAAATCATCTTGGAATCCCCACTTCAACAATAAAAATTCCACAGGCATCACTACTTAATAAAAACGTACTAAAAATATATCTACTGAATATGAAATAAAATTCAACACTAGGGTTCAGTAATATCCCCTATATTTTTTTTAATATCCCTTCACATATATAATACCACATAGAATTAAATATGTGTATAGCTTCTTTCGCTCTCTGTTTATGAAAATTAAATTCAAAGTATTCTATCCCTTTTTCCTTCTCAATAATCTCTTCTTTTATTTTCTTAAAATAAGGAATGACATCGCATGATCAATAGAAAAGAGGCTTTTGTAAATCACCACTATGTCTATATATAAATACCTAGTGTAAAATAATTTAATGATATAACCAAGGCTATTTAAGCTATCATTAAAATATCTAGGAAAGTGAGATCAAACTTCGAAATCATCAAAGGAAATAAACGATCTTTAACACACTATATCAAACACATCAGAATGTTCAGGAGAATAAGAATAATTACCCCATTTTCTCAATAATTCACCAATAAAGTACTTATCTTTGATAATGTAAATTTATAATGAGATAAGAGTGTTAATTTCTAACTAAAACATTATAAATTCCTCCCCCTTGAGAGATTTATCCACTTTCAGGATCATGGAATTAATTGAAATCCATGATGAACAACACTTATTCTTCACATTCCTAATTTTTTGTCAAAATAACCCTAAAAGAAAATGGAATAAGGAGGTACTTATAAATAGTATTCTAGTGAAATGAGAATCCTAAAATTTAATCTAAGCCTCAACTCAAAAAACCTTTTTTTGGCATTAGGTTGGTGAAAATATATGTAACTTGATCTTTAGTATAAATGTATTTGATCATTATATCTATACATGAATCCTTTTAAATGATAAAATAATTTCTTGATATCAATATATTTGGATATTTTATTTTTTTCAAGTTTTCTAGATAATCCAATAGCTCTTTTATTATCATATAAAATTTTCAGTTGTCTTTCAGTCTCGATTTTCAAATCTACAAACTGTACTTGCATCCAAATCGTATGCGTACATGAATGTATAACTATAACATATTTAGCATCATACATGCTCATAGATACCAAATTATTATTATTATTGTATCCAATGAAATTAAATTATCATAAAAAGAATTTTATACATGAAATTGATCTCAGGTTTGTATAATCACCTTCCAAAACAGCATTATTAAACCCCACCAATTTCAAATCGACATTCTGTATGCATAAAATTCCATAATTTAAAGTTAAACTACATATCTCATAATTCTATTAGCTTCAACAAGTGAGAATATTTTGGATCACTCTAAAATCTAGAACATAAAATCACTTCATAAGTTACATCTGGACTTGATGCTTTGAGATAAAGTAGAATTCCAATGATTCATCTAAATATTTTCTGAGAATCATTTTTTCAGATTCATTCTCGTATAATTTTATTCCAACTAAAATGGATATTGAAACATAATTCAAAATTCACATTCAAAACATTATAACTAATTCCCTTGAATTCAGTTCATATGATAGAAATTTGGAATTTTGATTCTTCTCTACCTGAAATCAATGAAAATATGTCATCTGACCAATCATGGGAATCTTGAAATTAATTTTAATTCTCTAAAACTTCATCAAATAGACCTTCCCTATATGAAGTAAATATAATATTATCCACATATACTATAACACCCTGACCCCATAAGCCCAGAGTCGGTGCATTATTTTAATACATTTGCATGATTACAAGGAATCAAGTCTCGAAGGACAGATCAGTTTAGCAGTCTTGGAAAATAAATTACATACATGAATGTTACATTACACATTATAATGTACAACATATAATAAACAATACTTTTAGAATTGCATTATTCTATAAGCTAAACCCTGCATATCAATCATAATACACTTGTTTGAATCCTGGGGAAATAAAACATAATAAAGGGGTGACCTCAGATGCTCAGTAAGGGTAAATAATTTAGCAGAAGATATAAACTTTTAATGAAATACGTGTAATAAAAAAACAACCTATTAAACATAAACATGAACATAGTATGGATCAAACAAGACAATCAATACTATATAAATGTGCACATGGCTATTCTACAATTCAAATAATCACATGTAACAATTAATTTCATAATGAGGAAAAGCCTAACACCAGACATCATTACCACATAGTTAAGGCCTCGTGCCAAGACTACAAATAAAACGTTTATCAAGGCCTTTTTATAAGACATTAATTTGTCTCAAGAGACCTACTGAGGTATCGAGGGTCTATAGTGGGCCCACCCACCACTTACTAAGTCCACTACATTCCTGATATGAAAATGTTGAAACATAACATAACCATTCGTATTAAAAATAGCATATGAAATGTCAATACATTAACCCTAAACCATGAATTGTATTAAAATAGCACATACACATTGAAACATATCACAACTCATTCAATACAATATAGAAGATTGTATTATAATAAATCAACCTCAATAAAGAATAATTTCTAGTAAAGGAGGTTGACATAGTTGAAATTGATCAGTAAAACTCTTTGAGAGAAATATCCATTTTGTGGAATAATTTAAAAGTAGAACATTTATTAAGGAAGTAATGTAAAATATATTTTTGAGTCAAAGTGTCCCATACCACTTTTCAACTATTAAAAGGAATTAACATTTTAAAACAATCATGTCCATATAAATAAATCCTTAAAATCATCTTAAAACATGGACATTAATTTAAAAAATAAATCATAAAAACTTTTAAAATGATGATCATGATAAAGAGTCCCTTACCCAAAACCTTAAAATATTCATTAGAAAAACATTATTATAAATCATGGACATGAATTATAAAAATGTCTCAGTAAATACATACACATAAATAGTCTCAGATAATATTGAGATTGAGGAATTAACCCTTACCTTGCACTTTCATTTGGTTGAGGTTATGTTTAACCTTCTTTATAATTACCATAATATGTTATTAAATTATATTAGAACCATATTTATATTTATAATATCATACATGTTTCATTTATGACCTTATACTACCCATTTAATAATGATTTCCATGTTAAATTAATATTTCGGGTAATAACTGCTTTCTTTATTGTACTTTTTTTAACTTGTTATTCTTGATCATATCATTTAGATAATTATTTACATAGTTACAGAATATAAAAAATGATTTACATATCATATATATTTAGAATATAAATATGTATAGTAGATAGATATATGAAATGAAAAACATCGTTTCTGGAGACGGTAGGTTGTATTTACGAATAAACGATGCTTCCGTTTTCTTATCGTATTGAAGGAAGTGAATAAGATATATGTAAGTAAATGTATATATATATATATATATCCAGTAGCATTATTATGTCATATATTACATACTTATTAATAATATATATTTTTATAATCATCATTAAATGGTGAACCGGGAAATGAATCTCATCGTGTCTTGGAGACGGTAAGTCGAATGTACACACGAGCGACGATATCATTTACTTAATGATTAAAAGGTGTCAACTTGGATGGTATATTAATTTTACAGATAAATAATAATTTTATTTTTATTATTTATATAAATATTCATTATCATTATATCCATCCAAATTACATAGTGTTGAATTACAAATTACACCACATCGTGGAGACGGTAGGCCGTACGTACGCACGCATGGTTACATTATCATTAATAAGATGGATAGAATAATGAGTATGGTTGTACCATATTTATAATAACATCACAGTTTGTATAAGGTATTTGTGTTATTATTTTGAAATCAAAATAACAAATAAAGAGAATGTGTATGAAGAAAAGAACTTTGAAAGAGGTGGCGACATTATTACCTCTTATTTGGGTGTTTCCTTTTGTGTTGATCAAAAGGTCTCTTGAGGATAGATTTAAACAAAAGATATGGAGTCTAGGTTGAAGTGAGGGAAGTTGGAAGGAGTTTTGGGTAGGGGTTGGCCGATCCTAATTTCCTTGGAGGTGTGATTTTGAGAGAATGGGAAGTGCCCTTTTATAAGAGATGCGATGGTCACTTTCGGAAAAGATTGAAATATTATTTTATTATAAAATGATTTGAGATTTTTAATGTCTCAAAATGAATTTATGTCAAGAATTAGGTGGTTATGGGTCGAACTACGCTAAAATAATAGGGTTTAGAAAATTTTAGGTCACTATTCTATCCTTATCTTTTAGATTTAACTCTTAGTTAAATAGTCTAACTTTTATAATGTCTTCTTGTATTTTTATATTACATGGTTAATAAACTTAGTATAAAATGAAAAGAGAACCCCAAGTTGTTAATTACGAAATATATATAAAAATAAGAGTCCTCTTTCTGAAAATATTATTTTTAGGACTATTATATAATTTAATAATATAGTATTTGTTTTAAAAACTCATTTATGTCAATTTTGACACTATTTGGTATTTTGTTTTTGTGAAAGTCATAACAACACGATTACTATGAAATAAATTCTTTGAATCAACCCTAAAATGACATATTAACCTATAAAAATATAGTAATCCATCAAAATTCTCAATTTTCATTTATGTTAATATTTATAATATCACTCATTAATAAGGTAACTACTACATCACCATTGTGTCATAAATAAATTTAATTATTTAATGTATAAAAATTATAAATAAAATTCAATTATGTAGAAAACTTTTTATATTTGTAATTAGTATTTATAGTCTAATTTATCTTATGTATAAACCTATATTAAAAATGGTTTAGTTATTAATATTTTATTTTAACACTTTTAACTCTTCTTTAAATAAAATAATAATAATTGTCCTAATCTAATCCAAGTGGACCAAAAGGGTCATATACAATTCCTAAGGTTGGTTTTGGTCTAAATATACTTATACAATATAATTATGACATGTTTTAGGGTAATTATACTATCATTTTTATCTTTAATTACCATATTTACTTTTAGTCGTGGTAAATAAAAGACAAAAGTTACTATTCATAAAAAATTATTTTCTTCTTATTGAACCAAATTTTACATACTGATGTCGACCGTGTCTCTAGGATTTTTTAAATTAAATTCATATAAGTGGTAAAATTAAGTTTTATAGAAATTTGAAAATGTGACTAGAAGGTGGGTAAAAGGCGTTAAAAAGTTCAATAAACTTTTGTACATCTAATTTTATTATAAAATGACTCCAATGAATTAAATTGAAATTATATAGGTATTATATATATATTTTGAGTTAAAATAAACTTAAATAATATAAATAATTATTTAAATAAAAAGTCGATTTTAAACAATAACGCAGTGTTTTTCACTATTCATCCAAAATTAAAAGTTTTCAGAAAAATACCAAAAAATACCTTTAAGATAATTTTGATATTAAAAATTCAGAAATTAATTCTATTTTACCAAATTAAAACCATATAATTTTAATTCGTTAATTCAAAATTAATTTCAGTTGTCAAAAGCAAAAGGAGGGTTTTAAAAAAGTAAAAACTTTCAAAAGATTGACTTGTGTTTATTTCAAATTTAAATGTGAAATTAATTATAATGACTTAAATTGTATTAAATGATAAAAATATAATCTAATTATACCTCCAAACCATTAAAATATATAATTTAACACTATAAATTATTTTGATTAAAAAAAATTTTCAATTAAAATTTAGTATTTTTCGCTATTCATCATAATAAACATGTTATCAGAAAATTACCAATCATTTATCCTAACTGAATTTTTATTTATTGATTCTAAAGAAGAATTTAATTTCATTATATTTAATATATAAAACTATCAAATATAGGTTTTAAAAAGGGCTCTCCATTAAAAGGCGGTAAAATTGCATTTTTTGAAAATTACTTCTTTTATTTGAATAAAATGAATTTGTTCTGATATTATATCTACTAAACACATAATATGCATTCTAAAATTATATGGAGTATATAAAACTCAAAATTATGTTAATACTATCCATAACCGCTTTTTCAATGGTTAGTTGGGTAAGTCGTGGTGCGCTCGAACTCGGTGTTGCATGTAACACAAGTTATTGAATTACTTTGAAGAGATAGCGTACTATGAAATATTGGGGTGTTACATATACAATTACTATAAGAGGACCTGAGGACATATCTATCACATAAAAATTATTTTCAACTTTAACTTTGAAAAAAATAATATCCCTTAGACAACCATCATATTCGGAATAACAGGATATTGGGGCCTATTTCAAACCATACAAATCTTTCCTCAATATATATATACCCTGAATCCATCATTGTCTAATTAAAAACCATCTGGCTATTTAATATATTCTTCTTCATCAAGATCACCATGAAGAAATAAAAATTTCCCATTCACTTGATAAACATCATAATTTTTGTGATACTACAATCATGAACATTCTAATGGTTTTTAGTCTTACAATTGATGAAGACTTTTTTATCAATGTCAATTCTTTCCATTCAAGAATATCCTTTACATAGAGGCCCAGATTTTCTCTTGATACTTCACCTTTCTCATTCATATTATTTTTCAAACCCCAGATGTTTCCAAAAACAATTTTCATTTTGGGTATTGATACAAGATCCCAAGATGAGTTCCTTTCATTTTGATATATCCCTTCATTCATAGCTTGTATCCATTACTTATGCACAACTAATTCTACCATTTACCGAGTTTTAATTTCCGAAATATGTGTAGTTTGGTCTTTAATTATTATTCATATTATATTTTAGTCTATATCTTGATGATTTCCAATGATTTTTAAATGTAAACATGTTTATTAAATTTCTTATTAATTTTCCTCTTATCTTAATCATCTTCATCTTCATCACTAGTATTTTTGAAATCAATATCAGTGATGTTATTTTTTATTAGCCTCATCATTATTCTCATCAATTTTAATACAATTTTCTGCCAAATCCACTGAATCTCCATAAACTATGATATCTTATTTGATGTTATTTTCAACAATTTTTGACATCACTATAGTTAACAATCTTATTCATCCATTTGTTCCAACAACTATTTCCCTACCATAATATAGGTAGACCAAGAAAATTCCATCCCAACCTTTTTTATAAAATTTCCTTAATTAATGATATTACTATTTATACTAAAAGGGTATCCAAAAAACATTTAATTATTTAAAAGTTGTATTTTTATTGTATAAAAATTAATATGTTGTATTTTGTGTTTCTAGCCCCAACAAACATCAGTTCTGTATATGTATGGAATTAAATATTTCTTATATCCAAAAAATACTTCATGATATTGTGTTTTTATAACATATTCCTTCCCATATAAACTATTCTTTTGTTTTTCCTTCAGCTAACCCATTTTTATTGAGTATACCATGTGTTGTAATAAATCTTTATTCTATTTTTGGAAAAATAACTTTCAAAAGGTATCACAAGTAGACTCCTTGATATTATATAATCTCATACTTATGATATAGAGACCCATTTATTTTTCAACTTTACATTAAATTTTGTGTAACATTTTATTTTCCTCTAACTTATTCTTACTAAATATGAAATTATTCATTTGAGTATAATCATCAATAAATGTACTGATATACAGATCACCACTTGTATAATATTGCGCCAATGGTCTACATAATTCACTAGGAAAATTTTTAATTGGTCTATAAGATTTTATATCCACCACTTTGTGTGAACTTTGGTCCAATTTATCCTTTTGAAATGTTTCACATATTTCATCCCTTTATATTCTTATATTGGTAAAATTTCAGGAAATATCCTGTTTGATGATTTTTCTTATACTCCTCTAACCAATATGGTTAAGCCTTTTATTCCATAGGTTGTTTTTGTCATTGGAACTCAAATAATATGAATTGATTGAATTAGCAATTTTAAATATATTACTATTGGTTCCACTTCCATGAGAGATTATTCTCCCATAATTTGTACTTTTTTTGATACATGAATCCTATTTTAAGAATACCTATTGTGTGTTATCACAATGTTCTCTGACACAAAGAAAACTATGTTTTTCCGTCACCAAATAACACATTATTGTACACTGTTTTTTTGAAATCAATATTTGATTTTACAAATACCTTAATTTTTAGTGAATAGTTATTTTCAAAGTTCACTGATCCACCTTAAGGATTCTCAATGTTTCCTATAGTGTTCTTGTCAAAAGTCACGTCTGATGAACATCAACTATTGAAAATCCATGACTTGGTGTTTCTACTAGATTTTAATAAAACATCTACAAAACATGATTATTATTCATTCATTTTTTTAACTCCATTTACTTTAAAAAAATTGGATATTTTTTAATGGAGAATACTCATGACCTTTTTAGAAATATGACCTTTCAGATCACATCAACCATAAAATTCTTCTATGCAGTCAAATTTTTTCTATATTAGTTGATTTTATGACTTTCTAAGAACTGTTATTTTACATTGAAAATTTCATATCTTGTTCTAAGAATATCTACCCCTTGGTTGATTCCTAATGGAACACCCCGACCATAGTTACCTAGAGTTGGTGCATTATTACATAACATTTTCATGATACAAGGAAATCATATCCCGAAAGACCGATCAGTTTAGTAGCCTTGGAAATAATAGACACATTCACAAGTTTTACATTAAATTATAAAATGAAAAACTACCACAACATTGTTTCCATAGACCACACTCATATCCACTCAGACTACCCTGCAGGTCAGTCGTAAAATACTTCTTCCCAACCTGGAAAATATAAAACATAGAATGGGATGATCTTAGATGCTAAGAAAGGACAAAAATATAGAGGAAGCCTTCATAAATAATCATAAACATTTAAGGCATTGAATAAGACTAAAAAATCATTAACATCATTAACATCAGCATAACATGGAAAAGAAAAAATCAAATAATTCCATTTACCTATTCACATGGATATTATACTAGTTGAATAATCACATTCAATATCAATAGCCACATTCATAATGATGGAATGAAAAATTCCAGACTTCATTACCACATAGTCATGGCCTTATGCCAAGACTACAAATAATATTTTCTCAAGGCCTGGTTCCAAGACACTAGTTTGTCTCATGAGACCGACCGATTCATCGAGGTGCTACAGTGGGATCCACCCGTCACTTACTAATCCCAATGCATTCCTCATATGAAAAGTTTAAAACATAACATAAACATTCGTATTGAAACGTGCATATAAAAAGTCAATAATTTATCCATAAACAATGAATGGTATAAAATAACACATCCAAAGTAAAATATATCAAAAAACCTTCAATACAATATGGATTATTTGGATCATAATAAATCACCTTCATATAAGCTTAAAACCCATCAAAGGATGTTTACATAGATGAAATCAAATCCCTTTTTAGAGAAATATCTCTTTTTATTTTGAAATCATTTAAAATACATATAATTATAAAAGAAAAAATTTATTTTGAAAATATTCTTATAATCTTTTAAGGGAAGCTTAGATGAAGTTATAACGGTAGAAAATAGCCGCACCCATCGTATAATTTTAAAAAAACATTCTTTCCTTAATTTGGTTGAAAAGTGTCGTAAAGTACCTAGTCTAGAAAAGGGCGAAAATATTTATTTCAAAACATATAATGTCAAATAATGGTATAAATGACTTTAATACATTGTCTAGTAAATAGTAAATTTTTTTTGAAATACATTTTTAAGAAACATGGATGTGGATGATAAAGAGGTCCTCGTTGATTATTAGGTAGAAACAACCTTAGATAATGAAGAGATTTTGAAATTAACCCTTACCTTGTACATTTACTTGGTAGAGGGTAGGTTAACCTCATGTATAATGATAATTTAATTTTTATTAAATTATACAAGAACCATATACTTTAATATGACATCATACATGATCTTCTAATATTTCTTTATTAATAATATTTTAGTATTATCCTCGTTTCTGGTGTTAACTGATTCATTTTATTTTATATGTTATATTACATAAGTAATTTTTGTTATGGATATGATGTATCTTATTCATATTCAAAATGATATTAAGTCATTAAAAATTATTCTTAATCATCAAATTCAAATTAATCTTTAATGGATACGATGTGGAATGAATCTAATCATGTTCGTGGAGACGGTAATCTGTACGTACGCACGAGCGACAATATCATTATTTTGATATTAAAATCATATATAATTGGATGGAATATCACATATAAAAAATCATTATCATGTAATATTTATTATTCACATCAATTATACATCATTATTATACCCATCCAAATAATAATGTATTGAATAACAACTACACCACGACGTGGAGACGGTAAGCCGTACGTACGCACGTATGGTGACATGTCATTAAAAGGATGGATAGAATAATGAATACGATCGTACCATATTTATAATAACATCACTATATATAGAATATACTGGAGTTATTATTTTAGAAGAGAAACAACAAGGAAAGAGGATGTGGAAGAAGAAAAGAACTTGACAGGGTGATGAAATATTAACCTCTTCTTCGGGTTCTTCCTTTTGATTTGATCAAAAGAGCTCCTTAGGTTGGATTTATGACTAAAAGGACACTAGGATGAATGGGAAATATGTGGTAGGATATTTTTGAAGAGTTCGGCCGAACCAAATGGCTTTGAAGGTGTGAATTCTAGAGGAGGAGTGCCCTTTTATAAGAGCAGTGAGGGGTACCTTAGGAAAAGATTGAAATATGATTTTATAATAAAATCATTTTTGGTTTCAAATGGTTCCAAACTGATTTATTTTGATTATAAGGTGTTTATAGGTCGAAAACCTTTGAGCCAATAGGTTTTATACAAGTTTGGGTCACTATATTAATCTTATCTTTTATATTTAACTCTTAGTTAATTTGTTTGACATTTACCATTTCTCTTTGTATTTTTATATTATATGGTTAATATAATTACTATAAAATTCCAAGAGAACCTAAAGTGGTTCCTTAATGACATATATAACATTATTTAAGACTTTTGGCCAAACCATAGATTTTTCTGAATAGAATATCAATTAATAAAATAATATTTGTTTTAAAAACTCTTTTATGTCAATTTTTACACTATTTGTTATTTTGTTTTTTTAAAATTTATAAATGCATTATTACTTAGAAAAAATTCATTTAATCAACCCTAAAAAGTCATATTAACCTATTGAATTAGTGGAATCCATAAAAAGTGTCAAATTACATTTATTTGGATATTTATAATATCAATTATTTTAATATTTCATTAAAAATTGTAATTACTCCATCATCATTGTGTCATAAATAAATTAAATTATTTAATGTATATATATTATAAATAAAATAAAATTATGTAGGAAATAGTTTTAGACTTCTAATGTATATTTATAGTCAAATTTATCTTATGTATAACCCTATATTAAAAATGTTTTAGTTATGAAAACTTGAACTTAACACTTTTAACTCCTCTTTGAATTAAATAATAATAAATGTCCTAATCTAATCCAAGCAGACCTAAAGGATCATATTTTATTTATAAGGTTGTTTTTCATCAAATAACACTTATCCAATAGAATTAGGACATGTTTTAGGGTAATAATAGAATCATTTTTACCTTTAATTACCCTATTTACTTTTAACTTTGGTAAATAAAAGTTAATGGTTACTATCGCCAAAAATTATGTTTATCTTATTGAACAAAATTTTGCTCCTTGATATTAACCGTGTCTCTCAGATATTCAAAATTCAACTCACAAAAGTGGTAAAATTAAGTTTAATGTAAATTTGAAAATGTTCCCAGGAGGTGGGTAAAAGACGGTAAAAAGTTTAATAAAAATTTTATATATCTAAAATTATTATAAACTGACTCCAATAAATGAAATTGAACTTATATAGGTATTATGTATCTATTTTGACAAAAAAAATCAATAAAATAATTAATTATTTAATTAAAAAGATGATTTTAAACAATAACTCAGTGTTTTTCACTAATCATCAAAAATTGAATGTCTTCATAAAAATACCAAAAATCCACCCTAAGATAATTTTGATATTTTGAATCAAAAAACGAAGTCTATTTTTAAATAGAAATTTTATAAAATTTCAAATAGTGGGTATTACTATTCATAACGGCTAGTTTGATTGTTTGTGATGTGTTTGAACTTGAAGTTCTGTACAACACAAGCTATGGTATTATTCAATAAGAAACATACGATGGAAGCTTGGGGTGTTATATTCTCCCCTCCTTCAAATAATTTCGTTCTCAAAATTTCTAGAATATTACGTCATAAAATGATTTGGGTGGTTCTTCATCATAAGTTCCTTGGGTTCCCACGTTGCCTCTTCCATCTTATGGTTTCTCTATTAAACTTTTACTAGATGAGTCGTCCAATTTCTCAACACTTGTACTCTTGTATCAAGAATCTTGACAGGCTCTTCACGATAAGATAGGTATGGTTTCAATTCAGTTTCCTCATAGGTGAGTACATGCATTGGGTCGGGCATGTATTTTCTCAACATTGATACGTTGAACACATCATGAACTTTGGAGAGACTCTGCAGCATTACCAAACGGTAAGCTACATCCCCAATTAATTCTAGAATTTTGAAAGGTACTATGTACCTGGGACTCAATTTACCCTTCTAACCGAAATGTATAACACCCTTCCATGGATATAACTTCAAGGAAACATGATCTCCTACCTGAAATTATAAATCCTTCCTTCGGTTATCAGCATAGCTCTTTTTCCTACATTCAACTGATTTGATATGGGTATGGATTACCTTCACCATTTCCATCGTTTCCTAAACAAGTTCTTGGCCTATGAGTTTTCTTTCACCAAATTCATCCCAACAGGTTGGTGTGCGACATCTTTTCCCATATAACGCTTCATATGGTGCCATTTGAATACTTTAATGGAAGCTATAGTTATATGAAAATTATACCAAAGGTAAATATTGATCCCACATACCTTGAAAGACAAGTGAGAAAGATCCCAACATGTCTTCTAAGGTTTGAATATTCTATTCTGATTGTCCATCAGTTTGAGGGTGGTATGCAGTGGTCCAACAAAGTTCAGTATCCATGACTTCTTAAAGACTTTTCCAAAATATTGATCTAAAACGGGGACCATGATCCGAAACAATTGATAGGGGTACTCCATGAAGTCTTACAACTTAATTAATATACAATCTTACTAAACATTCAATTGGTAAATATTCTCTTATAGGAAGAAAATGTACTGGCTTGGTAAGATGATCAACAATGAACCATATTTCATCATTCCTTCTAGGAGTCATTGGTAGTCCCATGACAAAGTCTATCATAATATTATCCCATTTCCACTCAGGTATGGGAAGCGGGTGCATGACTCTTCCAGGCTGTTGCCTTCCAGCTTTCACTTGTTGACAAACCACACATCTTGAAACAAAATCAACAATCTCCCTCTTCATGTTTTCCCACCAAAAGTTTTCCTTCAAATCACTATACATCTTGGTGCTCCTAGGATGTATAGAGAAATTGGTGCTATGAGCATCATCCAACAATTCTATTTTTAGATCCGGTATATTGGGAACACAAAGTCACTTCCAAAATTTCAAAATTCCACCTTCATATACAAATTCACTCAATATCCCATTATTCACAACATTAATATTCTTTTTAAACTCATCATAATCAGCCTTAGAACTTTTTATTATTTCTAGTAAAGATGGTTTGGAAAAAATTTGAAAAATAATTGATGTTTCACCTTCCATGGTTATTCCCATATCCATCTTTACTAGATCCATGAAAATAGAATTCCTTTCAACTCTCATCTTATTCAAAACTCCATGATCCTTTCTGCTCAAAGCATCTTCCAGCTTATTTGCCTTCCCCAGGTGGTATTGTATAGCAAAATCATAATCCTTGAGTAGTTCAAGCCATCACCTTTTCCTCATGTTGAGTTCCTTCTGAGAGAAAATATACTTAAAACTCTTGTGATCAGTATAAATCTCATCTTTTTTCACTATAGACATAGTGTCTCCAAATCATCAAAGAAAAGATTACTAATGATAACTAAAGATCATGACTAGGATAGATTTCCTCATAAATTTTTAGTTTTTGTGATGCATAGGTAATAACTCTATCTTTATACATAAGGACACAACCATGTCCTTTCTTTGAGGCATCACTATAAATAACAATACCATCATTCCTCGATGATAGAGTCAGTATAGGAGCATTGAATAATCTTCTCTTTAGTTCTTCAGAACATTCTTCACACTCTTTTGTCCAAAAAATTTAACCCCTTTACCTGTGATCTTGGTTAATGGGTTTACCAATCGGGAAAAATTGTTGGAAGAATCATCGATAATAACTTGTTAAACCAATAAAACTTCAAAACACAATTATACTCATCGGTGATGACCATTCTTGGATTTCCTTTGTCTTTGATGGATCAATAAAGATTTCATCCTTTGAGAAAGTATATCCATGAAAAGAAATCTCCGGAATCCAGTATTCACACTTGATATATTTCCCATATAATTCATTTCTTCTAAGAGTCTTTAAGATAATGCGCATGTGATTATCATGATCTTGTTAACTTTTGGATTTTACCAAGATATCATCAATAAATACCACTATAAAGTAATCAAAATATTCCTTGAAAACTATATTCATTAGATCCATGAAGACAGAGGGTGCATTATTAAAATCAAAATGCATTACTGTAAACTCGTTATACCCATACCTGGTTCGAAATACTATCTTCGGAATGTCATCCTTCTCCACGCACAACTTATGGTATCCAGATCAAAGGTAAATCTGTGAAAAATATTCAGCTCCATGAAATTGGTCAACTAAATCTTCAATGCCAGATAGGGGATACTTTTTCTTTATTGTTATAGCATTGATCTCCCTGTAGTCAATACATAACCTCATAGATCTATCTTTCCTCTTAACAAAAAGGACAGGGGCTCTCCATGGAGAAACACTAGGGCTAATAAATCCATTATTACTCAATTCCTATAGTTGTTTCTTTAGTTCCAATAATTCCATAGTGTCCATTCTATAAGGGGTATTCGATATGGGCCCTGATCCAGGAATTAAATCAATGGAAAACTCAATTTCTCATTCTGGAGGATGTCCAGATAAATCTTCTGGAAACACATCAACATATTCTTGCACAATATGTACGTCATCTATTTGAACATTATTTTCCTCACCCATAGTTATTTCATTCTATTCCTCCTCATTAATTGAATTTTGTTGATCTGCTAGGGGTGGATCTAGATAAGAATTAGGTGGTGACTATTCTGCTCTAATGATAAGGTGATCTTTATCATTGTCATAAAAAATAATAACCCACTTTTTCTTAAAATAATTTTTTTCATCATGGTCCGAAATTCAATATATACCGATAATTATATCAAATTCAATCATAGGTATAATGATAAGATCTATAGATAAATAACATTTATCTGCCTCAATGGGGACTGATTCAGAAAACATTTTTGCAAGGATACTTCCCTTAGGAGTTTTCATTGAAAACTCACTTGTTATATGAAATTGGAAATATATAATTTTCTTAGCATACTGAGATGATATGAAACAATGCAATGATCCATAATCTAATAAATCATTTTCTAAACTTGAGGAAACCATTAAATTACCTTACACCATGACTTTCAGAGCTTCAACCACAGCAGTAATGATAACATAAGCTTGGCCTTGATCCCTTGGCCTTTTTTGAAGTAAGTTTCCTTGGTTCTTAGGACATTAATTTTCATAATTCCCCCTTTCTTTCAATTGTAGCATTCAACATCGACAACCTCTTTCTTCCCCTTGAAATCACGAGCTTAGTAGACTTTTTCACAACACGTGTAATAGAATACCATTTCCTTCAGACATGTACTAGGGTCTTTCTTCCTATATTTACTACAGTATGGATATTTAACTTTTCCCTTATTTCCCTTACTTCCATTTCCAGAGTGTTCTAAAGATCTCTTTTTCTCTTTCTTTTCATTAAAGTCTTATGACTTAGAGAATTTCTTTTCGGTCTTGAGAGCACATGAGAGAATGTATTTGTATGATGAGAAGGATTGTGAGACTAATGCTTGATGGAGAAACAGTTTTAACCCATAAAATAAATGATCAATCTTACTCCTTGGGTTATGTATATAATCTACAACATTCCTTACTAACCTTTTAACGTTAGCCTCATACTTTGTGACATTCTCATCCTCCTTTTTCCTCAAACTCAGAAATTGTCTTTCAATATCTTCTCGATGGTCATGAGGAATGTACTTTTCTATTAAAATATATTTAAACTCCCTATATTCCATATTTTACACTTCATCATCTTCCTTTGCGTTTTGAATCAATGACCACCATTGATCAGTATCTCCAGTGAGGCGGTAAACTGCCATGACAACTTTTTTCATTTCGCTACTCCCCAAGGTGTGGAATATTTTCTCTAAGGAATTTATCCATTCCTCAGCTACTAATGGATTTGTACTCCCATTTAATGTTAGTGGTTTTTTCCTCATGAAGCGATCTCACATTGATCCTCCTTGCTGTGGATCAGGGTGATCCATACATGTAAGGTTATTATTCATAACCTGAGTGAGTTGTCCCAGTATGGTGAGAAGCTGATCAGCACTAACTGCATCACTAGCTCCACTATAATTATCTTGGGCAGGAGGGAAATCTCTACACGTATTATGTGTGTTAATAGAGTTTCCATTCCTTCCACTAGGAGCCATTTCTAAACAATGGCATAAACTAGATTAGTTTATGAATCATAATACATAATTCCAAACTTGTAAAACACTTAACATAAACTGAACAGTTTATGGATATAATCCATAATCATAAAAATGTTATCTTTGAAGAAGTATATACTCATAAACCCTTCATAATTGTTTTTAATAAAAATGAGAAATATCCTAAGCATAACCCCTAGGAGTGTCGTAACCAAGAGTGCAACAAGGCCCATTGTTGTGCACCGGTTCTCATTTGAGACTAGCTCAAAGCGGCGTTTTTGGGTTTTACCCCTAGGTACATCTGTTCTAGATCCGCCTCTACCTACTCATATCCAGACATGGATGTATTTCTTGAAAAACTCACAAAATCTCTGCATTACCAAAACTCTAGAATGTTCTTTTATACTAATCCTGAAAGTTTATCTGAGGTAAATGTACTCTAATCCGAGTTTATCTAAATCTAGTTTCCATGGTTTGTACTAAACCTCCTCTGATACCAACTGTAATGCCCCGACCCCAATTACCCATAGTCGGTGCATTATTACATAACATTAGCATAATACAGGGAAGTCATGTCCCGAAAGGCCGATCGGTTTAGTAGCCTTGGAAATACTATATACATTCAAAAGTTTTACGTTACATTATAAATTGAAAAGCTACAACAACATTGTTTCCATAGACCACACTTATATCCCCTCAGACTATCCCTACAGGTCAGTCATAAAATACTTCTTCGCATCCTGGAAAAAATAAAATATAGAAAGGGGTGAGCTCAGATGCTCATTAAGGGTAACTATATAGCAGAAGATTTCATAAATAAGAATAAACCTTTAAGGCAGTTTATAAGACTAAAACAAAAGCCTTTTAATATTAAACATCAGCATAATATGGAAAATAAAAAATCAAATAATTCCAGTTACTTATTCACATAGAAATTCTTCTAGTCGAATAATCACATGCAATATCAATAGACACTTTCATTATAAGGGAATTCATAATGCCAGACTTCATAACCACATAGTCAAGGCCCTATGCCAAGAGTAAAAATAAGATTTTTTCATGGACTTGTGCCAAGACACTACTTTTTATCACGAGACCTACCGATGCATCGAGGATCTATAATGGGTTCCACCCATCACTTACTAATTCCAATGCATTCCACATATAAATAGGTTTAAAAATAACATAAACATTCATATTAAAACTAGCATATGAAATGTCAATAATTTATCCATAATCCATGAATGGTATAAAATAACACATCCATAGTCAAACATATCATAAGACCTTCAATATAGTATGGAATATTTGGATCATAATAAATCAACATCAAATAAGATTAAAACCCATCAAAGGATGTTGACATAGGTGACATAAAAACCATTTTTTTGAGAAATATCTCTTTCTATTTTGAAATCTTTTAAATCACATATAATTATAATAGAAAAAATTTATTTTTAAAATATTGTTATAAGATTTTAAGGGAATATTAAATGATGTTATAATGGCAGAAAATAGCTGCACCCTTCGTATAAGTTAAAAAAACATTTTTTCCTTAAATTTGTTGAAAAGAGTCATAAAGTACGTAGTCTGGAAAACGATGGAAAGATTCCTTTCAAAACATATATGGTAAAATAAGGGTATAAATTAATTTAATACATTTTGTAGTAAATAGTATAAATGTTTTGAAATACATTTTTAAGAAACATGGATGTGGATGATAAAGAAGTCGCAGTATATAATTATGTAGAAATAATGTCGGATAATGAAGAGACTGTGAAACTAACCCTTACCTTGTACTTTTTATTGGTCAAGGGTAGGTTAACCTGCTGTATAATGGTGAAATAATTGTTATTAAATTATACAAGAACCATATACTTTAATATGATATCATACATGATATTCTAATATTTCTTTGTTAATAATATTTTAGTATTATCGTCATTTCAGGTGTTAACAGATTCGTTTTCCTTAATATGATTTATTACATATGTAATGATTGTTATAGATAGAATGTATCTTATTAATATTCAGAATGATATTAAGTCTTTAAAAATTATTTTTAATCATAAAATGAAAATTAGTCTTGAATGGATACGATGGAAAATGAATCTCATCACGTTCGTGGAGACGGTAATTTGTACGTAAGCATGAGCGAAAATATGATTCTTTAGATATTAAAATCGTATATAATTGGATGGAATATCATATATACAGAATCATTATCAGGTATTATTTATTAATTAAATCAATTATAAATCATTATTATACCTATCCAAATAATAATTTATTGAATAACAACTACACCATGACGTGGAGACGGTAAGCCGTACGTACACACGTTGGTGACATGTCATTCAAAGGATGGATAAAATAATGAATTTGGTTGTACCATATTTATAATAAAATCAAAGTATATATAAGATACTGGAGTTATTATTTTAGAATAGATACAACAAATAAAGAGGAAGTGGATGAAGAAAAGAACGTGAAAGGGGTGATGAAATATTTACCTCTTCTTCGGGTTCTTCCTTTTGATTGATCAAAAGTCCTCCTTAGGTTGGATTTATGACTAAAGTAAGGCCTCTAAGATAAAGGGAAGATAGTTGGGAGTATATTTGGGTATGGTTTGACCGATCCAAATGGATTTTAAGGTGTGAATATGAGAGAAGGAGGAGTTCCCTTTTATAAGACGAGTGAGGGGCACCTTAGGAAAAGATCGAAATATTATTTTATAATAAAATCGTTTTATGTTACTAATAGATCCAAAATGATTTATTTCTACACTAAGGTGGGTATGGGTCGAAAACTACTCAACCAATAGGTTTTATAAATTTTTAGGTCACTATATTAACCTTATATGTTATATTTAACTATTAGTTAATTGATTTGACATTTATCATGTCTCTTTGTATTTTTATATTATATGGTTAATATACTTACTATAAACATCCAAGAGAATCTCAAGTGGTTCATTAATAATATATATAATATTATTTAAGATCTTTGGTAGAACAATAGATTTTTAGGAATACAATATCAATTTATAATATAATATTTATTTTAAAAACTCTTTTATGTCAATTTTGACACTATTTGTTATTTTGTTTTTAATGAATATATAACATCATTATTACTTCAAAAAAAAACTAATTTAATCAACCATAACATGTCTTATTAACCTATAAAATTAGTTTAATTCATAAAAAGTCTCAAATTATATTTATTTGGATATTTATAATATCAATTATTTTAATATTTCATTAATAAGGTAATTACTACATCATCATTGTGTCATAAATAAATAAAATTATTTAATGTCTAAAAATTATAAATAAAATACCATTATGTAAGAAATATTCATATATTTCTAATGAATATTTATAGTAAAATTTATATTATGTATAACCCTATATTAAAAATGTTTTATTTAAGGAAACTTGAATTTAACACTTTTAACTATTCTTTAAATAAAATAATAATAAATGTCTTAATATAATCCATGTGAACCTAAAGGATCATATTTTATTCCTAAGGTTTTTTTATCAAATAACACTTATCCAATAGAATTAAGACATGTTTTAGGGTAATAATAATATCATTTTTACCTTTAATTACCCTATTTACTTTTAACCGTGGTAAATAAAAGTTAAAAGTTACTATTCACCAAAATTGTTTTTATCTTGTGGAACCACATTTTACTCCTTGATATAAACCGTGTCTCTTGGATTTTTGAAATTCAACTCACAGAAACGGTAAAATTATGTTTTATGTAAATTTGCAAATGCTACCAGGAGGTGGTTAAAAGACGGTAAAAAGATCAATAAATATTTAATATATCTAAAATTATTATAAAATGACTCCAATTAATTAAATTGAACTTATATAGGTATTATGTATCTATTTTGACCAAAAATAAATTTAAATAAAATAAATAAATATTTAAATAAAAAGTTGTTTTTAAATAATAACTCAGTGTTTTTCACTATTCATCAAAAATTGAAAGTTTCCTAAAAAATACCAAAACTTCACCCTAAGCTAATTTCGATATTCTGAATCCCAAAATGAAGTCCATTTTGAAAGATAAAATTTATAAAATTTCAAAAAGTGGTTATTACTATTCATAACAGCTAGTTTGATTGGTTGTGGTGTGTTTGAACTCGAAGTTGCATACAACACAAGCAACTGTATTATTCCAAGGGAAACGTACCGTGGAAGCTTGGGGGTGTTATACCTCAACTCTAGTAGGGACATGTTATATCAACATAAATACTATTTACTCCCAGACACTCCAATAAACAAGTTCTGTCCTCAAAATCTTGATCTTTCAAACTAATAATAGCCATGTGTTGAAGATTATTGTTTTTTTCAAATATAATGATTTATTATTCTCTGTAGAATAAAATATTCTTTGGGAATATAATTTATCACTTGTAATAATTTTCCATAATTTCATAGAATTTATTTTTAGACCTTCGTTTTTTGGGACAATAGATTTATTTTGTGATTCATAGAGTTCTAAATTTACTTTCTTCTTTGAATTATTTTGTGGTGATTCTACTTTGACATAAACAACCTTTATAATATACCCTATCGTCTTTTTAAAGATATCATGTGTTTTAATAAATTTAGATTTAGTCTTCAACTATTCTTCATATTCTAGAGAAAAGTTTTCTTCAATATTATTTACTATATTTATTATTTCTTCCACTTTCAGTTGGTGACTTTTGATATCATCAATATAAAGAATCTAATTCTTTAAACATTGCTCCTTTTACTATGTTATATTTTATTTTTATTTCAATAATATTCTCTTATCATTCTTTAACTTTGTGTTTTCTGAATACATGTTTCTAATTCATTTTTCAACCTGTTATCAAGGTCATTTCATTAACTTTTTTTGTCATTACTTCTTGAAGTGTAAAGCACATATACAACATGATCTATAAAGTTACTTTTATCTTTTGATTGGATTCATGTATGTGATTTAGCTTCATTTTCCTTTCTCAATAAAATTATTATTTTTTTAGAATTTTTAATGATTTGATCAAACAAATATATCTTTTTAACTCTTCCCCCATTTCTTTTTATGAGGTTTTTCATCATCAGTCTCATGTTCAAAAAACATTTTTTTTAGGAAAATTTACAAAAAAATGTCCAATTTCCTTACATTTTTTTCACCTTAGAAGTAATTTATTTTCCCCACTAAATTTTCTTTTCATGAATAATTTTGATACAATATAAATGAGTCTATTGAAATATTCATAAAAAAATTATCATTTTTCTAAAATTTCCTTGGATATTTTGACTCACCTAACCTTTGTGTAAATGTTTTATGAAAGGGACATCAAAATGGTGTTTTGAGTTTTTCCATAAACATCCACATTTCTATTCTCTCTAAAATTAATAACAGATTTATCATAAATAGGTGGGAATCCAACATCAATGGCATATTTAACATCAAGGAAAAGATATAGAAGAAAGGTTAATAAATAATTCATCGAATTGTGATAGTTCATTCCATATAATGTTTGAACACCCATGATATTAATAGAATTTAGATTATCTATGTCCAAGACATTGTTAATCCGAAAGACCGAACCTGGATCTCTAATAAAAATTGAAATTCCTAGGAAGATTACACCAATAAAGGGGGGGGGGGGGGGTTGTGGTGGGGGTGAATTTGTGGTAATTTTATATGTTTTCATTCTTTTCAAATTATCCTCTATTTATTTTTTAAGATCTGATCCAATCTTATGATAACTCAGCGTCTCGCAAATATAGTAACAATAAATGGAATAATAATGCAATATTTTTACATGGTTTAATCTTAGAATGAGCCTACTCATTGATACTATTGGTTAGACCCTCCAATCAAGGATTTCCAATTATAATTACAAGTAGTTACAAAAATATATTTAATTTCTAGAACAGATTCCCACTATGATTTCTAGAGTCCCATTGGATCAACAATTTCAGGCTACCCTGTTACAAAAATGGTTTCCCGAAAATAGAAGAAAGGCCACTTTTGAATGTTGATTGGTTCTAGAACAACTAATAATGAGATTTATTTCGATTCTTTAAGATAAATAAAATATTATATGCTCACTAACTGAACAATTCCATTTAATAGATTTTTTCTTCTAAATTCTGCATCATAAATTATAATTTATATACTGGAAAAATCATATACCAAATTACCTTATGGTCATTAAATAATTATGGAATATCTTATATTTTTTTGTGAACTACCTAAATAAAAATAAATAGCTTCCTGAATTGATGTGTGCATTGAGATATACTATTGCATACTGTATAAAAATAAATTTTATCATAAAATTATCTTTTTTATCTTCATCTCCACTCCTCAATATTATTTTCTTCACATCATTAATCTATGAATAAACCCCTTAATTTGTTGTCATCAATATAGAGGATATCAATGTAGTTATCGCATGGGAATAATATGATCGTGTAAAGCGATTCTAAACCTGTTCACCCGACTCCTCATAAGAACACTGCAAACATTATCCACAAATAAAATAAAAAACATTTTCATGGATTCATATAGGATGGACACTAACCTAATTACTCCACATATATTAATTTTCACACATATCAAATTTATCATGTGAAAAGATTCATCATGCATGGTTGTTAATCCCTAAATGAAATTATATAGAACATGGCATAAGATCTCCCACATACTACACATCATCTCTTAATGAAGTATCTAAAAATGCTCCACCCACATACCATGAATCTGTGTAGCACTCCTATGAACTCAACTAACTCATCCAAAAAGGACCATCAACAAAAACTACATTCCAACCCACAAGGTACCATCCATAAATGACCTTAACTATAAAGCATCATCACCCACAAAGAATGTCGTTTAAATCATTCACATGATTTTTAATCCACATGAGAGTTTCCCAAAATTGAAGAATCCCCTGCATCAGAAAATGTTTCATCCCCAAACTATCTTCTCAAAAATCACACATCCCACAAGCTTCATCATCAAAAGGAATTTTAGTTTCTTTCATGAAATTATCTTTATAGAATATTTTGAACCCCTGAAGAGTGTTTAAAAATCTTGCAAGGCACCCAAGCTTGTGGGAACTTAGACTAAAAAAACCCTCATATGTGAGGGGCACATCCGAAGAGATTTTATTTGTGGGTGGATGATAATATCTCCCACATGATCATAAATATATCATTTAAATTGGGAGACCATATCATATGGAGAGTGAAATATTCACCTTTTTGATCATTGGATGAATAATACCAACAAACTTACAAAATACATTGAAAACTCAAGGTGGATTTTCTTCTCCTTATAATCAATGTCATTCCATGGGTCAGTTGGAAATTCTGACTCCCCCTGCCATATTGCAGCCCTACATGGTGGTGCTTCCTATTCTCTGATTTGTTGTGAGCTTCTGGACCATTATATTAACACCTATTGGTGTGCACTATGTGGATATTATACATGTTTCTTCCTACTCGTCGTGTCACTATACCTACTACCACCCATGTCCTAGTCTAAAATATTCCTTTAGAGTCCTTGACATTTGGGTCCCATGGTGATGAGGTCAAGCTTCACATGAATAGTCTAATGGGATAGATGATTTTTTTATCTAATCCTACTTTGAATAACATAGAACATTTCCATAGTATAAGATGAAAAATCAAATACCTTATTAATTTATAATTCCAATCCACTCTCAACTCCTCAAAATACCAATTCATCTACCCTCAAATATTCTACACTTTCTGTATAAAATTTTTCCTTGGCGATACGTGTATTTGACATTGAATATCAGAAAATAAAGCATCTCAACTAATGATTCTGAAAATAAAATTTCAAGCATGATATCCAATTCCATATAATGAATAATAGTCCAATAATGAAATCCAATGATATTAGATGAATCCATAACAATTGTTTAGGAATTTCCACTTCATCCATAACAATTCTCCTAGAATCAATACTCCATACACACTTACAAAACACATATTTACACACTGTGAAAATAAATTAAACACAAAAGTTCAATCATAACTATGTTTTTTATATGTTTTAATGATTCTATTAATATTTTATTATTTAATATATTTGTTATTATATAAATTTTTTTTCATTAAAAAATGCTGGAACTAGTTCATTGAAATTCCGTTTTTCATGAACCATAAAAATGTATTTATCCTATTTAAATTATACATAATGAAACATTAAAAAATTATTATTATATTTTCAATAATTAGGGAATGATTTATTCTTTTAAAAGGGAAAATAATAACATATTTTTTACAAAACCTGTTCATAATATTCAAGATTACTCACAGAAAATATCAACAATAGATAATAACTAACTCATTATAATATAAATTAATTATCAATGATGTTTATAAAAGTTTATAGACATGAAAAAGGTTTTAAGATAGTTTTTTATGATAATTATGGTTATTTATTATGATGTTAGAACACATTTGACTTTGTGGGAATAAAGGTATGGTTTTTTCTTACCCTAAATATTTTCCTTGGGTCATAGGCACTCATTCATGACTATAATCTTTAATGATTATTTAATTATACCTAGTGATGATGATGTGTTTTAATTAATCCTAAATTTTTAGGTTATCATGTTTCATAAATTTTTTTTCATACTTGATGAATCTATTGTTTAATAAAATATAATGTTCTTTTGAATAATCCATATAACTTTAAATGATTGTTTTCTATATGTACATTTTTTACTTCCCTCAAATGTTCCTCATTATTTGTAACAAACAAAGAAAACCTTATCACATATTATGATCATATTCCCCTTAAATATATATTTTAAATTTGTTGACCATTAATAGATATTTATTTTCAATAAATGTATTTAAAAATTTAAAAGGCATTTAATTTTTATGATCTAATGTTTTCTACATCTACATCACAATTTTTTTAAATACTCCATATTTCCTTTTCTAGGTCCCATTATTTAAATTAACCATTATGTAATGTTTTAATTTGTTTTATCTTATTTCTTAAAAATAGATTTTTTTGTAACAACCCATATTTTTTGAATGATATTTGTTTCCTATATAAATGTTTATTATATATTGTAATATTATACACATACAAAATAAATAGAAACTAACAAAATTTTAACTCATTAAATATGATCATTATACAATTCATCTATGGAACCAATTATAATTCCTAACATTACCACTAGACAAAAAAATATAAAATATAATAGTTGAAATTGGATAATAAGCATTTCCCCAATCTAATAGAATCATCACCCCCATAGAAAATACTTTTTAAATGAAACAAAATATTAATAAAACAATAAAAATCATTATAATTCAAAATATAAACATAGAGAGAAATTTTATTTAATTTTAAGTAAAATAATTAAGTGGTATTTATAGGGTATAAAGTAAAATGTGACTGTTGAGATTTGACCATTGTATGACCGTTGGTCAAATATGACTATTGTTCAACATGGCCGTTGTTCAATATTACCACTGGAAACTATACCATTGGTTGATAATTTTACCATTATAATTAGTTTTTATAACTAATAATGATAAATGATAATTGATATGGAAATGAGGATTGATGTATACAACCAGTAGAATTGTGTCGTTTAAAGTGCATTTTTAGAACATGGGTGGGACGTATCATCCCTAGGGGTTTCCGTTAACCAAGATAAATATGAGCCTTAACAAGTGTATATTAAACCAGATCACTTATAGGAGATATTCATGTTAGTAGAAATTACCACTCAATCGATGTTAGCTTGGCCACCCCATGAAACTACTACCACCAAACACCTTACCCTTACAACATATACGGGTGTAATAAGGATAAACATGTCCCTACCATCGTTACATAAATTGTAAATCCATTTATATAAATAAAATTCTCATTTCATCAATTTAATTTAATAATTACTTCACTTAAGAAAATATATGTTTAATTGAGACGAATTTGATAAATTGATTTATAGACACAAATAAAACATAATTTTTCTATATAATGATATAATTTTTTATATTAAATCAATTTATTATGAATAATATTTTCATTAATGAAATATTCTCTTAAAACACCCTTATTTAAATTTAAATAATCAAATAATTTTATAATTTGCTAGAAATTGTATTATAAGTGTCTGTAATTTTACAATGCCTTAAAAGCTGCTATATTAAAAAAATAAGGATTTATATATTTAAAAGTTAAAATTCTCATATTTATAGAATTATTCTATAAAAATTAACGTTTTATTTGAAATTATAATATTGAGATTCAGTTAGGGGTATTTATAATAATTCTATAATATAATTTATTTTTTCGTGAATAGTTAAAAGTATAGTTTTGGGTTTTTGGTATATTTTACGAATTGATAACTATGTCATAATTATTTAATAGTTATTTAAACAATTTCCAAGACCTGAATAACCTTGTTATTTATTAATATTTAGTATTTTATAATATTTTAATCAATTTGTAAAATGATAAGTGACTTTCAAAAGTCCAAAAAAGAAAATTTTAATTTTAAATAAAATTGTAGAATCTTTACTTTTTTATGCGAAATGAATTATTAAAAAATGGTGTTCTATTATGGTGGATTAAAATATCATAAATTTTTAATCAAGCATTTAGAATGATGAAAAAAATATGTGTAAGAAAATTGGTTTTAATTTTTCACAACCTAGATTTCCAAGACCTATATTTGGAGATTATTAAACAATTCTTCCACTTTTCCAAAAAAACACACACACACATTTCTATATTCCCCTTCACTCGAAGTCCATATTAAAATAATTTATGGTTAATATTACCTACCATGGAGCCCCTAAAGGTGTCCCCATGTCACCAAGGTTATATCATAAAGCATTACGATCAACTCTTCAATATAAGGGAACTCTATACTTCTATTTTCCATTTAAGTTATTTTTTAATGTGGCATGACTTATAATTTCGAAAAAATATTATTTGTTTAACTTTTTATTATTCAATTACTATAATGATTATATTATATCAATGAGATATTTTTTCCTCCATCATTTTACACATATTTAAAACCATGTTCTATACCTGTCATGCTGCTAAATTTACTCTAAAAATTCTCCATTTTACTTAAGAAATTACCTTTATTTTCTTTTTATAAATGCCAGAATATATTCCTTTACAATGGTTATTCAGATTTTTGTAATATTGATTTTTTATTTGTTTATTTACATATATTAAACCCATAAATCGTTTTCTTGGGTTAAATTTACATAATTTTTATGTCTTTAAGAACTTTTGTACACCAACAGTTTGATAAGAAATTGTTTCTTTATCGTACATGGTTTATTAATGAAATTATTCTTATGATCTATATGCATCATAGGAAAGTATTATATATCAAGGGTGTGCACTGATAACTCTCTAATGCATTGGGTAAATAATTTAATCTATAGGGATGACACATTTTCAGATACCATAGTGAATAACCTAGATAAGTTTTTATTTATGAAACCTTGGTGAAAAATCTTGGTGATGTTCTTATGAATATCTCGTCTAAATTTTGTATTCTCATTTACATGTTATAGTTCATTTTCATTTCATTACAATATACCCCCCCCCGAACTTACACCAAACTTTCCATGCCAAAATCATCTTGTAAGTGAATACCATTCCTATATATATATATATATCAATGGTATTCGCCTTTATGCACAAGTAATTGTTGATTGAGTACTCACATTTATGTATTCTACATCTATTATTCATGGAATATGTTATGATGTTTAATGAATCCATGTTTTATGATCTATGTGGAACACTTTTCCATGAAATGAAATGTTTATAAAGTGTACTCCCTTATAGCTCTCCAATGCATTGGGTATCATGATACATCATGTGAAATGAGGGTTTAATGATGATAATTCATGTGAAATGAGGGTTTACTCATGATTTATGTGCAATGAGCATTGTATCATGTTAATATCATGATAAATGTTTTTTCCACATTTCCATGTTATGATAATCAGTCTATATCATGCCTTTATATTCATGTTTCTCTTGTGCTCCATTGATATGCATATTGACTAACATATACTGTATTATTCATTTTACTTCTTCTTTACTCCATTACTGGCCCCTATAGATCACCATTTTCTTATTCATGTCCTTAGGTTATCCCATGAAATGATATGTACGAAGGAATGGTGTGGTCATGTAAAATAAGATTTCAATAAAGATTTTTGGTTTTTTGTTATGTGTTTTTATGTAATGTTCCTAATTTCTGAATAAAATAGACCTCTCGATCCATATAGTTTTCATGAGTAAAAGTTTATGTAGTAAATCATATTGAAGTCTGTAATAAATATCAGGGTTTTTATAGTTGATACAAAAGGGTAGGTTTAGTTATTTTTTGGATTAGGATTAGAAAAACCTAGTGAAAGCCTTAGGGATAAGACAAATTATAATAAAAACCTCCCTAAATTTAGGTGAGTATTGAGTAGCTGGTTTGTCATGAAAATACATCCTTGTTTTGATACGAGCAGGTAGAGGTGGCTTTGGCATAGATGTATCCAGGGGTAAAACCCGAAAACACTACTTTAAACTAGACTAAAAAAACCGGTGCACGACAATGGGATTTGCTGAACTCTTGGTCATGACACTCCTATGGGATATGCTTTAGAAAATTCATAAGATTAGTATGAACCATTATTAAGGGAATTAAGAAAATTCCCCTATGAATATATCTTTGGAAGTATATCTTTGATAACATAGATAAGTTAGGGAAATAAATTTAATTTATATGTTATCCCTTTTTTCATTGGATTACCCTTTATGTGTTACCCCAAACATTCCTTTTATTCTTTCCAATGGCTTGTAATTGGAGGAATCAGGAAAACAACCCATGTGATGATCAATGTGATAATTGTTATAATTAGATTCCCAGTCTAATGGGAGAGGGAATCACAAATTTTGTCACAAAAATATCTCAGTTAACTCATGTTTTGAATAGAAACACGGGTAAAGAGGAATATTAAACCCCCCTAAGAAAGAACAAGTTGTAATTGAGAGCTTCATGAGACAAAGGCCTCCTACGTTTAAGGGATCATCCAATACCTTAATCTCTGAACAATTCTTCAACTCCATTGAGAAGATATTCTCTATCCATCAATGTTCTGAGAAAGAGAAGGTACTTCTAGTTGATTATCATATGGAGGGTAAAGCTGATCAATAGTGGACATTGATAAAAAATACAAATCCTGAAGAGGAGATCGAGGCATTAGAATGGAATGATTTTCAGAATAGGTTTTCAATAAATATTTTCCTCACACCCTCCAACTAAAGATGGAATGGGACTTCCTTTCCCTCAAGAAAAAAGGAATATGAATCCGTCAGAGTATACAAACAAAGCTTCACAAGACTTTCATGATATTCCTCCCACTTTGTCATTACCCCTAAATCTAAGGTTGATCGCTTCTTTGGTGGGCTAAAACCTAGCCTACAAAAATTCCTAGCGATATGTGATTTTGAGAGCTATGAGTAAATTGGTTGATGTTCCCTCAATGTCTAAATGGAGATCGGTGAATCTCAGGGGTATCATGTGGATAATAAACGTAAGGAGGAATCAAATTCTAGATATAGGATGTATAAATCCAATGGTGATAATAAATTCAAGCACCCCACTTTCCCGAGGTTAAAAATAAAGCACACTAGAAGTTGCCTTAAGGGCATAAGAAAATTCATTAGTTGTGGAAGAGAAGGGAACCTGGCTATTAACTACCAACAAGAAAAACCTACTACTATTAAAATGGAGAGGAACACTCTATTTAACCCTCAACGCATTGTTCATTGCTTCAAATTCGAAGAACCAGGGAAATTTCCAAACCAATTCCCTAATCCAAGGGTTTTAGTAGGTAACCAACAACCTCTAAGGTTGTAATGGTGATCATTTTCCATCACTACCACTAAAGTGAACCCCGTCAACTAAGTGGTGACTGATATGATAGTCATTCATTCATGAATAACGAGTGTACTTTTTGATTATAGTTTTATATATTATTTTACATCACGAAAGTTTAGTTGAACAATACCAACACCACCACAAATCATGGATGTGAAGATGTCAGTGAGAATGGAAAATGGGGAAATCATTGTATCCCATGAATATAACTCCTCCCCTGTCACAATTTTTGGTTTGAACATCCCAGAGAACCTTGTCATACCCCCTATGGTGTTATTTGATGAAATTATTTGCACAGATTGGATTTCCCTATAGAGATCCACCATAAATTGTTGTGAGAGGGAAATAACTTTCCATGTGGGGTATCGACCCCTAATTCTATACTAGTGTAAGGAGGTGGATGAATATTTCATAGCACCATCATCACAAGAGTGGATATTAATACCCTATAAGAATGAGAATCTTTTTTAGATGACTGATTCTAAGGTAGAAACCATTCTTGAAGTCTTGCCTATTGTGAGGAAATTCACTAAAGTGTTTCCAGGGGAATTTCTTGGTCTTACTCCTATAATAGATGTTGAATTATAAATTGATCTTATACATGGGGCATTGCCAATATCCGAGAATCTATATAGAATGGCTGTTATAGAGCTTGAGGAGCTGAATAAAAAACTATAGGATAATCTAGATAAAGGGTTTATATGCCCAAGTGATTCAACATGTGGTGAACCAGTTCTCTTAGTCAAGAAGAAGGATGTGTCAATGCGCCTTTGCATTGATTATTGTGAGCTCATCAAAACCACGATAAAGAATAAGTATCCTATGTCCTAAATTTATTACTTTTTGGACCAGCTATGTGGAGAACAATACTAATCCAAGTGGATTTGCGGTCGTGATATTACCAAGTAAGGGTGAATAAGGATGATACCCCCAAGACGGCTTTTTGTACATGGTACATGCACTATGAATTCTTATTAATGCCTTTTGGACTCACTAATTCTCCATCCATATTCATGGACTTGATGAATTGAGTATTTAGATATTACCATGACAAATTTGTGGTAGTCTTTATAGACGATTTTCTAATATACTCCAAAACCAAGGAGGAGCATCTAAGAACTGCACTATAGAGCTTGTTAAAGGAGAAGATATATGCCAAGTACATCAAGTTTGAGTTCTGGTTTAAGGATGTCTAATTTTTTGGTCATATCTTCATAAGAAATGGGATATTTGTAAATCCCTCCAAGACAGATGCAATAGAAGGATGGATGATACCAACATCGGTGACAAATATTCATAGCTTCCTGGGGTTAGTTGGATTTTATTGTAGATTTTTGAGTAATGTCGCACAATTTTCAAACCATCTTACCTAGGAAACATGAAAGGGAGTCAATTTTCCATAAAGTGGTGAATGTGATGAGAGCTTCAAGGAGTTAACATGGAGTCCTATAAATGCACCTATTCTCACACTAACCATAAGTGGAGAACCTTTTATGGTATTCAGTGATGGTTTGAAGAAGGACATGGGATGTGTGTTGATGCAAGAGGAAAAATTCATTACCAATGCTTCAAGGAAATTGAAATTTTATGAGAAAACTATCTAATACATGATCTGAAGTTGGTTGTAGTAATATTCTCTCTGAAAATTCGGAAACATTACCTCTTTAGAGAGAAGTATGAAATACACATGGATCAAAAAATCCTCAAGTATATATTCACATAGAAATAGTTGAACATCTACCAATGAAGTTGGTTAGATCTAATCAATGACTATGACTGCTCGATCCATTACCGCCCTAGGAAAGTGAAAAAGGTGGCTGATGTTCTAAGTAGAAAGGACCTAGTGATTCTATCATTGATGAGAATTAAAATGGACCAATACTCTTCGATAAGAAGAATATGGAAATGAGAATCATAAATAAGGGAACATCAAAAATCCTTTCAAAAATTATTGCTCAACCATATCTTTTGGAAAGGTGAATGGATGCTCAAAAGGATTATGTGGGAATTTAGAAGAAAGTGGAAACTATTGGAAAAGGGAAATCCTTGGAGATCAATGTTAATGGTTAATGAATTGTCATATTTGGGTCACAACTTTGTATTCCATCAAATCTGGAGTTAAGGAATAAAAATTTGGATGATGCACATAGTTCAAATTTCTCAATTCTCTTAGGAAACAAAAATATGTATTGAGATATCTGAGATCATTATTGGTGGGATAACATGAAGAAGGATATTGAGGAGTATACATCAAAGTGCTTGTTATGTTATAATGTGAAGGCTGAGAGGCATAGGTCTAAGGGTATTATGAAACCATTAACCGTACCAACATGGAAATGGTAGAACATCACCATGGAATTTGTCACTGGAATTCCAAATATGTCCAAAAGAAACAATGCTATCTGGGTTATTGTGGATCATATTACAAAGAATTCACACTTCATTATACTATGAGAGGATTTCTAATTGGATAAACTGGCATGGATATATATTAGAGTAGTGGTATATTTCATGGAGTATCACTATCTGTTGTATCTGATTGAGATACAAGATTCACCTCTATGCTATGGAAGATTCTTCAACATGCTCTGAATAATGATCTGAACATCAGTAAGATATATCATCCTCAAAATGATGGCCAATCTGATTGGACTTTTCAAACTGTTGAGGACATGTTGAAATCTTTCTCCATGGACTTCAAAGGTCGATGGGATCAACATATTACTCTGGTTGAGTTATCCTATAATAAATGTTTCCACTAAACCATCCAAATGGATCCTTATCAAGCAGTTTATGGGAAGAGGTGTAGAACACTGACATGTAGGGATGATGTTGAGGAGCCAAAACTCCTAGGTCTATAAATGGTCTAAGAAATAGTGGAGAAGGTTTAGACCATCCACCACCACATTATATCCACTCAGAGTCAAAAAAAGAGCTATGCTGATAATCGTCAATGATACCTTGAGTTTGATGTTGGAGAAACGGTATTTCATTGCGTATCACTGTGGAAGAGACTTACGAGATTTGGGAAGAATGGAAATCTTTTTCCCAGGTACACTGGCCCTTTTGAGATCCTTAAACGTATTGGAGATGTGGCCTATTGAATAGCACTCCTACCAAACCTATCTCAAGTACATGGTGTATTCCAAGTATCACTCTTGAAGATGTACATACTTGACCCATCACATGTACTCAATACAGAGGTGGTATCATTGGATAATTACCTATCCTATAAAGAGAATCTAGTGAAGATGTTATATCATAGAGAAACATTTCTACAAAATAAGACAATTCCCCTCATCAAGCTGTTATGGAGAAACCACAAGTTTGAAGGGGAAATGTGGGAATCAGAGGAAGTGATGAAGCAGAGTTACCCTCATCTTTTTTAGTATGGGAAAAGGAAATTTCATTGGAGACATTTCTTATGGGGTTAAATTGTAATGACCCAAACTTTTACTAATGAAAATTCTCCTTGAACTGATTAAATGTATTTTTATGTAAAATGGTTATATAAAACATATGAACTTTTTTTTGTTTTATGTTTTTGTATTTTAAAATACCATTGAGAGTTGGTACCATTTCTAATATAATCATTGAAGAGGGATCACATTATTAGTATAAATATAGGGCTTTAACAAATCCAATTTACTCAGACAAAGGAAGTGATGGCCTCATCTAGTAGAATTGCTCCGTACAAAGACCATTTTATAGAGATAAAAAAGGATGTGGAGTCACTGGGCTTCTCTCTTGACCAAGCCCACTACGAGCTTCATCACATTAAGCTTGAATGGAACTTACTACGAGAGAAGTGGAAGTTTATAGAGATTACCACCCGAGCAATGTTATCTGAGCCACCCAAAGAGTCTATCACCATCGAACACCATACCCTTAGATCATATGTGGAATTTATAAGGGGTTTTGTAATAGACACTAACACTATGATTATATGCATTATTTTATTATAGAACAAATAATATACATTCATTTTATTATTCTTACTTTTTAAATAGTTTTTTAGATAATATTAAATTAACAAATCTATTTTGATGAATTAATATATTATTAAATTAAATAATATTTTAATAAAATATTGTTATAAATTACTCTTTATTAAACATAAATGATCATATAATTTTTATGAATACAATTGTAATTTTTATTTAGGTTTGAAAGATGTTTTTGTCAAAAACCCATGAATTTTTGATAAATGTTAGTATTTAATTTAAAAGTAAAAAATCCACATATTTAGAAAATTATTTATATAAAATGAATATTTTTTTTGGTATCAGGACGTCAAAATTATCCAATGGTGAAATTTTCATAATTTTTTGAGACAGTCATTTTTTTGGGTAAAAATTAAATACCATTTAAATATATAATGTGTTTTATGAGATCATAATAACCGAATGGTGATGTAATAAAATACAATAATGGCTATTTTCATTAAATATAAGTTTTAACTTTAAAATAATTTGATTTTAGGTTTGTTTGATTTATTTCAGAAAGCCTTAGTAGACCCTCCAAGAAATATAAAACATTGTATCATTTTAAAATTATTTTCTTGAGAGTGTGGCTCATCTCCACATAAGCAAGACTAATATTTTAACAAGTTCAGCCATTGGACTTATAGAATAATTTTTTCCACTCCAATTTTCCATAATCCATTGGAAAAAATGGGACTATTTGTGGTTTTGATTAGTTTAATGTGTGGTGTCCAAAACCTAAATAATAAAGAATTATATCTCCTTTCCTATATAATCCCCATAAATCTCCTATTACTATTCACTAAAACCATTTGGATCTATCCTGAAACTATCCCTCTTCTCTCTAGAATCATACCAAGGCACCCCAAGCTCCCTAGAAGCCTTTCTCAAGCCTCTCCCAAGCCTTGGGGATCACACTTTCTGGTAAGGGATTTATTCTTTTCTCATTTTTGTCCAAGTTTCATTATATTGTTATATCATTGTATTTTCAATTATAAATATTGGGTTATGATTTAGAACCTCCAATACACTTCCATACTTATGTTTTAATTTTGAGATACCTCTTTCTCTCTCATTAATTCATCCCATCTACACCTATTACCATGAAAACATTTCTTAAGGAATTTTTCTCCCCTCATTTACAGTCAACAAATTCTTTAATATTTCTCATCTAAATTCCATTAAATATGTTCAGTTATTATGTTACATGACCCATTACTATCCATTTCAATTATAAATGATGAGATACCACTTTCTCCCTAATGAACCCATTTTATGATTTCTATTTGACGTTGTTATGCTGCTGATATTACACCAAAATTTCAATGCCAAAATCATTGTGTAAGTGAATACCATAACCATATATCTATCAAGGGTATTAACCATTATAAACATGTACAGGTTGATTGAGGAAATACATTTATGTATTACACATCTCTTTTTCATCGAATAAATTATAATGTTTAATAAATCCATGTTGTATGATCTGTGTGGCACACTAATGCATTAAAAGAAATGTTTATAAAGGGTGCACCCTGATAGCACTCTAATGCATTGGGTAAATATTAGTATCATGATATGTCAAGAGCAATGAAGGTTTAATGATGATAATTCATATGAAATGAGGTTTTACTCATTCTCCATTTGCAATTATCCTCGGCGCTTTCTAATATCATGTTAAATGTTGTTAACACATTTCCATGTTATGATAATCTTGGTATATCATGCGATCATGTTAAAGTTTGTCTTGTCCTCCATTGGTATACCTATTTCCTAACATGTACTATATTCTTCATGTTATGCCTTTTTTACTCCCTTACTTCTCTTTATAGAACACCATTTTTATATGCATGTTCATAGGATATCCCATGCAATACTAAGTACAAAGGAATGTGGTGGTCATGTAAAAGAAGTTTTCAATAAAGATGTTGGATTTTATGTTCTAAGTTGTTATGTAGTGTTCCCAATTTCTCAAGACACTAGACCTCTCGATCCTTATTGTTGTCTTAAGTGAATGTATATGTAATAAATCATGTTGATGTGTGTAATAAAGAGAATGGTTGTTGTAATTATTAAGTATGTGGTTCCCATAAAATATATCCCTATATTTATAGTATAAGTGGATCTAGCTCTGGAACAAATTTTCATAGGGGTAACACCCAAAACAACTACATTGAGCTATAATCAATCGAGAACAAGTGCATGACAATGAGCCCTGATGTACACCTAGTTTCACAATCCTAGGGGATATGCTTAGTTAATCACACGATTGTTTTGAACTATTATAAAGGATATATGGAAAATGAAATTTTTATTATAGGAGATTCATATAATATTTATGAATTACATTTTGAGGCATAAAATCTATTTAGATTTTTAAAATTCCAAAAATTAAAACATTTCTCAATAAGGATTTCCTCTTCTAGATAAACAAATTGTCGGAAATTGGAGGAACAAAGTAAATAATGAGTGAAAAAGATGATAAATTAATGGTGTTCTGATGGAATAAATAATTGAAAACACCATGATGATTCTGTTTCAACTAACACAACTTATGATTAATCAATTGAACCAAGTTGAGAGATCAGATTTACCTTGCAGGGAACAACTTTCGGTCGAATTCATTATAAATCAAAGACAACATTATATTAGTAGATCCACTAATCCATTTATTCCTAAACAATGGATAATCTCTATACAAATAATATTTTATGTAATTTTTAGTTTGTAGAAATAGAAAGTCTCATTGGTAGATTATGTATTAGGAGGATATGTATATCAGTGGTGGACAGAGATTAAAAACATGAAGCCAAGAAGGGAGATTGATGTTGTGGAATGGGATGAGTTTAGGTGAATATTTTTTGATAACTATTTCCCCATATAGATGTGAAAAAATAGAAAAGTAATTCCTAGAGATAAGGTAGAAGGAAAATGAATCTGTTGGATTATATGATATTAACATTTAAATACTTTCTCGACACAACTCTATATTTTTTATAGATCCTAATAGAAGAGCTGATAAATTCATCAGTGGGATGAGACCCCATCTATGATTAAATCTAGATAATCGAGACTATGAAATCTATGAAGGGATTATAAATATTATAATAAAGGTTGAACTAGAGTTTTGATACTTTTAGTGGTCATATATATTGATATAAATAAGATATAAATAAAGCGAAACTCATGGTATAATTTTGTTCATGGAATAAGAGGAAGGCATGTTTAACTTTCCATGTGAAATAAATGTGGGAAGATGTATTCATGGAAATTCTTACTTGGGAGTGAAAAGTGTTATAAATATAGAATATGTTGGAATATATCTAAAAAAATCATGGTTTGGTGAAGCACAATCTTCTCAACACCAAAAAAATGAATATGGTGCTGGCCCAACCCGAATATCAATAACTCAATTGTGGAAAATTTGGAAACTTTCCCAATAAATGTCCAAATCAGAAGATAAAGGAAGGGAACCACCATCAACCTCATCATAGGATAAGGGAGAAAGGTTAATAATTTTCTATCATGATGGTTGAAGTGGAGTCTCCAAATGATGTGGTGGAAGGTATATTCATTATGCTCTCAAAGATGAAAGTGCATTATTAATTCTAGTCTAGGAATTCATTTATTTCATCCATGTTTTCAAAGAATATAGAATCAATCCCTAAACATCTAGATGTATAGATATCATTAAAAACTCATAAAGGGATTATCCTAGTATCAAAATTGTACAAGAAATCTAGGATTGACATTGGAGAGTACAATCCCATCTGAAAGCTAGTAGTAATTCCCATTGTGGAATTTGACAATATACTAGGGATGCACTATATCTCAATTTACAATGTTATGTTTCAATATTTTTGAATGGAATACCTATAATAATTTTCAATGGAGGTATATCATAGAATAAGATTTTTCTTCAAGCATATCCCATAGCCTTCATTATAGAGATAATCAGCGAAGAGGGAGAAGACAATGAAAGTATAAAGATAAATAATTTCCCTATCATTTGGGAATACATTGATTTATTTCCTAATGAATTAACTGGAAATCTCCCAAAAATAGAGGTAGGGTTCTCCATTGAACTCATACCTAGATCAAAGTTGATATCAAAGACTCTGTATATAATAGAAAATGTGGAGTTAGAGAAATTAATGAAATAACATCAAGATCTTATTTAGAATGGATTTATCCAACAAAGTGTGTCTCTTTGTAGAGCACCATTTCTATTTGTGAAAAACAAGGATGAATAAATTTTTAAATTAATTTAATACAGAGAACATAATGGGACTATAGTTAATAATAACTACCCTATCCCATGGATTGATGATTTATTTTAATAGATTCATGGGGCTCAAAACATCTCTATGGTTGACTACAGATTTGGGTATCATCAATTGAGGGTGAATGAAGAAGATATTACAAAGGCTTCCTTCAGAAAAATATGTGGGCATTATGAGTTTTTTATTATTCTCTTCAGTCTTAATAATTACCATTCTATATTTATGTATTTGTTGAATATATTCTTTAAGTACTTCCTTGATAAATTCATTGTAGTTTTTATTAATAATATTCATATATTTTCAAAAATTTATGTAGAGCATAAGGATCATGTAGGGGTTATATTGAAAACTGTGAAGAAGAATAATGTATTTGTAAAATTCATAAAATCTGATTTCTAGTTACAACAAGTTTCATTTTTAGGGAACATTTTAACCAATGAAGGAATATTAGTTGAGCCTATCAAGAAAAAGTTTTTAGAAGATTGGTTTCATCCTAAAGCAGAAACTGAGAATAGTAGTTTACTTGGTTTAGAAGGATATTTTATAAGGTTTGTGAAAAAAAATTCATGAATTCCAAATCCACTAACCACGTTAACTAAAAAGTTGGATAAGTTTAACTATAGTATAGAGTTTGAATAAATTTTCCAAGATCTTATGATGAGATTGGTTACTGAATCTATGTTAACTCTACCCTATACCATAGAATTATTCTTTATTTATTTTGATGAATCTCTAAAAGGGAATGGATGAATCCACATGAAAAAATTACAAGTTTATTTCTAATGCATCTCAAAAATCAAAGCCTATGAGTTGAATTATCTTATTCATTCTCTGGAGTTATATTCAGTTAATGTTTCCTTAAAAATATATAGACACTATCTTTATAGGGAGAGATCTGATATATACACATACCACCAAAGTTTTAAGTATATATTCACACAAAGGAAATTTATCATGAGACAAAGGGTTTGGTTGTAACATCTTAAAGACTATGAATGTTCAAATCATTATCTCCTAGAAAGGGAAAAAATGTGTAGATGAATTATGTAAAAAATACATTGGTGTACTAGTAATGATGGGGATTCAAGGAGATACATTGATCCAGGAACTAGTAACATTGGAAATGGTAATCATAAGGGGAGGGACATTATAAACCCTAGGACAAATGATTTCTCAACTATCATTAAAAGATAAGATCAAGAAATATCAAAAGAAAGCATCCTTTTTCACAAAATATTATAGAGGCTATGATGAATGGTAAGTTTGGTATGTTCAATATTTTTCAATAATGTTTATTGAAATTTCATACAAGGCTATGTGTCATATTCATCACAATGATAAAAAATGATATTATCGATGAATATAACAGATCTATTTTCTCTATAAATCATGGAAGCACTGAATTATATAGGGGCCGTCATGATCATTATTGGTGGGATAATATGAAAAATGAGTTTTTTGACTACACTGAAAGGTTCTTGGTGTGTCAGTAAGTGAAGGTAGAGAGACAAGTTTATAAATGGTTATTGGAACCACTACCCTTAATAAAATGGATGTGGGGAAATATCAATATGTAATTCATCCTTGGTCTCCAAAACTCATCCAAATAAAACAATATGTTATGGGTTATAATGAATTGAATCAACAAAACTCCATATTTCATCACATTTTGTGATGATTTCTCTCTTGCCCAACTTTCCAGGACATACATAACTGAAGTGGTAAGGTTTCATGGAGTTATACTTTAAATCATTTCTAATCATGATCGAAACCCCACCTATATCTTTTGGAGAAGTCTTCAACATTCTTTGAACATCAAATTGAATTTCAGTATGGCCTATCATTCCCAAAGTGATGGTAAATCTGAAAGGACTATCAAAACACATTAGGATATGCTGATAATATGAAAAATGTAATTTAATGGTTTATGATATAAACAACTACCATTATTTTATCTCTTATACAACATCATCTTCCACTCAAGTATTCATATGGAAAAATATGAATCTTTATAAGGTATGCATTGTATAACTCCTACATGTTGGGATGAAGTTGGTGAGAGAAATCAACTTGGGCTCGATCATATGTAAGAGTTTACAAAAAGGATTCATGCCATCCAAAAACATGTAAAGTCTACTCAGAGTCAATATAAGATCTATGATGAAAACCATAAAAGGGGATTTGATTTTGATGTTGGATAAAAAAATTCCCAATGATATCAGCATGAAAGACCGTCATTGTACTTGCCTTATATTTTATGGTACGCCTCTTTTAAAATATAATATATTCCATAGTTTCTTCTTCACACCACAACGGACTTAAGACTATGATATACTATTTAATATGACCTTTGGAATAGTAATGTGACCATTATGAATAGTAATATGACCAATAGTTAGTAACTTCACCTATGAAATTAGAAAATTTTTTGGTAAGTTATAAATGAAAATATAGTATATTTATATCATGAAGTATCTAAATAATGTTATCAAAATGATAAATTATGTATTGATATTTTTGTGAAACATAAATGTTTATTTAAAATTTTATAATTAATATATTGATTAAAAAAATATTTTCATAAAATATATTAAAAAATTAATATTATGTTGTCGTATGATTATACAATATTTTTATGGGGCCTTAAATAATTTTTTAATGTTTCATACAACCAGGTATGATTGTTGAATCAGTAATTTTGGAATAAATGATGATTTTAAATAAAAAATAAATCTCTCATATTCAGAAAATTATTTTCAACAAAATTGTGTTCATTTTTTAATTCTAAACATCAAAAAATGGTTAGGGTGAATATTTGGTATTTTTCTAAAATACTTGAGTTTTTAGAAAATAGTAAAACTATATAATTTACGGTTTATAAACATTATAAGTTAAATACACTATTCCTCAAGTCATTTATGATGAAATCACTATAATCTAAAACATTCCTTCATTCATTTAATATAGTTAGTGATAATTCTAAAATTATTCATATTCTTCATGAAAAATAATAAATCTATGAATATAATACTGAGAAACCACCCCTCTCCTCCCCTACAAGTACCACCCTCACCACCTACGCTCCTCGCACCTCCAAATCCTTGAATCTTATCCGATTTTGGAACAATAACTCTCCCCAAACTCTAACCGACATTATATTCTTTCTGTTCTTACCTAAATTACTATTTCAAAGTTACTTATGGAGGGTCTCAAGGAGAGGATTTCAAGAGGTAAAATCCCATTTTGTTATTTTAATTTTGTTTTAATTTATTTACTTATAATTTTCTTAACTCCTATGTAAAAACATTAATGGAAACTCCAATATCATATATATACTGGTAATTTATTATGATAATGGTATATCCAACAAATAATTCTTTTATATTCCCCTTTTTTTCTAAAAATTAAAACATCATCTATGAGGTGTCGATTTACCGCCTTCATGGACAATGAGTTTTCATTTTTCTATTCCACCTTCAGGGATGCTCATAAAACCCTTTTTATGATTAAAAAAGTTTACATTTAAGTTAAAATATATTTAGTGTTATTTAACCAATATATATACATAATAATAATTAATAAAACAAAACTAGTTTGTGATAATCTATAAAATGCCAAAATAGTCTAAATGGATATCGTTAACATTTTATCTAATGTTTAACCCCCATAACTAGAACCAAAATGATATATAATATAGTTAAATCATCTATAAGTTCATTAATAACATATAATTTTAATTTTGGTTAACTATTCCCATTTTAGATGATCTTTTGTACATGTATATAGGTAAACCAATCATGAAAACCAAGGAAACGAACACTTCTGAACAAAGAAATTGAATCTTATAATTCATTAAAAAGACCATAAATGAACTTAATAAAATTATATTAAATAAAATTCACGTCTAATAGGTTATTAAATAATTTTTTAATTAATCTAATTTCAAAATCAAGGAAGTTAAGTAAAAGTGCAGAACACTTTCAGACATAAGGTAAGGACTTTTCCCCAAACATCAACTTTTCATTCATATTACACTTTATATATACCCCAATTATTATTGATTATACTTATATAACTTTTATAAACTTTATTCGTATGTCTCAAATTCAGATATCCAAAATATTTCATCTTTCTTTGATGGGAAAATACATGTTTTACAAGGTTCCCTTTTTCTATTCCTCCTGATAACCAAGATTGATTAAAAAGAACTTCCCTATTTCTTACCTATTTTCAAGTACAATCCATAATATATTTTAATAAACCTATATTTATCTAAAATAACACTTTTTTTCATGAAAAAAATCTTATCCCGTTTCTATTTTTATGTAAACAATTAATCTTTTCTCCATTTTAAATTATTTCTATTCTTTTCCTTCCATCCGCACTAAAGTGGCCCATTTCTAATGTTTTTTTAAAAACTCATCTTACATGTTTTCACATCAGTTTGAAATCATGTTTAACTCAAACGTAATTTAATTTTCATCTATTTTTATAATATACATATTTACAATGTAATTTTATGACAAAAAACAGAAATTGTTCCAGAAGAAATCCTCTTTGTAATATAAAAATGGTATTTCTCTTAAGAATTCCATAATGATTTTATGAGAGTATTTTCATCTATTTCATAACCCACTGTTGAAAAATATTATTAATTGGGATTGATCATTTCTAATATACTATTTAATATTTTATTAGAAGGTTCATGATCAGTCTGATAATAGATGTGAAATATTGATATCATTCACCATATTACAAAGAATGGATGGTGATTATGCTTACTGATTGGGGAAATTATTTATATTTCATAAGTATATGTTGTTAATGTTTCAATCCATTCATATATGTAATGAATTAGTCTTAGTAAGTGATGTTCAGGGTCCGCTATATCCCCTCGATGTATTGGTAGATCTCATTAGAAAAAACATATATAGACTTCATCGAGGCCTTTCCGATTTTTAGATATGGACTTGGCCTAGGCCTAAACCATTTATTTCTAGATTTCATGGACGAGGTCTAAATGGTATGTTTCGTATGTCCAACATTATTCATTCAATCATAATTATTTAAATAATTGACAATTCATGCGATTATTCAACTAGTAGAATATCAAGGATTAAGTTTCTTTTTATCTTATTATTTATATAGAATTATATAATCAGATTTTATTCCTTCCATATTATGAGAAAAAATATGTTATAATGGAATGTGTTTTTAGTTATTCAAATTTCTATTTTGTTCATTTTTATATTAACTTATGTTGTATTTCTTACCCTTACTGAGCATCTGAGCTAACCCCTTTCTTATGTCTTTTTTCGATGATGTGAAAATGTATATTATAAATGACTTACAAAAAAAATCGAGGAGATTGTGGGAATTTTTAATGGAGTTTATTTGTTGTTTTTTCATTCTAAGTTATAATGTAAATATTATTTTTGTATTTGGATTCCCAAATCTATGAAACTTTTTTGTTATTTGGGATGAAAATTATATTTTATAGAACCAATTTAATAAATTAAGTCACTGGCTCCATGATACTGGTGTCAGGATCTTTACAATTGGTATTAGTGGAAGTTTAGTAGACTCTTCTAAAACTATATTTAGAAGATAACCCTAAGACAAACTTTTTGGATCAATATATAAGAACATCCTATAATTTTGGTAAGGTAGAGATAATGTGGGTCTTCTTATAAATACATAATTTTATGGGTACTAATAGTGGACGTGGTTCTAGAACATATGTTCTTATGGGTAATAACTCCATCAAGGTGCATCGGGACCGACTCAGTAAAACCTAGTACAAGAAAACATGCCTTACTGTGCACCTATTTTGACACTCTAAGGGGATATTATTAGGATAATTCACAATTTATTTACAACCCATTATGATAAATGTAAAAGTAAACATGTTTCTAATGAAATTATGATTAGTTTTATGAGAATATCTATTAAAAATTTATAATAAATATTATGTGTTTTTCTATTAAGAAAATTATATATTATGATTCATAGACTAATTTCTCATATTCCATTATTTGGAAATAGTTCCTAGAGGTACACATGGATATCGTATCAATGTACTCATTCAAGGTAGGTAAATCACTCCCATTAATGATAATGATGTTGGTGCAGGATCTATAACTTGAGCTGAGCAACTTATAACTATACAAGGATAGATAACTAAGGTTATGAACAATAACCTTACTACCATGGATCATATTTATCCACGTCATAGAGAGTCAATTTTTTACTACTTAATGAGATGAAAAACTCCATTATTCAATAAGACTACAAACCCCTTTGTATCTATGAAATGGATGAGTTCCTTAGAGAAGATATTTATCGCTTTGGAAAATAATGAAAGGTGAAAGGTTATCTTGTATGTTTATCATCTCTCAAGATATGCTGATCAATGGTGGTCAATGATTCAATCCAAAAAAGAGGAGGAAGAAATTGCAAATATGGAATTGAAGGATTTTAATGAAATTTTTTATGAAAAAGATTTCCATAAAAAACAACAAGTGGATATGGAGAAAAAATTTATGAGTCTAAGATAAAAATAGGATGAAAACATTACCATTTATGATGACAAAATTAAATGTTTAGAAAGGTATTGTTGAAGGTGGTTACTTAAAACCAATTTATTTTTTACTTTATGATAACAAATATTCATGGTTTTGAATATTAATAAATTTCTTATCCTGTCATGATTCTTCTTCTTCATAACACTGTATGTGATAATGTCCTACGAGTAACTATCGCACTAAAAGGTCATTTATGATCCCTATTATGATGATAACCCGAAATTGTAATGATGATATTCTTGAATATATGTTCTATAGATGGATGATATCATTTAAGGGACAAAAATGATATAGGCTATCAGTGGTGGAGACTCATAGGACATTGAGGCAACTTCTCATGGTTTACGCCCTTGGTATTGTTGTTTCTGACACATTGTCGTCGGGGCATGACCATGTGGAGCATGTTTAAAGCTCACTAACGATATCATTGTTGACTTGCATTCCCACCATCCAAAAGTCGGTGGCATCTGTGGGCTCTTGAGAGAAGTTTCTCCTTGATTGAAACGAGATGATGGGATTTCATTTCCTCTTTCTGTGGATTCCTCCTCAGAACCCATCGCCTAGTATGGGTCTCCCTTAAATATGAAGACATTCTTTGAGAAAATCTTTCTGATGCAATCTTTTTTTTGGATGATGGTTAATTATGATTCTTCTGTCAGGACATTCCAAAGGGTCCAATCATGGTAGCATCCTTTGGTTAGGAGAGTAGTCTTGTTGAGTAATCTCTTACATGTCTTGATGTTGGAACAATGTAGCACCTATATTTTCCCCTTATGGTAGGTCTTATCAATGGAATAGAAAACCAATGCTTCCCACTTTGATCGCGGGGTATCATAATCTATAGGAATTTCACCATTGTTTTCCTCGACATACAATGCTTAAAAAGGGGTATGCCATGAGTTTAATGTCTCGTGGATACAGATCAGATTAATCAAAAATCAGATGAGAGTGTATCAGATAGGTATATCCCAAGGAGTGTTCTCCTTGATAGTTTACCTGATGGATGGGTCAGAACACCCAATGGGGACAGACCCAGAATGGTGTATTAGAAATATAGTATTTTACACCATGAAGGATAATGTGAAGACCACATAGGGTGGGTCAGAAAGGAGGATGGGTCCACAAAAAGGGGTAACCAAGTATTTTCATTGTATGGGATTAAACCTCATAGAGGATTCCTAAATACCTTTTTTATAATTTAGGAATCAAATCCCACAAAGTTTGAAACGGAATGGAATAGGATTAGGGTGTACACAAAGGAAAACAAAACAACAATATGCTAGGGATCTGGCATGGCTAGTAGCCCAGGTGATTGTAGGAGTAGTGAGGAAGGGGTGACATGACCTCACTGAGATTTGGAAGCCCGCGTATGAATTATGATAGATGATGGATTACATGAATGGAGTTGTTGAAATGAAAGGGGTGGAACTGACGTGAATATGGTGGTGTTAGGCTTGAAACTTATGGAGAATTCCTACATATCCAAGTAGAAGGGAGTCAAAGTCCATGTAGTTCTAAAATGGGGTGAAGAGTCACCAAGGAGGCGGCTCATGAAAATGGGCATGTGGATGGGACCCAAAATAAAATGGATCCTTGTTCTAGGGAATGATCTTCCCAAAAAAAGTGGCTCAACTGAGAGACCATGATGGGACATGGGTGATGGGTTTGAACCTCAAGGAGGATTCCTATGTATCATTAGGGTAGGGAATCAATGTCCAGATAGTTTAGGGTGGGGCATAGAATTAGGGTGTACACAAAGGACAATGACGTGATTGGATGACGGGGATTACATGTGGTTAGAATCCCATCATAAGAGGGATACTATTGGTTGGGGGAGTGTGGTGAAAGGCACTGGTCATAGTCCTGGTTATCTTCTCAAGAAAGCTGTACATGTGGTTAGGGTGTACCAAAAGAACAATGACTCATGTGGATGGATAAAAAATACTTAGGAAGTCAGATCTAGGTGATGTGTCCCAAAAGGGGAATAAGTCACATCAAGAGGGTGCATCCTTGGGAGGGAGCACTGATGGTTACCATTGATTGGGGTTGATCCTCAAAGAGGTGTCAGACATACCCCACCTTAGTGCCAGTGATCAAAACCATGTAGTTAAAGAATACAATTTAATTTCATGCAGGACGAAGGAGGAATACAGTTTAACGTCCTACGGGATGAGTTTGAACCAATGTGAATTGGTTGGGACTGATGGGTGATGGGCTTGAACTGCAGTGAGGATTCCTATATACCTTTATTGAGATGGGAAAAGTATTAAAGTCATAATAGTTCAGAATATAGGGGAATGGGTCTTATGCATGTTTAGAGGACCATTAGATAATGTCATTGTCGATGGTTACCCTAAGCCCATGTGAGTTATGATCAGTGTGGGAAATAAGAGGTAGAATCACACCTGGTGATTGGGTCATGAAAGATGTATCCACGAGGTATGGTTTGGGATATTTTCATGGTTAGATACCTAGGGAGATGGATATTGTGAATTACTCTGTAAGGGAAGCCTGATGAGGGTGTCTAGATGTGTGAGGAAGATAAGTCCATCATACTGGGATCAACCTATTAAGGTTTATCGAGGCTTATATGGAGACAACCTAAGGCCCACATGGAGAAAAAGAATAGAGTGAGAGATAAGAGGTAGATTGAAAATGCGGGAGGTGAGAGCCTCTGGGTTCTATCCCCTTTATGGTGCTCTCGGGCCTACCACACATGTGGAAACTTACCATTTTATTTCATGTGTTAAGGGCAGAAGTTACTCTACATTTTTATGTCCTGTAGCTCTAATAATGAGGACTCAATCATTTCCCCTTGTACTTACATAACTTGCACCAACCCAGGTTTGGATGTTGGAAGGCATGAGAAATTCCCACACATATTGAGGTGGAGGAGTGGTCACTAAAGGGGATCATGTAAGTGTGGCTGTGCGAAGTCACAGTATCTGTTAGTATACCTATGAGAAGAAGCATAAGGAAGTGAAATGAAACACGAGGAACCACTCGAGGAACCACAATATCACTTTTCATGAGCCTATAAGCCCACAGGGGAGAGGGGTTTGCAAAGAATAAGGCCTTTCTTAGGGGATTCACAAAGCAGGGTTCCTTGCAGAGAGGGGCTTTGTGAAGCTCGTGTGCTTTGCGAAGAGTAGGGTCTTGAAAAAATGGGGTCTTGTGAAACATGGCTCAATAGACCCCTGAAAATGGAGGTGTTTTTTGATTTATGATGACTCATCTGAGGCATTGAGTCAACATATGCATTGAGGGTTCTTTGTGAAAACAGAATACTTCACGAATACCCGAGTAATCTAAAGGGACTCCTACATTCATTATGGACTTCATGCTTCACAATGGGAATCCCCACATGATGCTGAGGAAAAAAAGTGAAAAGGTAAATTTGGTTTTCTATTCAAAATTACATTGGGAGATACACGTTTCTTGACGGTTCACAGAGAAAATGGTACTTTGAGAATCGAGAACTCCGATGGATAAATATCAAGATTTCGATCCTTTTGAACGGGGGGAGACCTCTATTTATAGGCGCATGGGATCAGGGTGCTCCGAATGATGGATGTGAAGTAAATAGTGACTTACGAATGGAGGTGGCTCTATATTAATCACAAAGGATTCTTCCATGTTTCTCCACGAGAGTCACATAGTTCATCAGACTTCTTTGAGGCTTCCATGATGGGGCTCTACAGTGGTCTTGGATGTATCTATCGAATCAAAGAGGATTACATCATGGGGCTTCTCATTGGTTGTAGAGTTTGTTAGAATTCACAGAGGCTTCCATCATGGGGCTTTTTGGTCGTCATAGAGGACGCAACCTACTGGCTTTGCACCGGTCGTGGTGATAAAGGGATCTGAGAAGTCTCTTTCTGAAGCAGAACCATTGGTGATTTTTTCTACGTTTCCATTGATCCATTTCAATGAATATATTATGGTGCCAAAAAATCCCCACCATCATAATGAGAGCTAAGGGGAATAAATTGGTCAGATTCTGATTTAAAATCACCAAAAGCACGTATATTGCGAAGCTAACTCATGATGGTAGTAGGTGGAGCTTGGGTTAAGATCACCGTGAAGCTCACCACTACCAAGGGCTCTGTGATGACCAGGAGTTCATCACCTATATAGAGATAGAAATTACCATTGTTTTGTATACATCTATCACTATGAACGTGTGCTTGAGCAATCAAATCATGAAGATCCAAAACACCCGAGAATACTCATCGTAAACCGAATTCCACGGATTGGTGCTCTATAAATGCTTCTTAGAAAACCGGCGCATCACAATCCCTTATTTTACTATAAAGCATTGAGATCCCTTTAATTCTCTATGATCCCAGGCTCTATAATCTTTGATTTGTGAATGAGCTCTATGAAGGAGCTTTCCAAATGAGCATCATGAATAGAGAAAGAAATTTGACAATGTCATGAATGTAAATAGCCATCCAAGAATCTTATTGGGAGGTCTTTGTAGATGTTGCTCTAAGGGAAGAGATTTCAGACAAAACTAAAATTTGAGAATATTTATGGACCAATTATGACCATTATTCCCTAGTGGAGTTGTTATTAGAAATGAAAAAGAATGAACCTGTCTATAAAAGGATTCCAATATACAACATCATACCTAGGGAAGAAAAACTAATAATCGAAGCAAGTAGGGATGAACTAGATTATTTGTTTAGGGGAACATTATTACAATACTAGTGGTTATAGGTTGCTGGTGACCATACCTATAACTACCACATGCACATTGTCAAAAACTGGCTATAGAACCACAACAATAATATTGATAGAAAAGCATTGCAGCTAGAGGTATCCCCTCCTCAATATAACACCATTATGAAGGTAGGCTTAGGGAAACCAGAGAAGGGGTGTACAGATTATTGGGACCTGCTCCTAGGGAGAAATTCCTAGATGACTAGCCCCGGGCATACTGGGTATGTGGATCTTATGATGGGTTCGGGGCAGAGCTAAGTCAGGTAGGCATGTATGAAGTTATGTGGGACTCTCAATTCCATATCCACCAGGTGAAACATATGATGGCATAGTTTCTGTGTAGGTGGTCATCGAGGACAAACACCTTTTATTTCCATCACAGGGAGGTCAAAATAAACCTCCAGGACCTCCACCATATCTTAGGGATTCTATTTTTGGGGATGATGTATGATGAGTTCCATCTGGTGTAGAACACCTGGGAAGACTGGGAGCAGATTCCACGGCTGGAAAATGTACTCATAAACCTGGTGCCAGGTGATGAAAAAATGTTAGTGAGGGATTTCCATTTCAAGATGTGGTTTTGACGCCTCTTAAAAATCCCACCAAAGCATGCCACTGAAGGAGAGGATGTGCCTAGGAGGCTACCAGTCAGGCCTCCCACTTGTCAAATGGGAGCTCAGCACAGAAAGGAAAATTCCTAGTAGAAAATTCTGGAGGACAATCAATGGTTGAAATGGGGGTATAGTGCTAACACCGAGAAACAATTGATGGTTAGGCTGGTTGGTTTTATTTATGCACTTATTTTCAGCAGTAAGCTGCAAGATAGGGATAGAAACATGAGTGTATGACCAAGAACATTCTTTATGGTGTTCATACCAGTGAAGGAGAAAAAGTTCAATCGTGGAATCCCAATACTGGAAAATATATATAAGGTGTTGTGGCACATTAGTGAGGGAAATAATCCACAATAGGTAAGCGGGACACTCCTCTTCTTGTACGGATTGATAGTGGTGCACATAAGGGTTTAAGAGTATCCAAACCCTATTCCCCCAATTAGATCATACTTTTGACCATCCATTCTGAATGCAGTGGGTATTTTCCCAACCAAACTGTCTTCCTCGGTGGGGATGTTCCAAATTTGGAGTGCGAATGAATTCAATTTCCACCCATTCTACCTACCAATGGGAGTATTTAATGATGATGACCATGGAACTATGGACCATTGATCATACCTCCTAGCCATCCGAGATGAAGTCCTGGTATCATGGGTAGGTCATGAGTCTATCTATGCGTCATACACACAACATCATTTTGAAAGGAAGTTTCAGTGCATGAAGAGTTTGAACCCATTGGTTTACTTGGTAGTTCTCCATGAGGACCAGCCATGTGTGGTGTGGCAGATGTGGATCATGTTTATACGGGAAGATGGGAATATGTGCAATGAGTTGCATCTGCCTAGTTTTATTTATGGGCTGGTTTAGAAGTATGAAAATAACTAAGAGAAATCATATCTGGGGGAAATTCATAAGTATAGACTATTTTTGTTGATGACGGGGTGCCCCCACAACCCCGAGGTAGGGGTTAAACAATAAAAAATCACGTCATAGTGTAGTAGCAGTAAGGCAAGTGATTCTATGGCCAGATCCAGAAGGAAGTGGAAAGGTAATGATGGATGAAATATCATTTACAACTAGGTATAGCTAAGAGGGAGGGTGTCCACCCAAAGGGTCCTTTGGGATACCCACTCAGTCTCCAAGGAAGCGGATGTACTACATAGATATGGATGTGGGTACTATTTATCCCAAGACTTGGGATACATGGGACATCAACAATCAATTCCTTAGTCCCTCTCATATGTAGGACTACCTTAACGATATCTAGATGGATCTATCATAGATCAGATATGAAAAGGCCATCTTTCTAGTGTCACAGGAAGAAGGGGAACAATACTTCTGTAAGCTGGAAGAAAGCATGCATTCCTAGGGCACCCTATATCTGATGACAGACCGGGTGAATGTACTGCTCGATCAAACCTCACAGCCACAATCATCCTCTACTGATATGAGGGAGAATTTCACTTTAATGGAAGAATCAGATGGGTCCTCCTGGGGATAAGAGGCTGGCAGGGGGATCCCTTTTGTGGAATGTGATGCTGCTGCCTCGAAGCTGGAACAGCTTGCCGAAACTCTTGAGGTAAACTCTCAACCATCCCACTTTGGGACTTACTCAGATCGCCCAAGTTTCTAAATAGTAATTTCTCCTGCACAAGATATCCTCATACACAAATCCCTTTCCCTCATAACAACAATCATATATTTGGGTCCAGCATCCTGGAAAATGGCAATTGCAGAATCCGGAAAGACTGCAACACCCAAGGTAACCATTTGGGAATCTTCAAAGTTCCAAACCATATACGATGGGGCCACATCTTGGGATACAAAAAACAATAACCCAAGGTTGGGGTCAACTATTTGTCTTATGTAAGTCGTCTACCTATCAAAATTAATACCGATGTCTTTCAAACCTGGCCAACTGACCCTGTGCATTTTTTGTCTGAATATTTCTTCGAATGGAATGTGACATGATCTTGAAGATGGATGGGGATCCCATAACTTCTTTACCAATGGGAATTTCAATGGTCATGGAATCAGATGTCCAAACTAACCAGACCAAGGTGATAATGATGATGGTAAGGACCCCTGGAAGGAAAGAACTGGAACATATCAAGGTGGGATTCAGTGATGAAGATCAACCAGATCATATAGAGTCTGATAGGGTGAGAAATGAGGATCTGGATACTGAACTGATGGAGTCATTTCCATCATATGAACCTACTAACCTAGAGGAGCTGTACGAGACCCCCTATGATGAGTAGTATAGTAAGCACATCTTTATCTGGTCATGGAAGCTGATCATGCACTTCATTAATGATATCCCATGATCGGAGTGGATAAGCCTGATGGGAAAACCTTGCTCATGGTTGCATGACCTATGTGCAGGAAGAGTGGATGAACAAAATCATCACTTGCTCAATTTGAATTAGTCGATGAATATAATATGGTTGTAAGATCGTGGCCTCATATTTGGCTGGAAGTGGAGGAAGTTCACCAATACATAGAAGCTTAAGGAAGTTGAACTATAGATCCAATGCTTGGAAATGCGGCTGAATGAGTTCCATTCTTTCAATACCACCCTATCAGAACTCATATCAGGATTACAGACTCAACTGGTGGATGTTTAAGAGCAGTTAAGATGAGAATATCATGAGGTGAATGTAATTTGATCTGATAAGGATCGATCATGGAGAAATGATGATAAAATATTCCATGGGGCCAATGAAAAAGGAAGAGAGATTAAAAGATGAAAACAAATCCAAGATGTCACCATTTAGAGGGTGGAAGTGTTGAGGGGCTTCATTTAGGTGTTCAATCCATAGAGACTGTATTTTTTCAAACTCACAACCATATTTCCCAACATGTTTATTTATTTATTTTCATGGAAATATAACTAATTTCTTTTATTATTGTGCATTGATCATATTTGTGAGGAAACTAACGATCAAACCATAAGATCACATGGGTCATTTTTAGTATGATAAAGAAGGGATTAATATGTAATTTCTCACTTTTTATATGAGATAATCACTCAATCCCTAAATACACGGGGTCTAAATGACCACCATGTATTTTTGAGATGATAGAGGGAATTTGACTAGAGAATAGATTTCTCACAACAAATAAATTTCCCTTTCTTCGTGTGCTCTAATGCATGAGAGGGATAAATATAGAGGCATTAGAATCAATCTGAACATATAGACATGAGATGTGTGAATCACGACACCCATAATTCTGAACACAGTCAGGGAGGCATGATGATGAAGGATAGGTGTTGACCAAATTTGAAACATAGCATTTGCATGATGTTAGCCAAAAATGGGAACAAACAAACGAGGGACAACTAATAACCGTATTTGAAAACATGGGGCCAAACTCAAAGTGTCATCAGATGTCCTTTTTAATGTTACCCAAGATGGTGGGTGAGCCTTAAGGCCAAATATCCTAAATGTTTGTGGGTCCCATTATACTTGAGGGAATGAGGATCTGGAATAGGCGGCACGAAAAGCATGGTGATGGAATGATGGGTCAATAGAATAAAGTATATCATCCTTGAAATTATGTCATTATGACGAAATCACATTAGGTGACTGTATCAGTCTGAAAAAAGATCTATCATACCCCAGACAGGACCTCTCTAGCGAGGGATGAGAATGATTTTTTGTTTTATTTCATGAAAATGAGGAAGATAGACTCGTAGTTTAGCATCGTATGGTAAGGAAAATACATGGAATAGTTTATCATCATATAACCTAGATGTTTCACATAGTTTGAGGTCATACTTACTGGACCCTAGAAAAAAGTTTAGAGTCATGTTACATAGACTAGGGGAACCTAGTTTATGGTCATAGAGTTTGAATCTTGGTTTGAGGAAAATGGCCTACAAGGTTAATAACTTGGGCTGGGCCCATTGACTAAATGTTTGGGTGTCTCTATGTATCACATAAGGATGGGAATCAATCCATATATAGTTCTGAAGATCCCATGAAGTTTAATGTCCAATGGTAAGGAAGTAGATAAAAGGAAAAACACCTCAGGAGGGAGTATATGATGTGGCTGCTGAAAACCTAATGTGAATGATGACATAATTCCACACCACACCACATACTTATATGATAACTTAAGCCATGTGGATGAAAAATGGTTCCTGGTGATGTAGATGGACCCATGAACAAAGGCATCCAGTTGTCACTACAATTCCTATGAGGGTGATAATCAAGAAACACATAGTTTTTAAGGGTGGCATGATAGGTGGTCAGTTCCAAAGGGGGAAATTTCATCTCAAATGAAGACATCACATGTTTGGGTAGTCTATCATTATATATCATGGATGAAAAAGTCATATTTTAGCATCATATGATAAGGACGAAATAGATCTTATTTTATGTTCATAGAGCATGGACTAAAAGGGGACAATTCCTGAAGAAAAGATATGTGACATTGTTTCATAATGAATACCAACATTAATGAGGAAAAAAATGAGTTAAAACCACATCAAATATTTCCATATGAATACACACGGTTTAATGTATTGATTCCAAGACTTTGGGATTAGTGCTCCTAGTTTCATGTCACAGAGTTTGGACTGTGAGTGGATCATCTCTTCAATGAGGGCATGAATCTTACCAAAACCCCTAAGACCATGTGAGCCATGCTCTGTGTGGGAAACAAGGGGTGGATAAGATCCTAACAATAGGTGTAAGTATTCGATATATAAATCGATTTTTGATGTCAACAATAACCCAAAAAGAAACTAGTCTGTTTCTAAATACACAAAGGTCCACATAGGGATAACACTAAGGGTGTTAAATTTCTACTCGGACATAGGGTTTTGGAAAGGGATGTGAATCATTAAACTGATATTTGGGGGACAATGGGGTTTTCTATAATTATGGTGGATAGTTTTTGACCATTTTCACAACACATTATCCATATAGTGTGACCAGGAATGGTAAAATACAACTATGGATCGACTGCAGACCATATTTGAAAATAGGGGACTTGTATCAAATTATTGTCTAAAAGCCTCTGAGGAATTGGACCAGGATGGTAGGAGAGATCTAAGGTTGATAATACATACCATTAGGTGGTCTATTTAGATATTAAATATCACAAGGACCCAAATAAAGGGACATATGAAGAATGAATATGGAGTGAAATCATGTCCATGCATAATTCAACACTCTGGGCCCTATACCACAATGCATCTCATGCACACTAATCCGGTAGGGACAGAGCTCAAGGGGATCAACCTAGGGAGAGAATACTTGTAAAGAAAACTATAAGAAAGAGTAAATATGGGATATTGAACCTAATTCAGGACACAAAAATTGAATACTCAGACATTTCTACGCATCCCATAAGGACAGGAATCAAGCCACATGTAGTTCTTGAATGTCGTGCATTTTAACATCATACAGTAAGGACTTAGGGTGCCAATACATTTTACCATCTTGCAGCTAGGAAAACAGGATAGGATAATGTTCCAAAGGGATGTTTATGGCATGGAAAAAGAAACCGAACATGAATTAGGGAAAAATGAGTCCACACCACACCATGCTATCTGAAGAGGGGACTTAGGTCAAAGGGTAAGGAAAGTTCAAGGGACCTAGGGTTAGACCCAAATAAAAATGACCAGACATTCCAATATCCCATAAGTATGGTAATTGAGATACATGTAGTTCATAAAGGTTCAATTCCTTTTAACATCTTATAGTAAGGAAAAATCTGATGAGGGATACTCTAGAAGAGGATCACACTGTGTAGCTATTTTAAAATTGATGTGAATGAGGACGAAAGAGGTCCACACCATACCACATGATCCTAGAAGAAAAAATGTAATAGGTTTTGAGTGAAATAGAATGTTCTATAACATGGTATGGACCTAAAAAAAATTCTTGGTCATTCCTATGTATCCCATAAATATTGGAATCAATCCATTCGTAGTTAATGAAATGTCGTGCAGTTTAGCATCATGTGGTATGGATGGTGAAATGAGGAGGTGATCCTTGTTAGGCACATATGGAATGGATACTACAGACCTGATGAGAATGAAGACCAAAGATGCCTCATATTATAACACATACTCTTAGGGAATCCCTATGTTAAGAAACCAAAGATGGAGGGACATGGGGATGAACCAAACATAAAATTGTTCGGGAATTATTATAATTCCTAACGGTTAGGAATCAATAGACACATAGTTAATGAATTTCATTCAGTTTAACATCATGAAGTAAGGATGAATCAGATCATAGTTTATGTTCATAGAGATTGGATTGTGGGTTATGATTACTGTTTGCAGTTTATTGTCATGCATGATGAATGATGGGAAGTTTTATGCCTTTAATCCCAGACGGATCGCACAGTTTAATGTCATGTGGATAAGATGAATACAATATACTTAGTTGAAATTCTATTTCTGTAATTTGGAATTACTGGGAGGAGTAATATTCTAACCATCCATATTGACTAAAGATTATGAACCATTGGGGTAAAACTTGTGGATAATATAAGGTCCCTACCATTTGGGCCCCAACAATAGTGGCTTTCTTCCAGGTATCATCAGAATCCTTAGTTCCAAAACCACATCACCCTAATAGAAATATAATAGATGAAACATCTTATTGAAATTCATGGTGATATTATTTTGGTGTCTCTCTAGGTTTTTCAAGGCATGAAGCCTGTTCTCATTGAGTGCTTCCAACTCAACTAGATGGACTTTTGATACTTTTTTCTTGCATCTAAGGATCGTAGATGTATGTTTGGAGTGTCATAAACTATTTTTCAAAGGGCATAAATTCCACTGCTCCATAGATTAGATAATATGGGGTCACCCAAGTGGAATTTTGATTCATCATCCGATAATCCAATAGAGCATTGGAGATATTCCCTAGGAAATTTTCCTATTTTAAAAAACTGCCCATTGAAAAATGTTGGATATTGTATTTCTAAATGTCTCGATCCACACATTTTTTTACGCATGATAGCGGGAGGTATGATTAAAATAGATATTTTACTTGGTATAAAATTTCTTCATCTTAGCTACCCAGAATTATGTGTCGTTATCCTTGAGAATGATGTGATCGGTTCCAAATTTGTGGATAATGTTAGATCTCAATAATTTGACGATATAATAGGCCTTTACTTCCTTGAGAAGTATCACTTCTGCCCACTTGGAATTGAAATTTGTGGTAGTCAAGATGAAACTGCATTGGTGATCTATTTTTGGTGGATGCATCACCACAACATCAACTCCCCAGATTGTGATGGCATAAGAGTACTTGGTTTTATGAAGAGGATATGGTGGTCAATGCAAAAAATTAGCATGGATCTAACATGTGTGTAACATCTTGGAAAAATCGATACAGTCATGGATAATGGTGAACTATAAGTAGACCAACCTTTGTATCTGATGGGAGAGCATCAGACCTACCTGATGAGCTCTACAAGAATCTCCCTGAACTTCCTACATAACCTAGGGAATGTAAAATTCTTGAATGTAGAAGAGGACACAAATGAACCAAATTTTTTAGAGGATTTTCTCATGTGTAGGACCAACATTGATGGTGGACTTCACCACCATTCAATGGATCTATTCTAGTTCGGCTCTATATTTCATGGGATTTCTATGATGGAGGTACTCCATAAATAGAGTCGTCCAACCAGGGGTTTCTTAAGATGCAGTATGGGGATTGGAATCCCCAATGTGGACGCACCAGTTGAATGATATATTAATTTTTGATTGCCATCATCATCTGAAGTGATAGGAGTGATGATTCTTTGCAGTCCCACATGGATAATCAAATCATCCTGGTCGGGCTCTGAAAGAGAGGTGGCAAGGCATGAAAGGAATCTAATTGACCATTTTGTGACTGAGGGATGTGAGTAACCCCTGGTGGAAGGGAGTAATTGGAAATTAGCTGGTGAGTGTTCTGTAACAAGGGTACAAGCTATGAATTATAATGACATAGTGACCATTGATCTACTTGACAACTAAATCAGAGCCCCTCTTCACATGCGGGTGAGGGAAATCATTCTCGAAGACTAACACAAGACCAGTGATAAGGGTTTCATACTCCACAAAATTATTGGTGTTGTTTTATAAAAAAAATATATGAATATGGCATAACAGCCTATTTATGCCTGAGGAAGACGATACCGAGACCTATTCTATTGAGTTTATAATATTTGAGCCTTCAGCCTGTCAGAATTCAAGAAGCACAATCAAAGTCCATCTTCCAAAATAGTATAGCTTGATATAATGATAGGATGAACTCATCTAGGATGTCATGATCTGGATATTTATCTACAAGGGATGGATGGGAGGAAAGGAAATCTACCAGTGCTTAACCCCTGACAGACTTCTGTGGAACGAACATAATTTTTGAACCACTGAAGGATTACTGTACACCAATCCAGATGTCCTCTAAAGATGTGGTGGTTTAGAATATACCTTAGAGGATCTATAGGGGAAACTAGCTATATCTCGTGGTGCTGCAGATAATGTTACATCTTCTGCATAGTGAATACCAGTGAAAGATATCTCTTCTTGATGGAGTAATATTTGGTCTCTGTATCGAGGAGCATGCGGCTAAGATAGTATGATCATTAATTTTTCCTATTTTTGTCCTTCTAGGAGATAAGGGCCCCAAGGAATCATTCTAGGATGGTCACATGAAGTACCATTAGCTTTCTAGAGATGGTTTTCATCAGAACTGGAGGCTATTGACACTACTTATTGATCTCCTCAAAAGTGGTCATGCAATTCTCATCAAACATGTAGATGTAAATTTTCTTCAGGAGTTGTGAAAATGGATTACACTTGTCGTCCAGATTCATGATGAACCTTCATATAAAGGATAAGTGATCTTGAAAACCTTAGAGCTCCCAATGGTTTCTTAGATGAGGCATCAGGCTAACGACTATGATTTTCTTTTCCGGATCGATCTCAATGCCTCTGTACCTGACGAAAGGCCAATGAATTTTCTAGATGTAACCTCAATGGGACACATAAAAGGGTCTTCTTTAGGTGATCTGAGTGGAGAAAGTAAAACAATTTCTAAATATCTATGAGATGGTCTTGATGATTTCATGATTGGACCACCAAGTCATCGACATAGCATTCCACTAATGTCCTGAGGATCAGCTTGAATATGTCGTTCCCTGCATGTTGGTAGGTGGATCCATCATTTTTCAGACCCAAAGGAATTACATTGTAATAGAATTTACCTTGTAAAACTATGGAGGTAGTAAAATCTTTATCTATAGGGGCCATGTAGATACGGTTATATCCACAATACCCATCCATGAAGGTGAGATCTTAGTATCCGGTAGTGGCGTTGCTCAATATTTCTGTCACGAGGGGAAGGAAATCATCCTTCATACAATGACGGTTGAGATCCTGGAAGTCGATGTGTACTATGATATGCATTTTCTTCTTTCTGATTGACATGATGTTGGATAACCATCTGGGGTACTTGAATTCCTTGGTAAAAATTTATTTAATAATCCAATCAACTTTATCCCTTACCATGGCATCATGAGAGGGAAACATTTTCTTGGGAGGTTGTTTGAACATGCGATGACTTACTAGTAGGCCAAGAATGTGGATGAATATATAAGGATCTAGCCCCGACATCTAATCATAGATATAGGAGAAAACATCTTGATGATGCTTTAGAAAATCCACATACCGTTGTTTCTCTTCCTCAATAAATGGAAGCGCTTACCATTTTTGGTCTCGGGTCTTCCTTGATACCGATATTCACCTATACCAACTCATCGAAGATGGTGGAGACACCCACCTCAAATTCAGTTTGTTCAACCTCCAAATCCTGTTCAATTTCCATAGTGAGATGATCATTGGAAGGGATAAAATTTTCTAATTTGTCTGATTTTGGAAGAATGTTGGTGCCAGCATGAGCGGTGGTGGAACCTTCATCATGAGATTCCAGCACTATTGATGTCATTATGAAAAATCTGTTGTTCCAATCACATTTGGTACATAGAGGGAAACACTGGATAATATCAAAGAAGTAGTTGTGCATCAGTTTATTTTGGTTCAACCCAACCTATAAAAATAGGCTTGTATGACGTACTACTATTTCCATTGGGCATACATTATGATTTCTAATAGGGGTAAGGGATTCTGGTATCACTCAAGCCTAATTCGTGTAGGAGTATGAAGTTCTCTTCCTATATTCCTTATATCTAGGAATGTGCTTTCCCCTCATTCAATAGATGAAAAAGAAATGTCCCATGTATGGTGTCATGGATTCTAACAGATGGATCGAGAAGTTGAAGGCATCATCAAAGTCTATCAATGAATCGGGTTAAATAATATCTTTCTCATCCTCATTGGCCTAAACTTATTTTTCCTTTCTCTTGTAATATGTAGTCTTCTTAACTAGAGTAAAATTGAGACACATCACCCTAGAGTATGGCTACTAGACCATTATGGTAGTACTTTCGACATTGGTGATATGAGGAAGGAAATGTCGTATGCAGGTGGAGACAAGGTCTACCCATCATCAAATTGTAAGTGGTGTCCTACAAGACAACCATAATGTTTTTGATGGATATCAGGAAAAATAATTGGGTCTTCAAAAATGTTTTTACAATCAGTATATTCTCTATCTATTAATAAACATTGATCTTCATATCAGAGGGATCCAGATCTACCTCAGAGAGCCCCAATTTACAGAGAGTCCCAGTTCAGATGAGATTGATCCCAGAACCTATGTAAAAAAGGAAGTGATGAAATTTCATAGCATTGAACTGGTTAGTGATGCACATTGGTAGGATATTCCCCTATACATTAGAACCTTCAACTTCTACATTAAATGAGATGATGGCATGAAATTCTACATGCTTATCTTCCTCAGTATGAAAATAATCCATAGTTGCTACCTATGTTTCAAATTTTAGGAGGCTTCTTAAATTTTCTACTAAGGTTTCACTAATATATTTTGATAGGAAGAGGGAATTAAGGATCATGATATTTGTAGTAATGTTGGAAAGGTGATTGATCACATCATAATTTATCACGAGTTACACACTTCTATTGACATGAGGTAGCTCCGTAGCATGGGGTAGGGAATACACTACTGGTTGAACTGGTAGATTCTGGATGGTGCTGGGGAAATCCCACTACTCACTAGTCAAACCATGAGAATTGACTATGGGATGAAGGTTGCATGACTAGGTATATCAACTAAGGTATGCAACTGATCATAACACGGTTGGGGTATCTATTCCTGGTTGAGTAGCAGAAATGGCGGTGGGAGCAAATTTGGTGGGATAGAACGGGAGGGTTGTGTATGATGAGCTCTGAGCTGGGAATGATATCTCATATCAGTGACATGAATGGATTGATTGGAATAACTAGTCGATACATTCATTCAATTAGCATATCCACACCTTCATCTAAACTGGCACCAATTGGGGGAATTAGGAGGGTCCAGATGGAGTTCTTCATCGTCGGGAACCATCTAAGGGTCCACCAACTCAACGGTGTTAACTGAGACATACTCATGATAGTCCCTTGAAGAATACTATAATACTGGGTGGACCCTAGGGGAAATTCCCATCTCTGGGGGCATGAATTCTCCAAGAGTACAGGGTGACTTTGGGACCGGTGGGGGACTTGCCTTTCCCTTGTGATGTCATCACCTACCATTCCGGGAAGATTAAGGCTGAGATGTGGATGTAGTAGTGGAAAATGGGGAATGTTTGTAAACCTCATAAGAATTATGCTAGTTCAAATGAGCAAATATGATACCATGAGAATGAGAAACCACCAAGAAAGATATCCTGTCGTCGTACTTATTTGATCCCTGGTTAGAGACCTACTGCCATTCACCTTTGTCATCACTACCAGGCTTTACAGACACACATGCCACCTATGTCAGGGCCAGACCTAATTTTTCTATTTTTTTGACCTAGTCCTAGATAAAATCATTGAACATATAAAATTTCTTGATGGTGTGTCTAAGGAATCGATGATGGGGGGAATAGTTGGGGCGATCGATGAGATCTTCCACTTTAGGCATCCTGCATACTAGAAATCATAGGGATCTCATATCCAAAGATCTCTAGAAATATATGGGGACCTGTGCCTCATCAAATGTGTAGGCCCAGTTTCTCTAGTCCAGAGAAGGGACTCTAAGAGCCTGGCCTTGATGAGGAGTTGGATCTTAGTGATAAGGTGTAACCATGTTGTCTTGTATAGGAAGCAATGGATGACATGGTGGTGCCTGTTGATTCTGAGGTGGGTGATGCTGACCCTAAGAATAAGGAAGAGGTGACAGTCCTCAGTGAGTTTATGGAGGTGGCTTTATAAGAAATACTTACAGTGGATTGGGGGCCTCTACCAGCATGATAGTGGGTGTCTCAGATTTAGCAACCCTTCTGACATGAGCTACGGGAGGCAAGAGGCTTGCCTGTTTGGAATGTAACAAGGATTCCTCTAGGTGCTGAGTCTTTTCAATGAAATCCTAGATCCTACATAGGATGTTCTAAGTGATGTGGGAAGGAAAACATTTAATCTCCACATTCCCCATGCACATCGTTAGTAATTTCTCCTAAGTCAGTGGAATATTGAGTGAATATATGAGGACCTTCCATCTAGTGAAAAAGTTTGTGACACGTGCATCTAACCTATGATTTCACTTTAAGAGTCCGAAAATACTATTATTTTTTTTGGTGGAGCTGAACTGATACAAAAATTTTCTGCAGAGATATTCCCAGCCAACTATAGACCTAATGGGAAACTGACTACAACAGATGAACATGTTCCCTTCTAGTGTATGCACAAAGCATCAGAGTTTTGTTGCATCTTGTTGTGCTAAAGTCCCTATCATAGGGACACAACATGAAATGAAGTGGGCCAGGTGTTTTAGTGGGTCACTAATCTTATTTAAGGGGGAGAACGTGGGGTTCCCAAAATATGGAGGGCCTGACATGTCATCAAACAAAGGCATATATGGTTTACCATCATGTGGGATTGCCACCTGCCGGGTCTCAAAATCATCAATATGGGCGACGAGAGCATCTATTGGATTGAGTATCAACGGATTAATATCCTGTTGAGGATTCCTAAAAACTGATGTGTTAGTGGGATCTTCAACAATGTAGAAAATCACAAAGACTTGTGAAGCGACTGGTGAAATAACCCATAGAGGTATTGGTGGGTTGACCTACAGAGCATCTGTAGGAAGAACCGATAGAGCAACCTAAGGGTATTTTGGGGGAAGATTCTTGCAAAGATCAATAAGATTCTTGGACTCATACCATGCTCACACACCATATACTATGACGTATACCCCCGTAAATATGGGAAGGGTTGTTGAGGTCACTAGGAGGTAACTCTTGAAGAAGTATCTGTACCTCCCCTTTCTAACCTTGTTGAGGATAACTGTAATCTGGATATCACTCCATGGAATTCTCAGCAAGGAGCTCATCGATGGTCCATTTTCTTTCTGACTGTTTGGCACAATGTAGAAATTTTGAGATCATCCTTCATCTCTGGTACTAAACCAGATAGGTTGGAGGGTTTAACAATAATCAGATCCTTTTTTCCTTACTGGGGTCTTGACCAAAAGGAAATAGCTCAGTGGGGATAGAGATTCCGAGTAGGTGGATCTATTGACGAGTGAATATTCTTGTGGGATCCAACAAATTTGGTACTTCCCTATGGGTTAGGTTCTCCTCTATGAGTCCAATATTGGCTTCCTTATCTGTGAGTTCAACCATATATATAGAAACTACTTGGAGTTGTGTCCTCAATATCACCAAGAGAATTAGGATGGAAAAAGATTGAACTGAAATGGAGGGATGCATACTGCCTCCAACAATAGATCTGCACAAGTGGGGATTCCACAACAATAATTTTTCAAAACATAGTGAAACTCTAGATTCATCATTGTTGGAGAATCCAATGGTAACCGGATGATGCAGGATGCTGAGCAGCAGGGAGCGTGACTAATTCACCAAGAAGTATTGTCAGCTGAGGCTATCATAATTCCATTGGCTATATGGATAGACCACCCGACAATGGAGAAGGAATAAATGCATTCTCCAGAGAATCCAGTGGAAGCATGTGATCTCCTCCTATATGGGGGACTCTAGAATGATGAAGTCTGATGTCGTAGTCGACTTGAACATTTTAGGGAATTGAATCTTGTAGTGATAATGCCATAGAGAATCATTCTCTCAGTAGTGGGATCTGACGTCTGATTTCCCCACTTGTCAATTGGGGTTTCTAGGGAAATGATAATGGCACTGATATAGATTAATATATTAGAGGAATATTTAGTGGGGAGTACAGTGCTCAAGATGACAAGACACTGCTCCTTGGGCTATTTCCCAAGGGCTGTACTGACTACATCACCACAAACCTATAGTACGAGGTATTGAACACTACTTCCTATACTAGAGTTGTAGTCATTGGTTGTGGCATAGGCTAGTGTTCATCATCTACTAAACCCTACAATTACTCTCCATGGTATCTTGTTATGGTAGAGAGAGAATCGGGTGACAGTATAGAAGCATGTACATCAAGACCCTATAAAGTTATCAAATCCTTCTCCTCTCGTATATACAAGTGATGGAATTCAGGGATATGATGTATCTCACTATCTAGAAGGAATAAGATGATATGCCAATTTCCTACCCCAACCCCAGATATAGAGAATAGAGGAGAGGGCTCCATCATCAAATCGTACAATACTTCAGAATCTGAAAATAGAATGGGATGGACGATATTTTTGCGCTTCTCAAGGCACTTTATCCTACGGCGATGGTTCTACCTCTTGCCCCATGATGGATATTCGTGGTAAGTAGAATCTTCAACAAGGGGAGGACCTTACCCCGAGTTTGTTCTGGGGTAGGGAGGACCTCTGCCTGAGATATATGGGATATGAGGAGAGCCTTCATATCAGTTGTATTTAGAGTGGATGGGACCTCCTCTTTTATGGGACGAAGTGCGATGAGAACCCGAGTATATGTGGAATGGGACAAGGGGAGGACCTCCATACATATAAGTGTTGGAGTGGAAATGAACTTCCCACTGATTGGTATTTTCATGGGGAGGTCCTCCACTTGGGCTACTGATGATGCACGGAGGATCCTCAGGTTGATAATATAAAATACGAGTAAAGAACTCATACCTAGGATCACTGTCACGCGTTGGAATTCCATGTTGGGCGGAGATGATCCGGGATGGAACTCCACTTGGATCTGTGATAGTGGCCTAGGGAGGTCCTCCATAATGACCACATGAGTGGAGAGAACCTTCACTCTAGCCAGCGATAGAATGTAGATGGACTCCATACTGAACACTATAATTACTGGTCAGATCACAATGGTTGCTTCCTGTGCCAATGACAAAAAGAGTCAAACCAGATTTCCCAAGGGGTGGCTTGTGCCTCAATTATGATCGTGCATATAAGTGGACCTACTCTGTAATAATAGAGGACAAATAGTGTGTGTCGGTGGTGGCACGGGCTGCTGAAGCTGTGGAACATGACACCCCCTAATGGGCATCATCTTGATCCTACGCCCGACAGTGACATCAGGTCGGGTGAACTAACGCTGGCTGGGTTGGGGTGTCACCCACTTGCTCCATGGTTTGGGGGACCAGGGGGCAGCATTGGCACAACCTGGTGGGATCCCTCTATGGAGGCTCTCTAGTTGAAGTCGATGATGGGATGACTCAAACTTCCCTCACCTCCTCGACATAATGGTGTGATTCCTAGGCTCAATCTGGGGATATTCTCCTTAAATGTAAGTGTGCTGAAGTAGGGAGGAGTGTCTACCTTCGTGGTCCCTAGGGGTGGTGGTGATGTTGAGGTACAAAATCTTCCAAATCATGGTGGGTTATTTATCTAGTAGGGATGACCCCCACATTTTCATATCACTCAAAAACGATTCTTGACCAACCTTCAATGAATAATCATTGAGGGTTAGATTGGTCTTGAGTTCTTAGTAATCGTAGTTTTGGATGTTTTCTTGGTGGAGGAGGAACCATTTGGTAATGCCGCAACATCGTTCCTCCAACGCCTACATCTGCGGGTGGGTGGCTGTTAGTTCCTAGTAACTATAGCTTGGGTCCAGCAAAGGAAGGAGATTTAGCCATCAATATAGATTTATGGAACACAATACTCAATTCCCTTGTTCAGTATAGTCTTCCATGGTCAAAGAGAAAGATCCATGCTGATGATGTCATAGAATGGAAAGCCCAGTGATTAACTACCCTAAATTCTAGTGAATTTCTCACCAAGCCCAATATTTATTTGGTCGGACCTACTACTATATAGTTGGATCTGGTGACACAACCATCTACTGATGTCTCTAATGCCAAAAATCCTCATATTAAGGAGAAAAATTTATTATCAGGTTCACCATTTCTATTTCCTATGCTTTTCCACTAGGGAGTGCCCATGTGGATCATGTGGGATGCTCACTAACAGTCGCATTGTTTCCCTGTATTCCCACATTCCAAAGCCACAAGGCATCCATCACCTCTTGATGGACGTTATCTCTTTGATCAAAATTAGATAATATTATGTTGGTTCCACCTACCATGTATTTCATCTAGAAACTCGTGACAGAGTCAGTGTCTCTCTCAAATATTATGATGTTGTTTGTGAAACTCTTCTCAGTGTCATCTCTTCATGGATGTAAGTTTATTATGCTACTTATATCAGAACATTCTAAAGGGTCCAGTCAGGACTACAACCTTCGGTTCGGTGAGTAATCATACTAAGGCATCTATAGCATGTCTTGACCCTGGAACACTATAGAAGATATATTTTATCCTTACAATAGGGCTTCTCAAGGGTGTACAAACTAGAGGCTTCCCACATCGATCATAGGGTATCATATTCCAGAGGAAATTCTTTAACGATCTCCTTGGCTTACCATGATTAACACGATGAATTCCGTGATTTTAACATCTTTCGGAGATAGATCATACTGATTGGAACTCTAATGGGCTTGGATAAGATTGGTATGCCCTGAGGAGGGGGCACCAAAAACATTTACCAGTTTGGTGGGTCAAAATTCCCAATGTGGATGGACCCATAATTGTGAATCCTGAAAAGGGATGATTGGACACCATAAAGGTTGATCTGATCACAACAAAAGGCATATCAAAAAGGAGTATGGATCCACATAAAGGGGAACCCAAGGCCTTCCATTGGATGGGATTGAACCTCGAGGAGGCTTCCTACATACCTTATTTAGAAGACATGGATACAAACCCACAATGTTCTAAAAGGTATGGAATAGTATGGGGGTTTACACCAAAGACAAGAACCCAATGATATGTTGGGGATTACACATGGTTAGTAGCCCAGGTTCTACAAGGAGTAGTAAGGAAGGGAGATGCGTTACCTCACCAGTATGTCGCGGCCCTTGTATAAATCTATATGGGTGATGAATGACTTGAATAGATTAAATGAAATGAACGGTTTTGAATCTATGTGAAGATCAATATGTAGGGATTGAACCGTAGGTAGGTTTCCTACATATCCTAGTAGCAATTGAATCAATGTTTACATAGTTCTATAATGGGGTGAAGAGTCACCTTAGTAGGCAACTCATGTGAATGCACGTGTGGATGAGACCCCACTTAAATGGAACCTTGGGATAAAGCATGATGTTTCCAAAACCAAAAAGGATTAAGGGGGAGAACAGGATGGGATATGGGTGATGGGATTGAACCTTAGTGAGGCTTCCTATATATCATCATGTAATGGAATCAAAGTCCACCTAGTTCAGAATGGGGAATAGTTTCATGGTGTACATAAAGGAAAAGAACCAGGGGACACATTGGGGCTTATGTGTGGTTAGATTCCAATCGTAAGAGGGACACTCTTGTTTTGAGGAGTATGGATAAATGTGTGGGGCTTAAGAATGGTTAGTTGCTCTGGAAATTCAGACTTGTGGTTGGGGTGTACATAAAGGAAAATGGCCTGAGTGGATGGATTGAAACACCTCAGGGAGGAAGATCTAGGTGTTGTGTCCCAAAAGGGGAAGATTTCACATTAGGATGGTGCATCCAATGGAGGGATCATCAATTTTTACCATTGATTGGGGTTGCACATCAAGGAGGCATCCTATGTACCCTTCCTAAGATGCAGGGATCAAAACCAATGTAGTTCCAGAATACAGCTTAACGTCATGCGAGACAAAAGGGGAATACAGTTTAACATCATGCGGGACAAGGGTGAACTGATGTGAAGTGGTAAGGACTGATGGGTGATGGGATTGAACCTCATAGAGGATTCCTACGTACCTTTCTTGAGATGGGAAAGGATCAAAGTCTATGTAGTTCTAAAGAGCGGGGAATGGGGATTATGCATTGTTAGAGGCCCATCAGATGATGTCATGGTCGATTCTTACCCTAAGCCCATATGAGTCATGCTCAGTGTGGGAAAAATAGGTAGAATCAGACCTGATAATCCTATGATGAAAGATTCATCCCCGAGGAATGGTGTAGTGCTTATGCATGGTTATCTTCCATGGAAATATAGATTGAGTCTTACTGTTGAAGGTAATACTGAGATGGGTGTCAGGATGTATGAGGAAGATATGACCATCGTACAAGGACTAACCTATCATGGTGGGTCAGTGCTTATGTGGAGGCTTCTTCAGGAACACATATAAACAAAACATAGAGGGAGAGAAGAGGTGGATCGAAAAGGTGGGAGATGGGAGGCTCCCAGTTCCATCCCATTTATGTTCCCATCAGACTTGACACACATATAGAAAATGACATTCTTATATCTTGTGTTTGGGATTGAATTTTCTTTATAGTTTAACATCCTACAACTTGGATGATGGGGACTCTTTCTTCACACCTTGGACTTAGATAACTTACACCGAACTTATTTGGGGGTGGGAAGGCACATGAAATTCCTACAGGGATTGAGGTCGAGGAGTGGTCACTCAAGGGGATCATGTTATAGTGGTTATGGGAATATAAAATAGCTGCTAGTGTGCCTATGTGAAGAAGAATGAGGAAGAGAAATAAAAGATGAGGAACCACTCGAGGAACCCTGAAGTCACTGTGCACAAGCCTTGAGGGCCACCCAGGGGAGGGTTTCTCTAGGAAGAAGGCCTCACAAAGGGGCTTCACATGTAGGAATCCTCAAAGAGAGGGTATTTTTGAAGCTCAGGTTGTTTTCAAAGAGTAAGAGCTTCGAAAAGTACAGGGTCTCGTGAAGAATGGTGTAGAGGACCCCCCGAAAAGGGCAGAGCATCGGGAAGTATGATGTCCCAGCCGAGGCATGGATTCAACATATTCACAGAGGGTGTTTTGCAAAGACAAAATGATTTGGAATGATCCGAGTACCCAAAAGGGACTCCTACCATATTGATGGTTATTGGTCTTAATGAAGGGAATCCCCACTCGAATCAGAGGAAAAAGAAGAAAATGGAACTTTGGTTTCAATGCGTAAGTACCTTGGGTAATACATTTTTCTCCATGGTTCATAGGAAAAAGGTAGCATCATGAATTAAGATATCAGAAGGTGAATGGTTAGTGTTACGATCCTTTTGAATGGGTGGGATACATCTATTTATAGGAACCTGGGATCAGGATGATCCTATGGCGCTCTACAAAGGAAATGGTGACTCAAGACTAGAGGCGGCTCCATCGTAATTTTTAAGGCTTTTGTTATGTTTCTCTAAGGTGGATGCAGAGTTTGTAAAACATAGAAAAGGCTTCCATCATGGGCCCTTGAAAAGGTCGCAAACGTATATGTTGGATCATATAGGCTTCCATCACGGGGCTCTAGGGCAGTCGTAGAGTTCATCAGACTTCGCAGCGGCTTCGACCATGGGGCTCTGTGACAGTAATAGACAAGGCCGCCTACTGGCATTGTGCTAGTTGTGGTGATAATGGGCTATGAAAAGTGGCTTCACAGAGCATGCCCTTTGGTGATTTTTCCTATTTTTATATTGATCTATTTCAAAGCATGGATTTTGGTTCTAAAAATTGTCTAGGAGGATATTATAAGTATAAGACCCTCCTACAATAAATCCAAATTTCAACATTTCATTGGATGTTCTTATATATGGACGCGTGTTTTGATCCATGAATGTTAATATTATTGTTAATGAGTATTATGAGTCAAACAAATAGATTTATTAATGAAAATTGTGACGAGAAATGTTTGTGGTGAGGTCGGATATGTTCGGTTCCTCACAAGTAATACTTCATGAAGGAATAATTCAAGAAAGTATTTATGAATACTGATATTTAAGACCATATAATATCTCAGGACATTATATTGAAATGATATAGCCTAAATAAATACATGCCAATTGTGTTCACAAGGAATGTTCTATTTCTAGGAAGTCAAAGAAAGAGATACTGAACATATAGGTTGATAGCACTGGAATGAAACATGCTCGATTAGAGATATTATGACAGAGAGATTATATTACATGGTAATCTTTCTTATGAAGTGACAAGTCATTGCAGGATTAACTTCTTTCTCTAGGGGTTCCATGGCCTATATCTAGATGCTAACCATGTAATTCAAGTTGGTTCTCCTGATGACACTAAGAAAGAGGCCTAGAGGGTCACACACTAAGATTATCCAGAATCTCAGCTAAATAATTTATTAAATAAAAAGTTTAATAAATATTATTCCTAATCATGGTTTAATAATTAACATTGTATACATTATCAAATTTATTCCTTCACTAGTTATTAGAGAAATTATTTTGTGGTATGAATAATTAATAAATATATATTTTTTATTCGGTTAATATAATATTTATTTATTTAACAGTGAATAACGATTTGATATTTATTTAATAAATTAATAGTCATTCTTCAAGTTTTGATAAATATTGAGGAGTATTTGTACACTGAGATTAAGGGTCCAATAACAAATAATAATATTTAATATTTTTGTATTAGATAATATTTAATTATAACTCACAAATTAACCACATATTAAAAATAATAATATTGTTGTTATTATTTGACATGGGGGTTTTCCCATGATTAATGAACTTATTAAAGGCACTTGTGAAAATTATATTATTATTACCCTAGTGAAACAAATGCCTAGTTATATTATTCTTTTATTAGCCACGCTCTATCCAATAGACACCAATAAGTTTGTGCACAACATTTATAGAAAACATCTCGATCCTATAGAGTTTTTACCTCTCTAATAAATATCTCAAGAATGAGAGTGATCCTCCTCCACCAGATCTAGTAAAATTCATTTGTAGTAGTTCTCAAGGCTATTTAATGTGGATGAAAAAAGTATGAGGATATTCTATGCTAGTACCAGGAAACTCCTTCTGTGATGTTTGGAGATTAATGGAGAATGTTTAGATCACTCCTAGAAGAGATCTACCCTTGATCTCTACAACACTACAAAGGTGAAATGTTGATCTATGTTCAGATGCATCAACAAATAAGGAATAACCTTGGAGTTAATTTTTAGTTAATTCAATTAATTATAAATAACATGTGTTGATCCACTCGCTCTTTGTTCTGGGTTTTTCTATCACTTAATTTTTCTTTGATTCAATTCTATTTGCCACAATGTTATTAACCGGAATAGACCTCAAATATATTATCAATTATGGAACAAATAAATGTTGGTAACCATCCCTCCCATTCTTCTATAATGCCCAGAACCTACAACTATGGTATGGATTACGTACGTAAACTATATAGAAGGATTGATCGATTATTTTATGGGTAAACCCATTTCTCCAAATGGAACTTGTCTCTTGGACTTTCTCATCATATGAAGATGTGGTCTCATGTGCCATCAAGGTAGATAAATAATTCTCTAAGTTGGATGACTTTAAAGGAAAATAAGAGACGAAAAGGGTTGTAGAGAAATGAATGGATAATGGGATGAATAAAAATGGAATTGTCCAACATGCGGTACATGAGGAAGGAAACAACTTTGTGCCTACCTAAAAGGAAAATGAGTTTTCTATATGTGTGGTTATACATTCCATAATTCTAATGATTGTTAGGGAAATAAAGAGGATTCTAATTTTTAATTCTATAATTGTAGGGATATGGGACACTATGAAAATGATTATCCAAAAAGTTAAGGAAACATTCCCCAGAAGAGTCCATGGGATCAAAGAAAATCATGTACAATCACATCATCTAAAGTTAATGTTCCAAATGATTTTGTAGAGGATTGTTTAATAACGTCCTTATATTTTTATAAAGATTTATTTTATTTTGGATCATCAAATCCCCTTATATCTCCCCATTTTCATTAAAAATTTGATATTTCCAATTCACCATAACAAGGGAGTAGTCAGTAAAGACTCATAATTGAAACGTTTTTGCAACAAAGATGTGTCGAGCAGTTCCTATTATAACACATAAATTTTTTCTAATTGATAATTTTTTCATCATACAAAAGGTTAATTTTTAAATAATCCTTATTAAAGACTAGCATTAAAAATATAATTCAAAAATTAATTTTTAACTTATGGAAAGTATGATTCACGAGAAAGGTATGTAATTTATCATATTTATAGGGTAGATTTTATCATCTGATCCATATCTAGATCATCCTCCAACAACTCTTCTAAATGAAATTATTGGTTAAAAATTAAAATATCCTATATGGATGAGAGTAGAAATATTAAAATTGAATTTGTACATATTATATAGGAATACATTGATGTATTTCCGTATGATTTACATGGACATCCTCTTGAGTTGTAATTTGAGTTCTTTATTTTTTTAATCTTTAATAAAAGGCTGTTATCAATGACTCCTTATAGAATTGAAATTGTTAAATTAGTGGATCTGAAGAAATAGCTACAGGATTGGAGTAATTAGGGATTTATTCAACCTAGGGTTTCACTATGGGCATCCCCTATTATCTTCATCAAGAGTAATGATGGATCCATGAGGGTTTTCATCAACTATAGAGAAATAAATGATATTTCATTAAAGAAAAAGTATCATATTCCTAACATTGATGATTTATTTGATTGAATTAAAAAAGAGAAATAGTTTTTAAAGATTTAACATCGATTTAGATATCATAAATTGCATGTGAAGAAAGATTAAATTCTAAAGATTTTATTCTTAACTTTGTTTGGAAATTAAGAATTTATAGTAATTCCCTTTGGACTGACCAATGACCCCTATTTTTTATAGATTTAATTAATAGAGTGTTTAAATAATATCTTGAAGATTGTTTGTGGTATTTATTGATTATGTTGGGATATATTCCAAATGTTAAGAGGACCAAAAAAACACTTTTGAATTCTTTTAGAGAAACCAAGAAGAAAAAAGTTACACGGGGTGTTTAGAAAGTGTGAATTATGGACTCAAACAAATTCTTTTCTTGGTTATATTATATATAATAATGGAATCTTAGTTGAACTTGTGAATAAAAAGTTAGTTCAGGAATAGGCCATAGTAAAGAACATAACCAAGGTGCATAATTTCATTGATTTAGAAGGTTGTTATTAAAATTTCATTCTCACTTTTTCCCAATTAGATAAGTCATTAACCAGACTTACTCATAAAGGGGTAAAATATATTTGGACAATGGAATTTGAAGAATTATTTAATGAATTGTATAAAAGGTTAGTGAATTATTTGATCTCGACTCTATCATCGGGAAATGGTGTATTTTTTAGTAATATTGATGCGTCAAAGAAAGGACTTGGATGTGTCCTTATACAGAATGACAGAGGTATTCCCTATCCATCAAGGTAGTCAAAATATTATGAACAAAATTATCCAACTCATGATCATGAGTTAGTAGCTATAATATTTTTTCTTATGATATATAGACACTATATATATGGTGAAATATGTGAGATATATATAGATCATCAATGTTTTAAATATATCTTCTCATAGAAAGAATGCAACCTGAGCCAAATAAAATGGATTGAGCAACTAAATAATTACAAATGTTCAATAAACTATCACTAAGGGAATGAAAATAAGATAGAAGATGCATTGAGTATGAAGGATCATGGAGTTAAGAAAAAAAGGATTGAAAGGGATCTTGTGTTCATAGATCTTGTACAAATGGATAAGGGAATTATCATGAAAGGTAAAACATAATTAATTTTTCAATTGGTTTCCCAAAAATCTTAATTGGAAAGGATTAAATGTTTTTATCCTAAAGATGAAACTTATTAATGGAATATTAAAGATGTGAAGGATGAGAAGTTGAGAGAATATGTGTTTGAGGATGGAACTCTGAAATTTTGGAAGGGGGTTTGTTATCCCTCTATACCAGACCAAATAAAGGATGTTTTTGGATGATTCTTATAGATCTAATTTCTCTATACACTATGGTATCACTAATATGTATATAGATTTTAAGGAACATTTTTTGTGGGATAATATGAAGTGAGAAGTTGTTGATTATCTATCAAGATGTTTATTCTGCCAACAGGTGAAGGCTAAATTACAACATCCTAGAGGATTCATGAAACCTCTCCCTATTCCAACATGGAAATGAGATGATATTACTATTCATTTTGTCTTTGTAATAACAAAAACTCCCAGATAGATTGATGAAATATGGTAAATTATTGGTTGGATTACAAAATCTAAAAGTTTCCTCGCTATAAGGGATGATTTTTCGCTGGATTTCCATACACAACTTTATATCAATGAAGTTGTAAGACATCATGGATAACCTCTTCAAATTTTTTCTTATCATGATCCATGATTTAATTAATAATTATGGAAAATTCTTCAGAAATAATTGGATACTATGTTTCATTTGAGTACTTCTATTCACCCTTAGATCAACGGGTACTCATAAATAACAATAAAAACTTTTGAATAAATATTTAGATCATGTTCACATTAATTTCAAGGAATGTGGGATCAATATTTACATTTGGTATATTTCTCCTTCAATAATAGAATCCATTTAAGTATTCAAATTGAACCACATGATGCATTGTATGTATGGGGATGTTTTACACAAAATTATTGGGATAACATTGGTGAAAAGAAAAATGTAGGCCCATATCTTCTGGAGAAAACAACAGAAAAGGTATAGACTCTTAAAACATATATCAAAGTAGAAAAACATAGATAAAATATCTATGCTGATAGCCGAAGGAAGTTTTTGGAGTTTGAAGTGGGTGATCATGACTTCTTTAAGGTATCCATATTGAAGGGTTTTATAATATTTGGAATGAAAGGGAAACTGAGGCCTAGGTACATTGGACCATTTGAAATCCAAGAGAGAATTGGAACTATGGAATCTCATTTGTAGATCCCAGCTAGCCTTTCTAATGTACATAGTGTGTTCCAAATATTTTTGTTAGTAAAGAACATTCCATAACCAATGTATGTCCTCACATCTAAAGGAATAGAATTGGAACAAGATTTATCTTACCGTGAAGAGCCTATCTGGATTCTGGACACCAAAGAATAGGATTTGAGGAATCAAATGACTCGAATGGTAAAGGTAATTTGGAAAAATCATAGAAAAGAAGAGGTGATGAGGGAAATAGAGGAATTTATGATGATGAAAACACTAAATCTTTTATTGAGGTTCCAATTAATAAATTTTGAGGAAAATGTTTTAGTAGGAGGGGAGAATGTTACACCCCTATATTTAATGGTATGCCTCTTTTAAAATCTAATATCTTTTATAGTTTATGTTTCAATCAACACTGTATTTAAATTCATAATATACAATTTATTATGACCATTAGAATAGTAATGTGACAATTAGGAATAGTAATGTGACTTGTAGAATATTAAATCCACCGATAAAAGAATAAATCAAAATTGGGTAACTTATAAATGAAAATTTGTTATATTTATATCATAGAATAAGAAGATAAATGTTGCAAAATGATAAATTAATTATTTTTATTATTTTGAAACATAAATTTTATTTACAATTTTATAATTAATATAACTATATAATGTAAAATTTATTTTAATAAATAGATTAAAAAATTATATCTTGTTGTCTTATGCTTATAATACATTATCATGAGACCTGAATTATTTTTTAAATCTTCATAAAGTTAGTTATATTTATAAATTGGTATTTTTTTAAAATGTAAATTTATCATAAATAGAAAATTAATTTAAAAAGATATCTCATTTATGAATTCTACATGTCAAAAAATCGTCAGGGTCAATTTTTGGGATTTTTCTAAAATATATGATTTTTTTGTGAATGGAAAAATATGTTAATTTACGGTTGTAGGGTTGTGAAAAAATCACAAAGGTATGTAAATTCACCCACAAGCACTTTGCAATAAGGAAGAAAACATTCTTATGAGTCCATCAAGGAAAAGGGATACAAATTGGATTACAAATTTGAGAAGAAACTTGAAGAAATTAAATTTTGAAAAGGATTTTAAGTGGTTGTGCACAATCACCAGGAATGGTTCGCGGGGCACATGAACCGCAAACCATAGGTACATAGAAGGACATGTGAGGCGCTGGACCGTAGGGTGATGGTCGGAAAAGCCAGGACGCTGAAAAACATGTCGTTAGTGGAATCAATATAATAATTTCATCTACATGCCATCCCATGAACTCAGAAATTGAAAACTGAAGAAAGATGACAAGGTTCTATGAACCATGTGTCAGGAGCTTCAGTATCCACAAACCTCGGTTGACCGAGTCTTCTGCGGGTTGAGATATGTCTTCATGGGCTTCCACAAATGATGTTGCAATCCCACATATATGATTTTCCTATATCTCTATAAAAGGAGCATAAGAGGAATTAAAGCTGGTGGATGAAGAGAGAGAAGAGAAGGGTGTAAGAGAGAACAAAGAAGGCACTAGAGGCTCGAAGAACAAGTTTTGATACAGGGAAGATTCCGAATTTAATTTTGAATAGTCTATGAAGTGTGAATTGCATACCACTTTTCTACAAGTATAACAATCCTCAAACTATAAAAATAAGTAACTTAATAATAATTGGTGGACCGCGAACCGAATTGGAGCCATCAAAAACCAAAAATTCCTCGTGACCCACAGGTTCCAGGACCCCCCTTTAATATGGCTCTTTGCATAGTGCATCACTATGCGAATCAAACTCTATGTCACATACTACATAAGTACGTAGATGGAACCTAAAGAGGTTTGGGGAATCACATCCAGGACCATGTACCACTTTGGAACATGGTGGTCTATACCCACACCCTCATACTGCTTCTATATGCAGATGACCCCTCTACCAGCAATGAATTGTGCTACGTGGTGCTACCGCCATCCCACATGAGAGAATAGTACACCGAATGGGTTGCCTTTTGGCGTCCTTACCTCCGGTTCTAATCATCCACTTAGATATTTTCCAGTCCTCTATAGCTCATCCGTAAACCAGTCCACCGAAATCATCCCAAATCCTCCTACAAGGCCACTAGACCCATATGGTCAGATCATCGGGTGAATCAGCGCGTCATTCTGAGTCTACATACCCAGGGTAAGTGGAGTCACAAAGTTTTCCCCCACAACGCTTCAAACCTCCAAAATGTCTCTAAGTGAACATTCCCATGGTATCCTTGATTCAAGCCTTAGGATGATGATGTGAACCTCCCCATTCTAGTGATTAAGGATGATCACAATCTTTTTAATTCATTGAGGAACAATGGTCAGTATAAGGAATCATGCTCTATTTTCTTTTTTATGAGAGTCTATCATCCTGCCCTTTATCAAAAAAAATCTGGGGAATCTCTCCTAGACTATGTATATAGTCTTTTAGGAAGGACCCAATGAAATTCACTTTCATTTCACATTTATGGGTCCATTACTCCGTGACCCCACCCAACGCCGCCTTAGCTTCTTCCACTATAGGACAAACCTCTTCCATCAATGGTAGAGAAGGTGTGTGGTTTGTTAAATCAATCATATCCTCTTGTTTCTCACACCAAGTATTACTCACATGGGAAGAGATTTTTGATGATCACAACATCTAGACAATAAACATTTACATTAAACTATGAGAACTTTGATATCTATTCAAACCAGAATACGTAGGATGCCTTCTTGAAGTCCTATGCTTAAAGGGATACCCTTCTGAAAGGGTTCACCTAATCTTGTCCCTTCAAGTGGGAACCATCCATGCGTAAGATCCATCCAAAACGAACTATGAGAACTCTGATTCCTATTCAAACCATGATTTTTAGGATGCCTACTTGAATGCCCGAGCTCAAAGGGGTACCCTTCCCAAAAGGGTTAACCAAATCATGCCCCCAACAAATGGGCCCCTCGGGTATATTCCCCAAGCTCACCAAACATCATGGTTTCTGATTCCTCTAATGAGGATACATTGGAACACCATTTTATATGTCCAAACCGAACATCAAACCCTCTTCTGAATCTCATGGATGATGATATACTCCAGAGAACCTCATTATATGGATTAAGTTAGCATCTCCTTTGTAGCATCAAATCCCTATACATCCTTGATGATCCTGCAACCCGAGGTTATCCTGAAAATACACTCTTCAGGAATGAACTAAAGATTCAAAAACATATTAACATGGATTAAATCTATAAGAGAGTCTCATTGCAGGTAATAATTTTCTCCAAAAGGGTGTGATGAGCCCACCTTCCCATCCTCTAGATCAGTGGAGTCCTGAAGTATTTTTGTCTACATCATCATCCAATGAGTGACTACCTTTGGAAATCAAGTCCATAAATCATAGATACTAGGGTCGTTGGGTGATTCTAGCTTTATGAATAAACCCATTGGTGATTATCTGAGGAAATTCTACCTAACATAGGTTGATTATATGGACATGTGACCCCCTTCATAATCATCCGCCAGGATCATGAAAATGAAGAATCTCCGAACTAACATAAAAAAAGGATACACTGCCCAATCTTGGTGGGATAGTCTATCCAAATCAATACAGGTTATGACATGAATCGGGTCGAACAAAATGGTGGACCCAACATGAATCCTCAACCGATGTGGTGGTTTTACCCCACTCATTCCCCTTTACCACACAAAAGAAGGAAAGGGGGCCAAGATAAATCGCCCAATATGAATATGATCAAGAGATGCTAATTTGAAGGGGTTTTTGTGTGTGTATATGTCATATATATGTTTTCCATGTTTTTGTAGAGAACCCCTTGATCCAAATGGAATCCCAAAAACCAATGCAGACATGTACCTCCCAAATCTTGTTGGTGGATGGGGTCTCGATGAATAGAAAGATGCCCTCGCCAACCCTACTTCTTCAAAGCTGGTTATCGAAAAAGTTGATTAAAGAGTACCTACAAAATGTTACTCTCCCCACAGTGGAGGTTGAAGTCAAGGCCTATAATCTAAAAAATCCCACTATTGGCCTCCCCAGCCAAAACCAAAACACTAACAAAAGGTTTTTCCAATGGTCATCTCAAACTATTTTGGGAGACTTCCCTTAGAGGACGACAACAATACCACCCTTATCTGAGAGAGGCAGCAAAAGTCAATGCTGATGACTTCATCTTAGTTGAACAAAGGTTCTACTAAGGGTCCCTTGTAGGATAGTATCAACACAAACAACATGTGACCAAGTATCCTCACCCTGAAGAAAATCTTATGCTGAGGTAACCTACTAGGGTCTAAAAGACATGGGCCCCTCGGGCCCACCACTAATGGTGGAAAACATACAATAAAAATATAGGTTATCATCCTGATTATTGGGGAGGAACTCCTCCATAAGAACACACCAAAATTCAATGGGTATACATACAACTAATCCCGCTCCACTCAAGACCACCATGGAAATAGGGTGGCGTAATAGGAGCATGTGAACATTTCAGCCAATGCTCGTCGATCCCACCATGTAGACATAGCCAAAAATTATCGGAAGATGGAAATATCTTTTGATGTGCAAGGATCCCGTCATCCAAATAGGATGGAAACCAGCTACAAAAAGGCCCAAATACCTTCTGATTCATATCAATACTTCAATCCAAATAGGGTGGAAGGCACGTATGAGTACATTCAAATTCATGTGGATTCATACAAAGCCTGTGAGAAAAATATAGTGGAATGAAAGCAGATGAAATTTCCCGCTCATAAATATTAAGTTCACAGGTAAAATATGAAGGAAGTTAAAGAAAAAAAATAGTAGCAGACTCATTCCTCTGTCCTCACACAAGAGAACTAATAGTATCCACTAGAAACCTTTAGAGGACCGGAGTAGGAACAAACTTGTACTCTAACATCAGAATGGGACTTCGTACTCATTCCAGCCAATGATGACTCTTAGCAAATCTTGGCAATGATAGAAGATCAGACATCAATTCTAGACAATATCCCCCAAACATTTCATGATATCATTGCATTAGTGGAAAAGGGGAATAACCAGAACCATTTCCTTGTTTTCTCAAACAGAATGGTTTACCTATAAAATGGGTTAGTGACTCCAAAGTAGTAATGTATCCCTTCTCCAGTCCAAGAGGGGAAACAAAAACATCCCATGATACATGGACAACCAGATCTATAATATATACTTTTTCAAACTGGGAGACGTTGGTCCAACATGGTGGACACTCCAAGGAAAGAATATATCACATTAAAAACTCAAGATGTCCATTAGTGTATCCCGGTGGCATCACGGGAAACAACAAAATAGGGACCAATATTTTTTGTTCCTTACCAATAGAAGATGACCCCAATTACCCGTAAGATAGAACCAAAAAATAAAATGTTCCAAAGGGAACCAAAAAATGAAGAGCGCATACATGATCCCACTATATTAGAAGTTGTTGTTCTTGAAACCCTTGAGAATATATCAATAAAGGCTCAAGAACCAATAAGGCCATTACCAAATTATAAAAGTGGTAGTAGCAGTTCTGAAGGCCCTCTAACACGATGCTGCTACCAACATCTCTGAAGGTACTCCCCAGAGCACAACAAGGGCTTACTCCAAGGTCATGTAATGATCAATCATGAGAGCCTATCTGCTGATGAGTATCATGGAATCCCTCCCCTGGACAAGAAGACCAGATAGTGAGAAGGCCCTCCCATTTTAATAGTTCTCCCTGATGGTCTTCCCCAGGGTATAGGTTGTAGATATGATTCTTCTTATAGTCGGACATCAATTCATAATGTTATTACTCTCCATGATGACAGCCATTGTGAAGGCCCTCCCTACAATGGTAGCTTCTGTGAAGTTCCACCCCATAACAACATCAAGAAATGAGAAGTTACTCCCCTCATTTCAGTAAATCCTAAAGGCCCTCTCCATGATGTAAATTGCATAAATTCTCCCTGCAGTCAAATATCAAGCTGTGATAGTAGTCCTCACCATCATAGAGGTCATTGAGAAGGTCCTCCCCTCAGTGAAATCAAGGGGAAAGAAGGGCCTCCACTCACTGCATCCCACCCTGAAGGTCCTTCCCATGGAATACTCAGTAGGGAGATTCCCCATAGTTGGACACCAAGTTGAAATGGTATCCCTCTCCATTGTATCACTGATTGTGAGTGTCCTACACGCAGTCAAAATTCTCACTCACAGGAAGGTACTCCCCTTGCCAGGGCAAAGGTGAGAAAGCCCCCTAGGATGGGGCACTTGGAAAAACCAAGTTAGGAATGTCAGATAATCTACCTATGACGAGTGATATCCTTTATCAAAATGATGATGGTCTAGGGGAATTCTCATCTTCCAAGACACCCCCATGCCACTCACATATCAATGATACTCCTACCAACACTTCTGTTTGGAATGAAATCATGAAGAAGTAGTCTAGCTGGGCATATCAAGTAGTGGAGTCCTTATAAAAACAAAAACATTATATTTTGATCATGAGAAGACAACTATCTAAGGATAATACAACAATGATGTATTCGTCCACGACCACTTATCACTTCAACATACCAAGGGATTTTTTTGAGTAATGTATGCATAAAATTCACCTCAATATATGGACAAATCTTCACTATCCAAAAGAGAAGTTATTTCCCTATGAAGAGTATAAAACCCATGTAAACATATTACGAGAGAATTGACGTCTAATTGACCCGAATTCCCTCTTGTATATATGGTGGGCACAATAATAAAGGAGAAAGAAAAACCTTGAACTGCATTACTTCCTTGTGCTGCATAAGTTTTTTTCCTCAGCCATGATGCCCCATCTGGAGTTCATATTTAGGGATGTGGATAACATGGAGCTCTATACATCACTCCACATCCCATCCTATTGACCTCATTGTAAATTAAATCATGAAATATCATTAAACCAATGCAACAATCAAATGATATCCCTACTTAGGAAATGTGGAAAACTCAACAAGAATCATCCTGGAGTAAGTCTCAAAAGAACATGACCCAATGAGATCAATTCATCGAGAAGTTTCTAAGCCAAGCAACTGATAATATTTAATAGGCTTCCTGCTTAAGTGAATCTAAAAAAAATAAGTACCCATGTCCTTGAAATTGAAAAAATTCCAAGGAAACATAGAACCATAACAGGCTCACACCCATGAGAGAGGGTGTGAAATAAAGAAGGTGGTATTAGTGGAAGCTACTATCACGATACATGAATAACCCCAAACCGTAGGTCTCGGGGGAATTTTTAACCAAAAAATCCCCTGTAAGGCAAAAATATTTGAGCCATAGTGCCTCAATAGAATAATTAGGGTGACCCCATCCCATAGGGATGGGGGAATTGTTTCCTCAAATTCACACACAATGAATGTCTGTCTTCTCTCGTCTAGGGATAACGATGAGCAAAGAGGTCACCAATTCAACCTCGTCTCATGTTTCAAACCCTTTGAAATTGAGGAATATTAAAAGTTGAGATTAGGTATCCCCACGGGTTGATCTTCACCAAGAGGTTTGAAGGATACCTAGAATTGAAGGAGAAAGTTCGACAAATGACGCAAGAAGCTCTCCTACCATTGAAATCGGGTACACTACCCCTAATGCGGTATGCATCCGTTAACAAGGTGAACGTTAGTACCACAGATCTCCCAAGAAATAATACAAATAGAGAGGATCAACAATAAGATGGTTCCCTTCCTGAGGCATCCCACATCGATCCTGAGGATGTGCCTACCTGAAACCGGAGAGCTGCCCTAAATCAGGGTTCACCCTTAGCAAACCCATTACTACCTCCCCCATGAATCCCCAACAAGGAGAAGAATAAATCCTAGGTCTTTTATGACCCACATCCACCTCCCCCTGAGAATGTGTCCCTCATCTTCGAGGAATGATTATCCAATAATGATGAATAAATGAAAGAGCTCAAGAAAATCAATGTTGAGCTTCATCGAGGGAGAAATCTTACCGAATGTTTTCCTCACAAGGAATATCAACAGGTGCTCCCAAAAGAGGTGACCCTACCACAGTCACTCATCCCAGTAAATTAAACTATGTGCGAATGCCCATCCAATATTACATCGGAACCATTAGTCTACATAATTTTGGGCCTGGAAGGACATAATGACTTCCCTCAACTAGGAAAATAGCCAAAATACATTTAGGAGAACCCACAAAGGATACCCCTAGCTGGGTATCCACCCCAAATTCCTGTAGAACCAACACATGAATTTTTTCCCCCTTCTACACCTTCCCAAGATCATGTCTGGTAGGATATTCATCCACAAATATTAAATATCATTGAGAAATTGACAACATGACTGGAAGCCATAAAATGAAGGTGCGTTCTGATATAATAAGAGCATAAACCTTACCCTAATTGGGTGAGTAATGTTCCACCACCACATCGGGAACCATATATTCCCAGTGTTTACTGGTTTAGGGGACCGAGAAAAAAATCTAATGTATGATGAATCATACTATATCAACAAGATGGGCTCCCCATAGCAACATGAAATAGTAAGAATCAGGTGCTTCATGAGAATTCTGTAGGGTTCAACCTTCGTGTGGTATACTAGTTTGCCTAGCTAACTCAAACACAGGATGGGAGGACCTCCGGTGATAGTTTCTACTCTAGTTTAGTTATAAATTGACTAATAAAATAGTTAGTGATCCCAAGAACGGCAAGAATCGAGATAATGAAAGAGTTTTATAACTCATCACTGGATATATAGTCCTAACTTACTCCTAGAATCGACCAATCCCCCAGGATGAAATTATCTCTATGTGCATCAATAATCTAGGTTATGAATTGTGGACACCTATCATCCCAATGAAGTAAATAAGTGGTTCTGATATTTCTGTTCTATTTACCAGAAGATATAGGACTCCTTACAATGGACCAATCTCAAGTCCTGGGTGACCACATTAGACCCAGGGAAATGAACGGGAAACGATGAAGTGGATTTTATCATGCTTAAACCACCATTGGAACCACCTCTAGTTTTTAGTCATCCACCAAACTGTGTGGGACCCCCTTGACGCCAACAACCAAACCCACCTCGGCAAGATGAGCAAAGGGGTGCCAAAACAAATCAATTCTAGGAATGAAGAAATAAAATCGACTCGTTGTGAGATGAAAAAGTCAATGGATACTTCGTAGACACTGTGAATTGGAATTTTCATTAGAAAGTACAACCAAAGAAAGCCGATGAAGTGGGTCTCGATGACCATCCAAATTATTATCCCTATCATAGGATACTGGGACACACTATCTAAAAGTTATTCATCTTCAAGGATCTCTGGAAAAAAATTATGGATTCCGAACAAGTCAAGTTGGGTACGCCGCCAGCAGAAGTGGCATATGTCTCCCCCTTAGACCTAAGAGAGGAAGATGATTAAAAAACAATCACCAAAAAAATGATAAAAATTTAAATAGTTGGATGACATAGAAATTAGTCAACAAAGCTAGTGTAATCCTCCAAGCATAGTTGAAACAACTAAAAGTTCCCCCAATAGATTCTAATGAAACACAACCATCATCCTCAACCCCAAAATCCTCTGAGGGCCAGAAGGGAAGAAATAAGTATAAAGAAGATGAGCTTTCACCAAAGAAGAAATTATTATTGACACCTTTGGACTTCTTGCGAGAAGGCCTGAAATTATGGGAGTTTCCGCACTAAATGGGACAATGGGCACCACCCTGCCAAACGGGACAATGAGCACTGCTCTGCCAAATGGGAAAACGTGCATCGCCCCAGAAAATGACCCCATCATAAGAATACAGTAAGATAGAATAATTTTTAGATCATGAACGGATTATTGGATTCATTAATGTCATTTACATGATAGAACCATTATCTGATGGAGACTATAAACACGAACCAGAATTCCCCACATCCAACCAGAGTGCCAGAAAAAGAGGTCATAGAGGCCAACAATTTCCAGAAAGGGATGACCGTGGAAGGAGTGAAATTTCCCGCTACACCTTAACTCAAACTGTTAATATTACATAAACATGAAGAAGGTCAACCCAGTAGACAATCAAAGAACAAGAGTGTGTCTCTGTCCATTTTGGAAGAAATATGAGCCCAAAAATCATAGAGTATCATTTGTAGGATGAATAGATGTATAATTTCCCAAGGAGTATAGGCAGACCAATTTTCCCAAACTCAGAAAGAACAACAACATAGTCAGATCCCATCAAAGAGGCCAGACCATTTACATCCAAAGCTCAAGACCCTAAAGATCCCAAGAAATACCATCCCCATGAAGGGAAGCGTCGACCATTATAGTTGAAATATGATATTTTCATGTAGATATACTCATTACTAGAAATGCTATCGATCCTGGATGTAGTGAGTCTACCAACAGACCTTAGGAAGGCCCTCAGCAAAGCCTTAATAAGTCCCCATGAATTCAAGGCCGAAATAGTATTTTTTGAAATCTATTGGATAGAGACCAATCCAAAAAAATGTCACACATTCATCTCCTTTACAAATAAGGATAATGGAGTCCCCACAAAATGACACATCATACCCATATATGTGTCTATAATGATAAATGGAATTGATGTTTATAAAATTTTCATCGACAATGGCTCTAGAGTCAACCTCATCCCATTGTGAACACTTCGTCGGTTGGGCTATGACGGGGACAATATGACACCCAACACCATAAATTTGTTGGGATATGATAAAAGCAATCAGAATTTATTGGGACTAATCCATCTTAAAACATGGATTCGTGACCTCATGTCTAATTCTGGGTTTCTGATAGTGTGACAATGTATGGCCATAAATGTCTTGTTGGGGAGGCCCTGGCTACATGATCACACCACATTCCACTCATCATACCATCAGTTCATCAATTATTGTGCTAATGGGAAAACATGACATTGCACACTGATAAATACCCATTTAAATCCTATGAGTCACATTACATTAACGAAAATTTCTTTGAACCGAATGTGAAGAAGTATTTGACCAACAATGATGATTTTGTCACCACTCAAAATAGATTGGAATTAGCTCCTGATAATCCACTGAAATAGATTGGGGATGGTTATGTATTACCCATCAACCATGTTGAGTTTATAAGCTCAAGCTCAGATACTGACTCATCTATCTGGATGATTTACGTTATGTCCTCCAAGTCCAAGGATTATAAAAAACTTGTTGACCCCTATGAGGATAAGGAGGCCCCAACAAAATCCACCCAGCCCATCCTTGAGGCCTCAAACAGTTACTGCCTTAATCAAGGTAGAAGACAATGTCATTTCACTAAATGAAATCAATGAAATTCCATGAACTTCATAAAATTCCCCACAACCAATTAGGGAAAATGAGCTATTTCAGTTTCCATCAATAAGAGTTTCGATTTCTCTCCCAATGCTGGGGATTTCAGCTTGAGAATCCTATATCCTTCAAAAGATGAAGAATATAAAGAAGAGGATAAATAAGAAGGAGATTAAGAAGAAGACCCCAAAGATTCCCCTCCCACATTCGAAGAACGATTCTCCACCATGATCGATGAACTTAGAGTAATAAAACTAGGCACCTAAGATGACATGTGGCCCACTCTATTTAGAGTGGATATGCCTTTAGTGGAGAAACAAGCATATACATCCTTCCTAAAGGATAATCAAGCTGTTTATTTCTAGAAACTACATAGAAATACCAAACCTCGATCATGAGGCCTCCAGTCAACACCTTGGTCAATCGAAAGACCATTTTGGCTATAAGAAGGATGCCAGAAGGACTCTCCCAACACATGCTACCATAATAGAGGCTGATGTTGACATGATAATAAAAGATAAATTCATCCAGTAAGTCCAATTTTTGATCCGGCTAGCAAACATAGTCCATGTAAAAAAAGAAGAATGGACATATTAGAGTACGCACTAACTATAGGGACCTCAATCGACACTTCCTGAATGATGATTTCCCATTCCCAATCATAGATTTTATGATCGATACAGCCACCAGATATGAGGACCTCTCTTTCATGGATGGATATTCTGGATACAACCACATCTGAATGGTCCAAGAAGATGAAGAATCCACCACTTTCAAGGACCCTCATGGAGTATTTTTCTATATGTTGATGCCCTTTGGGTGGGGAAATGATGTCACTATAGATCAGCACGACATGCATCACAGTGTAAAGACCTTCCTGGGAAACTTTTTTGAGTGCTACGTTGACGATCTGGTAGTTAAAACATGAAAATTCTCAAAACACCTGACAAATCATGAAACATTATTCAATAAACTATGATAACAAAGTATAAAGATGAAGCCCTTAATGATTACCTTCGTTATCACCTTTGGGAAATTCCTCTACTTCTTCGCACATCATCGCAACATCAATGTAGACCCTAATAAGTCAAAAATCCATCCTTGGAATGTATCCACCGTACAAAATCACTGAGTTGAGGGGTATATAGGAGGACATGGCCTACATTCGGTGCTTCATATCCAGTCTTGAAGGTATGTGTTTTCATTTCCCCAGGTTGATGAAGAAATGGGTCGCATAGCAGTGGAATAATGATTTTCATGATGAATTTCATAGTCCCAAAAGATATCTCCTAAGCCCACTGGTCCTCATGCCTCCAGTCGAGGGAAGAACACTCATATTGTACATAAACAAATTTGAACAATCATTACCCTATGGCCTGTGAAATGCACTTTGATGGAGCCCTTAGAAGCCTGATTGGGAAAAGGATAGAGGATCCCAAGATCAATAAAGTAGGGTTGGGATTTATACTCATATCTCTAGAAAAGGCCATATTTATTTACTCCTTCCCGATTTCAGAGTGGTGAAAAAATAATGAAGTAGAATATGAGGCCCTCATTATAGGCCTAGAGCTGTCACTTCATGTGAAAGCCAAACGCCTGAAGAATTCCCCTCAGAACCAATACTAACATTTGTCCCCCGATCACAAAATGCTCAAGCTGAGGCATTGGAAAATGTAGCCACAACCCTTTATGATCTGGACTGGGATGAAATAGTCATCACCAATTCCCACCTTTAGATTCTATTGTTATTCATTCAAAATATTATAGAATAAATCCATGATATTATCCCCATTCCTGATCCGATTGGTCACACCACTAGTTGGATGATTCCCATTATAAATTACCTTCAGAGGGGGGGGGGGAATCCCACCAGATAGGGATAGAGAAGAATATATCTTGAGATATGAAGTCAAAATTCATTTGTATAATTGTACAAACCAACAAAAAATCTCTAAAAACAAGTCCTTGATGAAGTCTTTCTCAGGTTCATTGATGGAGAAGAGACTACTACTGTCATGAAATATGTGCACACCAAAACTTGTGCAACATACCAATCAATAGTCAAACACTCCCATAAAATTCAAATTCTTGGATACTATTGTCCCACTATGATTCATGATTGCTCCATATTCACCAATATGTTCCATTCCTTCCTTGTTCATGCCAATATTGTTCACCAACTCCCAGAGTTAGTTCACACAACTAAGTACTCCTGGCCATTTTCCTTGTGTGGGATGGATGTTGTGGGACCATATGCTCCCACCACAACTAAAACATTCATGCTCATTATCATAGAAAACAACTTACTCTCTAAATTGGCAGAATTCGTACCCTTTAAAGATGTTGAAAAAAAAGAGAATTGTTAGCTTTGTGAAATCCAACATCATTACCAGATTTTGTGTCCCTTATACTATAATGATAGACAATGGCACCACTTCTACTCTATTGAGTTGGGTAAGTAATACCAGGCGTATGGAATCAAATACAACCATTCATCCCATAACCATGAAGCATATAATGGGAAAATAGATAATTTCAACAACACACTATTCAACGTAAACCAGAAGATGGTAGACAAGGATAAGAAATTGTATCTAGACAAGCTCTTCTATGCTTGATGGTATTACTAGACCATGACCTGCACTGCCACCCAGGGAACCCCATACTCACTAGTATATGAGGAAGAGGCATTGTTTCCCATTATATTTCAATTCCAATCACTTCACTTTTCCATTTTTGATCAACTATCCATAGATGAGTAATACCAGAAATGCTTTTGTGAGTTGGACCAGCTGGATGAGAAAAGGTTGCACACTTTGCACCATTTGGATGTCTACCAAAACTGGATCGCATGATCCTTTAAAAAAAGGTTCGCCTTCAGTCTTACCTTGAAGGAGAGATGATGTTGGTACTCATAACCCCAATGATACTTTAGGAGAAACCCCCAAAGGTAGATCCAAAATGGGAGGGTCCATATATAATACCTAAAGTCTACTCCAATTGATCATATTCCTTGATATCAATGGATGGAGATCTCCTCCAACCTCCCACCGGTGTCGGGTTTATGAATAAATACTTCGCATAACGTCGACATATATATCTTAGCCTCAATATGTTAAACTGAATAGCGACATGAATCAACCTAATCACACAACGATAAACTTCTGGGTCAAAATCATCCTACTCACATGACATTAAACTATATGGAGTCTTTATGCACCACAAGAAGATAAACTTCATAGATTTCTATGAACTACTTATTGAGGGATTCCCATTCATTAGTGGGATACGTATTGATAGACTGAACCTTGATCTTGGACCATCCATTACATTAAACAAAATTCCCCTTCTATATCCTCTATCAGCGAATTATTCAAGAGAAACCATTTTCAATCCTTGTTTCTCACATCAAGAATAAATCACACGAGATTAAGATCGGTGGTAAGGGTTCCCTTGCATAAAAAATCATAAAGGAATAGGATAGACCTGGCCTCATAGAGGATGAAACCAAAATACCCCTTCCTATGTCTGGACTAGACCTATACATGAAATGAATTTATAGAAATATATATGTATTAATTTGTGTCTTTGTATGATACGTATAGACTCCCAGATTTAAAATCCTGGTCTAGCCGCCCAAAAAAAAATGAAATTATCCTTCCTCCATTCATATGTTAGAATTTTATAGGGGAATGTATAATTTTTCCCAAACAACATGAAATTAAACTACATGGTTCTTCAAGAATCATGTGAAACTTTGATCCTCATCATTATGAGGTCATGGACATGCCTCCAAATCCATGCACAATAAAAGGAAAAGAAATGAAGAATGTTCCACATTCGAATTATGAAACCTAGAAGGAGTCAAAATATCATACTTTCCCATACATATGAGTCATATATTTGTAGAAGCTTCCATTGTTCATGACTAATAATTGTCTGTACATTTCTTACATTCATAGAAACATTTTTACCATATGTAAAACTCTATAACCCCAGAAACCTTGGTTCACCACAAACATTCATTCCCATCGAAGAAAGAAGTTCAGTGTCTTACAGACTTTTTATTTTGACAATTCACATTATGATTCAGTGCCTCTTCATATGTTTCCTACAAAACGGACATCAACCAAAGGGAAATTCATCCTCCCGAGAGTCCTCTCCTACCTCGGTAAGCCAAATGGCTTTCAAGCCTCAGGTCATTCTTCCTGATCCAAGGGCCCCCCAGGACTGTGGTTTAAACCTTCTATAATCTGTCATATCTAAAGAATACAAGAGTATCCCAACCATGATTAACTCATATCTATTTATGGTCTTTGTGAAAAGTTGTCTCTGCAAACTGGCAGTAAACTGTGGTTCTGACATCCTTACCACACAACACTCAACATCAAGGCCAGAAGTGTCCTGACAGTATGGCATTAAACTGGACCACACAATGTAAAGTCTTAGATTCATATCTTTTATTGGCCTCATAAAAAATTCCTTCACTTCCTACGTATGGGATAGACCACTGCAAGAAATGTTCATTGGGAATCCTTTGTAACTAGGTTTCCCCTTAAGAAGATATGTGGTATATTATAATCCTACAATCATGACACCTCCATAGAAAGTATTTATATTCCCCATTCTCTACGCATTAGTTGAATCAATGTATATCATCCCTAGACAAGTCCTATTTATAGGGTTGCTTAAGGGTCATCATATTTCCCTTATTTCTAGTTAGGATCACCCAACATCCTCAGCACATAAAGATATATTGTGTAGAATTAATCCTAGATGCATGATGATAAACTAAATAACATTATTCTAAGCATAAAATTATCCCTTCAATTGGTTATTTCATTATTATGTGGTGACCTGAAATCCTCACAATCCATTGTATCCCACACCGAGCATAGCTCACGTGAGATTAAGGATATCAGTAGGAGATCCACCATTACAACATGGAAAATCAGTCTAGGATTTTGGTTCAAGCAGCATGACCATGAAAGGCATGTTATGGTTCCCATCCCCATAAAGAACCCCATTTCCTAGCCATACGATGTAAAACTATAGGGTAATCCAAAGATCGGAGAAATGTTTCATCATACTTAACAACCATATCAATATAAGGGATTAATTGATCCAATGGGAGAAACATAGTCTGGACATTTCTAATGTATCTGGATACACTCATTCTATACATACAACTCCTTTATTTGAGTAATCTCGGATCCCCATAACCCACAATGGCCATTATTGATTTAAGGCTAGTATCCTGTGGACACATTTGTTTGACTTTGTACATCATTCCCTAATGGATCTGCATATGTTTTCTACAAAACTCCTGTCAATGAAGGGAAATATTTTCCTCTAGAGGGTCCTCTCCTAACTCAATATTCCTAACGGCTTCCAAAAAATGTAACATCTATACTGATTCAACAACCCTCAAGGTCATGGTTGAAATTATCCTCTCTACCCACATCCGAGATAAATCAGAACATCCTTCCCAATTCTCCTCTAATACCTCTTAAGGGTTCTAAAAAATAGAGGTTCCCTATCCCTATGAGCGAAGTTGATCCACGTATGCATAAAATAAAAATCCCCCATAAATTTCTAGTTTTCTTGATAATGTTCAGGAAAATAAATTTCCCCATTAATTTTTAGGTGCACCTCTTTCCATAATCCATACTCCATGTCAAGAAAGGTCACAAACTCCATAATCCTTCATGGAAATTGGAGATGGAAGGCAAGTGTCTTGCAGACACCTTTTTTTGAAAATTCATATCATTATCATATCATTATATATTTATTAAAAGGATAAAGTACATAACACAAGGGGGTTGGAACATAATAGGGCCCTGGATCAGGGGGTTCTAATGTATTGGAGATCAAAGGTGCCCCCATAATTTATATTAACCCCCTCTGGCTTGAGAGAGATGGTTTTGAGAAGACATGTGACAGAGGATCCTGAGGCTGCGAGAGAGGCGAGGTAGTCCACAACTTTGTTATCCTCTCTTAAGGTGTGGGTGAAATAAGGCTTAGAACATGTTTCCTAAAAAATGGCTATCAACAAATGGAAAGTTTGTCCTTAGGATAATCCTTTTTAGTTTCCATTTTCCCACATGAAATTTATGTCCCATCTCAATCCATGAATTAAGAAACCCCCTATATTATAGTTTTCATACTTTTCCTATTTAAAATTCCCAAAGATTAAAGGAATTCAAAATTGAACTGATTAATCATTTATACTCCCTTCTTTGGAGTAAAATGGTCTCCCATAATAGGTTTCAAGTGTCCAATTGTATGAAATTATACATTACCATTCACTGACTCTTCATTACACATGAAAAATTTGAGTGGGATATTTTTCCTTTTAAAAGTCAGTACAAATGTCCTTAATATCTTTGGGAATCATCCCTCGGATAGGCCACCCAATGTGGTCCCCAACCTAAAAACAAATCGAAAGTGTTATGAATATACTAGGCCACCAAAAATGGATGGCCATTGTCTTAGAGACACCTTTGTTTGAATGTGAACATCATACCCTGGTGGATCTTCATATATTTTCTAAAACGAGATCATAAACCATAGGAAAAATCATCCCCAATAGAGTCATATCCTACCTATGTACACATAAAATGGCTTTCAAGCATCATATACACCCAAAACTCACAAGGTCAAGGTCAAGAAAAATCCATCATTAATGTCTCAGAGTTATTAGAAAATTCCCATGTGATGAATCCCAAATTGGGGCCCCTGCCCCATCAATTTTGGTCAAAGTTTTTTTAATTTAAATATTAGTGATAAGGCTAATTAGCAAGACCATAAACTTCCAATGAATAATATGCAATACTTTCTAGAGTGAAAACCCACAAAGGGAACCCATGGATAAAAGTCTGGTACCAGCTTTGTAAACCTATAATATGTGTGGTCTAAGAAAATTGTTGTGCTATCAAATACTCAAAAGAGGAATAAATCTTGATAAGTTGAAATACTTCAATGGGTGCCCTATGAAAAATGCATGTTATACCTACTAATCCAGTACTAAATAGGTTTAAGAAAAATTAGGGTAATATGGAAAATTCACAAAATTTTGTGAGGTTTTTCTTATATCCCCAACAATAACCGACCTACGCTTGTTGAGTTACATGGACCAGGAAAATAATTAAGCCATGATTCGATGATTTCAATTTACCGGTTTCAAATCATGGTTTAAAATTAACACCTAATAAGAATAATGTTTATATGATTGATTTTGATTAATTTAAATTATAGTAAATGGAAAAGAAGAAGTATGAGAGGGATAAATATTTACATTCTATTCTATAAAGATATGGAGGGTATCCACAGCCTAGAGCCCCTCCTTGTGAGTGGGACATGATAATTACAAGAGGGGTTTGGTATAATTGAAAATTTCCATCAACAATTGATGTGACTCATCAATGTCCTAATGAAGTTTTAAAAATTTCTCAGTCTTAGCCTCCCCACCTACCCGAAGTGCTTCTACAACCTTAATAGATGTGAGGCTAGTCCATTCTTATTCTTACATCTGTCATCACCCCTCCTCAATGGAGACCACGACATGGGTCCCCTTCTGCTTAAGTCACTCAATCTTTCATCTCTGGTAATCCACTTCCTAGTTAAGTTGTTCTATTAAGGACTCTTTCTTTGAGAGTTAATGTTACATCCTCGAAATAGCTCCAACTTGATTGGAGGCTTCATCAATGAGGATTTTCTTCACAATGACAAGATGAACCATCGACTCTGTAGTAGAAAGTTGAGACTAATGTGTGCTAGTTGCTTTCACAGTAGCAACCACTTATCTTACTATATAATAAATTCCATGATAAGAGAGTCCATCGAATCTCAAGACTAGAAACGGGTGGTGTAGTTTTGAAAACATCACTAACATCTAAACCAATGGAGTCTTAGAGATTAATCTCCAAAAATTACTCCATGCCTTTTTTTCAGATGGGATGAAGTTTGACCAGGCCTTCTCGGTCAGTCTCAGAGTCACCCCATGATGAAAACATATAGCCAGGGATGAACTCCACAAGAGAAGAACTCGATTAAGTGGCTACAACGTGACTCGATCCCTCAAAAGCCTCACCTATAAGGGTTGAAATAAATGAAAGAGTGGGAAAATATTCCCCAATTGATTTCACTTGTGACTACAACTCTAAAAGTAAAAGAAAGGCGTGTAAATATTCTCGACTCCTGAAACAAAAAAATGTAGTACGGTTGAAAGGCTAGATAACTAACCTACATATACCTAATCATTAATACCTACCACATTCCTAGAAATATCATTTCTCGAGAATGGTGGCACCACGTCTTCAATCAGTATTCACACCATGTGGTCTCTCAAGGGAACCAATTGACCGGGACCATAACCACACGAAATAATAACTTCCAGAATAGCCCTGAGAAGGGAGCTCACAAATATCATGACCATGGGGATGATCCATCCGAAAGAGGTTACTGGTCTTGAGATTATGGGGACCAAGACCTCAAAAACTCTTAGAACTAGAAAAAAATCTTGATAGCCAGCTCTAAATATTTAAGGGATGGGACAATAGCCTCCCCTGTGGTTGTGACTTCTATAGAGGCAGAGTAAGCACGTCCAGGCTGATTATAAACCTCTGAAAAGACTCCCTTTATAAGAGAAATTACCATTTGATGAGAAAAAAGTATTTCATAAAGACTTAAAGATCCTCTAAAATTTTGTGGGGCTTGGGGTTCTTTACTAGATTTAGCCCCTTCCATCATGGTTTTCATGTTTCTCTATATGGGAACATGATAAACATGTTCAAACGAGGCCTCAACATCTGCATGTTCTTCAATTATTGAGGTGGGGTTTGTATGAGCAGGAGTAGACATTTCTAAATGGTTTAAAATACCGTTGGATTCCTTATTCATCCTTGTTAATCTGCTTTGTTTAGTAAAAATTATCAACAAACCTTCCTCCACCAGAAAAAGAATGATATTCATAGATGCTTGAACAAATTCAATCTAGTTTCTGATAGGCTCTGCATCATAATATGCACGCAATAATGACTCAAAAAGTTAAGTGTACTCATATCGACCACTAGGTGAATGGAAAATTACTTTTGATTCCCTTCTTAATGTGTCTTGAAAGTTGGAATGCCTTCTTTCATTTCTTTGATTGTTGCGGAGATGGTTCCTGAATAAGAGATCCCAGGGGATCTATAAGGGGAAATTCCCTAGAAGGGTCCGAAATGACTACTTCCATATGTTTTTGGGCTCCATGAGATCCTTCCATGTCCCCCCACAATCATAAGGGTACACTTCCCATCTACGGTGCCCCTACGGGAATAAATCAGGGAAAGAAATATTTTTTGAGACCCAGAGAGCTTATTCAAAGTAAAAAAGGGGGGATTTAGCATCTCCTCAGCAAAGAAATTTAAATGCAGGGATTATAGATAGAAAATCCTCTCCCTTGATGGTCATTGGCCACATGAGTGCCTGAATCAATGCTTCATAGTCAGACCAGAAATGGTTGTCTTTGGGGGTGAGAAGACACTTGTCCGTTTTGTTCAAATTTGTAGCCACCTCATCAGGCTCTTGTTAAGTTGAAATATAGGTGGGGGAAATGGCTCTTCCAAAATTCATAAGGTCAAAGATTCCTCCTTAAAACCGTCTCCAAATATCTTCATCAGAATCATTTCCCCTCAATTCATTATAAACCCTCCATGCTTCTAGAAATAAAGATGTGACATGGGATGGCCAGTGCTGGAGGATTGGCATGGGGAGCAGAGAAGGTATCGTCATTCATAAATGCTTACAATGTGATTATGTAGTCTCAGGACCCCCAATAGATGAACTCTTATGGGGCATTGGTAGTAGATAATAATCTTCTCCCGTTGTAGCCACAATTGGAGATCCAACAACATCGTCATCCTCATCATCAATTTCTGGTTGTAGAATCACAAGTACCCAATGCATGTATTTGTGGAAACCATTCTGGGAATGGATTAGTGTCTTGATGTCCTCAAGGTAACCACCCACCCTCTTAGGATCCTCATCAAATGATACATCAGTAGGTGTAGACACATTACCAATGTCTGTAAGGGAAAATTATCTAGCCTATATAAGATTCTATAAAGCACAGGGGGACTGGTCCTGAGTGGATTGAAGGGATTTAATAAGGTCTCATTGCCTCTAGGGAATGGGAAAATCAGCCTTAGGATGGATGGATTGTTGGCTCCTGATAGAGGATTCAGAAGCTCATTTGGCCCCCCGTGAAGTTACAACCCCTTCTTTCACAAATTTTTATGGGGGAGAGCCGAGAGGCTTTCGAAGGAATTTTTTATCACGAGAGTTCCTGATTACTTCCTTTCCCTTCTCCTTGACCTTTGGATTGGATGAAATATAAGTTATTACAATAGAAACTGGATCAGATAATTGGCCATCTAGATATGATTTAACCCATGCCTCAGCATAGGTTATTGTGATGAAGTGTACGAAATCCACAGAATCTGGAAGACTGACCTGGAACTAGGTGTCCTCTCAGGTAAAAATTAGCCACAATTGATGCACTATCATCATATGTTTCTCTTTAATTTCCCTATTGAGAATGTGAGGACACAACTTCTGGACATAGTTAAATTGATGACTGAATCTTCAAGGTGCATATCCCTCGCAGATAAGGTCCCCTCTGATCCTGGAAACTAATAAAAATTTTCTAAAAGAAATATAGTATCCTGATTTGACAAAGTATTCAGTTTTATTATTCATAATAGTACCATAATGGGAATCATAAGGTTGATATGAAAAACGTTCATGGAAATTGAGATGAGCCATCATGTCTTGCTCATTTTATTATGTCTGCTCCTATTGCTTATGTCATTAGGCCCATTCCATTGGCATAACCCCAGTGGTATTCTGTAGATGTAGTTGGAGGAAGGAATCTTGAATTGGAAAGGAGTTGATAAAGGTATAACCTCCTATGTGAGCTCGTATTTAGCACAAAATGATTTTTAAGGGACCATTCATCTGGTATGGTGGCCCCCTTCACCGATCTGGTCTAGCAAGCAATAAATCATGGACATTACTAGAATATATAGATTGATGTGTCTACTAGTGTCCAACTAAGTGGCCATAATGAAATTTGAGGATCTCAAACCATCAGATTCCCTTTCTAGTAAGATCCATCTGCTCAAATACATGTTCATGGAGGCCACTAGTTGAAATAATCAGTCAACATCAGGAATGATCCCCCATCCTTATTCAGGAAATTTCCCTTCTTCCAAAGTGGGCCAATAGGTACCTACTCTGCTTTGGGTTGTCTTAGTAGGGCATGCCCTTGGTCTACGTGGGTGGGGCTCTAGGCCATTTTCCTATCAAATAGACCAAATAACCCGATGAAATTTATGTTATGCTTCAGACAAGGATCGAACTCCTTCAAAAGTTCCTTCACCTGAAGAATGATTTTCTTGGAAAAAGGAGGGGTCCTATCCTCATTGTCCCATGTAGAGGAAGGAGGTAAGAATTCATCAAACATATCCCCAGAAATAGGGACTCCAAAATGTTATTAAATGTCCCAATGTATAATGCGACTTCCCCATGGATTAAATGAAATGTATTGGTGTCTGGAATCCACTGACATAGGAGCTAAGAAATAAGGGTGTTTGGTCAATGAGTGTAAATTTTAGATACCCCAAAACCCTCATATAGTACAATTTCTTATAGCTTAGTCTCAAATTCTTAATAACTCGGCCAAACCCAAGAGGCCACCCACAATCAAACATAATGGAGCCTCTAGAGAGATGATCTCGCCTGTATGAGTAGCCATGTTGTTCATTAATTGTGGACTTCCACACAATGATTAGAAAACAATTGGTTTTCTTTTCTACCTTCCATTGAAATTAACTCATGGTTCGAGATGTGCAGCTCAGCAGGGACACAACGACGATATCGTTCTGGAGGTATCATCCCCTAGAAGAAATCAAGGCCTCTGTGATAGAGGTTTTAGTTATCCAGGTAGCAAGATGATCATCTAGAATTAGTTTTGGAATTGATGTATCAGATAGTAGACTAATACCTTAAGATGGAAGCCTTTCTGAAGCCAGATACACTCTTTGAGTCACTGTATGCAGATTTTCTAGAGAGTGACGTAATGGAGAAACTAGAATTATTTTTCATCTACCATATCTTCTAGATTCTTCAATCTTTCATCAACGAAAGATAGAGGGGGAAATATTAGTATCCTCAGAAGGAACAATGAGATCAACTACAGTCTATGGAAGATCCATTGTAGTCTATACAAATTGATCCAAAAGGACACATAATGTTAGTCTAATGAGAAAACTATTGGATAAGTGCCAAAAAAATGGTCAAGGGTCTCAAAAATAGGGTGTGAAAAGGACTTTATGTTCTACTCCTGGAAATGGTACGTGGAATCAATTTCCCATGTACTAAATCAGTACATGGAAAAAATATCTCATGTATAGCCGTGATATGTGAAAGGCACACAAGGCGCTGTCCCATGGAGCAACAACACACTAACTAAGTAGATTGTGGAAGGAAGAAACTGTGAACTGAGGCCTCACCATGCAAATATATATTAATTTATATTTTGAGATTTTATGTTTAGATTAATATGTATTAATGTTCACATAGCTAGTTTAAAGTTTGGTGTGTAGTACATGAAAATCACATAGCGTTATACAGTGAAGAAATCCATACATAAGATCTAAATTCCACAGTACATTTCATAGAACCCAAAATTTTGTTCGCAGTTAGAAGTAGTTTTGAAGAGTATGGTTCACAAAAAATACCAAGTGGTTCGCAAATACGTATTTAGAAAAGGAGTCGGTACGTGAATGTAGTGGAATCCAACGGAAGGTAGAGAGAAATTTTCTCCACATAAAAGAGTAAAAGTTAAATGACCGGGGACCCTATAAATAAGTGTGGTCCCCTTCTACTGGACCAATATGTTCTACCGCAAACCACTTCAGTTTGGGACTGCTTCAACATTTGAATAGACTTATATTCATACCGAATGGACCATATTCTGATGGGGTCATCTGTAGGGTCCTAGAATCTTCAAAAATGGAAGTAAATGACCCCACAATCACTTTTCAGAAGGAAGTAAACATTCCTACAAGTCTAGTATGGAAAATGGATGCATATTGGATTTAAAATTTGAGATAAAAGTTAAAGAAATAATCATTTGAAAAGGATTTTATGTGACTGCATACCATCAATAGGATAGGTTTGTGGGGCACCTGAACCAAGAACCATCAAAATGTTGAAAGACTCGCGAGGTGTTGGCCCACAGGGAAATGGACGAAAAACCATGATGATGTGAATAATGTCTTTGGAAAAATCAAGCACAGAAATTACATCTAATACCATCCCACAAACTCTACATTTTTTGAATGGAGTAAGTTGATAAGGTTTTGAGAACTATAACTCGTGAACTACAGTATTTGCAAAACCTGGTTGACCGAGTCTTCTATGAAATCAGATATGTCTTCATGGGCTTTTTCAAATGATGTCACATGCCCATATATACGATTTCTCTACTTCTATATAAAATGATTAAAAAAGGAATTGAAGAATAAGGTCAAAGAGTGAGTGCAGACGAGTGGAAGAGAGAACAAAATAAACCCTAGAGTCTCAAATAAGTAATTTGGATACAGGGTAGATTCTGACTTTTATTTCGAATCTTCGATGAAGTGAAAATAGTGAACCATATTTTCCATAGGTATAACTAGCTATGAACCATAAAAATACGGAACTTAATAATAATAATTGATAAATAGTGAACATAATTGGTTCCATAACCAACCACAAATTCCTCACAAATGAACTCCTCACAAAACACAGGTTCCAGGACCCTTGTTCAATACGATGCTCTACATAGTGCATCACTGTGCATATCAAACTTTGTGCTACGTACTACATCAGTACACAGATGGAACCCGAAGTGGTGTGGAAAATAGTATCCATAACCATATAACACTTTGGTATGCAGTGCTCAATTTCAAAGCCCGCATACTCCTTCTGTATGTGGATGTCCTCTTTACCCACATAACATTGTGCTACATGGGGTTTCCCTTATTCCGCACAAAAAACCAGTATGCATAATGAGGTGTCCTCAAGTTTCCTTCCCTCCAGTTCTAACCATGCCCCTCTGATACCATCAAGTCCTCCATATCTTCCCTACAAACCAATCCCCCGTCATCATGCCAAAGCCTCATACAAGGCCGCCAAACCCATATGTTCATATCATTAAGCGCATTAACATTTCTTTCTGAGTCTATAAACCCAAGGTAGGCAGAGTCACGAAGTCTATCCCCACAATGGTTTGGACCCCTTGAATGTCTCTAAGATGACATTACCATGGTAACCTAGAGTCCAAACTGTGGATACTATAGTTAACCTCCACATTCTAGGGATTATGGATGATCAATTTATTTTTCATTCAATGAGGAATAGTGATCATTCAAAGGAATCATGCTCTCCTTTAATTTTATGAGAGGCGATATTCCTCCCCTTTCCCAAAACACATTCTAGTGCATCCCTCCTAGAGTAAGTCCACGGTCTTTCGGGCAGGACCCAATGACCTCCATGTTAATTAAAAATTGAAGGTTTCATTTCTTCGCACCCTCACCCACCATCACCTCAACTTTATTCATTATAGGCGCGAACATTTCCTTCAACAGAAGAGAACATGTGTGGTTTATTGAATCTCCCGCATCCTTTTGTTTCTCACACCGAGTGTGAATTGTGTGGTTTTAAAGATTTGTGATGATCACAACATCCACAAAATAAACTTCTCTATTGAACTATGAGATCTATGATTCTTGTTCAAACTAAGATATGTAGGATGCATGCTTGAAATCCTGAGATCAATGGGATTCCCTTCTGAATGGGTTCACCCAATTCTGTCCCCTCAAGTTAGAAACATCCAAGCATAATCCCCACCAATAGTTAACTACAAGAACTCTGATTCCTGTTCAAACCAGGACACATATGATACCTTCTTGAAGGCTTGATCTCAAAGTGGTGTCCTTCCCAAAAGGGTTCACCTAATCATGCCCCTAAAAAATGGGCCTTTCCCCAGGTATATACCCCATGTTAGCCGAACTACATGGATTTGATTCCTCTGACAAGAATATATAGGAATCTCATCTTATGGGAATGACCCCAACATCAAACCCTATTCTTCCTCTCATAGATGATGATAGAATCCATAGAGCCTCATTAAATGGCTTAATTAAGCATTGCATCTGTATCATTAAATCAATGTACAACCATGATGATCCTGCAACCTAGTGGTATCTAATGAATATCCTCTTTTGGAATGCACTGAGGATTCATGAACATATAAACATGGATTAAATCTATAATAGAGTCCTAAAGTAGGAAATAACTCCACCCAAAAGGGTGTAATGAGACCGAAATCCCATCTTATTAACTAATATGGTCTTGAAGTATCGTTTGCAAGATCTCCATCAAACAAGTGTCTTGCTTTGAAATGAAGGTCCATGAATCATTGATACTAGGCCTATTGGGTGTATCTGGCGCCATGAACAAAATCGATGGAGACTATCCAAGGACATCATACCCATCATATGCCAATTGCATGGATATGTAACCCCCTTTGCAATTGTCTACCATTATCATGAAAATGAGGAACCTTCAAAATAACATAAAAAGGTAGGATACACTTCCCAATCCAGGTGGTATCATCTCTCCCAATCAATATGGGGTGCGATGCGAATCGGGTCAAGACAACAGTATATATACATTATAAGTTAAATACATTATTACTTGAGTCATTTATTATGTAATAACCATATTCAAAAACTCCACTTGATTATTTTAATATATTTTGTGATAATTTTCAAACTATGTATATTCTAGAGGCAAAATAATAAACTAATGACTAAAATAATCAAAACACACCCCTCTCATCCACTATAAATACCACTCCTCACACCTCCAAATTATTGATTCTTTTCTAATTTCATCCCAATTACTCTCATGAACCTCTCCCCCAAATTCCTTTCTTTGTGGTATTACCCAAAAGGCCATTTCAAATTTCCATAAAAAGGCCTCATGGAGGGGAATTCAAGAGATAAAACCCATTTTCCTTCTTTTATTTTTCATTCAATTTCTTCTCCTTAAGTTTCCTTAACTACCTTGTCCAAACGTTCTTGATAACTCCAATATCTTATATGTGGTGTAATTTTATTATGATAATGGGATATAAACCCTAAATTCTTTTCTCATCCACTTTTTGTTCTAAAAATGAAAACATCGTATGTGAGGTGTTGATTTACCGCCTTCATGGACAATGAGTTTTCATTTTTCAATTACTCCTTAAAGGATAGTCATAAAATCACTTTTATGGTAAAAAAATATTATAAAATATATCTTTTCACTTATTTAGGGTTCTGGAAGCTGAATATATATAATATTATTTAATAAAACAAAACTAGTCCCTTATAATCGACAAAATGAAAAAATAATCTAAATGGTTATCATTAATGTTTTATCTAATGATCCATTTTCATATATAGAAAAAAATAATATATAAGATCAATAAATCATATCTAATTTCATGAATAACATATAATTTAAATTTTGATGACTATTCTCATTTGACATGATCGTTTGTTTATGTATACTAGGGAACCAGTAATGAAAACCAAGGACACTAACACTTCATAATGATGAAATTGAATCTTATAACTCAACAAAAAGACCATAAATGAACTAAATAAAGTTATAATAAATTAAATTCCTGTTTAATACTTTCTGAAATAATTTTTTAATGAATCTAATTTCATAACCTAGAACATTATGTAAAAGTGAAAAATGCTTCAGACATAAGGCAAGGGATTCTCCTTGAACATTCATTTTTTATTCTAGTTACACGTTCTCTCTCTTTACCCCAATGTAATTCTTAATTATTTTAATATAGTTATTTTATACTCTTATTATTTTTTCGAAAATCATTTATACAAATCAACTCATAGTTTTTTATGGGTAAATACTTGTTTTACAGGGTTCCCTTTTCAATTCATCTTGATAAGCAGGCCTGATTAAAAGGAACTTCCCAATTTCCTACCCATTTTCAAGTACACTCCATAAAATATTTTAAGACACAAATATTTTTCTAAAATCACACTTTTCTTCCTGAAAAAATATCTTATCCCATTTCTTTTTTTATTTAATCAATTATTACTTTGTCCATTTTAAGGACTCTCTTATATGTTCCCTCAAACTGCACTAAAGTTTCCAATTTCTAATGTTTCTTGAAAACCCTTCTTACATGTTTTCACTTCAGTTGGAAATCATATATTCCTAAAAAATAATTTCTTTGTATTAATTTTCTGGGATACACTTATTTACAATATTATTTAATGAAAAATAAAAAAATATTCCCAAAGAACTGTTCTTTGGAATGTAAAAAGGGTATTTCTCTTAAGAATTACTTAATGATATTATTATAGTATTTTCATTTATTTAAACACACACTTTTAAATCTTATTCTTAATTTGAATTGGTCTTTTATAATATATTATACCATATTTTTTTAAATTTTGTTATGATCTGTTTGACTATGGATATTCTATCTTGATACCATTCACTATATTACTCAGAATGGTAGGTGATTAGGTTTACAGGTTGGGGAATGTTATTTACTTTTCATATATATATATATATGATGTTTATGTTTCACTCATTTTATATGATTAATTAATTGTAAGGAGAAATTGACTATAAGAACCTGTTGTATCCCCTCGATACATTGGAAGGTCTCATGAGAACAAACACATATGGACATTGCTGAAGCCTTTCCCATTTTCAGATATTGATTTCAGAAAGGCCATTTATTTTCTGATATCATGGAAGAGGAATCTATAACGACCCATACTTTACATACATTTTCATTACTTCAGAATAGAAGCACACTTATTACAACATATAACAAAACCATGAAAGGACCATATAGGTATAGTGTCTTTAGAAACTGGGAAACATAAACAACTAGTTCATAAAGCATCTACACTGTCTCCCATTTATTTCATCATATCTATAGTCCCTTTTTGGCATATTTTACTTAATAACCTTCTTCCTGACCTGGGGAAACGAAACATACAAAAGTGTGAGCTCAAATGCTCAGTAAGGGTAAACAAAAGAAATATCAATCACATCATATACATAAGAACATGACTTTTGGAAATCTTAACCTGCAAAAGAGATCATAATTTCATAACATGGGATAAATCATGGTAGTGAAATGTAATCACAATAATCATAACATAAAACATGAATCTTTGTGGCATACACACATACTCATAGAAAATCATTTAATATTAGTCAGGACTCATTGCAAAGACTATCTTAGTGGACAAAGTCCATTTCTGAACCGATTTCACTCCTCGTTTCAGTCCTGTTTCACTGAACTGGTTTAAGCTGCCATTCCAGAAATGTCTATCTCATGAGATATAAAATCATTACCCAATGCATTGGAGGGAGATATAGTTCCCACCCATCTCATAATGATACTATTTTTATGTGTTCCACAAAATCATAAACCATACATAATAGCATAACCCATGTAATAAAAATGGGATTCTTAAACATCGCGACATCATAAAATAATTCATATAAGATAAAGGAATTCATAAAAATAGTTCCATCACAACATAATAAAATAAATTTAATAATAGGGATAGAAATATAACCCTTTATTATCTTAGATGGAAAATAGTTTTGATAAAACACTTGAACTCCATTCTTGAGGAAAATATCCTTTCTACTTCAAAAACACTTTTCTTTCTTAACATGTCATACAATTCTAAACTAAAAGAAGTTGTTTAAAAATAAAATTGAAAACTTGTAAAGGAAGATTCATGGAAATAATGTTTTAAAAATCCATTCATGCCGTATAAGTTAAAAAAACATTCTTCTCGTAGTTTTGTCGGAAAAGTCAAAAAGTACCTCGTACGAAAAATGACAAAAGATTCCATTCATATCTTTTAATAAGAACTCACCTAAGGGTAAAATTGGATTTAAAAAATTGTAGGTGGAAGGAAATAATATTAAATATTGATGAAACATAGATGTGTATGATAAAATACACCCCAGTAAATTTCAAAGTATAAACAATCTCGGATAAAAATGAGATTGTGATATTTCCGTTACATTAGATCTGATTTTCTTCGTAAGTGTCCAAACCTCCTGTATAATAATTAAAATAATGTTATTGACTTATTCCATAATCGTACTTATTATTATGATATCATATATGGTCATATTATTAGCTTATTATTAGTAATATTTCATTACTACTTGTTTATTCGGGTGTTTATTACTTTTTGTTCTTATGCGTGTTTTGTCGAATAAATTCTTATCCTTCTTTTTAGATTATAGATACCTCATTTCCAGAATGGTATTAGTGTAATATATATCATATTTATCCACTCAATTCATTTATATAATCATTATGCAATGAAGATCATGTAGAACGAGTCGTATCACATCGTGGAGACGGTATTCCGTACGTACGCACGAGCGATGATATCGTTCCCATGATCGTGGAATTGTATTGGAGTGTATGTATAATATTTCAGAATCAATTTCACTTTACAATAGTCATATATAGTCATTATTTACACCATTATACCCATCCAAGTAAGGTGGTGGTGGAAAATAGATTACACCACGGCGTGGAGACGGTATTCCGTATGTACGCACGCGTGGTGATTTCGTTTTCCCTAGGATGGATAGATGCTGAAATAGGTTTGTTTCATACTTATAATAACATATCATTATATTAGTGAAACTGATGTTATTACATAATAATTAAACAACTAAATAAGAATAAGTGGAAGAAGAAATAAAGTTGAATGAATTGGTAACGGACATTACCTCTTGTTTGAAGCACCTCTTTGAGATCTCTTTTTAGGGCACTAAATTTGGTCTTTGAAGAATACCAGGACCTCTAGGATGTCTCTAGGAAAGTGGAGAGGAGAAAGTGGCAGGGTTTGGCCGATCTTGAAGGCTAAAAGTGTTGTGAGGAAGAGGGGGAGGAGGTTCCCTTTTATAAGGGAGGAGAGGGGCTCCTTTGGAAATACTAAAAATATTATTTTATTATAAAGTAAAATTCGGTTTTAAATAGATCAAATTTGATTTATTTAGAAGCTAAGGTGGGGATGGGTCTAAATAATCTCATCCAATAGAATTTAGACAAGTTTAGATTCCAATTTTAACCTTATCATTTAGATTTAACATTAAGTTAAATAATTTTACTTTTACCGTGTCTTATTGTGTTCTTATACTATAAGGTTATTAAACTTCCTATAAGCAGCCAAACTAACCCCAAGTTGTTTATTATTAACATATATAACCTTAGATAAGTCATTTGGCCAAACCGTATATTTTTAGGAAAAAAATAACAAGTAATAATATAATATTTGTTTTAAAAACCATTTTATGTTAATTTTGAAACTATTTAGTAATTGATTTTTGTGAAAATCATAACAGAATTATTAGTTAGAAAACAGTTAATTAAATCAATACTAACATGTCATAGTAACCTAGAAAATTAGTGTAATTCATTAAAAGTCTCAAATTATATTTATTTCGGTATTTATAAAATCAATTATGTCAATATTTCATTAATAAGATAATTACTTCATCATGTTTGTGTCATAAATAAATTAAATTATTTAAAGTCTAAAAATTACAAATAAAATATCATTATGTATGAAATCTTTTTAGCTTTCTAATGAATATTTATAGTCTAATTTATCTTATGTATAACCCTATATTAAAAATGATATACTTATTAAACTTTGATTTTAACTATTTTAACCCTTCTTTAAATAAATTAATAATAAATGTCCTAATCTAATCCAAGTGGGAATAAATGGTCATATTTTATTCCTAAGGGGTTTTTGGTCGAATTAAACTTATCCAATAGAATTAGGACATGTGTTAGGGTAATAATAATATCATTTTTACCCTTAATTACCTTATTTACTTTTAACTCTGGTAAATAAAAGTAAAATGTTACTATTCACCAAAAATTATTTTCATCTCATTGAACCACATTTTACTTACTGACATCAACTGTGTCTCTCGGATTTTTGAAATTCCACTAACAGAAGCGGTAAAATTAAGTTTTTTGAAAAATTCAGTTTTTTTAACTACCACTTAGTGGTTTCACTATTCATCAAAAATTGAAAGTTTTCATAGAAATACCAAAATTTCACCCTAGGCTAATTTCGATTTTCCGAATCCAAAAATGAAGTCAATTTTGAAAAATAAAATTTACAAAATTTCAAAAAGTGGTTATTACTATTCATAACAGCTAGTTTTAATAATATTTTAAGAGCATATCGTTGTTTAGTGATACTCAGTATTACGTACGACGCAAGCTATCGAAGAAGGTCGCAATTGCGTGTAAAGCAAGCCAAGAATGTGTTGTGTGTAGTGAAATATTCCTTTGATGATTTATATAACATAAAAGTCTTGGGTGTTACATTCTACACCCCTTAAAATGAATTTTGCCCTCAAAATTTGTCACTTCGTAACAAACAGATGAGGATACCTCTACCTCATCATATCCTCAAGCTCCCATGTAGCTTCTTCTAATTGGTGGTTCCTCCATAAAACATTCACCAATCGAGTGGTCTTGTTTCATAGGACTTTTTCGCTATGATCCAAAATCTCTATCGGCTGTTCTTCATAAGAAAGATCTTGCTCCAGCGGTACAACTTCTGAGCTGAGTACATGTGAAGGATCAGGTATGTACTTTCTTAGGAGAGATACATGGAACACATCATGAACTTGAGAGAGATTTGGTGGAAGTGACAATCGGTAAGCTACCATCCCAACACGATCCAGTATTTCGAAAGGTCCGATATATCTAGGGATCAACTATCCCTTCTTTCCAAATCTCATGACCCTCTTCCAGGGAGATATTCATAAGAACACTTTATCACCCACTTCAAACTCTAGGTATTTTATTCGGTTGTCGGCATAACTTTTCTGTCGACTCTGAGCTGCTCTTATGTGTTGTTGAATAGATCGGACCTTTTCTGCCATTTCATCAATGAGATCAGGTCCTAATAGCTTTCTTTCCCCAACTTCATCCCAGTAAGTTGGAGTCCTACATTTGTTTCCATAGAGAGCTTCATAAGGAGCCATCTGAATACTGGAGTGAAAGATATTATTATAAGAAAATTCCACCAAAGGTAGGTGTTGATCCCAACCACCTTTGAAATCCATAGAGAAAGCTCATATATTCTAGAGTTTGAATTGTTCTCTCATACTGACCGTCTGTCTGAGGATGATAAGCAGTGCTAAAACTCAACTCTGTATCCAGAGTATGATGAAGACTTCACCAGAACATTGAGGTAAACCTCAGATCCTGATCAGATATAATAGAAAGTGGTACTCCATGCAATCTTATAACTTCCTTCACATATATCCTGGCAAGATGATCTAGAGAGAAATCCTCTCTAATAGCAATGAAGTGTGCGGACTTTGTAAGACAATAAACTATGACCCAGATAGCATTATTGCCTTTGGATGTTTTAGGAAGTCCGGGGAAAAAGTCCATAGTGGTGTTTTCCCATTTCCATTCGGGTATGGGTAATGGTTGTAACATCCCCTTAGACTTCTGTCTCTCAGCATTAACTTGCTGACAAACCAAGCATCGAGAGACATATTCAACAACATCTCTTTTCATGCCATCCCACTAGAAGTACTCTTTCAGGTCCCTATACATCCTCGTGCTTCCAGGATGAATAGAGAAGGAAGAACTATGAGCCTCATCCAGCATCTCCTTCTTTAATTCGGGGATGGGAGGAACGCTAACCCGATTCCTGAACTTTATTATCCCATCACAATCAAGGTTGAATTCCGGAACATTTGTCACCTTCTTTTGTAACTCGACATCTTCTTTCTGTGCCTCTTTAATCTTCACATGTATAGATGGTTGGACATTCATTTGAGAAAGATACTATTTTTCCCCTTTTATTATAATTCCATGATCCATCCTTTGTAAATCCATAAATATTGGATCTTTTTTGATCCTCATCATGGATAAACTGGCATGGCCTTTTCGACTTAATGCATCTGCCACCTTGTTTTCTTTCCCAGGGTGGTACTAGATTGAGCAGTCATAATCCTTAATCAGCTCCAACCATCTTCTTTGGCGCATATTCAGCTCCTTTTGAGTGAAAATATACTTTAAACTTTTATGATCAGTATAAATGTCACACCTTTCTCCATAAAGATAATGCCTCCAAATCTTTAATGCAAATATTACTGCAGCTAACTCAAAATCATGAGTTGGGTAATTTTTCTCATGGATTTCAACTGTTGTGAGGCATAAGCTATCACCATATCATTTTGCATAAGAACACACCCTAATCCCTTATTGGATGCATCACTGTAGATCACAAACCTTTCTCCACTACAAGGCAGTGTGATCACAGGTGCACTGGATAACCTTCTTTTCAACTCCCTGAAATTCTCATCACATTATTCCATCCACACGAACTTAACTCCTTTTCAAGTCAACTTGATGAGTGGATTAGATAATCGAGAGAAGTATTTCACAAAACATCGATAATATCCAGCCAAACCAAGAAAACTTCGGATCTTAGTTACTGTTGTTGGTCTCGACCATCTTTCGATAACCTCTGTTTTTGCTAGATCCACAGATATCCCCTCTTTTGAGATTATGTGACCCAAAAGGCAACTTTTTGAAGCCAAAATTCACACTTGATAAATTTGGCATAAAGCTTCTCCTTTCACAGGGTCTTAAATATAATTCCCAAGTGATCTTCATGTTCTTCCTTGCTCTTTGAATATACCAGAATATCGTCTATGAAGACTGCCACAAACTGATCAAGATAGTCTCTAAAGACTCTATTCATCAAATCCATGAAGATATCAGGGGCATTAGTAAGACCAAATGGAATCACTATAAATTCATAGTGTCCATACCTTGAACGGAAAGTCGTCTTTGGTATATCCTCCCTTTTGACCCTTAATTGATGATACCCGGAATGATGATCAATCTTGGAAAAGTATTGAGCTCCGCGTAGTTGGTCAAATAGGTCATCAATGCGTGGGAGACGATATTTGTTCTTGATAGTGATCTTGTTATGTTCTCGATAATCAATGCAGAGTATCATTGATCCATCTTTCTTCTTAATAAACAAAATAGGTGCTCCCCAATGTGACACACTAGGGCGTATGAATCCCTTATCAATAATCTCTTGTAGTTGCTTCTTGAATTCCTGAAACTCAACTGGGGCCATTCTATAAGGTGTCTTTGAAATAGGCAAAGCACCCGGTTTGAGTTCTATTGAAAATCTACTTCACGATTTGGTGGAAGGCCCGGCAATTCCTCCGTAAAGACATCATCAAACTCCCGTACAATGGGAATATTCTTAATCGTGAGTTTCTCACCAACCATTTGAGATAAATAACCTTCATTTAGTGGAATCAAGACCCATAAGATGGAAGAAATTTCCACTGGAAGGTTATGTTCATCCCTGCATTGATAGAAGATCATAGATTGATCTGGAATATAAAATGTGACTTCCCTTCTTTGGCAATTGATATGAGCTCCATATAAAGAAAGCCAATCCATGCCAAGAATCACATCAAATCCCACTATAGGAAGGATCCCAAGATTTACAGGAAGCACTTTCCCACAAACATCGATCAGAGAAGAATTATAAACTTCTGATGCAACTGTTGTGCCATTAGGGGTTGTCACAGCTAACTCAACATCTAATTGTTGAGGTAATATGGTGATATCCTTAGAAAATTCTTCAGAAATAAAGGAGTGGGTGGATCAAGAATCAAATAAAACATTTTCTACATTAGATTGGATGGTAAGTGTACCTTTCACCACATCGTTATCATACTCCACATCGCTGATAGAAATTGCATGTAAATTTCCTTTGTCTTTAGCCTTAAGAGTTTGTTGACGTTGACCATCATCATCAACCCTTGGATATGGTCATTGATTGGCATAATGCCCCATCTCCTTGCACTTGAAACATTGAAGTGTAGTAGGTTAATTCTGTGTATCCCTTCCTTTTTTTGCATCATTAGACATCTTCTTCCCATCATTACAGCATTCAAATGCCCGATGACCTTCCTTTCCACATTTGAAAAATTTACTTGTCCCTTTAAGACAACTCCCTCCATGTTTCTTTCCACACTTTGAGCATAAGGGAAAACTCATCTTCTTTTCAGTGTGCTCTTTATATTTTCCTCTGAATTCCATTTTCCTCTTCTTATCAACCCCATATGACTGATGGGTTACTCCAATATACATCTCGACATTGAGAGCACAACGAACGATTTCCTCGTAGCTATTAAAGTCTCTTATGGCTAACGCCCTTCGAAGAATTGGTTTTAAGCCACTAAAGAATCGATCGATCTTACTCTCAGGTTGGATAATAATACCAGAATCATAACTTGCAAGTATTGTAAAATTTTCTTCATAGGTACCAACAGACTCATCATCCTTTTTCTTCAGTTTAAGAAACTATTTCTCCATCTTTGTTCGGAGAATACGTGGGAAGTACTTATTGAAATATAAGTTCCTGAACTCGTCCCATTCCATGGACTCAATTTCATCCCTTTGCCTCATATTCTTAATAAGATTCCACCATTGATCAGCATCACCTTCCAAACGATACACTGCTAAGATTACTTTATCATGTTTAGAACATTGAAGAACTGAAAATATCTTTTCAGTAGTACTAATCCATTGTTCAGCAACTAATGGATCAGTAGACCCGCTGAATGAAGGTGGACGCTGCCTCATAAAGGATTCAACAGAATGTTGCTCCTTCTTTTGCTCGTTTAGAATACCTGCATGATTCAGAGCTTGAGAAAGTTGTGTGAGCATGGCTACAATATTTTTCATTCCATATCCCATAACGTTTGGTTTCCCAGGGGGACAATCATTCCATTGCCTGTCGCATTCTGCATTAACACGGTTCCTTCGGGTTCCAGCCATTGACTAAAACCTAGAATAATAGTGTGAGAAACACTAATTATAATAGGGAAACTACATAATCAAGAATAAAATTTCACACTTAAGGTATTATCCTAGGTTATTCATGGACATTTCTAAAACACTATGTTTGTGTTCTATGCTTAGACTTATCCTTAAGGTTCTTACTAATGATTTCACATGCTAGTTTCCAATGGTTGACTATACCTTTCCTCTGATACCAACTATAACGACCCATACTTTACATACATTGTCAGTACTTTAGAATTGAAGCACACTTATTACAACATATAACAAAACCATGAAAGGACCATATAGGTATAGTGTCTTTAGAAACTGGGAAACATAAACAAATGGTTCATAAAGCATCTACAATGTCTCCCATTTATTTCATCATATCTATAGTCCCTTTTTGGCATATCTTACTTAATAACCTTTTTCCTGACCTGGGGAAATAAAAAAAACAAAAGGGTGAGCTCAAATGCTCAGTAAGGGTAAACAAAATAAATATCAATCATATCATATACATAAGAACCTAACTTTGGGAAATCTTAACCTACAAAAGAGATCACAATTTCATAACATGGGAGAAATCATGGCAGTGAAATGTAATCACAATAATCATAACATAAAACATGAATCTTTGTGGCATACACACATAATCATAAAGAATCATTTCTTATTAGTCAAGACTCATTGCGAAGACTATCTTAGTGGACAAAGTTCATTTCTGAACCGAGTTCACTCCTCATTTCAGTCCTGTTTCACTGAACTGGTTTAACCTACCATTCTAGCCATGTCTGTCTCATGAGATATAAAATCTTTACCCAATGCATTGGAAGGATATATAGGTCCCACCCATCTCATAATGATACTATTCTTATGTGTGCCACAGAATCATAAACCATATATCATAGCATAAACCATGTAATAAAAATGGGATTCTTAAACATCACGACATCATAAAATAATTCATATAAGATAAAGGAATTCAAAAAAATAATTCCATCACAACATAATCAAATCAATGTAATAATATAAATGGAAATAGAACCCTTTATTATCTTAGATGGAAAATAGTTTTGATAAAACACTTGAACTCAATTCTTGAGGAAAATATCTTTTCTACTTCAAAAACACTTTTCCTTTCTTAACATGTCATACAATTCTAAAATTAAAGAAGTTGTTTAAAAATAAACTTGAAAACATGTAAATGAAGCTTCTTGGAAATAATGTTTTAAAAATACATTCATGTCGTATAAGTTAAAAAAACATTCTTCTCATAGTTTTGTGGGAAAAGTCAAAAAGTACCTCTTACGAAAAACGACAAAAGATTCCTTTCATATATTTTACTAAAAACTCACCGAAGGGTAAAATTGGATTTAAAAAATTGTAGGTGGAAGGAAATTATATTACATATTGAGTAAACATGTATGTGGATGATAAAATACACCCTGGTAAATTCCAAAGTATAAACAATATCGGATAAAAATGAGATTGTGATATTTCCCTTACCTTAGGTCCGATTTGCTTCGTAAGTGTCCAAACCTCCTGTATAATGATTTAAATAATGTTATTGACTTATTCTAGAATCATACATATTTTTATGATATCATATATGGTCATATTCTTAGCTTCTTATTATAAATATTTCATTACTACTTGTTTATTCAGGTGTTTATTACTTTTTGTTCTTATGCGTGTTTTGTCGAATAAATTGTTATCCTTCTTTTTAGGTTATAGATACCTCATTTCCAGAATGGTATTAGAGTAATATATATCATATTTATTCACTCAATTCATTTATATAATCATTATGCAATGAAGATCATGTAGAACGAGTCACATCACATCGTGGAGATGGTATTCCGTACGTACGCATGAGCGATGATTTTGTTCCCATGATCGTGGAAATGTATTGGAGTGTATGTATACTATTTCAGAATCAATATCACTTTATAATAGTCATATATAGTCATTATTTACATTATTATACCCATCCAAGTAAGGTGGTCATGGAAAATGGATTACACCACGACGTGGAGACGGTATTCCGTACGTACGCACGCGCAGTGATTTCATTTTCCGTAGGATGGATAGATGGTAAAATATGGTTGTTTCATACTTGACATATCAGTATATGAGTGATATTGATGTTATTACTTCATAATGAAACAACTAAAGAAGAATATGTGGAAGAAGAAATTAAGTTGAAAGAATTGGTAACGAACATTACCTCTTCTTTGAAGGGAATCTTTGAGATCTCCTTTTAGGGAACTAAAATTGGTCTTTGAAGAAGACCAGGACCTCTAGGATGTCTCTAGGGAAGTGGATAGGAGAAGGTGGCAGGGTTTGGACGAGCATGAAGGCTCAAAGTTGTGTGAGGAAGAGAGGGAGGAGGTGCCCTTTTATAAGGGAGGAGAGGGGATCCTTTGGAAAAACTAAAACTATTATTTTATTACAAAGTCAAATTCGGTTTTAAATAGATCCAAATTGATTTATTTCGAAGCTAAGGTGGTTATGGGTTGAAGTCCGCTCATCCAATAGAATTTAGACATGTTTAGGTTCCTATTTTAACCTTATCATTAAGATTTTACATTAAGTTAAATAATTTTACTTTTACCGTGTCTTCTTGTGTTCTTAAACTATAAGGTTAATAAACTTCTATAAGCAGCCAAACGAACCCCAAGTTGTTTATTATTAATATATATAACCTTATATAATTCATTTGGCCTAACCTTAGATTTCTAGGAATAAAATAACAATTACTAATATAATATTTGTTTTAAAAACCATTTTATGTCAATTTTGACACTATTTAGTAATTGATTTTTGTGAAACTCATAACAGAATGATTAGTTCGAAAAACGTTATTTAAATCAATACTAACATGTCATATTAACCTATAAAATTAGTGGAATTCATAAAAAGTCTCAAATTAAATTTATCTGGGTATTTATAACATCAATTATGTCAATATTTCATTAATAAGATAATTACTGCATCATCTTTGTGTCATAAATAAATTAAATTATTTAAAGTCTAAAAATTACAAATAAAATATAATTATGTAGGAAATCCTTTTATATTTCTAATGAATATTTATAGTCGAATTTATCTTAAGTATAACCCTATATTAAAAATTATATACTTATTAAACATTGATTTTAACTATTTTAACCCTTCTTTAAATAAATTAATAATAAATGTCCTAATCTAATCCAAGTGGGCCTAAATGGTCAATTTTATTCCTAAGGTTGTTTTTTGTCTAATTACACTTATCCAATAGAATTAGGACATGTGTTAGGGTAATAATAATATCATTTTTACCCTTAATTACCTTATTTACTTTTAACCGTGGTAAATAAAAGTAAAAAGTTACTATTCACCAAAAATTATTTTAATCTCATTGAACCACATTTTACTTACTGACATCAACTGTGTCTCTCGGATTTTTGAAATTCCACTCAAAGAAGTGGTAAAATTATGTTTTATGAAAAATTCAGTTTTTTTTAACTACCACTTAGTGGTTTCACTATTCATCAAAAAATGAAAGTTTTCCGAAAAATACCAAAATTTCACCCTATGCTAATTTCGATATTCCGAATCCAAAAATGAAGTCAATTTTGAAAAGTAAAATTTACAAAATTTCAATACGTGGTTATTACTATTCATAACAGCTAGTTTTAAGAATATTTTAAAATCATATCGTTGTTTAGTGAAACTCGGTATTGCGTACGACGCAAGCTATCGAGGAAGGTCGCGATTGCATGTAAAGCCAGCCAAGCAAGTGTTTTGTGTAGTGAAATATTCCTTTGATGATTTATATAACATAAAAGTCTCGGGTGTTATAGAATCAATGGTATGTTTTAGATTTCCATAATTGTGCGTTCAATCCTTATGATTTTAGTAATTTATAATACTTGTGACTATTTGACTATTAGAATATCCATGGTTATGTTTTTTACTCAGGTGATTATTTATATGGAATTATTTAATAATATTTTATTCCTGAAATATTATGCTCATGATTATTCTATAATGGAATGTTTTTTTAGTTACTCACCATGCCTTTTTTTCATGTTTATATTAGCTTCTAATTTATTTCATTACCTTACTAAGAATTTCATCTCACCCCTTTCTTATGTTTTATTTTTCCTAGGATCCGAATTTGTATACTATGAATGAATTTAATAGATAATCTAGGAGACTATGGGTGTTTACAATGGAGTTTCTATATTGTTTTTCCTTTCAAGTAGTAATCTATAACTTATATATGTATCTATTTTTTCAAAGATAATAAACTGTTCCGTCCATTGGGATGCTAATTATTGTTCATAGTACCAATGTAATAATACAAGGAACCGTGTCTAGGCTATTGGGGTCGGGGTCTTTACAGTGAAGTGATTTAGAATGAAAGGGAAGCTTAGCCCTAGGTACATTATCCCCTTTGAAATCGTTGAACACATTGGCTCAGTGGCCTATCTGGTAGAACTTACACTAAGTATTTCTCAAGTTCATGATGTATTGATAAAATATCTCTTGAGTAAGTGCATACCAAATCCCTCACATGTATTGAATATGGATGTGGTACAACTGGAACATGAACTCTTTTATGAGGAGCTATCAGTGGTGATCTTGAACTGTAGATACAAGGTTACACAGAACATAACTACCCATCTTTTCACTGATTTGTGGGAAAACCATAAATATGAAGGAGTAGTGTGGGAATAAGAGGCTAAAATTTGAAAAAAGTACCTCAACCCTTTCTCAAATGAGACAATGAGTTGAAATTTCATAGTCAAAATTTCATAATGGGTGATGAATGTAAGGACCTATACTCTTGAAATGATATTTGTTTCTTAAATACATGTTTTTAAATATTATAATATTATACATGCACCAAATAAAGTGAAACCAAGAAACTTTTTATGTCATTAACAATGATCATTAAATTATTCATCTATGAAACCAATTAAAAAGAAAAACAATAAAACTAGATAATATATCTAAAATTAAATATGTAAAATGGGAAAATAAGTATAACTACAATCTACTAGAGTCATCAGCCCCAAATAAAATTCTATAAAAATGAAATATAATATTAGAAAACCAATCAATATATTAATAAAATAAAATATAACCACATGGATAAATTTTAGTGAATTTTGAGTAAAATAATAAAGTGGTATATATAGGATATAAAGGGATATTTGATCATCGGGATATGACCGTTATATGAACATTGGTCAAATAAGATAATCGGTCAACATGACCATTGGAAAATATACCATTGGTTAATAATTTAATGGTATAAATAGTTTTTATAATTAGTAATGATAAAGGATAATTCATACCCAAAGGATGATCAATGGCCTTTACCAGTAGAGCTGTGTTGTTTGAATCCCATATTTCAGAAAATTGAGGGGGAGGTATTGTGACTGGGGTTTTCCCATGACCAAACCCAATCCAAGATTTCAAACAGAACATTGATTGAAATTACTTTTGGGAGTAGTTCAAGCTTTTAGATATTACCACCCGGTCGATGTTAGCTGAGCCACCTAATAAAACTACAACCATCACACACCTTACCCTTAGCGAATAAGTATGTATTATAAAGGGCTATGTGTCTATAATAAATTTGGATAAAGTGTAAATTCATTGGTATAAAAAATTATTACATCAATTCCATTTAATAATAGTTTTTTTAATATTTTTTTAATTGAGATTAGTTTGATAAAATGATTTCTGGAAACGAATACAACATTATTGTTCTTTTAGAATAGATAAAAACTTTTATATTAAAAATTTATTATAAATAATTTTTTTAATGAAATAGTATTTTAAAATACTATTATTTATATATAAATGATAAAATAATTTTATAATGGCCTTGAATGTTTTTTGTAAGTGTCTGAAATTTGGCAACGGCTTCAAAACTACTATTTTTAAACAGAAAAGTTTTTTATATTTAAAATTTAAAATTATCATACTTAGAGAATTATTATGGAAAAAAAATTATACTCTAAAAAATCATTTCAAAATTAGGTGACGGTGAATTTATGATAATTTTCTAAAATATATTTTTTATGAATAGTAAAAAATACAGTTTTGGGTTTTCAGTATATTTTATGACTACATAAATATTTTATAAATTTTTAATAACTATTTAATCAAAATAAAAAACCTAAAACATGTTATTTTATTGATATTATGAATTTTAATATATTTTAATAAATTTTAAAAGTATAATTGACTTTCTAAAGTCTAAAAAGGAATACATGATTATTAAAACAATACTCTATGGAATCTTTGCATTTCTATAAAAAAAATAAATATTAAAAAACGGTGCTCAGTTATAGTAGATTAAAATTCAATAATGTTTTACTCAAATGTTCAAAACCATTATCAAAAAAATGGGTAAGATAATGGTTTTTAATTTTCCACAATCTAGATTTACAAGACCTATATTTGGAAATAATTAAACAATTCCTCATCTTTTCCTATTAATATCCTATAATTTGACAATTTATATTCACTCCCAATACATTATCCATGATTATCTGGTGATCCTTTCCTTCCAATAAGTCACCCCAAGGTTTCCTCAAGCCCCAAGGTTCCATCAACTAGTTTTACAATAAACACTACATGTTAAGTGAAATATTTACTTCTCTTTTCCATTTGTGTTCCATTTTCATATGGTATGTCTTTTAATTTGCAAAATACATTCTTTTTTCCAGTTTATATTATCCCATTTATATAACAATATTATTTTATCAAACTGGGACCTTGTTTCCATCATTTTACCATTTTTTAAAACCATCTTTTATACCTTCTATACTGTATAACTTACATTTTAATTTTCTCACTTTTACTTAAGAAAATCAATTTTATTTTCATTAAACAACTGGATATTGTACCATTTGTGATGGGTTAACTGGGATGTTATCTCGTCAAAAAAGGTCATTTCTGATCGGATCCCGTAACAATTTCTTGGCCGTTGAAAATGGCGTCACAAATACATTTTTTTGCGATGGTCAATCACAAATAAAGATAATTGTGATGGGAATCCATTCCATCAAAAATAGTTTATCTAGATTTTTTCGAAAAAAAATTCATGACAAGCCCATCGTAAATAACTAAAAAAATTAATACTAATAAAATTTATTAAAATAATAAAATAATAATTATAATAATATAATAAAAAAATATATGAAAAAATAATAATAATAAAATAATTAAAAATTAATAAAATTTGTAAAAAATATAATTAAAATAATAAAAATATAGAAAACACAACATTCACAAAAAATTAAATAATAATAATAATAAAATAATAAATAAACAATATAATATCATAATAAAACTAATTAATAAATAACATAATAATAAAAACAATAAAATAATGAACAATACAATATTCACAACAATATAAGAAACACACTACATGAAAATATGAATATATGGAAAAATAAAAATACTATAAAAACATTTGACATTAAAATATTTATCATAAAAAGTAAATATTTTAATAACGGGGGTCATCTGGAGGAGATGGAGGACCTAGAAGAGGGAACTCCATCCCCGTCTCATGAGTCAAATGTCCCATGTACTATTTCAGCTTCTTGTATTGTAACTACTTCCATTGCCGAAACTCCTCTTACTACTGCTTCTACTCTAGACAAAGCTCTTCCCACTCCTTGTGAATACTCTCTATAATCTCACCATGAGCTCCCAGCTTCTCCTCATACTATGCAGCAGATGATGATGACTGTCATCAAGCTCCTCTCGAGCAGCATGCTGACATCAAAGTGGTACCATAATAACTCTCTGACATCAATTGAGAACCGATACCAACAAATAAGCCTTTTTCGAAGGAATACTGGGTTGCCTACATCCATGTTTCCCCATAAAATCATTATGAACTAGTCTAATTCTTAGACTCACCCTGACTTCCAATCTGTGTTTGGGATATTGCAACCTCATATGACTCCTTCAATTGTAACATAACATTAAAATAGCTAAATTATTATTTGTAGTTTATTTTAAAACTTAAATAGAAATTATACTAACCACAACCTGATACGGGCGATCAAATCAAATCTCTCTAGTGAGAGGATCGTTGTATATGATCTTATAAATGTCAAAATCTATAATGTCGGGTTGTTCAACTACCTATATGAATATAAAATTAATAATTTTTGTTTAAATTCATTCAAATTATTTCAAATAAAAGGCACTTACCATCTGTTCCTCATGTTAATTGAATGTATGACTACTAGCTCGATGTGTCACCTCATGTCTCCATTAGTTTTGTTGACCAATTAATCATCTCCTATGAAAACAACCACCTATATAGTGTTAATATAATCCATCCCAAACCTGAGATGAAATGTAATCAGGTCATTGGGTGCTATAAGACTGATCATACTCTATAACTCCTTTCCTAATTGTTGTCCTCCTCAAATTGTGCAAAATTCATGGCAACAGTCATGTATACATCCCTCCCTTTCCTTCCTGATAGATTTATTCATTTTCTCATAAATGTGATACCATTAAAATTTTTATTAATTAATAATATCATGTTATTAATAAAATAAATTTCAGAATAAATATTTTTTATTTTTTACTAGCCAATGATCGTACAAGTGGTGATGAACATCAACAGAAATATGATCCCATGAAACCTATGAACAAGAAAAATAATTCCACAATATAGAACTCCCCTTTCCAACAACTATATGTGAAAATATGGGAGAAAAGGAAAAAATAATCCAACAATTAGTATACAAACAAATTAATGATAATTAATGGAAACTAACTAAATTACATATGTAAACATACATATGCATTCATGACTTTATGCAAAGACACATATGTCACTTAGGGATAGGTTAAGGAATTATCAATATCGCAAGTCCACTACACCTTTGATTTTCAATGAATTGTCAGTAGTTTGAGGGTCATATGATCCAACATTATACTCATCACCCGGAAGATCATCCTCCTCCAACTCATAATGTAAAACCGAGTTCATCTGAAACACAAAATGATTATTGTTAGAGAATTGATGAAATTAACTATTATATATAGATTTATATTATATTTGATAATAACCAGAATTTAAATATGTCAATATTCATATTTATCCTCATATTTTTATCTGAAGGTGTCAATGTCTTTATATTCCTCTAGAGTATTATAAATATCCATAGGAGTCTACGTTTCATCACCTATTTCCATTTAAAATTCATTCATTACACAAATAAAATGATTATCACCATCATCACATAATTGTAGTGTGTCATCATTGATATTCATTCCTCTTCATGGAAAAGAGGTATTTAGAGTAGTCTCTTGAGAAACATCATTTCCATGCACTTCAACAGAACCACATTCACATTAAATAAACTGCTTTTCATGAGAAATCATTTTTATTATGCTCCACCAATCACAAAATATTATTGAAGTAGAACAATAATTTTCATATTGTATATCATGTACCTTATGAGATAATAAAAATTATTCATTTACTATATGTTTGATTTAACATTTAATTTTAATGATTCTGTATCTTAGATGAATACACAAGCCTCTCTCATTATCCAACCATTGACATTTATACATAATTATGTTATATTGTCCCTGATAACATTTTTCAATTATTTCTTTAAGTATATTATAAAAAGAAGCATCAATTTCTCTATGATGATACCATCTTAAGAAAAAACCATTGTTCATTTTTTTCTTCCACATATGCATGTGTATGAAATCGAAAACCATTCACCACATATGCATTATAAGATTTTGCCATTTTGGATCGTGGGTAACCCAATCCATACAATGAATAATCTATTTTATCAGCATGTTGAGATGCTTTAAATTTTTTAAAACAATTTACAATATAATAAGTATTAAATTTATTTTATATGTTAAACCAAAAATAATTTAATCCATTGGAAAAAATTATTTTGTCGGCAATCTTAAAGAGTTGCTACTATAATTTGTTGAAAATATTTCTTGATATGATTATTATATAAATTTTAAATAAAGTAATATTAATTTATTATAAAAAATATTATAGAATATGTTATATGAGTACTCATAGTATAAATGATGTCATTTCTTCACAGTTGAGCAGAACATATGTATGAGCTTTGTGATGTTCATCATCATATAGTCATTATTCATGAACTCCAAAAAAACTATTTTTAGGATGACTAAAAAGTAATAATGAAATTTTCATTTCATTATCAAAATTTCTGTCATTATGGACCATGCGGTTTTTTGGGAAACTCATATAAAAAATAATGAGAGTATAAAAAATAATTTTCCTTCGAAAAATAAGCTTTTGTAATTGATCCTTCAACTGATGCTTTGTTAGGTACATTTTTCTTCAATTTCTACATGGATCTCTCAAGTGGGTATATCCATAAGAACTATACCCGGCCTCTATATTTCTATTTATACAGAAAATAAAATATCAAATGTTCCATGAAGTCCAAGAAGGGCAGTGGGAATAATTTTTCCGTTTTACATAAAAATTAAAACTATATCTTCTTACAGTCTACTTAGTGCATCATAATCTATTATCACTGAATAAATGTCTCAAAAAAAATATGATATATTTGTAGCACATATCAAATCATATAATTCAACAATGCTATAAATCTAACCATTATAATTCTATCCATTATAACATGGAAGTCATTACCTTTTAATATTGTAATATGCCTATTTTTGAAGTATCTTGGAAAATTAGAAACATAACCATATAGAAGTATCAAATATGAAATACACTAAATAAAATAATAATCTATTATATTTAGATATTATATCACTTGTTTTTTTCTTCATTATCTTTTATGATCTGGCATTTTCAAACAGTTTCTATTTTGGTCACCTATAAATTTGGGTGAGATCTAATCGCTCCTTTACATTATCTTTGGTATTACTCAGTGTATCCAAATCTGTATAAAATATATTTTTCAATATATTTATTCTAAATACGAATTACATCCAACATGTGATGGACCAACAAATCAGACAAATATAGTATATCCCAAAAAAGCTCCATTATATCAAATTTTGTTCCTTCACAAAGCCATCAATTTTTTCTGGTTGATAGTTGATCCAAATTTAATGTGAGGAAATAAAGAAGAAAATGATATTAACTCCACACCTAAGATCATTGTGGGAGTTCCATCTTATTAAATTGTTATTTTTTTGAAATAATATATATACTTATGAAAAGGATGTTCGGTTGGAAGAAATTTGAGAAGAAAGTCGAAAAGTAAAGGTTTTCTTCTATTGATGAGTATAAACTCTTTTCTATCTCTTAAAGAGTATGTACATGATTTTGGACTATGTGTACTCTAGCTGGATAACATCCCATATGATGGTAACTCACCAATTGTACACATCATTGTGTATTTCAGTAGGATATTCTATTTCATAGAAACATCATATATAAGAAAACCATTACATTAAAATAAATTTAACTATAAATAAATGTCCTTAAATAACCATAAATATACTTTTTCAGATGTTCTGGAATTAATAAGTTCAAAATGATATATGTATTATTCATCAACATCCAAGTAGGTAATTTGTATGAAGTTATAAGGACCAAACAACAAGAATATTGACTACTGTAAGAACAAAATAGATAGAAATCATCAGTAGAAAGACCTAATCACACGTTTTGGGCTTCTAAAAAAATGATAGATGTACATGGTTACAATATTTCCTTAAATCACCATCAGAGGGATTATTTATGCTCTTAACAGTTGAAATATTAGTTTTTTTCATGGTATCAATGATTTTGTGGTCAGATACATAAATAAACAATGCAATCTCAGTGTATGCAGGAAATGCCTAAACTATTTTAGAGGAATCAATCCATACTTCCCTTATATCATCCTGCCTTTTTATCACATAAACTTTCATTACATTTTACAAAATCGAGGATCTTTAAGGTTTAGTGTCTTGGAAACTAGGAACTTTAAACATGAAAACATAAAAGATTCTTCGTAAACACTTGAAAAGCTTCTCCTCATGTTCATCCTAGGTTCATTACTGCATCTCATAACCTGGGGACATACATCAAAAGAAAGGGTGAGCAGAAGGCCCAGTAAGGGAAACAAGAGAAACATTTTACATGTGAACTTGAGATACTTCAATAAGGTCATGAAAAGAACATTAAGTCATGAGAAAGAAATCATGTGGAATATCATAAAAAAAAAACAAATTTCATAACTTGAAGATGTGGATACAAAATTTAATATAGACAATCATGAAAATATCACCAAGGTCCATCCCCAAGGTGTCATTTGAAAATTACCAAGGTTATTCACCAAGATATCGTGAAAATTGTAATCTTTAGTGGTTACATCATTACCCAATGCATTGGAGCGCTATCAGGGCACACACTTAAATTTTCCTTTATTATCATGTGAGACACATATATCATCATCAAACATTTCATAAATAACCCATATAGTATAAAATAAATGGGTTTCATTTCATAATCATAACGTTTTAAAAACTGCATTAATGACTTGATCTTTACTTCACTTTAAAACCCATGGAAGGGGAGAGCAGGTCCCATATATGTAAATCCCAGAATTTAAAATAGAACATTTTGATATATATTTGAATACCCCTATAGAAATAAGATCTTTGAGTATTCACTTTATAACATAAAATAATTTTGAGAAAAGAGAGAGGCATTTTGAGATAACAATTCTACAGCAGGACAACTATGTTTTGGGGTTTTAGAGAACATTGAAAAGAGAGGGGACATGGGTCAAACATTCATAAATGACCCATAAAATAGTATAGGGACAGAATATAAGGGATTTAAGAACATGGTAATGAAATTTGAAAATATACCATATGAAATGAAGAACATGAAAGGAAGACAAAAAAAATAAGATTTATCTTATGAAAATTCGACAGCCTAACGGCGTCACATAAACTTCAACTAAAAATGAAATGATGAGACCAAATAGGGTCCCTAATAATATGAACATAAAAGATCAGTATGATAGATATAGATATCATACCTCAACATAATAAAAAGGAACTTTAAAGACTTGACATTAAAATAGATCTTGAAAACGAGAAGGGTGAAAGAATCCCTTAAAAATTCGCCAGCCTAACGGCGCAACTTAAAACATCAAAATACTGAATTGAAGAGATAAAATGGGGTCTAATCATATGATCATAAAATATCAGTATGATAAATATAGATATCATACCCCAACATAACAAAAAGGCACTTGAAAGACTCGACATGAAAGTAGAACTTTGAAAAATGAGATGGGTGAAAGAATCTCTTAAAAATTCGGCAGCCTAACGACGCCACTTAAACTTTCTTAAAATGAAATGATGAGAGCAAGAGGGGGTCTCTCATCACATGAAAATGAAAATGTCTGTAAGATGAATATAAAATAACACCCTTTAACATAAGAACAAGGAGCATAAAAGAAATTACATAAAAGATATTTCTTGAAAAGAAAGAGAGAGATCAGATCCCTTACCTTAAAATGTAACTCTTAAAACTTAAAGGTTGGGACCTTGAGGGCTTGGGGGCACCTTGGGAGGACTACTTGGGAGGTAAGGATACTAGAACGTCGTTGATTATGGTTTTAGAGTCTAAAATATGAGAGGAGGGCTTGGTATTTATAGGGAAAGTGAGGGGACAAGGCATTAATGGCCAAGGGACACCTCAAAAGTGGTTTTCTCAAAAGCATGGGCCCTCCCACGGTACTTCCCATAGAGTTAGGCCACATGGGGACCCCCACAAAATACTTCATCTTATTTAGTCGAACATCCTTTAAAATATCTCATGACATAGTTATGATGTCATTAAACATACCGAAACCCTAAAACTGTATTTTTACTATTCACTGAAAATTCAACTTTCTCAGAAAAATCCCAAACTTTCACCTTAATCAAATATCAATGCTCTGATTTCAAAAATGAACTCCATTTTATAAAAATAATTTTCTAAATATTTTTAATTTATTTTTCAAATTAATACACTACTCACCAAAAATTCATTTTTTTAGAAAAATCCCCAAAAATTACCTTAACATAATATCGATGCTCTGAGTTTGAAAATGAAATCCATTTTATAAAAATAATTTTATAAATATTTTTAATTTAATTTTTAATTAAGAAAACACTATTCACCCGAAAAAACTAATACTTGAATAATAATTTATGAAACCGTTTCTTAACCATTTTATTGAATCACATTACTTAATCAAGGTGCCTATATTATATTAATACTTTATTTAAGTGAGATTACTAATCCATTTGGTCACATTACTAATCCTAAGCATAAAATCACTATTCATAATTTACTATTCATCAAAAATTAAGTTGATCTTATTAGACTCTAAATTCCGTACTGAACAAATTAGTAGAAGACCATTTTTTGAAAATCATTACACATTTTCATTTATTTAAGGTTTAAATAAACATTTTTAAAATATCCTTTCTCTAAAACGCATCAAAAATATGCATACTGTATTTATTCGGACATTTGAAAATTCATAAACTTCATCATAAGAAGAAATCCTAGTTTTTATTTAAAACAAAGGATTACACAAGGAAGTTACGGTCTCCTTACATAGCCCCTTATCACACCAGCATAAGACCTAAGTGTAAGGTGTGCTAAGGTGAGAGAATCTAAGGGAGGCTCGGCCAACATCGCACGAGTAGTAATTTCTTTCAGTTTGAACTTCTCGTGAAGGCGATCCCGTTCTAGCTTCACATGATGAAGTTCAGCTTGGGTTTGGTCCAGAGAAAAGCCTAGTGGTGCTACCTCCTTCCCAAGTTCTGTTAGGTGGGCTTCGATCGGTCCAAGACTACTGGGTGAGGCCATCGAATCTTCTTTCTATATTAATTAACCAAGATTGCATGTATTTAGAGAAAATAGTCAAATCGTTTAGTTTCCAGTGGTCATATTGACCAATGGTCAAATAACAGTCAAAAACCAACAGTCTCATTTTAATTATACTCATGTTATCAAATGAAACATTTTTTTTGAGTATACAAATAAAATAAAATAACACATAAAATTAGGAAACAAGATTTATTTAAAATTTCAGGTCATTACAATCTCCCCCCTTAAGAAATTGTGTCCTCACAATTTTTAAAATTGGGTTTTGAAATTTCATTGAATGTCCCACATCAGAAAAGGAGTCAGTAAAATTATTACTTTAAAAGAAAGAAAGGGAAGTACAAAGGTCACCCGAGTTAACCAACACTAGGATTCCATGTAAGAAAACATGGACATGGAAGAAAAACAAAGGGTCATGTTCTGAGGGAGAGTGATAGAGAACATGATTATGAGAAACTTAACCATAAGAAAATCCCAAACTTATGATGTGTGTAAATGGTCTTTGATTACCTAGTAGGAAACATAATCCAACAACGTTTTTGTTTTATGTTTCTTTTCATAATTTTGAGGGATTCATTTACTACATAGAACAAAAATATAAGGAAATATACCTACCTTCATGTATAGTTTCATCCTTTAGTAAGTTTCTACCAAAACTAATCTTTTCTCCAAACAATGAGCATTCAAAACTACTTGGTCTCATCAAAACACAAGAATAATCTTCTAGAGAATCACATATTCCATATAAGAAAAACTATCTATCTTTAAACATTTATCCCAAAAACAGAAAGGGTAAGATAAAACAACTCTTCAAAACGAAAGATTCCCATAGGAAGGGAAACTACTTTTAAATCTTCAAAGTTCCACGGTACTACCCAGAGTTCATCATAGACTATTCCGTAAGTAACTGTCCTTAAAATTCCTCAAAATAACCCAAACTAAGATTGAAACTCAATACAATAAGGACTTGATAACATATTCTTCCAAGATAAACTTTATCGTTCATCTCCAAACAACATCAACCACTCCTAACATCTTATAACCAAAGTAACTAACCTAAACATATTTTCCCAATATAGGTCAATCATTTCCATAAGTAACCTATAATACCATAAGTTCACCTTAAATTCGTTGATTCTTCAAAATATAATTCAACCTTTACTCCTAAAAAAATACCTTAGTAATCTCTTTACCTCGATCAAATAGGGTCCCCAAAATAGTGAACGTCTTCTAAAATAATAATCATCTTTTAATCCCCTAATCATCTCTGTCATATTAATACGACAATCATCGCATTTCCTATCACATTGGTTGTTGGGACATGTTCTTCCATTTGCCACCATTAACTAAGAAGATAAAGTATAATTAGGGGCTTAAATACTTCTCCAATAATCATGAAAAGGAATCTTTAAGCATAAAAGGATAAAGTTGTAGAATAGAAGTATATCCTAACTTGCGATCCCCTAGGTTCCAATCTAGGTTATCCATGATTGTATATTCTTATGTGAATCTTTATTTCATTTTATCTTTGTTCCTTTAATAATAGTTCATACTAAGCTTATGAATTTACCAATGCATATCCCCCGGGAGTGTCGTAACCAAGAGTCCAGCAAGGCCCGTTGTCGTGTACCAGTTCCCGTACGAGTCTAGCTCAAAGCGGTGTTTTCAGGTTTTACCCCTATGTACATCTGTTCCAGAGCCACCTCTACGAGCTCGTATCCAGACATGGATGTATTTTCTTGGCAATCCATTACTCAATACTCACCAAAATACCAAGAAGATTTCTTATATATAAACTTTTCTATAGGCTTCTTCCTAAAGATTTCATATCCTAATTTCCACAAATAACTAAACCATCCTTTGATACCAACTATAACATCCCACCTTTTTATCACATAAGCTTTCATTACATTTTACAAAATTGAGGATCTTTAAGGTTTAGTGTCTTGGAAACCAGGGACTTTAAACATGAAAACATAAAAGATTATTCTTAAACACTTGAAAGGCTTCTCCTCATGTTAATCCTAGGTTCATTACTGCATCTCATAACCTAGGGACATACATCAAAAGAAAGGGTGAGCAGAAGGCCCAGTAAGGGAAACAAGAGAAACATTTTATATGTGAACTTGAGATACTTCAATAAGGTCATGAAAAGAACATTAATTCATGAGAAAGAAATCATGTGGCATATCATAATAAAAATAACATTTTTAATAACTTGAAGATGTGGCTACAACATTTAATATAGAAAATCATGAACATATCACCAAGGTCCATCCCCAAGGTGTCATTTGAAAATTACCAAGGTTATTCACCAAGATATCGTGAAAATTGTAATCTCTAGTGGTTACATCATTACCCAATGCATTGGAGAGCTATCAGGGTGCACCCTTAAATTTTCCATTATTATCATGTGAGCCACATATATCATCATCAAACATTTCATAAATAACCCATATAGCACAAAATAAATGGGTTTCATTTCATACTCATTACGTTTTAAAAACTACTTTAAAGACATGATCTTTACTTCACTTTAAAACCCATGGAAGGGGAGAGCGGGTCCCATGTATGTAAATCCCAGAATTTAAAATCGAAAATTTTGATATATATGTGAATACACCTATAGAAATAAGAGCTTTGACTATTCACTTTATAACATAAAATAATTTTAGGAAAAGAGAGAGGCATTTTGAGATAAAAATTCTGCAGCATAACAGCTATGTTTCGGGGTTTTAGAGAACATTGAAAAGAGAGGGGACATGGGTCAAACATTCATAAATGTCCCATAAAACAGTAGAGGGACATAATATAAGGGATTTGAGAACATGGTAATGAAATTTGAAAATATACCATATGAAATGAAGAACATGAAAGGAAGACAAAAAAATAAGATTTCTCTTATAAAAATTCGGCAGCCTAACGATGTCACATAAACTTCAACTAAAAATGAAATGATAAGAACAAATAGGGTCTCTAATCATATGAACATAAAAGATCAGTATTATAGATATACATATCATACCCAACATAATAAAAAGGAACTTGTAAGACACGACATGAAAATAGATCTTGAAAACGAGAAGGGTGAAAGAATCCCTTAAAAATTCGGCCGCCAAACGACGCCACTTAAAACTTCAAAATACTGAATTGAAGAGATAAAATGGGGTCTCTCATCATATGATAATAAAATATCAGTATGATAAATATAGAGATAATACCCCAACAAAACAAAAAGGAACTTCAAAGACTTGACATGAAAGTAGAACTTTGAAAAATGAGATGGATGAAAGAATCTCTTAAAAATTCGGCAGCCTAACGGCGCTTCTTAAACTTTCTTAAAATGAAATGATGAGAGAAAGAGGGGGTCTCTAATCATATGAAAATGGAAAGGTAAGTAATATGAATATAAAAGAACACCCTTTAACATAAGAACATGGAGCATAAAAGAAATTACATAAAAGAGATTTCTGGAAAAGAAAGAGAGAGATCGGATCCCTTGCCTTAAAACGTAACTCTTAAAACTCAATGGTTGGGACCTTTAGGGATTGGGGGAACCTTGGGAGGACTCCTTGGGAGGTAAGGATACCAGAACTTCGTTGAGGATGGTTTTGGAGTCGAAATTATGAGAGGAGGGCTTGGTATTTATAGGGAAAGTGAGGGGACAAGGCATTAATGGCCAAGGGACACCTCAAAAGTGGTTTTCTCAAAAGCATGGGCCCTCCCATGGTACTTCCCATAGAGTTAGGCCACATGGGGACCCCCACAAAATAATTCATCCTCTTTAGTCTAACATCCTTTAAAATATCTCATAACATCATCATGACACAGTTATGATGTCATTAAACATACCGAAACCCTAAAACTGTATTTTTACTATTCACTGAAAGTTCAACTTTCTCAGAAAAATCCCAAAATTTCACCTTAACAAAATATCAATGCTCTGATTTCAAAAATGAACTCCATTTTATAAAAATAATTGTCTAAATATTTTTAATTTATTTTTTAAATAAATACACTACTCACCGAAAATTCATTTTTTTAGAAAAATCCCCAAAAATTACCTTAACATAATATGGATGCTCTGAGTTCAAAAATGAAATCCATTTTATAAAAATAATTTTCTAAATATTTTTAATTTAATTTTTAATTAAGAAAAAACTATTCACCCGAAAAAACTAATACTTGAATAATAATTTATGAAACCGTTTTTTAACCATTTTATTGAATCACATTACTTAATCAAGGTGCCTAGATTATATTAATACTTTCTTTAAGTGAGATTACTAATCCATTTGGTCACATTACTAATCCTAAGCATAAAATCACTATTCATAATTTACTATTCATCAAAAATTAAGTTGATCTTATTAGACTCTAAATTCCGTACTGAGCATATTTGTAGAAGACCATTTTTTGAAAATCATTACACATTTTTATTTATTTAATTTTTACATAAACATTTTTAAAATATCCTTTCTCTAAAATTCATCAAAAATATGCATACTATATTTATCCGAACATTTTAAAATTCATAAACTTCATCATAAGAAGAAATCCCAGTTTTTATTTAAAACAAAGGATTACACAAGGCAGTTACGGTCTCCTTACATAGCCCCTTATCACACACATCACAGGACATAAGTGTAAGGTGTTCTAAGGTGAGAGAATCCGAGGGAGGCTCGGCCAACATCGCACGAGTAGTAATTTCTATCAGTTTGAACTTCTCGCGATGGCGATCCCGTTCTAGCTTCACACGATGAAGTTCAGCTTGGGTTTGGTCCAGAGCAAAGCCCAGTGGTGCTAACTCCTTCCCAAGTTCTGTTAGGTGGGCTTCGATCGGTCCAAGACTACTGGGTGAGGCCATCGAATCTTCTTTCTATATTAATTAACCAAGATTGCTTGTATTTAGAGACAATAGTCAAAACTTTTAGTTTCCAGCGGTCATATTGACCAATGGTCAAATAACAGTCAAAACCCAATAGTCTCATTTTAATTATAATTATGTTATCAAATGAAACATTTTTGTTTAGTATACAAATAAAATAAAATAACACATAAAATTAGGAAACAAGATTTATTTAAAATTTCGGGTCGTTACAATCTTCCCCCCTTAAAAAACTGGGTCCTCGCAATTTTTAAAATTGGGTTTTGAAATTTCATTGAAAGTCCCACATCAGAAAAGGAGTCAGTAAAATTATTATTTTAAAAGAAAGAAAGGGAAGTACAAAGGTCACCCGAGTTAACCCACACTAGGATTCTATGTAAGAAAACATGGACATGGAAGAAAAACAAAGGGTCAAGTTCTGAGGGAGAGTGATAGAGAACATGATTATGAGAAACTTAACCATAAGAAAATACCAAACTTATGATGTGTGTAAACAGTCTTTGATTACCTAGTAGGAAACGTAAACCAACAACAATTTTGTTTTATGTTTCTTTTCATAATTTTGAGGGATTCATTTACTACATAGAACAAAAATATAAAGAAATATACCTACCTTCATGTAGAGTTTCATCCTTTAGTAATTTTATACCAAAACTAATCTTTTCTCCAAACGATGAGAATTCAAAACTACTTGGTCTCATCAAAACACAAGAATAATCTTCTAGAGAATCACATATTCCACAAAAGAAAAACTATCTATCTTTAAACATTTATCCCAAAAACAGAAAGGGTAAGATAAAACAACTCTTCAAAAAGAAAGATTCCCATAGGAAGGGAAACTACTTTTAAATCTTCACAGATGCACGGTACTACCCAGAGTTCATCATAGACCATTCCGTAAGTAACTGTCCTTAAAATTCCTCAAAATAACCCAAACTAAGATTGAAACCCAATACAAGAAGGACTTGATAACATAGTCTTCCAAGATAAACTTTATCGTTCATCTCCAAACAACATCAACCACTCCTATCATCTTATAACCAAAGTAACTAACCTAAACATATATTCCCAAGATAGGTCAATAATTTCCATAAGTAACCTATAATACCATAAGTTCACCTTAAATTCATTGATTCTTCAAAATATAATTCAACATTTACTCCTCAAAAAAATACCTTAGTAATCTCTTTACCTCGATCAAATAGGGTCCCCAAAATAGTGAACGTCTTCCAAAATAATAATCATCTTTTAATCCCCTAATTATCTGTGTCATATTAATACAGCAATCATCGCATTTCCTATCACATTGGTTGTTGGTACATGTTCTTCCATTTCCCACCATTAACTAAGAAGATAAAGTATAATTAGGGGCTTAAATACTTCGCCAATAATCATGAAAAGGAAACTTTAAGCATAAAAGGATAAAGTTGTTGAATAAATGTATATCCTAACTTGCGATCCCCTAGGTTCCAGTCTAGGTTATCCATGATCGTATATTATTATGTGAATCTTTATTTTATTTTATCTTTGTTCCTTTAATAATGGTTCATACAAAGCTTATGAATTTACCAAAGCATATCCCCCGGGAGTGTCGTAACCAAGAGTGCAGCAAAGCCCGTTGTCGTGTACCAGTTCCCGTTCGAGTCTAGCTCAAAACGGTGTTTTCGGGTTTTACCCCTATGTAAATCTGTTCCAGAGCCACCTCTACCTACTCGTATCCAGACAGGGATGTATTTTTTTGGCAATCCATTACTCAATACTCACCAAAATACCAAGAAGATTTCCTATATATAAACTTTTCTATAGGCTTCTTCATAAAGTTTTCATATCCTAATTCCACAAATAACTAAACCAACCTTTGATTCCAACTATAGCATCCCTCCTTTTTATCACAAAAACTTTCATTACATTTTACAAAATCGAGGATCTTTAAGGTTTAGTGTCTTGGAAACCAGGAACTTTAAACATGAAAACATAAAAGATTCTTCTTAAACACTTGAAAGGCTTCTCCTCATGTTCATCCTAGGTTCATTACTGCATCTCATAACCTATGGACATACATCAAAAGAAAGGGTGAGTAGAAGGCCCAATAAGGGAAATAAGATAAACATTTTACATGTGAACTTGAGATACTTCAATAAGGTCATGAAAAGATCATTAAGTCATGGGAAAGAAATCATGTGGCATATCATAATAAAAATAACATTTTTCATAACTTGAAGATGTGGCTACAAAATTTAATATAGACAATCATGAACATATCACCAAGGTCCATCCCCAAGGTGTCATTTGAAAATTACCAAGGTTATTCACCAAGATATTGTGAAAATTGTAATCTCTAGTGGTTACATCATTACCCAATGAATTGGAGCTCTATCAGGGTGAACCCTTAAATTTTCCTTTATTATCATGTGAGCCACATATATCATTATCAAAAATTTCATAAATAACCCACATAGCATAAAATAAATGGGTTTCATTTCATAATCATAACGTTTTAAAAACTGCTTTAAAGACATGATCTTTACTTCACTTTAAAACCCACGGAAGGGGAGAGCGGGTCCCATGTATGTAAATCCCAGAATTTAAAACAGAAAATTTTGATATATATGTGAATACCCTATAGAAATAATAGCTTTGAGTATTCACTTTATAACATAAAATAATTTTGAGAAAAGAGAGAGGCATGTTGAGATAAAAATTCTGCAGCATAACAGCTATGTTTCGGGGTTTTAGAGAACATTGAAAAGAGAGGGGACATGGGTCAAACATTCATAAATGACCCATAAAACAGTAGAGGGACAGAATATAAGGGATTTAAGAACATGGTAATGAAATTTGAAAATATACCATATGAAATGAAGAACATGAAAGGAAGACAAAAAAATAAGATTTCTCTTATGAAAATTCGGCAGCCTAACGACGTCACATAAACTTCAACTAAAAATGAAATGATGAGACCAAATAGGGTCTCAAATCATATGAAAATAAAAGATCAGTATGATAGATATAGAGATCATACCCCAAAATAATAAAAAGGAACTTGAAAGACTTGACATGAAAATAGATCTTGAAAACGAGATGGGTGAAAGAATCCCTTAAAAATTCTGCAGCCTAACGGCGCCACTTAAAACATCAAAATACCGAATTGAAGAGATAAAATGGGGTCTCTCATCATATGATCATAAAATATCAGTATGATAAATATAGAGATCATACCCCAACATAACAAAAAGGAACATGAAAGACTTGACATGAAAGTAGAACTTTGAAAATGAGATGGGTGAAAGAATCTCTTAAAAATTCGGCAGCCTAACGATGCCACTTAAACTTTCTTAAAATGAAATGATGAGAGAAAGAGGGGGTCTCTCATCATATGAAAATGAAAAGGACATTAAGATTAATATAAAATAACACCCTTTAACATAAGAACATGGAATATAAAAGAAATTACATAAAAGATATTTCTTGAAAAGAAAGAGAGAGATCAGATCCCTTACCTTAAAACGTAACTCTTAAAACTCAATGGATGGGACCTTGAGGGCTTGGGGGAACCTTGGGAGGACTCTTTGGGAGGTAAGGAGACCCTAAATTCATTGAGGATGGTTTTGGAGTCGAAAATATGAGATGAGGGCTTGGTATTTATAGGGAATGTGAGGGGACAAGGCATTAATGGCCAAGGGACACCTCAAAAGTGGTTTTCTCAAATGCATGGGCCCTCCCATGGTACTTCCCATAGAGTTAGGACACATGGGGACACCCACACAATACCTCATCCTCTTTAGTCTAACATGCTTTAAAATATCTCATGACATCATCATGACACAGTTATGATGTCATTAAACATACCGAAACCCTAAAACTGTATTTTTACTATTCACTAAAAATTCAACTTTCTCAGAAAAATCCCCAAATTTCACCTTAACCAAATATCAATGCTCTAATTTCAAAAATGAACTCCATTTTATAAAAATAATTTTCTAAATATTTTTATTTTATTTTTTAAATAAATACACTATTCACTGAAAATTCATTTTTTTAGAAAAATCCCCAAAAATTACCTTAAAATAATATCGATGCTCTGAGTTCAAAAATGAAATCCATTTTATAAAAATAATTTTCTAAATATTTTTAATTTAATTTATAATTAAGAAAACACTATTCATCTGAAAAAACTAATACTTGAATAATAATTTATGAAACCGTTTTTAACCATTTTATTGAATCACATTACTTAATCAAGGTGCCTAGATTATATTAATACTTTCTTTAAGTGAGATTACTAATCCATTTGGTCACATTACTAATCCTAATCATAAAATCACTATTCATAATTTACTATTCATCAAAAATTATGTTGATCTTATTAGACTCTAAATTCCGTACTGAACATATTTGTAGAAGACCATTTTTTGAAAATCATTACACATTTTTATTTATTTAAGGATTACATAAACATTTTTAAATTATCCTTTCTCTAAAATTCATCAAAAATATGCATACTATATTTATACGGACATTTGAAAATTCATAAACTTCATCATAAGAAGAAATCCCAGTTTTTATTTAAAACAAAGGATTACACAAGGCAGTTACGGTCTCCTTACATAGCCCCTTATCACACCAGCATAGGACCTAAGTTTAAGGTGTGATAAGGTGAGAGAATCCGAGGGAGGCTCGGCCAACATCGCACAAGTAGTAATTTCTATCAGTTTGAACTTCTCGCGAAGGCGATCCTGTTCTAGCTTCACACGATGAAGTTCAGCTTGGGTTTGGTCTTGAGCAAATCCCAGTGGTGCTACCTCCTTCCCAAGTTCTGTTAGGTGGGCTTCGATCAGTCCAAGACTATTGGGTGAGGCCATCGAATCTTCTTTCTATATTAATTAACCAAGTTTGCTTGTATTTAGAGACAATAGTCAAAAGGTTTAGTTTCCAGTGGTCATATTGACCAATGGTCAAATAACAGTCAAAAACCAACAGTATCATTTTAATTATACTCATGTTATCAAATGAAAAATTTTTGTTGAGTATACAAATAAAATAAAATAACACATAAAATTAGGAAACAAGATTTATTTAAAATTTCGGGTCGTTACATCCCTAGTTGAGCCTCTATATATATCGATTTTCCACGGGAAAGAGAACTATCCAATGACACCTTTTCATCATAATATAAGATGAAATCATTTGAACATTCATGAATGTACTAATAACTATGACCCAGATTATAAGCCACACTTTTTCTCTCATATAAATTTGTATGAAACACTTTTCCTTCAGAAACAATATTTTAACCAAATATATTATCTAATCAAACTAGTTATTTTACATTCCACTATCTAATTTCATAGCCATAAATTTTGAAATAGTTTAAAATATTTATTTCTGGAAACAAGGATAAAAGGTACCATCAGCGGACCTCAACTACTCATAAAATTGAGGTGGTTCATACTCAAGAGTTAAATCAATATCATACTGAGTTTCAGTTTGTTAAAAACATGGACCTACAAAATCATGTGCTAAATTTTGATGTCGGTATGGATCTAGAAAAAAATTATCATTATTTTCTCTCGAACTATGTATATAATGTTAATACCAAAAAACATAATTTTTTTAAAACCAAAACACAATATATGACCCCTAATGTTGTCAATTGGGTCCGACGTACTCAAACCACATTTCTTAAATGGACACTAAATTTTCCCTTCTAAAAGTAATTCTAGTTTTTATGATGAAAATGATAATAATGTTTCAATGATCTCATTATACACAAGATTTATACCAGAACTGTTGGGACCCTTGTGAAGATTTATCCATGTGAAATCATCAAATAATGACTATTTTCGACTTCTCTATTCCTCATTTCTCTGTAAAATATAAAATAATTAGTTTTTTATTATTAATTTGATATATGAAAACTTGATCAAATAAATGAAAACAATTTTTAATTATTTCAAAGTATTCTTAATTATTAGTAGTTATTCATAATTATTGGTAATTATTCCAAATTATTGCTAATTATTTCTAATTATTGGTAATTGTTCTTAATTATTGGAAATTATTACTAATTATTCCTAATTATTCCTAATTATTCTTAATTATTTCAAATTATATTACATTATTGGTAATTATTGATAATTATTGGTAATTATTGTAAAATAATGGTAAATAATGGAAAATATTCGTAAATATTGGTAATTACTGCTAATTATTAGTAATTATGATTAATTATAGGTAATTATTCTTAATTATTCCTAATTATTGCTAATAATTCCTAATTATGGTAATTATTCATAATTATTGGTAATTATTTCTATTTATTGGTATTTATTATTTATTATTTCTATTTATTGCTAATTATTCCTAAATATTTGTAGTTATTCCCCATTATTGTTAATTATTCCTAATTATTAGTTATTATTACTAATTATTGGTAATTATTGATAATAATTACTTATTTTCCAAATTATTTCTAATTATTGGTAATTATTCCCAATTATTCCTTATTATTTCTAATTATACCTAATTATTACAAATTATTACAAATTATTTCTAATTAATCCTAACTATATGTAATTATTGCCAATTATTCCTAATTATTCCTAATTATTATATAATGTTTACTATTTTTCATAATTTTTCCGAATTTTTTCTAATTTTTTCAAATTATTACTAATATTTGTGTTATTAGTACTACTTTTTTGTAACTATTATATTTTTTTTGTAATAATTACAATTTTTTTGATATTGTTACTATTTTTTGTATTTATTTCAATTTTTGTAATTATATTAATTTTTTTAATTATTGCTTCTTATTTAAAAGTATTACTATTTTTAACTAGTTATTACCACTTTTAACTAATTAGTACTATTGTTACTTATACTAATTATTACTAATTAACCTTAATTTTTATTTATTTCTATTAGTTTGTAACTATTTATTTATAATTTCAATAACTTTTTACTAATTATTACTTGTTACCACAAATTATTACTAATTTCAACTAATTATTAATAATTTGCACTATTGTTCACTAATTATTACCATTTTTTATAAATTATAGTTACTAATGATTAATTTTTATTACAAATTATTATTAATTATTACATATTATTATTACTTATTACTAATTAGTACTAATTATCACTATTTATCAATAATTAAGATTAATTTATATAAATATATAACAATTTATACCTAATAATTACTAATTTGAGATAATTAAAATAAATTCTTTCAAATTAAAACTATTTAATTTTAATTGAAAACATTAATGAAAATTATAAATAAATAGTTCTAAAAAATTTGATTCATACAAAAATATTAAATTTTAATTAAATCTAATTACTATTAATCAATATTAATTATTACTAATATTAAATAAAGTAAATTAAATAAAAAATAAAAAAAATAAATACCTTGAAATTGTATCTTTTGGAAGATGTAAATCTTGAAAGTTGATCCCTTGTAATGTTTCGAACTCAAAAAATTTTAATGAATGAAATATCATAGGAGAGTGGGTGAGAGATGTTTATAAATTCTTTGAATGAGAGAAAATCGAGGGGGTATATATGTAGGTTAGATCATTGCCAATGTGATCATTTGCAATGGGACACCCTTCGCAAATAGTCATGCGTTTATGAATTGAGGTAGTAATAAATAATAGATTTTGTGATGAGCCCCATCGTAAATACAATCCTCCCAACACATTATTTTTGATGGATCCCATCGCATACACAATCATGGAGACAAATTATTTGTGACAACCCATCGCAAATAATATCCTGCTGATATATTATTTACAATGGAGATCCTCCCTCGTAGTAAGTAATAGAAACCTGGGAAGAGTATTTAAAATAACATTGCACTTTATTATACACACAAACCTGATTTATTACATAAAATTGCACATATGTCAACTCTGATGATCGAGATTTATAGTGTCTTGGGAAATTAGGGGCATTACATAACAACTTAGAACATAAAACAAAACATCTTTATTGAAAACTTCCTTTACATGACAACAACATTCCTTTATACTTAACATTGGATGAGATAACCTGAGGGCATACATAAGAAAAGGGTGATCTATAAAGCCTGGTAAGAGAGTAATCAAGGCATAACATGAATAATTTGGTATTGTTAGGAAGTAGGCATATCAATGGAGCACACGATAAACCTGAACATAATACAATCATATAATTTGATTACCACATCATGGAAATGTGGAAACAACATTGAACATTATCATAGAATGATCCAAGTCTCATTGAAAATGGAGCATGATTAAACCCTCATTTCACATTAATTTTCATGAGTAAACCCTCATTGCACTTGATGTATCATGATTCTAATCCTTACCCAAAGCATTGGAACGCTATCTGGGCACACCGTTCTTAATGGTTTCATTCCCTGCATAAGTGTTTCACATAGATCATACAACATGAAATCATTCAACATCATCATTTATTGGTCTATAATGGATTATGGAATACATTCATGAAACTCTATTATCTGTAATTAAATGTTCATAAAGGTGAATACACTTGATAGAGAAATGGGCCTATTATTCACTACACAATGACTTTGGTGTGAAAAATCACTGTGAAATTTTAGTAGCATAACCGTTTGAAATAATAATTTAGAAAAATATTTGATGTGATATAAAGTGGTATCTCATAATATGTACATAAAATGGAAAGTAATGGGGTTTTATAGATACATGTCCCAACATATGTAATGGAATTTACATGCATAATATAATATAAGTTCTTGAAAGTAAATGAGGGGAGATAAATCCCTTATGGAATTTCATTATGGTAACAAGTGTACATGGGAGGCGTTATTGAGAGATAAATGTGTATATCATATTTAAAACATAAGTAGGGAAGTATAGGGTAGGTGCTAAGTTATACCCCCACATTTGTAATTGAAAAGGCAATGTTATAGCAATATAAATCAACATGGTGAAAAATGAGAAAGGAAGATATCCCTTAATTGGAAGTGTAATCCCAATGGATTGGTATAGGATTTAGAGAGGATTATTGGGAGTTTGTTGTTTCTTTTAAGGATTATAGAGACAAGAGGTTCGGGTTTTTTCAAGCTCCAAAGGTTATCAGTGAAGAGGAAGGGGATATTGAGTTGGTTTGTATAGGAAAAGAGATGGAATTCATTATTATTTGGGTTTTGGAAACTACACATTAAACCAATCAAAACCACAAACCATCACATGGTTTTTTCTCATTGTTTTTTCTAAATTGGAGTGTAAAACAATATTTTATAAGTTAAATGGGCTAACATATTAAAATATTAGGATTTCTTATGTGTGGTGACTCACACTCTAAAGAAAATCATTTTAAAATATGAAATTGTTTTATATGTCTTGGAGGGTCCACTAAGGCTTTGTAAAATAAATCAAACAAACCGAAAATAATATTAATTTTAAGGTCAACCATATCTTGTCCGAATATCCCATTTATTGTAATTTATTACATCACTATTGTTTTATTATGATGTCATAAAAGAAATTATATATTTAAATGATATTTAGTATTTACCAATAAAATCAACTGCCTGGGAAAATTATGAAAAATTCAATATTGGATAAATTAGACATCCTTATTACAAAAATAATATTCATTTGGTCTAAATAATTTTCTAAATATGTTATTTTTTACAATTAAAACGAAACACAACATTTATCGAAAATTCATGGGTTTTAACAAAAACAGCTTTCAAACGATAATAAAAATTACAATTGTATTCATAAAAATTATACGTTCATTTATATTTAATAAAAATTAATTTAGTAATTACATTATAGTAAAATAATATTTAATTCAATAATTCAATAATTCGCCACAATAGTTTTCATAATTTAATATTATCTACAAATACTATTTGTACTCTAAAAACTATTTAAAATGTAACAATAATAAAATGAATATATATTACTTATAAAAAATCACACATAATCATAGTGCTAGGGTCTTGTTATATAACCCATTATAACACTCGCATAAGACCAATGGGTAAGGTGTGTGATGTTGACATACTCTTGGGATGGCTTGGATAACATCGCTCGGGAGGTAATCTCTATTAACATCCACTTATCCCGCAAGTGGTTCCATTCAAGCTTAACTTGTTGAATATCATCTTGGGATTGGTCAAGAGTGAAGCCCAGTGACACCACCTCCTTTCTGAGCTCCAACAAATGGTTTTTGTATGGAGAAATTTCACTGGATGAGGACATCACTTCCTTTTCCTGAGTAAATTTTATTTTTTAAAGAACTATATTTATACTAATCATGTGATCACTATTCAAAGGCTATATTATCATTGGTAACAATTCTTAACAGTATTGTAAAATAAAAAAAACATGAAACCAAGAAGTGTATATGATTTATATAACCATTTTACATAATAATACATTTAATTAGATCAAAATAAATTTTCATTAATAAATGTTTGGGTCATTACAATATTCCCCCATTAAGAAATTTTTACCTCAAAATTTCCTTTTCACACACTAAAATGGATTAGGGTAATTCTGCTCCATCACTTCCTTTGATTTTCATGTTTCTTCTTCAAACTTTTAGTTTTCCACAATACCTTGAAGATGGGAATTATATTATTTCGTATAAATGTTTCTATAAGATCTAAGATCCTCATTGGATTCTCTTTATAGAATATTTCTTTCTCCAATTATACCATCACTAGATTTATTACATGCGATGGGTTAGGTATGTACTTCCTCAAGAGTGATAAATGAAATATATCTTTTACTTGAGATAGGTTCAATCAGAGTGCTAGTCTATAGGCCACATATCCAATATGATAAAGGATCACAAGATGGTCGATGCACCTTGGACTAAGCTTTCCCTTATTCCAATATCTGATAACTCTTTTCCACGGAGAGATATAGAAGAATACCATTTCTCTAACATCAAACTCTAGGTCTTGTCGATGATTATCAGCATTGATCTTTTTTTGACTCTAAGCAGCATTGATGTGATGCTAGATGGTCTTAACCTTCTCCACTATTTCTTCGACTATTTCCGGACCTAGGAGTTTTTCTCCCCAACTTCATCCAAACATGTCGATGTTCTGCATCTCTTCCCATAAAGGGCATCACAAGGAACCATTTTGATTCTTGAGTGGAAATTATTATTGTTTGAAAAATTGACCAGAGAAAGATGTTGATCCCATCCATTTTTGAACTCCATTGATAATTCTCTCAACATGTCCTCAAGTGTTTTGATAGTCTTATTAGATTGGTTATCTGTTTAAGGATCATAAGTCATAATCAATTTCAGCCCAGTATTCAGCAAATGATGAAGACTCAACCGGAACGTAGAGGTGAATCTTGGATCATCATCAGATACAATAGAAACTGTTACTCTATGTATCCTTACCACTTCTCTAATATATATCTGTACCGGTTTATCCAATGATAAATCCTCTCGAATTACAATGTAGTGTGAAGTCTTTGTAAGATGATCCAGAATAACCCAGATAGAATGGTTTCCTTCAGATGTATTTGGATGTCTGGTGATAAAGTCAATGGTGATGTGCTCCCATTTTTCTGCTAGTATGGGTAATGATTTCATCATCGCCTTAGACTTCAGCCTCTCATAATTCATTTTTTGACATACCAGGAACTTTGATGTATACTCATTAATCTTATTATTTATGTCATATCACTAATAATTGTCTCGTAGATCTCGATACTTCTTTTTGTTTCTTGGGTTAATGAAGAAATTAAAACTATGTGAATCATCTAAATGTACATTCTTTAACATTGGGTTTGATGTAACTCCTAGTCTTGTCCCAAATCTCACAATTCCTTCTTCATAAACATAGATCTTTGAGGATTTCCCTTTTCCCATAGTTTCTAATTTCCTCTGAATCCCCACATCATCCTTTTGAGCATCCTTTATCATTTCTTAAAGGTACGGTTGGACAATAATATGTGAAATGATTGATGATGTTACATTATTTATGATTCCCATGTCTATCTTCATCAAATTTAAGAAGATTAAATCGTTTTCAATTATTATAAATGAAATAGTTTTTGGGTCCTTTCTACTTAGAAAATCTACCACTTTTTTCACTTTCCAAATGGTGGTAATGGATTGAGCAGTCATAGACTTTGATCATCTCTATCTATCGTTGTTGGCGCATTTTCAACTCTTTATGTGTGAATATATACTTGAGGCTTTTGTTAGTCGTGTATATTTCACACTTCTCCCCAAAGAGGTAATGTCACCAAATTTTTAAAGCAAAGACTAGTGCATCCCAATCCAGATCATGTTTTGGATAGTTTTTCTATTGGACATTCATTTTCATTGAAGAACTGGAAATGACATTGTCATTTTTCATCTACACACAGCCCAGTCCCTTCTTCAAAGAATCTATAAATACCATAAAATGTTCTCCACTAGTGGGTAATGTGATCACGAGCTTAGTGATAAGCCTCCTTTTAATCTCCTTAAAGATATCTCCACATTCATCACTCTAAGAAAACATGACTCAATTCCTAGTTAACTTTGTAAGAGGGTTTTAAAATCATTAGAAATTTCTCAAAAATCGGCGATTATATATATCTAATCCCAGGAATCTATGGATATTTGTCACTGATGTTGGCCTCGTCCATCCCTTAATTGCATTTTACTTAGATGGATCCACAGATATCTCATTTCTTGAGGTGATGTGATCCATGAATGAGACTTCATTCAACTATAACTCATACATGATGTGCATTACATAGATCTTTTCCTTTTGCAAGGTCTCTGGTATAGTAATTCGATGCTCCTCATGCCCCTCCATAGTTTTGGAGTATATTAGAATATAGTTTATAAAGACTGCCACACATTTTTTGAGGTAATATCTAAACACTCTATTCATTATATCCACGAAGATTATTGGAGTATTAGTTAATCTAAACTGCATTACTATGAAATCATAGTGCCCATAGCTTTTATGAAAAGCAGTCTTGGGGATATCCTCCTTCTTCACCCTTACATGGTAATATCCCAACCACAGATCCACAATGGAGAAGTATTCAGCTCCACGTAGCTGATCGAACAAGTCATCAATTCGGGACACATGATACTTGTTCTTTATATCGATTTTTTGAGCTCACGATAATTAATGGAATGCAGCATTGTCCTTTCCTCCTTCTTGACAAAGAGGACTGATGTACCTCATGGTGAAGCACTTGGGTGTATAAAACCTTTATCCAGATTACCAAATTGTTGTTTATTTAGCATCTCAAGCTCTATAATATCCATTCTATATGGATTCATGGATATTAGCAAAGCATGAGGTATAAGATCAATCGATAATTCAACATCTCTTCTAGTATGAAAACCCAGAAATTCCTTGGGAAACACTTCTATGAATTCCCTCAAAATAAGAATGTCTTCAAGGATGGTTTCTTCCTTAGAATCAATAATATAAGAAAGATACACATGCTCACTGGGTGGTAATATCCACACTTGAGATGATGGTGCTAAAGAAGATTATCCTTCTCCATTCACGTGTACAGAATCGGGGGTCTAATCTCCATATGGAGAGTGATTTCCCCTTAATGGAAATTTATTTTGGTTATATATAAAGAAACCCAATACATGAAAAGAATTGAATCAAATTCCACCAGAGTTAGTATGATGAGGTTCATCGAAAGGTTTAATCCAAAAATTGTGAAAGGGGAGGATTTATATTCTTGGGTTTCAATGGTTGCCCAATTTTTCATTCTCACCAACATCTCTACTTCTATGATTTGTGGTGATTTTGGGATTGTTCTACTAAACTTTCAGGATATAAAAGAATATATAAAAACAAAATAAATAAGTATTTTATCCATTATTTAATGAATTACTCATGTACCCATCACCACTTCATTTTTGGGGTTCTCTTTAGTGGTAGTGATGGAAAAGATCTCCCTTTTTTCCTTGGAGGTTTTTCTGTTTCCTCTGAAATCCCTTATATACGGGAAGTGGTTTGCAAAGTACCCAAGTTCATTATATTTGCAGAAAAGAACAATGAGTTGAGGGTCGAACATTGCATTCTACTCCTCTGTTGTAGAGGAAGGTTTTTCTTGTTGGTTGTTAATATCCAGGTTAACTTCTCTTCCACACCTAAAGCATTTCCTCGTCCACTTCAGGAAATTTCCTTGGTGATTTTCCTCACATCTTGCAAGTTGGGTGTTGTAATTTCATCGAACCATTATGTTTATATATAAAATCACCCAAGTTAATTTCCACCTTATTATTATTCTCCCCATGATACCCAAGATATTCACCGATCTCCATTTCAACTTTGAGGGAACATATGAAAATTTCATCATAGCTCTCGAAGCCACGGATTGGAAGGGATTTTCGTAGGCTTGGATTTTTTCCACCAAAGAAGTGGTTAACCATTCAATTAGGGGTAATGAAAAATCCAGAGGCATATCGTGGAAGCCTTGTGATGATTTCCTCGTACACTATAATGTATTTGTTGTCTTTTTTCTTGATGTTAGGTAAGTCCATTTCAATATTAAGTTGGAGGGTGCAATGAAAATATTTATCTAAATTTTTTTCTAGAAATCCTTCCATTACAACACTTCAATTTCCCCCACATGCTTCATATTTTGGATCAATTTTCACCATTTATTAGATTTACCCTCCATACTATAAGCTTCTAGAAGTACCTTCTCTTATTCAGAACATTGAAGGATGGAATAGATCTTCTAAATAGAGTCGATCCATTGTTTGGCGATTGAGGGATCCAATGATCTATTAAAAGTAGAATTCCTTTTTCTCATTAAGTTACCGATGGTGGAATGTTCTTTCTTAGGGGGGTTTAAAGTTCATCTTGACCCATGTTTCTATTCAAAACATGAGTTAATTGAGAATTTATAATGACAATGTTTGCGATTCCCACTCCCATCGGATTGGGCATCTCATTAGAACAATCATTACATTAATCTTCACAAAAGTTGTTAGCCTGAGTCCTCCTATTACCGGCCATTTCCTTGAATATAAGGAACTTTAGGGGTAACACATAAAGGGGAATCCAATGAAAAAAAGGTATAACTTAAAACTTACATATATTTCCTTAACATATGAATTTATAGGATTTAATCAATGTTATCCACAATCTACTTCGTAACATATATTCTTAGGGGATTTTTTTATTCCATTAATAATTTTTCAAACAAAGATTATTAATTTATCAAAGCATATCCCTGAGAGTGTAATAAATATGAGTACAACAATACCCATTGTCTTGCACCATTTCTCATCTGAGTCATTCTCATTGCGATGTTTTTGGGTTTTAACCCTAGATACATTTATGCTAGAGTTTCCTCTACCTACTCGTATCCTAAAATGGATTTATTTTATTAATAAACCACTTACTCAATAATAACCAATATTTATGGAGGATCTTATTATACATAGTATTATCCCTAAGGCTTTCACTAGGGTTTTTCAAATCCTAATCCTAAAAATAATTAAACCTATCCTTTGATACCAACTACAACAACCCTAGTATTTATTACAAACATAAACATGATTTATTACATAAACAAGAACTCAAAACAAAGATGATGATCTAGAGGTCTAGTGTCTTGTTAAATTAGGAACATTACATAACAACATAAAACATAAAACACAAAAACTTTATTGAAAACTTCCTTTACCTAACCGCAATATTCCTTGGTACTTAACAATGCTTGGGATAACCTGAGGACATTCATAAGAAATGGGTGAGCAATAAATCCTAGTATGGGAGTAAGAAAGGAATAAAATGAATAATATAGTACATGTCTGGAAATAGTCATATAAATGCATCACAAAAGAATGTTGAACATAAATGCATGATAAGCATGGTTATCATAACATGGAAATGTGGCAACACAATTTAACATGATATTAGAATGAGACAAGAATCATTGCACATGGATCATGAGTAAAACATCTTTTCAATTGAATTAGCATGAGTAAACCATCATTTTACTTGAAGTACCATGATACTAATCATTACCCAATTCATTAGAGCGCTATCAGGGAGCACCCTTCTTAAACATATAATCTCATGCATAAGTGTGCAACTTTGAAAATAAAACATGGAATCATTCAACATCATCATTTATTTTAAAATAAATGAATGTGGAATAATCATATGAGACTATATAATAAATAAGTAAATTTTCATAAAGGTGAATACCCTTTGAATATAAATGGGAATGGTATTAACTTCACAATGACTTTGGCTTGGAAAATCACGGTGCAATTTCGGTAGTATAACAACGTGACATGAGAGTTCATAAAAATGGTTGATGAGAGAGAAAGGGTTACCTAATCATTTTTAAATGAAATGGATAGTAAGTGGGTCATATAAATACATGTACAAATATATGTAATGGAGTTTGGATGCATAATATAAAGTAAGTGCTTGAATGTAAATGTGGGGAGATAAATCATGTATAGAATTTCATCAGGGTAAATGGTCAAAATAGGAGGCATTAATGAGAGATAAATGGATATCACATCATTAAAAAAAGGATAGATAATTTTGGATGTTCTAATTAATAACCCAACATTATTTGTTGAAACTTCAAGGGTATATAAACGTAACGAAACATGGATAAAATGAGAAAAGAAGAAATCCCTTACATGGAAGTGTGATCCCAGAGGCTTGGGAGCGGCTTGAGAGAGGCTTATTGGGATCTTGGGGTTCCTTTAAAGGTTTCTAGAGAGAGGTGGGCAGTGTTTGGTCAAGCTCCAATGGTTTTGAGTGTAGTTTTATGGGATATTGGGTGGGTTTATATAGGAAAGGAGAGGGAATTCTTTATTATTTAGGTTTTGGACACTACAGAATAAAAAAATGAAAACCACAAACCATATCATGGTTTTTTCCAAATTGGAGTGTAAAATAATATTTTATAATTCCAATGTATATTTTATTTAAAATATTAGGTTTTATTATGTGGAGGTGAGTCACACTCTCAAGGAAATCATATTAAAATGTTAAAATGTTTTATATGTCTTAGAGGGTCCACCAAGGCTTTTTAAAATAAATCAAACAAACCTAAAATCAAATTATTTTACAGTAAAACATATATTGGACAAAAACCCCTTTTATAGTATTTTGTTACATTAATATTGTTACATTATGATGTCACAAAACACATTATATATTTAAATAGTATTTAATTTTTACCAAAATATTTGACTGTCTTAGAAAATTATGAAAAATCACTGTTGGATAATCTCAGTATCCTGATTCCAAAAATAATATTCATTTTATCTAAATAATTTTATAAAAATTTGAATATTTACTTTTAAAATAAAAAACAATATTTATCTAAAATTCAAGTGTTTTGATAAAAACGGATTTCAGACCTTAAAAAAATTACAATTGTATTCATAAAAATTATATGATATTTGATATTTAAAAACATGAAATTTATTAATAGTATTTTATTAAAATATTATTTAATTCATAAATACATTAATTCATCATAATAGATTTATTAATTTAAAATTAACTAAAAATACTATATGTGCTTTAAAAACTATTTACAAAGTAACAATAATAAAATGAATGTATATTATTTATACAAAAATAATGCACATAATAATAGTCCTAGGGTCTTGTTACATAACCACTTATAACACCCGCATAAGACTTAAGTGTATGGTTTGCGATGGTGAAAGACTGTTGGGGTGGTTCTGATAACATCACTCAGGTAGAAATATATATTAACATCCACCTCTCTTATAAGTGGTTCCATTCAAGCTTAAGATGTTGAATATTGGAATGGGGTTTGTCAAGAGAGAAGCCTAGTGACGCCACCTCCTTTCCGAGCTTTGACAAACGAGCTTTTTATGGAGCAGTTCTACTGGATGTGGCCATCACATCCTTTGTCTGAGTAAATTGGATTTTTTAAAGCATGATATTTATACTAATCATGTGACCACTCTTCAAAGACAAAATTATAAATAGTAAAAATTCTCTACGGTGTTTTAATATACAAAGAAAAACATATAACCAAAGAATTTCATAATTTTTATATAACCTTTTTATATAACAAGACATTTAATTAGACCAAGAGAAATTTTCATTTATAAAATTTTGGGTCGTTAAAGTATTTGTGATGGGGGTTTAGTACACATTACAATTAATCTTCCTGTGAAAATGAATTCATGGTACATGAAGGTTATTTACAATTGTCCATTGAAAATACCACTTTTCTATGGACTATTGCCGGCGATCCAATGTTCCCATCGCAATTGCACTATTTCTGAAAATTGCGTTGCAAATAATTTTTTTTTGCAATGATGCGTTGTAAATAATTATATTTTCAATGGTAATTCATCTAGTCACAATAAGTTTATTTGGGTTTTTAGAAAAACAATTTCGTGATGGGCCCGTTGTAAATAATGTTTTGCAATGGAACCTTCATAAATAACTAAAAAAATTAAAAAATTAAGAAATCAAAATTATTTAAACATAATAAAATAAATAATAATAATTATTATTATTATTAAAAGAATAATAATAAAAAAATATTATATGTAATAATAATAATATAATAATAATAATAACTATTAAAATAAATAAAAATATATTTAAAATAATAAAATTATAGAAAAAAATATTAACAAAAATAAAAGAAATAATCATAATAAAATAATAAATAAAATAAAATAAAATAATAATAAAATAATAAAATAATAAAAAACAGAATATTCACAACAATATAAAAATGTACTATATTATAATATAAGTATATGGAATAATAAAAAGATTACAAAAAGTTTTTCATTGATGTTTTTATCTTAAAAATTAAATAAGTCACAGAGGTGGAGGGTCATCTGGAGGATATGGATGACCTAGAAGATGGGTATCCATATCTAAACCATGAGTCACATGTCGCATTTACTCTATCACCTACTCTTGTTGTTGTTCTTGCCATCAACGCATCTATTCCTGCTGGTGCTGCTACTCCTGTCAACGAAGCTCTTCTAACTCCTTACACATACTCTCTATAAGCTCACCCTGAGGTTGTAGCAACTCCTCATACTAGGCTGCAGATGATGATGATTTTCCATGCACTCATCTCAAGATACACACCAACATCACAATGGTAACATAATAAATACCTGAAATCAATCGAGAGTTGATACCAACAACATTGGATTTCTTGAAGGCATAATATGCCAATTACATCTCTGTTGGCACATCAAATCTTGCAGCACTGATCTGATCCTTGTTTTCTTCCTGTATCTCAATCTGTGTCTAAGACATAGATACCTCATATGACTCATTTAATTGGAATTTAAAATTAAAATAGTTAAAATATAATTTACAATTTACTTTACAACTAAAAAAGAATTTATACTAACCACAATTTGACATTAGTAATCACCTCTAATCTCTCAAGTTAGAGGATCATTGTACATCTTCCTATAAATGTAAAACTCCATAATATTGGGTTGTTAGACTTCCTAAGTAAATAAAAAATAAAAAATTTATAGTTAATGTTATATAAATTATTTAAAAAATATACATACTATATGTTCACTATGCATACTGAATGTACGAATACATACTCAATGTGTAACCTCATGTCTCCCCTAGTTTTGTATACCTACTGATGATCTACTATGGAAAATACCACCCATCTAGTGTGAACACATTGCATCCCTATCTAGAAATTAAATGTAATCAGTTCAGTGGGTGTAGAAAGACTAGTCAGACTATGTCACTCATGCTTTCCTCATTGTTGTCCTCCTCAAATTGTGAAAACCCATGATGATGATACCTATTCATACAACCCTCTAATTCCTCCTAGTTAGAGTAGCACATTATCTTATATATCGAATAACATAAAACATACAAATAATTAATAATATGAAGTTATTAATTAAATATATTTCAAATAATTATTAGTTATTTAGGTACTATCTAATGATTGAACAAGAGATGCTGAACATCAATGGGAATATGACGCCATGTAACCCATGATCTAAAAAAATAATTCCACAAAACAGTACTCTGTTGTCCAATAGATATGTCTCAAATGTTATTAAATAAAAACAAATTGTCAAAAAATTAGTATATAAATAAATTCAAGAAAATTGATGAAAACTGGATAAAATTCACAAGTAAACAAACCTCTATATGTGTGGATCGAATCCAAGATGTGGATGTCACTCGGGGATTGGGTAAAAAATCATCAATAACGCAACACTATGGCCCCTCTGAGTTTTAACTGAATTGAAAATATTCTAAGGGCCAGATGAATCAACAACATGCTTGTCAATATGTAAATCATCCTCTTCAAACTAATGAAACAAATCTAATTTCATCCAAAATAAGAAATGATTATTGTTATGCAATAGTTGAAAACAACTATTATATAAATATATATATTATATATGATTATAACCATCTTTTAACCATGTCAATATTCATCTCTATCCTGATCTTTGTATATAACAATTTCAATATCTTTATATTCCTTCTCATGATCATCAATTTTCATTGGAGGTTCAGTTTAATCATCTCCTTCCATTTCAAATTCATTTGTTACATCAATAACATCATCATCACCATCAACCCTTAACTTTGGGGTTTCATCCTAGGTATTGATGTCTCTTCATGGAAAATATTGATTTGGAGTAGTCTCTTGAAAAATTTTAATTCTTTGCACTTCAGATAAACCACACTAACTTTGAGTAAACCGATTTTCTGTAGATTTCATTTTTATTATGCTCCACCAATCACTTAACTCTCTAAAATTATCATAATAATTATCATAATAAATTTAATTTTCCTAATGGGCCAAAAAAATGGTATATTTACTATAAAAATTATTTTATAGTTAATATAAATGATTCCATGGCTCGAATAAATGTGTATTCCTCTCTCAATATCCAACAACTTTCATTTAAACATCATTATATTATTATGTCCCAGATAACATAATTCAATTTTTCCTTCCAGCATGTAGTAAAAGTCAACTTCAATTTCCCTATGATGATATCCTCTGATGAAAAAACCACTATTCATTATTTTTGATTTACCATATAAACTTTTATGAAATCAAAAAACATTCACCACATATGCACAGAAGGTTTGGTCATTTTGGATGCTGGGTTACTCAATACACATAATCTATTATATATTTTATCAATAAGATGAGATACTTGAAATTTTTTAAAACAATTATCAATATAACAAGTAATAAATTTATTTTATATGTTAATCCATAAATAATTTAATTTACTGGTTTTTGAATCAAGTCAGAAAAATTATTTTGTCGACACTCTTCAAGATCATCTTCTGTAATTTGGGGAAATAGTTTCTTGATATGATTATCATATAACCTAAAAATAAAATACTATTAATTTATTGTAACAAATATTATATGTTTAATAGGTTGCGTGAAAACCCATTTATTAAAAAGAGAAAAATTAAACATGTACCCATTTTCAGTTGGGATAAGGGAAAACCCATTACAAGACTGTAAGCTCAGAAGCACATATGCCTGAAACTTTAGTGGCCAAAACGCTCAGTGGGAAAAAACCCATTAAAAAACAAAATCCATTAACAAATACAAAGAAAAATGCCAAAATGTGGATTGAGAGACCATTTAAACACAACAAAAACAAGAAAAAAGCAAGAAACTATGGTCAAGAGACCTAAGTCAACTACACTAGCACACTTACTCTCTCTTTCTCCACCCGCGACCGAACACCATCTTAAAAAAAACTATGACTCTCCGTGATGAGATACCAGCTTAAAGAAGCATTCATTCCACAAGAACCACTAACTAGGTCTTCAAAGATGAGGACGATGCTGACACCAAGCCACCCAGAAATATAGAATTTTCACTTTGAAGAGGACCTAATGCCACCCACACTAGGACTTCGAGTCATTGAATCCAAACATGTGGAGATCATGCCTAGATCTTTCACCACATCCAGATATCCACTCAAGACCACGAAAACAACCACTTCATGAAACCTCGCACTCATACGAACATATTTGAACTAGATCTGAAACTAGTATGCAGAGAACTCCCACTGCCACTGCCAATGCCACTTGAGCTAATTCAATTTGTCTATTGCCTAGATCTGAACCATCAACGATGATACTTGGTTCCAAATTTGACATCAATTGAATTGTCGGTGCCTGAGAATATTCCACCACATAGAATATTAGAGTCATGGTCGAAGCCTCTTCCCCTCCTATCATTATAAATAATATTATAGAATCACTTATATGAGGACTCACAGTTCAAATGGTATCATTTATTCATAGTTGAGCATAAAATACATATGATCTCTGTGATGTTCATCATCTAAAATCCATCGTTCATTAACTCTTGAAAATCCATGTTAATGATCATTAAAAAATTATAATTTATTGATACTTTAATCATTAAAATTTTCATGTTTACATAACATACCATTATGTTTCGAGGGATATTTATATTGAAAACAATGAGAGTTGTAAAATAAATTCCCTTCTAAAAATAAGCTTCTATAATTGATACTTCAACCGACACTTTTTTACATAATTTTTTCTTCAATTTCTAAATGCATATGTCAAATGGGTATATCCATCACAATTTTACTAAACCTCCACATTTCAATTCGTGTTGAAAATTTAATATCAAATGTTTCAATGAGTTAATGAAATATGTTGAGAATATTTTTTACAGTTTGTATAAAATTAAAACAAAATATTTTTGGAGTCTACTTAGTGCATCGTAGTTTGTTATCAGCACAAAATTGTTTCTAAATCATAGGACATCCCAAATAATATAATTCAACAAAACTCTTAATCCATTAAGATGAATTTATTCCATTATATCATTAGAGTCATGACATTTTTATATAGTAATATGACCATTTCTGACACAGAAGGAAAATTTGAAACATGCTGATATGGAATTCTCAAATATAAAATCCACTGACAAAATAATAAATAAATTTCTTTAGAAATTATATAACATGGTTTTTTCTTCATTAACTTATATGATTTGATATTTTTAAATAGTTCAATATCTGATGACTTGCAAATTTGGGAAAGATATAATTGTTCCATTACATTATCTTTGGTCTTACCTGGTATATCCAACATGGTATAAAATATATTATAAAAACATATATTCTCAATATTCATGAAATCCATCATGTGGTAGACCTACAAATCAAAAAAAAATGGGGGATCCCAATAAATGCTTCTTATTATCCAATTGTGTTCTTTCCCAAAGCAATCAATTTTTTGTAGGTCTATAGTCGGTCCATATGTAATGGGAGGTAAGGAAGAGACAAATGATTTTAACTCCATACCTAAGATCATTAGTGGAGGTCCATATCATTCAATTCTTCTTTTTCTAAAATGATATATGTTCCTCTGAAAAGGATGATTGGTTGGAAGAAATCCGTGTTGATAGTAAAAAACAAGGTTTACTTCCATTGGCGTGCATAAATGATTTGTTGACTATCATATAGTATAAACATGATTTTGGAACATATGTAAACTATCCAAATAACATACCATATGCTGGTAATTAACTAATTGTCCAAATCACTGTATCTTTCAGTGTGAATTTTTGGTTCATAATAGTATCATATGTACTGAAATCATTACTCCACAATAAATTTAACTTATCAACCATTGGATTCAAATAAAAAAAATTATTCATTTTTTAAAATAGTTTAATTAATAAGGTAAAAAATATATACAAAAACTTAATCAACATCCAAGAAGGTATATTTTTTGGAGTTATAAAGATAGGATAACTAGAATATTGACTACTTTTTGATCCAAATGGACATAATCATCCATTTGAAAGACCCAATCACATGTTTTGTTATTTTGATGAAAAATACATATAACATTGGTCAAAAGTATTGCATACGTCACAATCAAAGGGATTATTTATGATTTTACAAGTTGAAATATTGGTTTTGTTCCATGACATTAATGACACTGCGTTTTAAGACATAAATAAATGCTAAAATATAGGTCTATGCAGGAAATGCCTCAATTATTTTTTAGGAATTAATCTAAACATCTACAGTTGAGCCTATTTATACCTGGATTTTCCACACATAAGACAACAATCCAAAATATAATTTTCACCATAATATAAGACAAAATAATTTGAACATGCATGGATCTTATGATAACTAAGACCATGATTACAAACTATTATCTTGTTCTTGTAGGAAAAAAATCTCCATCAAGTAAGAGTGTTTAAGATAATATCAAATAAAAACACCTATTTAAGATTCCATTATCTGATTTAAAAGATATAAATTTTACAACTTCTTCAAATTTGATTATCTTGAAACCATGCTATAAGGCATCCTCAGTGGACCACAAAAAATCATAAAATTGATTGGTTCTAACTCAAGACTTAAATCAATATCATCTTTGGTTTCAGTTAGATGAAAATATGGACTTTCCACATCATGTACATAATTTTAAAACTATGACGGATCTAGAACAAAATTATTATTATCTCCTATAGAATTGTGTTCACCATATAGATACCAAAAAATATAATCTATTCATAAATGGAAATAGAATAGATGAACCCAAAAATTTTCAAATGTGTTAAACGTCCTCAAACCACATTTCATACATAGACACTTAATTGTCCCTTATAAAAAAATTCTTGTTTTGATGATGCAAATGATAATAAAGTTTCAACACCCTCAATAAATATAGAATTTATACTAGAACCATTTGGGTTTCATCAATGATTTATCCATGCGTGATCATATACTAATGACTATTTTCTAGTTCCTTGTTCTATATTTCACTAAAAAAATACAATATAATTAGTTTTTTATGGATAAATTGGTATAATAAAAACACAATCCAAAAAATGAAAAATAATTGTAAATTATTTCTAAATATTCCTAATTATTCCTAACTATTCCTAATTATTTGTAATTGTTACTACTTATTTCTAATTATTGCTAACTATTTCTAATTATATTCAATTATTCCTAATTATTTGTAATTATTGGTAATTATTGATAATTATTGGTAATTATTTGTATTTAATGGCAATTATTGAGAATAATTGTTAATAATTGGTAATTATTGGTAATTATTTATAATTATTAGCAATTATTTCTAATTTTTGGAATTTATTGCTAATTGTTCCTAATTATTGGTAATTATTCCTTAATTATTGCTAACTATTGATAATTATTGCAAATTTTTATAATTATTTGTAATTATTCCTAATTATTTGTAATTATTCCTAGTTATTGGTAATTATTGTTAATTATTGGTAATTATTATAAATTATTAGTAATTATTTCTAATTATTCCTAATCATTACTAATTATTTGTAATTATTAATAATTATTGATAATTATTACTAATTATTACTAATGATTCCTAGTAATTTGTAATTATTCATAAATATTTCTAATGATTCCCAATTATTGGTAATTATTTCTAATTATTACTAGTTATTAGCTGGATATTAGAATTTTTTTCTTATTTATTCTAATTATTATTATATGTTTCTAATGTATGCTAATTTTTGCCAATTATTTCTAATAATTGCTAATTTTATATAATTGTTTCCAATTGTTTCTAATTTTTCGCTATTTTTTTCTATTTTTTTTAATTATGACTACTTTTTTGTAATTTTTACTATTTTTTGAAATTGTTAATATGATTTTGTAATTTTTACTAATTTTTTGTTATTATTACTAGTTTTTGTAATTATTAATATTTTTGTAATTATTAATAATTTTTTGTAATTATTACTATTTCTTAACTAATTATTACTGATTTTAAATAACTATTATATATACTAATTATTACTAATTATTACTCATTATTACTTATACTAATTATTACTTATTATTACTAATTAACATTAATTTTTTAAATTTGTTATGTTTGTAACAATCTATTATAATTTGTATATTTTTTACTAATTATTACTAATTTCTAGTAATTATAACTAATTACACCTAATTATTACTAATGTCTACATTTTTTTTTCAAATTGGAATGATTTTTTATAAATCACCACTAAATATGATTAATTTTTTTACTAAGTATTATTAACTATTACTAACTATTATTAATTATTACTAATTATTATTAATACTCATTTGTACTAATTATCACTAGCTATCACTAATTAACATTAATTTCTATAAATGTATAAAACTTTATTACTAATATTTACTAATTACAGATAACTAAAATAAATTATTTCAAATTGAAACTATTTAAATTTAATTAGAAACATTAATGAAAATTATAAGTATATAGTTCTCAAACAATTAATGTAAAAATATAATTAATTTTACCTAAATTTAATTACTATTTATAAAAAATAATGGTTATTATTATTAAATAAAATAAATTAAAAATATCAAAAATGAATACATGAAAACTGAATCTTTTAATGGATGCTAAACATGAATGTTGATCCCTTGTAACCTTTCAAACTCTAAAAAATTGAAATAATGGAATATCAAAATAAGGACGATGAGAGAGGTTTAGAGAAGCATTGAATGAAAAAACTTGGGGGGGGGGTATATGTTTGATCATTTGCGACAGGACTCCAATCGCAAATAGAAAGAGGTTAATTAATTGAGGTGGTGATAAATAATAGTTTTTACGATGAGCCCCCTCACAAATATCATCCCGCCAACACATTATTTGTAATGGGTCCCATCACAAATTGATCAACAGTTATTGGTTGAGGATTTGATAAAATATAGTATTTGCGACGGGTCCTATTGGAAATACTCTTGGCGATGAATTATTTGCAACAACCTGTCAAATTTAATATCCTGTCGACACATTAATTGTGACGGGGCTCCTCCCCCCTCGCAAATAATAGAAACCCAACATGCGAATGGTATTTGGTACGGTCTGTCGTAAATACCTATTTTTATGATCTATTTGTGATGGGCCAAAATTCCCATCACAAATTTTCATTTTTGATCAACAATTTGCGATGAGACATAATCTTGTCGCAATTGACCCATCAAAAATAGTCAAAACTCTTGAAGTGTTATGTTAATTCCCCAACCTATTCTTTTTCAAATGGTATTCACCTAGCTATGATAATTATTTATTTAATAGGGGTTTTACATATATGAAACCCATGATTCCATTTTGTTGGTTAAAAATGACACAATGGCTAGGTCTTCATGCAATTTTTAGGCCATGATTTTGATAAGAAACCTTTTCATTATCCATCAGGGGTTATTAACAAAATGATTTATTATGATATATATAGGTCACATGAATTTAATACATATTAAGGTTTCACCCGGATATAACTCCAATTCATTAGGTAAAGAATATAATCTCTAGAGATGATATGTTTTATGATACCTTGGTGAATAACCTTGGTAATTTTTCATTTACGACACCTTAGTGGAATGCTATAGTGATATGCTTACCCATGTCTCATTTAAATTTTGTTGCTATATTTCCAGGTTATGGTTAATGTTTATTTTCTTATGAAATTCCTTATGATCTCTTGTTCAAGCTATATTGTTATGCCTCATGTTCTTATTGATATTTCTCATGATCTCCAACTAAATGTTTCCTTTGATTATTCTCTTAATCAGCCTCACGCTCATCACTTTCATTTTATTTATGATTCCAGGATATGAGATGCTGTAAATGTAACATTTGGTGAACCCTTGAAGATTTGTTTCAAGGGGACTGAGAAGAATGTTATTTGTTTTAATGTATTATGTACCTTAATTCCAAGAAACTAAACATGAAAATATCATCTGTTTGTATCATGTAATAAAAATTTATGTTATAAAAAGGAGGTATTCAATATTTTTTGAAATAATCTCATCAAATCGCATCATTTTACAATGATATTTGTAAAACTTTTCTATGAAAAAAAACATATCATTATTTTTGTTCCATTTTCAACAAATTCATCTCTATGAATTAATGTATCATAAATCAACCTATATGTTCTTTTTTAATTCTCATTTTTGGTTATAATTTTTTTGGTATCGATCAATCAGTGTTTTGGAAGTTATTTTCTGAGGTACCATTTAGAAAAGTTATGAAACCCATTTCTTTAACACGGGTTATTTATATAGAGTCCAAGGACTGGTTATATGTCATTGAGGGGGGGGGGGGGTGGAATTAGTGTTACTTTAAATTTAAAAATTCTGTTTACTTCGACAACTTGAACATATTAAGGTTCTTAATCCACTAAATTTTATCTCTTAATATCACCTCATATGAAATTGAAATAATATATATAGTAGAACGTTGTATTTACATGGATTGATATAAAATATCACTTCTTACCATGTTCACTATACCCCTAACATGGATTCTCTATTATCTTTAACAAAACAACTACAAAATAAAATCCATTGTTCTCTCACTACTGGAAGAGTCCATTGGATGAAACTTAATCACTTCAACGAGGATGATCCAAAAATAAAAACATTTTCAAAATTATGAATTACAAAACTTCCTCAATAAGACTATAGGATCATGTTCTTTAATGTACAATTCTTTAAAGTCTTTAATAGCTATATAAAAAAGTTCTATTCCTCTTGAAACTCGCCTCAAATATTGAATGATCCGAATTCTCTTAATCAAACACATAGGCAAATGAGTTAACCTTCATAAAAAATCACCCCTCTTTGACTCCTCCAATATTCGATACAATGATGTATCACGATTATCTAAACTCTCTTGAATATTGGATATAATATTTCTCACTATTTTAGACTCATATTATTCATTACCTTCATGTACCCATTTATCCAAAAAAATAAATAAATATTATTCATGTGATATGTCATTTCTTTTATTTATAGGAACTTATTTATTTATTTTCATTAAAGTATTCTATTTAAATATTTTATGAATAACACATTTATTTTTAAATCATTTTAAATATAATTTCCCGCAAGGTGTTGGGTATTATATTTCATCACATTAAATATGATTACCGAAAAGGTGTTGAGTATTATATTTTCTCATTTTAAATATTCAAAAATATAAGGGTACTCATCATTTATCCAATTTGAAATATATAATGGTTTTGGGTTTTTCATATTTGATCAAACATCATACCATCATGCACGATAGTTCTTCCTTCATTTTATACACAATAAGGATTGAAGATATCTTTATTCATCACATGGATATCAATATCCATGGGTCAAATGAATGAATTTATGTCATTTAAAATTTATATATAGTTTGGGCTTCTCCATTTAATACTTAAAAATTATAATGATTGAATGATTCAATGAAACTTGTTTCTTCCCATAGAATATTCATTATCGAATTCATATGGATTCATATTTCATCACATCACATAACCTCATTATTGAATGATTCCACAACCCTTCCCTAATTCGAGCATAAATATATGAAAGTGTAACTAAATTAAAGTGCATCTATATTGAATACACTCATTCATTTATCTTGTCTAAACTTTATTCAAAGAATCAGCTTCATTATAGGAGATTTTCGAGCATGGTCTCTTCTTTTTATGCATGTATGTTGTGTGAATATCATATGAACCATTTACTTCAAACTCCCATAGAATTTAGGAGTTAAATGGATTTTATCATGGAATAACATTCTTTTTTTGGTACCACATAACTCATATATAACTTATATTTTTTATGAAACTTGCACATATTCATCATTCCTTCGCATAGACTCAATGTACCCTCAGATGAGCTATGATAAAAATTTATGTGAGCATTAGATATTTCAGGTTACCCTTATGTATATACCCTTACACAACCTCGTTATTCTTACATCGCTTCAATACAATTATGTAAGTTGCCTAAAATACTATCATTACATATGTATAGGTACATAGATATACACAAGCATCCAATAACCTTATGTGGTTGGGGATTTAACCTTAATGAGATACAAATACCTTTATGTTAGGAGATACCCTTATGTAGCCTTGCAACATCCTTTACATATGTCACCCTAACACCATTATGCGAGTTGAGGAAGCTCAGGGCTACCCATGCACGATTTCATTTTTCTCACTACCTTTATGTAGCACCCAGTTAATATTACATAGGTATTGTAATGGAAGAGTTTCTTTTAAATAGATTTTGGAATCTACTATTACCATTACAAAAGTATCCAATTTAATTGAAAATCAACTCAAGCCTTCAATAATATATCCCATGGCCATTCATCATCTATAAAATGTTGTATAAATTTTCTCCACAAACCTCGATAGTTTAATTTAGATTCATTTAATAATATCACATTTTTTAAAAAATTATATATATAATTTATCAATAATTACATTAAATTACATTAAATGATTCCATTAAAACTCTTTAATCATCATCAATTCTAATATTATCTCATTAACAAAAATGTAACTCTTGGACTCAAAAATCCTCCACCCCATTTTTTTCAATTTTTATTGACAATATAAAAGTCATTATGTGTGATAAAAAATTTTCTACATATTATTTAAAATAAAATCCAATGGATATTTAGGGGTATTATAATCTCATTTTTCTTCTCATGTCATCTTATCTTATTTTTAAGGAAAGATATGATATCACTTGATACTTATAAAAGATCATTTTTCTAATCAACACTGATTCAATTATAGATAACCCAATTTAGAAAATAAAAAAGATATAAGAAAAATTGTTTATGTTTTCTATAAAATACTCACAAGTGATACCATGATAAAATAACTCTTAATTCTCAAGATAGGATGTGTTAAGACATTAAATTATTGATCAAGAAGACACATTAAAAAACCAGTAATAAATTTTACCCAGATAAGAATAACTACCCCTTTTTATTATTTGTCCATTAACCATACACTTCACCTTAATAAATATGAATAATAAAATTAAGAATGATGGATTAGAGTGTGATTTTATACCTCAAAATCTAGTATTAATAAGTTTTATATAAAATTATAGATTCATATGAATTTATTTGGATACCTCCTTTATCATATTTTTTCCAAGTCAAGTTGTGAACTCCTTTTCAATATAATTATAGTTACAGGGCTCTATGAAAAACAAAATGTTGATGTTGTCCATATGTGATGCACTCAAACATCTCTGTAAATTCCATGGATGTTACCTCAAAATATATAAAATAATAGGGAATATTTAGGGACATCTAGTTTTCTCAAAAATAATATTAATATTGATAAAATATTCTCTATATAGGACATTATTTTCTCCTAATATTAGAATGGGAAGATTTCATTAAATTTTAAATCCTTTTTTTGTCATCTATTTGAATATATTATTTCTTCCCTTGAACTTCCTATTTGTGTGGATCCTACCTCAAATATTTCCACATTATTTACAACAAGAACAACTTCTTCATTTTTATCTATATTTTTTTCTTTTCCTTAATGATATTTTTTGTAATTTATTTGATTTTGGTTCTTGATACACAATTTATTGAGGCTCACTATCACCATACAAAACATTGAACCTATTTTCCATTTTAATAGGTATGTTTCAAGGATATATAATCTCCTTGTATGATATAGGAGTTGAGTATCTTTTTATTGATTCATTAGCCTTACATACATCCCACTAATTAAAATACCATGATATATGAATGAGGTTAGAACAAATGAAAGATTTAATATAAGATTCATACCTCATTTGGCCTCTCCTTGATTGAGATGTTCACAATACTAGAGTTGTGATAAATTTTTTTGTTTTTTTATTTGAAAATTCTAATTAGGATTTTTGAGAATCTTCTAAAATAAAACAAAAAATTTTCTTCTTCTTTGGTGGAACAAAAATTTCATTTTTTTCATGGAAGAACACCTTAATTCTATTGTTTAGATCTAGATTACTCTTTTTTCATCATATTTTGAGATAGATTTTAGTGGGATGATTATATTCCCTATAGCGGGGTTCATCCTAGACTTAATTTCTCCTATTATCATTTATTTATCTTTCAACTAAGAATCCATTACATTCCTATTTGAAGTATCATCCACACTAGATTATATATATTATTGATGTTTGGTTTTGAGAGGTATGATGATAGACGTCAACTCCTTCTCTATGTCCCTTTTCATTAAAATATCATTTAAAATATCTTCAATAATATCACACTACTCCTTCTTTGTTACAATTATATTTGAGCTGAAATTAGAGGCCAATTCATTTATTATCAATCATTTTTTCTATGTAAAAATATGTTACCATTAAATAATAAACTTCAATAATGGTTCTCCATTATTCTTATTTTTCATTTCATTATGATTTATTGGTATAAAAACATGAATTAGTTTCCTATTTATTACTAAAATCAAATATTCTTTTTGTCTATAAGAAAGAGTTTGATATTTGAAATCCATTATCCATATTAGAGTTAGAATTATATATAAACATATATTATTGTTTTACCTATAATTTAGAACAACACTTTTGGGATGACTTTATATTTTTATTATTCTCATAAATGGTAAAGCTATTAATTTTATTATAAAGCTGGTTGTATAAAAAGTATGATTTATGTTTACTCATTCTAGTCATTCGATTTTGACTAGGAAATTCCATGGAAATTTGTCTATTTGCATCACAATTTCATTAATTTGGTGATATTTTTCATTCCTTATTCACATTACCAATTTTAAAATTTTTAAAAATAAGGTTTATGAACTCATTGAAATCCATATTATATTACATATTAATAATTATTTGATATTTATAGGTTACATCATTCTGATAAAAAATCTTAATTCCATGAATTATATAGGTTCCATTAAGAGGGGATGAATTAATGGTAGAATCATTTTATAAATTGTATCTTTATTAATCCTATTGAACATGTTAAGGTTTTCTATCAACTCAATTAAATCCCTTAATCTCACCTCATGTGTAATATATATAATAGAGTGATCAAAAGATAATATTTATATGGTTCAAAAAAAAAGTATACTCCTTTACAGGTTTATTAAACCACCTACCCTTGATTCCCCATTATCTCTAAACATAATTCTAAAAGAAATACACTACACCCTCTATAATACTAGTGTCTACTATTAGAAGCTATAACAATTCAATGCGGATTATTCAAAAAAAATATTGTCACCCTTTTGGATAATAAACATCATCCATGAACCTACAATATCAGGTTTTCCCATAAAAAAATCACTAATAGAGTTCAACACTTACATGAAATAGGTCCATTGTCATTGAAATTATTGTCTAATATTGATTGATATGGATTCTATTCTTAAAATACTAGGGCAAATGATATCACCATCTAACAAAATTTCCTATAATTGACCCATCCTATCTTCAATACAAATATATATTGGTCTTCTCAAAATTATCATACATAATGGATTCATGTTCACTCACAAGTTTATACTCTCATTATTCAATACCTACACTAACAAATTTATCCAAATGAAAAAAATATTGTGTATGTGATATCTCCCGTTTTTCATTTTCAAAACCCTTATTTATTTATCATGAAAATCCTTAATTTAAATATGTTAAGAATTACATATTTTTTCATTCACATCAAATATAAATACCTATAAAGTGTTTGGAATTATATTTCATCTTTTTGATTATTAATACCCTTAAAGTGATGGGTATTAGATTTTCTCAATTAAAATACATGATAATATGTGGGTGTTCCTCATGAAGCTCATTTAAAATACTTAATGGTTTTGGGATTTCCATATTTGATCACATGACATTACATCATTGTAGGTAGTATTGAATTGATTTTAAATCCCATAATGATTTGTTTTACCTTCATTATTCATGTACATATTAGTCATCACTGCTAAAAAGAAATGTTAACATCTCGTTTTAAATTAAAAAATAACCTGGGCTTCTCTATTTTAATACCTCACATTAATAATGCTTAAAATATTTTGGAAAACATATTTATTCCTATTAAATATTCATTATTGAATACTCATAGATTCACATTTCATATATGACCTAATTTCATGGATGATTCCACAATCCTTCTCTCATTCACTCTTATAAGAATTAGTTTGTAACAACATAAATATGAATTTCCCTCAATCATACACATGAATTTATCATGTTTATATTTCATTTTGAGGTTAATATTTATTACATAAAATGTCACAGATTTTGTTCTTCAATTAGTGCATGGAATATCCATGAATATCATATACATCATGTTCATCATAATAAACTTGATCTCATGAGTTTAATTGGTTTGATCATTGAAGTGACATTATTTATTCGATGCTTTATAACTCATACGTAGCTAGTATTTTGCCTAACCCATATGAATATTCTACTCACCATTATATAACTTAAATGTACCCTCATGAGAGATATGATCAAACATTACATTATTTTAACACACCTTCACCGCTTTTTATATAATTCAATGGCTTGTCTTGTATGCAACACCGAGTTCAACCACACAACGACCTATCAAAGTTTCCATTTAAAAAGAATTTATGAATAGTATTCAACATATTTTGAAATTTCATAAACTTTAATTTTAAAAATAGACTTAATTATTGAATTATTAATATCAAAATTAGCTTAGGGTGACAATTTGGTAATTTTCTAAAAAGATTCATTTTCTGTTGAATAGAGAAAAGTACTGCATTTTTACTCAAAAATGTCTTTTCAAATAATGTATTTGTATTGTTATATTTTATTTTTAATTGGTTTTAATGTAAAATTAAATTAAAATTTTATAATTAATTCTAATTATGGTTATTGGAAGTAATTTCACATTTAAATTGTACATAAACACATGTCAATATTTTGATAGTTTTTACTTCTTAACAACATATTTTCTGGTTTTGACAACCAAAATTAATTTTAAATTATTTATTTCAAAACATTTGTTTTGATTTTAAAAAAATTGATTCCATATTTTTATTCATAAGGTGAATATTTTGAAAAATAGGAACCTTTTATTTTTAGACATTATAAATAGTAACTTCAGTAATAATTTTTATTTACCATGTTTAAAGGGAAAATCTGGTAAATAAGGGTAAACAATAATATTATAGTAATATTAAAATGAACCAAAACATGTCCTAATACTATTAGATAAGATATTTCTGATCACGGGTATTGTTGGGTCTATTTTGGGACCCCATGTAGCCACTTGGGTGTGATAATGACATGTCATAAGAAATAATTTAAAGAAAATAGAAATATTAGATAAGCATTTATCATTTACTAAAAAAATTAATATAAGGTTATATAACATATTTTTTGACTATAAATTTTTATTATAAAAATAAAAATATTTCATACATCATGGTATTTTATTTATTATTTTTAAAAATTAAAAATATAAATTTATTTATGACATAATAATGATGCAATTATTACCTTATTAATGAATGATTCAAATAAATGATTTTATAAATATGAAAATAGATATAATATAGACATTTTTATGATATCCAAATTGTTTTTGATGATATTTACATATTATCTTTGAGTTAGCGTCTTTGGATTGATGTAATCAAGTATTTATGACTTTAACAAAAATAAATTCCTAAATACCGTCAAAATTGAAATAATTGAGTTTTTAAAAACAATTATCTTTTATTAATTGATATAATAGTCCTAAATATCTAATATTCCTTAAAATGAAATATATAATTGTAAAAATTTCATTAATGATCCACTTATGGTTCTCTTGGCATTTTATAGTTAATATAGTTACAATATATTATAAAAATGCGAGAAGACATGGTAAGAGTAAATGTTTTTAACTAAGGGTTAAAGCTAAAATATAAGGTTTATTTTTTTACAAAAACTTATCTAAAATGTATTTTCTAAGCGGATTTAGACCCTATATCATATTATATTTTATATAAATTTGTTCGGGACCATTTGAAATCGATAATCGATTTATAATAAAATAATATTTCATTACCTTCTTAAAGTGCACGTCCTCCCTCTTATAAAAGACCACCACCGATACCCACTTAATAACACCTATCAAGACCATTGGATCATCGAAATTCTGCCCAAATAATCTCCAAAAATCCCTCTATATCTTCTATAATACATAACTTGGAAAATCAGGAAATTTAATAAATCCTTTTGGCTCAAATAAAAAAATAGTTACTCGATTCAGTGGTAACGTCTTCTAACAAGTTCCTTTCGATTATTTTCATTATACACACCCAATGATATTATTATTATTTTATTAAAAAACAACAACAATATCCTCAATATACTAGTATGTTTTTATTATAATTATTCACACTACACTTACACACACCTCCATCTAATGTGTATGAACATATTGTTTCTGTGGATGATGAACTATTGCCTCACAAAATGATGATTGTTCGATTTTATCCTACCACATATCATGGTGGCCATTATGATGGAACTGTAGTTATATATCATATATATTATATTTATATTTTCCCTATAAATCTGTATTTTTTATTTACAACATACCTTTATTCTTTCCATAATGTGTAAATACGATAATTTCATTTGAGGATGTGCGGTCTACAACCCCCTAAAAGTGATATGACTTGTTCGTTCCATACATGGAATGTATAAAAAATGGGGTTAATGAAATTATGTAATATATATATAATTTTATATTATACTGGAATTATAATATTACTATGTATCATTTATATTTCATTCTTATAAATATGAAAACGAAATGACAGTAGCGTTCTTGCATACATACGATTTATCGTCTCTATGAATGGTGCATTTTATTTCTTATATCCAAATGTAATGGACTATTCTAAATACATATATAATAGATATAAATACATATATACTAGATATATATGATACTTAAATCATGAATAATATTTTGGTAATGATTTACTTTTGGCTACATGGAAAATTTACATTAAAACATGATCATTTTCGACTCAAGAACCAAACATCGACAAAATGACTTTTATGCACATAAATAATTTTTTAATTTTTATAACCTGATGATAAGTAATATAAAATTAATAATAAACTTGAAAAAGGTTATCAATCAATTATAAATTAACCTACTTTTATTATTCAGGAATAAAATAACGAATGAGATAAGTCGGACTCAAGGTAATGGATTTCGTCTCAATTTCAATTCAATGAGGTATATTGTAATGTTATGAACCTAGTTCCTCCTATACAGTGTATATTATACCTTTTGACTTGTTATGTCATTAATATCATTATTTTCATGATATTATATTATTTACTTTAGGGGAATTATTGATAGATCTATATTACTCATTTAATATGGTTATTTGATAAGGAATATTATTTATTTTGGTTATTGAATATGAGAAATACCTTAGTCTAGAAATGACTAGTGTATCCTGGAAATTATATAGCTCATTGATGAATCGATAGGTTCTCATGAGAGAATAAGTTGTCCAAATGGGTTTCTACTCTTAATTTTAAATCGTCTCGTGAAAGGTCTTGATGGTAATAGGTTTTCATGTTCTTGAGAATGATGTACTTAAATAAAGTATTTCATTATTTTAATTTAAGTTATTATTTATCTATAAGATTTTGCATCAACAAATATATTTGGAAGTAGTTCATTCTCAGTTTATTGATTTATTTCATATGTCTCTATTCCTTACTTTCCATATTATTCATTCCATATGTAGTTTTATAAATGGAAAGTGTTCTCATATATTTACCTTTCAATATTGATTGATTATTTTTTCTATTGTAAATACACATACTGATCATTTTAGCTTACCCTTATTATTTTTCTCTCCAATGGTTTTGAAGAATATAACATTGATTAAGATTTCAAAAATTTAGTATATTTAAATTGTTATGTTTCATGTTTTATTTTGATTCCCCAATGTATTATGGGTATCTTGAATATAATCTGGATTTCCAAAACTACTAAACTATATGACCCTTCTTGACTTCCTTCCATGTAATAATTCCAATGAAATGAAAAAATGCACTGGCTTCAGGTTATTTGGGGTCAGGTTTTTATATTTGGTATAGTAGGATGTTTAGAAACAACCTTGGAAACTAGATTTAGGAAACATATATTAAGGAACATACCCCATGTTAGACTTTGGGGATAAACTTATGATAATTCACCCAAATAATAAAAAGTTTATGACTTATGATATGAAGATTTATTATAACAATAAGAATGATATGATTTGTGAGGAAGATTTAGAATTCATTATCATTACAGTAGAAACATCATCACCTGATTCTTATCAAAATCCACCCCCATTAGCTTTATTGAATGAGATTACTCAGGATGAAGAGAAAAAAACCTATATTAATAAAGTATATAATAATAAAATTGAGGATGTACCTATTTTAAAAGAATAAATTTATGTATTTCATGATGATTTAGCTGAGCACCCCCCAGAGCATGAATTTGGGTTTTGTATTTATATAATCCTAGATGCAAGGCCAGTATCAAAAATTCCTTTATAATGGCCACTGTGGAATTAGTAGAGCTAAAAATCATTTAGAGTTCGGTAAAAAGGTATTTATCATCCCAAGTGTTTCTCTATAGGTAGCCCTAGTTCTACTTTTCATGAAAAATAGATTGATCCATGAGGCTATGTATTTATTTTAAGAAAATCAATGCGATTAAAAATAAATAAAAATCATCCTTTACCTTGAATTGATGATTTATTTGGTAAAATTCAAAGATATAAATTATTTTTGAAGATTGATCTTCATTATGGATGTCATAAATTATGAGTGAAGAATAAATACATTCCAAAGATATCTTTTCAGATGAGGTATGGTCAATAGGAATTTACAGTAATGCCTTTTGGACTTAATAATGAACCCTTGGTTTTTATGGATGTCATCAATATAGTATTCAAGGAATATATTGATTATTTTGTTGTGGTGTTAATTGAAGATATTAAAATATATTATAAACACATTAAAGACTATGAATATCAGTAGAGAATCGTTCTTGAGACTCTTAAGAGAGAATTATTATATGGTAAATTTAGCAAGTCTGAATTATGGTATCCGGAAATTTCTATTTGCGGCCTTATTGTCTCCAGGGATAGAATCATTATTGAACCATCAATGAAAAAGAAAATTCACTAATTGATAAAATCTGTAGTTTAACTGAGGTATACAGTTTTATTGGTTTGATAGGTTACTATAGGATTTTCTTCCATAATTTCGCTAGATTGGATAACCGATTAACTAAGCTCTAATGTAATAGGGTTAAATTCATTTGTAAAAAAGAGTTTAAATAATGTTTTGATGAATTGAACTGAATATTATTCCATAATCCTATCTTGACTTTTCCATCGTGGATTAGTGGGTTTGTTATTTGTAGTAATGCATCATGGAAATGACTTGATTGTGTCTTTATTCAGAATGATATTGGTATTTCATATGCATCAAAGAAATTAAAAATTCCTGAACAAAACTATCCAACTATTGATTTTTAGTTAGCTATAGTAATATTTTCTCTGAAGATATAGAGGAACTATCACTATAGTGAAAAATGTGAGATATATACTGATCACATGAGTTAGAATTTTTTTTATCATAGATAAAACTCAACATGAGAAAAATTAGATGGATTGAGCAACTAAAGGATTATGATTACACAATACACTACCACCTAGGGAAGGAAAATGTGGTGGAAGGTTACTTGAGCAAAATGTACGATTGAGTTATGACCTAGATGAGAGTTAAAAGGGATCCTAATTTCATAGATCAAGTAAAGATGTATATGGGAATTATTATATAGGGTGAAACATCACTACTTTTTCAAATGGTTGCAAAACCATCTTTACTGGAAAGGATAAAAAGTTATCAAAATAATGATGATGAGTTTCAAAAGAAAATTAAAACTCTGAACGATGGGATATTTATTGATTTCATATTTGAAGATGTAATTTTTAAATTTGGGAAGAGGCTTTCTGTTCCTGCTATACCTGAGCTAAAAGGGAATTATTTGATGATGCTCATAACTCCAATTTCAATGTACACCCTAATGTAACTTTGATTTATAGAGATTTGAAAGAACATTTTTGGCGGGACAACATAAAGAGGGATATTTCTGATAATGTGTCGAAATTTTGGGTTTGTCAATAGGTGAAGTAAAGAAGACAACATCCCAGATGATTCATGCAACATTATCATATACCTGTGTGGAAATGGGATGATATTAAGATGGAATTTTTCATGGGGCTAAAAAAGACTCCTAATAGGAATGATGTAATATGGGATATTGTTGATCAACATACCAATTCATCACATTTTATTTCCATTAGAGATGATTTAATGCTTGAATGTTTAGAAACACTATACATTAATGAAGTTTTAAGACTTCATGGTGTACCTCAATTGATTATTTCTGATCGTGATCCCCATTTTACATCATGATTCTGGAAAAGTCTTCAGAATTCCAAAGATACTGAACTTTATTTGAGAACTACATACCCCACTCAAACCGATAGAAAATCAGAATGGACTATTAAAACTTTAGAAGACATGTTGAGATCCTACTCCCTTGACTTTCATGTTACATGGGATCATTACATACCTATAGTAGAATATTTCTATAACAATAACATACGTTCAAGAATTCAGATGGCACCATATGAAGCATTAAATGGAAAAAGATGTCGTAAACCGAATTTTTGGGATGATATTGGTAAAAAACTTGTAGGCCCAGAACATAGTAAAGAAACAATAGAGAAGGTGAAGATTATGCAAACCCATATCAAAACAACTCACTGTAGGAAAAAGAGCTATGTCGATAACTGAAGGAAGGATTTGGAATTCTAAGTAGAATGTCATATTTTACGAAATGTATCTCCATGGAAGGGTGTTATAAGATTTAGTAATAAGGATAAATTAAATCCCATGTACATTGTATATTTTGATATACTGGATTTAATAAGAGTTTTATCCTACCGTATTGCAATTCCCCTATGTCTCTTAAAATTTCATGATGTGTTCCACATATCATTGTTAAGGAAATACATGCCAAACCCAATGCATGTACTCACATATGAATAAAATGAAATGGAACCTGATCAATATTATTTTGAAGATCCTATCAATATTCTCAATACCATAGAAAAAGTGTTGAGAAATTAAAAAAGACGTATGGTAAAAGTTTTTTAGAGAAACCATAAAACGGAAGAGGCAACGGGGGAACCTGAAGAACTTATGATAAAGAACTACATGAATATTTTTATATAATTATATTATAGAAATTTTGAGGATAAAATTATTTAAAGGTATAATAATTAAACACAACAACATTATATAGTATGCTTTTTTTAAATAATTCAATGGCATGAGTTGTACGCAACCCCGAGTTCAAGCACACCACGACCTATCAATGTAGCCATGTAAAAAACAATTTATGAATATTATTAACCAAATATTGATATTTTATAAACTTTATGTCTCATAATAGTGTTAATTTTTGAATTGAGAATATCAAAATTATTTTAGGGTGAGATTTAGGTAATTTTCTGAAAAGTTTCAATTTTTCATGAATAGGGAAAATACTACATATTAATTCAAAACTGCTTTTTAATATAATTTATTTATACTGATAGACTTTATTTTTAATTGTTTTAAAAGTGTAATTGTATTAAATTTTTATCATTTTATCCAATTTATGTCATCAGATGTAATTTGGCATTTAAATTGTATATAAACACATGTCAATCTTTTGGTAGTTTTTACTTCTTAAATACCAACTATGTGGTTTTTATAACAGGAATTAATTTTAAATTAATCAATAAAATTTATGTGTTTTGAATTAGGAGAAATTTATTCCATATTGTTAATCATATGTTTCAAATTTTTTAAATTTGTAGCTTTTATTTCTGGACATTATGAATAGTAAATTCATTAATTATTTTTATTTATCATGGTTAAAGGGTAAATCTGGTAAATAAGTGTAAAAAATAATATTATAATAATACTAAAATTCTCCAACACATGTCATATTCCTATTTTGTGAGATATTTCTGATCATAGGAATATTTGAGTCAATTCTGGGACCCCATTAATCAACTTGGGTGTGATAATGACACATTATAAGAAATAATTTAATTTAAAGAGGAATATAACATAAACATGTATGTTTTTCTAAAATATTTATAATATAGGGCTATATAATTAATATTTTTGACTATAAATAACCATTATTAAGGTAATACAATTAAATTATCATATTTATATTATTTATATCTTTTAGAAATTTAAAAAAAAGAAACTTTCTTTATGACACAATGATGATGCGGTGAGTACCTTACTAAGGAAATATTCAAATAAATGATGTTATAAATATTATTATAAATAAACATTAAACATTTTTATGGTATCCATGAATTTTTTCATTGATATTGAAATATTATATTTGAGTTAATTAATTTGTTTATAAGTAATCAATTTGTTATGACATTAACAAAAATCAATTCCTAAATAGTTTTAAAATTGACAAAAATGAGTTTTTTAAAAAAAATTCTATTTTCATATATGATATAATTGTCCTAAAAATCTAATATTTGGAAAAATATCTTAAATAATGTTATTAATATCATTAATTATCCAGTTATAATTATATTGTCATTTTATAGTAAATATAGTTACCATATATTATGAAAATGAAAGAAGACATGGTAAGAGTTAATGTTTTTTACTAAGGGTTAAAGAAAACATTTAATGTTAATTTTGTGAACTAAATAAGTCTAAAAACTATTTTTTTGAGAGATATGAGACCTAAACTAATCTAATATTTTAAATAAATGAGCTTGGGACCATTTTAAACTGAAATTAAATTTATAATAAAATAATATTTCAATACCTTCCTAAAGTGCCCATCATCCCTCTTATAAAAGACAAATGTCTATACCCACATAATCAAACCTCTAATTCCCCTTAGATCATCCAAATTATGATTAACTAATATACCAACATCCCTAAATTCCTCTTAGAATCTTTACCTTGGGATGAAGGAAATTAAATAAATCCTTTTGTCTCAAATCAAAAGAAGTTACCCGATTTAGGGGTAAAATATTTTCACAAGTTCCATTCATTTATTTTCCTTCTCTAATCCCTATGAACTTATTATTCTTTTCATAAATAAGAAAATTGGTATCCTCAATAAATTATTATGTTTCAATAAAAAGTATTCTAACTACAATTACACACACATTCAACTAATGGATATGAAAATGTTGTTTCTGTGGAAGGTGAACTGCTGCCTCATAAAACGATGAATGTTCAATTTTATCCTACCACCTCTCATGGTGGCCATTATAATGACACATTATTTATATATGATATATATTATATTTATATTATCTCTATTATTCAATAATTTTTATTTACATCATACCTTTATGCTCTCTATAATGCGTAAATATGGTAATTTCATTTGAGGAAGTGCATACTACCGCCCCCGCAATGTGATAAGACTCATTCTCTCCACACATGGAAAGTATAAAGGATGCAGTTAATGAAAATTACATAAAATATATATAATATTATATTATACTAGAATTATAATATACATATGTATCATTTAGTTTTCATTCCTTTAAATATTAAAAAGAAATGAAAATAGCTTTAATACGTATGTACGACTTACCGTCTCAATGAAATGTGCATTTCATTTATTTTCTACAAATGTTATGGAATATTTTAAATAGATATATACTGGATATAAATAAATATATATTGGATATATATGATACTTAAATCATGAATAATGGTTTGTTGATAATGAACTACTGATTACATGGACAAATTACATCGAAACAAGTTCATTTTCAAATCAAGTACTAAACATTGACAAAATGACCGATATGAAACTAAATAATAATGAACTTTTTATAACTTGATGATAAGTAATATAAAATGAATAATAAAATTGAAAAAGTTTTTTAATCATGTAGAAATTAAAATTCGTTTATTATTCAGTAATATAAAGAACGAACGAGGAAAGTCAGACTCAAGGTAAGAGATTTCGTCTCGATTTCATTTCATTGAGAAATGTGGTAATGTTATGAACCTTGTTCCTTTTATACAGTGTATATTTTACCTATTGACTTGTTATATCATGAATCTCATTTATTTTATGATAATATATTATTTCATTCATTGGAAGTATTGATAGATCTATATAACTCAATCAATATGGTTATTTGATAAGGCATATTATTTATTTTGGTTATTAAAAATGAGAAATACATTGGGATGGAAATAACCGGTGGATCATTGACTTTATATAGCTCATCATTACATCCAAATGTTCTCATGAGATGAATAAGTTGGAAAAATTGGTTTCTAACCTTTATTTTAAACCGTCTCTTGAAAGGTCCTGACAGTAATATGTTTTCATATGTATGAGACATGACGTACTAAAAAAATTATTTCTCTCATTTATTTTCAGTTATTAATTATCCTTGAGATTTTGCATCAAAATATCTATGGAGGTAGTTCGTTATCAGTTAATTGATTTATGGAATATGTTTCAATTAATTAGTTGCTATATTATTTATTCCTTATCTAGTTTTGAAAAAATAAAGTGTTCTTAGATATTTCCATTTCTATATAGATTGATTATTGGTTCCATTGTACAAACCCTTACTGGGAATTTGAGATCACCCTTATTATGTTTCTATCCCCATGTTATGAAGAAGAGAACATTGATTAAGCTTATAAGGATTAAGTATATTTCAATTGTTGTGTTTCATGATTTATTTTTTTCCCTAATATATTATGGGTATCATGTATGTAATCTAGATTTCCATGATGGCTAAACTCTACGGTCCTTTGTGATTTGTTTTCCCTGAAATAATGCCAACAAAATGTAATAATACACCTATATTAGGTTATCTGGGGTTGGGTTAGTACAACTATATTTAGAAATCATGATTTACCATCACAGAGGTATCCTTACAAAACCTTTTTACCCTTCTTCAGTCAGATAACCCTTACATAAGTACTCTTATTCTGACTCATTACCCTTATAAAGTCACCCAAATAACTCTATGTGAGATAAAAGTATCCTAACATGGCTGAGGATTTATCCTTATAGGAGCTACAACTACCCTTAAGTGTGTATCTACCCTTATGAATCCTCATGACTACCATAACATATATCATCGATAATCATTTATGTGAGATAAATAAACCTTAAACTACACATCTATGAGATCCTAATAGTTTTACTACCATTACGTATAACCCAAATACATTTAACAAAAGAGTTACCTTTTATTAGGTTTAGTAATCTTCTACAACATTTACATGGGTATCCAATTTAACTAAAAATCATCTCAATACTTAAAAAAATATATCTCTATTCCTTCTTTTATAAAAATGTTACATAAAATGTCACTATGTCCACAAAACGTTTTCTATATTTCTTTTAAGATCTGAAAATCAATCAACAAATTTTCAAGTTGAATTCCCCAATAATGAAATACAAATTCATTGAATTATTCCATTATAATTCTCCAAAAAATATCACATAATATATTGACTCATTGACAAAAAATAAACACATTGTGCTAAGATGATTGATCTTAGGTGTTACTCACATGTTTTGGTAAAGAAGGGTGGGGTCCAATATTTGATGATGAATATATTTTTTTGGAAAACATTGCATCAATATAAATACAAAAATTTGGTCCTTGAAAATAAATAAGGCGTATACAGAAAAAATGTGAGGTAGATGTGAAAAACAAAATACCACAAAAAAGGAAAACATTTATTCATAACCAATATCATTTAAACTACAAAAAATAATTATACTAATATAGATAAAGGTTAATATAAGTATAAAATGATATAAAATCAACTTCAAATTCCTATAAGTTAGTGTTACCATTAGTGTTAAGTAAAAACATCGACATGGAACACAATGTTGTTTAAAAGGTATGGTAAATGTTCATAACATAATTAAATGTTTAATGAAAAAAAGATTCATAAATGAAGAAATAATGGTTTGAAACATGATTTTTCTAAACAATAATGTGTAGATACAACATATCATCCTGATTGATTATAATAGATCAATAATTAATGATTATAGACATATAAGTGATTTGTTAACCATGTAAATTATTTGAGTATAAAAAACCTTACTTTGTATTACTACTTAATTGAACACAATCTAACATACATTATAACAAACATAAATATATTATTATATTATTATATAACCATATTAATATAAATATTTCCATGTACACATTTCATTTATCACTACACGTTAAAAATATATCTTTATTTTTTGGTTTATTTTTATGATCGAATGCCAGAAGCTCTGACTGCTTGTTTCATATTATTATTGAAATGAAATTGTTTATTTTTATTTATTAAAAAAATGTTAATCATTCCATAATTATATATGATACTATAATCATGTTTCTTTAATGAATAATCATATCTATTTTTCTTTTTTTTTGTAATGATAAAACTTTATTTTAAAAAAATAAAAATTGGGAAGAACTAGTTTCAGCATGTTAAACAATCAAATTGTGATATATTAATAAATATATTAAATATCCATATTATATTTCCAAAATCAATAAATAATATTAATTACATTATTATTACATGATATTATAATTTTATAACATCCCATAACCATTAATAATATAAATAATGTATCACTAGTCATGTAAGTGGTAAAAAATGACCCACATAAGAGCGTACTACAGTTATATTAAGATTAAGGTCATTTTAAATATCTGATAATATAGCTTCTAGATAATCATAAAAATATAATAAATATATTTTACCATCCTTAAAATCATTCGTATAATCATATATGATGATTAGTGATCAAAAACTAAATCTATCATTCATGGAGGTGTTAATTTGGATGTACACGTGGATTAATGATTTAATTTATCAATGAATGGGATGTAATTATGGTATTTTAAAGGTTAAAATTACAGAATTATAATTTTTAAATAGTAAACATATTAATTGGTCAAATTTATCCTTTTTACCTTACAAAATAGATGTTTATGAATAATGAATCACACCATTTTGCAGGTGCGGTATTCTGCTGGTACTCATGATCAATGTTGTTTTTAATTATGGATGGAGATGATTTAATAATGAATAAATAATAAATATAACAACCTTAAAGTAAATTAATAATTATGAAATCATTATATTTGGGTTTTTTATGATGATTGGAGTTTTAAAATTAAGAAGCAATTTCTAAAGGGTAAGAAATACCCATGTTTGGAACTGATTCTTTATCTTGGAAATTCCTTAAAAAATAGAGGCATTGGGCTATTAAATTGTGACCATAGGATTAAAAACATGAGATATTAAATTATTAACATAAAAATTGAACAATTTAAGGAAGTAATTCCATGGTATATGTGTGTAATTTTGTTTCAAATTTGATCACATTATATATGTGAAGAGAAGATAGTGTTTTTGAACACCCATCATTTTTCAATGATATCATTACAAAATTAAATGGTAAATAGATACAACTGTTTTGAAAAATAGATTTTTTATAGGGAATATAAATCATTTAAAACTATTTTGACCAAATATTTTGACCATGATTTGAAGCACATACCCCTATATCATTACACATTACCATTTTTTTCCACAATTAAAACTAGTTTTAAACTATTTAATTTATGTTTTATTAAACAAATAATATTAAAACTTCTAATTTGTTTCGAGAAATCATTATATATTTATAATATATTTAATACAATAAAATTTTAAATTAGTTAATCTTAAATTTTATATTTAAACAAAAAATGTATTTAAAAATTGGTTTTTGTATAAAAATTACTTCGGTTTCATTAACTGTTCCTTAACATATTTACAATAGACTAAAAATTAAATGTGAGTTAATAAATCATATATGTCTTTAAAAAGAATATATTATTCGTTTTTAAGATGTATTAATTTAATTAATTGTAAAAAAATTACACAATGTTAGTGAAACAAGTAAATAAAAATTAATCTTTCACCGTTATCATAGTAATTAACTGTATTATTAGTATTATTATTTTTTGAATAAAAATGAAATGGTATTTATTAAATAATATTTACATATTGATATATAATAAGAAATACTTTTTATAACACCCTGAATATAGTAATTGAGGGATGATTCTTACTATATTACATTAGTATATGATATAAGGGAAAAACCACACAAGATTGATCATTTTTATAGTCTTCAAAAACTAGATACAAATGATGACAAAAATAAATTTTAAATATAAAAAATAACATAATAAAAGTTCATAAATGGTTGAAATCAATCAAAATATCCTTTTTCATGTCTTGAGTAAACAAAAAATAATGGGTTGGCTAAAATGTTGAGTAAGGGTTACGTACGGTGGGCACTATCATGAATAAATATGGCATAATAAATATGGAAGTGTGGATCATAAAGCGAATTACATTCAATCAAAAACTAGTATCTAGTGAACATGCAGGGATAATATTAACATATCAATAAAATAAATAATCAAAAATGAATTCTTAAAAAGTAAATTCATAAATTTCAACATTCAAGAACATTCTATCAGGGCCTAAAATATGTTATCATAAATCAAAATAATTATGCCTCTCAACCATTATATTATTCTTAATAAATGGGTTGGTGTTAATAAAAAACCTATCTAAAATGAAATTCCTCCTTTTTATGTCATTAGAAATATCAATGCATTGAGGTTTCAATTATAATGGGTACCCAATCATAACTTGTACATCATATGATTTCCTCATATTTTGAGTGAAAAATATAATTCATTTTCAAAATATTATATCAGCTGGAAATTATATTTATTGAGTCATGAATATGTAAAATCAATAGTTCCCGAGTAATGAAATAAATAACTTATGAATATTACTTCAACTAATACCATGTATAAAAATGTTATATAGTTGAAATGATATTTATGTAATTGAAATAATTTTTAATTCATCTATGATATTAAAAATAAGTACATCACGAATGAAAATTATTTCCAATTAATAATGGACAGATAAACAAATGATCATAAGACTATGAATGATATAAAAATAAGGTTTAATATAGTATTAATAAAATATGATAAAAGACCATTGATACATTAGAATTTATGATTTTATAGTAAAACCGACCCTTTTGAAAAGATAATAGATACAATACATTAAAAATAAAATCTTTTAACATTTTGTATGGACTATGTTATGAATAAATTTTCAAAATTATCTTCATTATAGTATGGAAATAATATGATTTTATCTTGATATATTTTAAATTAAAAAGTCAAAATATATTTAGAAAATTATTTTATCTAAAAATAAAAATGGATACCTATAATGGAATCCTGAAAGAAAATTGTTTTCATGATAAAGGAAAAATTCATTCATGTGGTAAATGTTAAAACAAATGTTTCATTTACACCTTCAATAAAATTTACCATATTAAAAAATGACATGTCAATTCCTTGTAAACCATTTTAGAGTAAGTAAAACATGGGTAAAAATAAATTTAATTATAATATTTATAAAAATAAAAACAATTAAAAAAATATTGAAAATATGGTCAGGGAAGAAAAATGGTCTGAAGGAATGATTCGATATAATATTTTTAAAAGAATTTCCCATACAAGTTAGTAAATTTTTGATTCATGATAAATAAAAGTAAATAAATTAAAACACATATAGTACCTAAAAATATCCAAAGGAGAAAAAAATTGGGTTTTATTAGAATATGTTATATAATTCAACAAAAGTAAAAATAAGCATAAATAATCCTGAAATAAAAATATATTATTACAAAAATATGTTGTCTTTGGTGTATTCCTACATGTATGTGTTTGGTCAATGTATATAATTAACTAAAATTTATTAAATGATTTATTAATAACTTTTTTAAACTATATTCCATTTTTAAAGTCCTATTATAATTATTCTAAATCCATTCATTGAATATTTCCTTCTTATGTTTATCCCTTTAAGGATATTCAATTTATTCGCCTAAAATTATGTTAGAATACTGGCCATGGTGAGTGGTGTCATTAAATGATTCAATAATTTTAATAATTTTAAAAATCTCAAGAATATATTTTTTTCCATTATATTAAATTTTATAATCATTAATGAATATTGGTAATAGAATAATGAATCACTTCACTTTTTGTAGGTGGGAGTCCACACATGAATTTGAGATACATTATAATTTTCCAATGAATGGAAGGGTAAGAATATAGAATATATATAAAATTTTTAGAATAATAATTATGTTATAAATACTATATATATTTCATTAATTAAATATTTATAACCATAAAAGTAAAATATTGATGAAAATTAATTTACAAACACTACATGGATATGGTTGTTAATATATAGAAATAATTGATGTTTTCATTTTCTATAGGATCAAAAAAGAAAAGGAATATAGATATACCATAATCATTATAAAGTCTCAGTATATTAGAAATACTAGAGTCATTATTTTTGGTTGGATACAAAAAATAGAGGATGAAAAAGAATACATAAACATTAAAAGTGTTGAACAATACTATTACCTCTTATTTGAGAGTCCTCCTTTAGGTTACACCCAAATCCTTCATAGGATAGTATTAGGTTAAGTCTATTTGTTCAAAATTAAAGGGAAGGATCTAGAGAATGTTTTTGGGTATGTATTATCTTAGACACATGGCAAAATGATTGAAAATAATGGAGGGGAATATATTCCATTTTATAATTAAAGTTAAGGAGACCCATGGAATTACACAAAATATTTTTTAGTAATATAGTAATTTTCTTTGTAAAGTGGCTCCAAATTGACTTATATTAAAATATGATAAGGATAATTTAAATCCCCAAACCAGTACTTCTGAATTTAGTGCTAAAAATATTGTGGATATTTTTTATATAAAAAAAACTAGAAAGTTTAGAATACTTTATACATTCTAAGAACTTATCTAGTATAGGTTCTAGATAATTAGAAAATACCTTACAATTTTTCATATTTGAAGAAAAATAAAATAAAATAATTATTTCACTTCATGTTTTATAACTCCAAAAGAAATTCCATCAATACAAAAACTTTTAAAATACCTGTGAATTTTTTTAAAACATGGAAGGAGCATAAAATTGACCAATCAGTTGGTTTAAAGACAATGAAAAATAATTTTCTGAAAAGTCATCGGAAAACTATTTTAAAACATTTAATCTCATATACATGTAATATATAAAAATTCATTTTTCAAAAAGATTTCAAAAATAATTATTATTACTATAAGAAAAGAGCTATATAGTGGTAGTATTTTTTATTATGTTTTTAAAAACCAATGCTAATGTTTTTTTAGGAATGAATTTAGTTCTAATTTTTTGCAGTGGTACTAAAAAAGACCACTGATTGTTTTTTTAAAAAATTATATTTTTTAATTTTTTAACAAAATTATATTTAATTTTTTTAGTGGGTTTTTTATAAAACTGTTTGGTAATGGAGGAAGTTTTTTAAAAGCAACAATGAAATAATGCTGGCTTAAAAACACTACGGTTAATTTAGAGGAAAAAGGATTAAAAATAAAATTGTTTATTATGATTTATTATTTATTTTTTACTATTATATTTATATTATTATTTACAATTTTAATAAATTATAATGTGTTAATTAATAAATATTTAATGTTATTATTTAATAATAATTTGAGACCTAAAACAAACATTAAACAAGTTGAAAATTAGAATTAGGCATCAATTGACCATAACTTTTGATCAGGGAGTCCGTTTTAGCTCCACAACCATTGCAATTGATGCCTTTAAAATGATCTAAAATCCAATTAAATTCAAATTTTATAATAGTTAATAGAATAAAATTTATTATAGTTTGACTGAAAGTAAGAAATCGAACCTAAACTTTGAATGACTATAACTTTTGATCCAGGAGTCTCTTTGGTCAATACCACATATCAAATCAAATGTTGTGGTGAGTTCAAAGCCTAGGAAATTGAGGGAATCCCGACCACATTGTTTGATGCCAAAAGGCCCAGAAGTCCTCCAAAAATGGGGTTTTAGTTGAGGTGTCCCAATTTTTAAACATTAGATGGGATTTTAGCCTCATTTAAGGGGGTATTATATTCTTTTTCAACAGGGAAAAAATTTATTCTTAGGGATTAAAATCATACTGATATTATATTTTTATGTTTTATTGTTTTATCACAATTTATTTATTTATAATTAAATATATGCATATTTTCATATATTTACTTTTAATAAATCATTTGTATAAATATATATTTACATATAAGTATATTTCTAACCAGATAAACAATATGGAAATGAAAATGTTTTATTTATTAAATTTAAAATAAACAAATATCTATTTTATTTAGCTTATAAAAATGTATTAATTTGTATATATATACCTATACATGTAATGTTTATATATAAGCATGTGTGTCAACAAAACAAATCTATATTTTTTAGTATATTCTAATATATATATATATATATATATATATTTGTTTTTGTATTTGAGAAATATAAATATACAGTTGTGTGTCAATAATATTATGTGTATACATCACATAAAAATGTTTTTTAAATAAATACTTTTTTTATTAAATGTAGTTTGTAACTGAATTTACAGTAAAACTATATGAATGTATATACAAATATGTAAATAATGTCAATATACACTTATGTGTGTGTGTTGGTTAATGAATATATATTAATATTTATATTCTTATTGATTTGATGGTGTTGTAATTATTGTGATTTCCCATCTTTTGATAATTTATTATTAGTTATATATATCTGTTTATTTTAATTTAGAAATATTTATATATATTTATGTACATTTGTAATCATTTATATAAATTTATGTTTATATATTTTAATATCATATATGTGTAAACAAATAAATAAATATATATTTATTTATATTTACTTGTGTTGATATATATATTTATATTAGTATACAATTTTATATATGAGTGTGACAATAAATAATTAAGTAATATAAAAGTGGGTTCATATATAACTACATAAATTTTGTTATATATATATATATATATATTTAGTAACATATATCCATTTATTAATTTATTATTTATTAGTTATTCAATTATTATTATTTTATATATTATTTAATATTTTTTGTTAATTATTAATTATTTATTAGTTATCGTTTTAATACTTATTTATTATCGATTTATTATTTATTGATTTATTTTATTTATTAAATTAATTTTATATAATTATTAAGTATGTATTTATTATGTATTATGGATTTATTATTAATTTTTTTATTATTAATGTTTTATCAATTTATAATTTAGTTATTATTTCTTAATTATTTATTATTTATATATTTCATTATTATATATTATATTTTTTATTCGTTATTTATTATTTTTTAACCACTAATTATTAATTATTAATTAATTATTAATTATTTATAATTTATTACATACTTATTTTTTTATTTTTAAATATTGATTATTTATTTGTCGTTTCTTTATTTATCATTATTATTTTTATATTATATTATTTTTATATTATATATTTTCCCATAATTTAATAATTGTTTTCCATTAATCATGGTTTATTTTTTAATTATTCTATATAAAATGATTATTAATTTATTTTTAATTTATTATTAATTTAATATTAATTTTCTATTATTCTATTATTCATTCATTATGATTTTATTATTAATTTGTTATTAAATTTTTATTTATTATTTATTATATATTCATTATTTATAGATTTATTATTATTATTTTATTATTTATTTACTATTTTTTCATTATTAATTTCATTTTTGTTTGATTATTATTTATAAATTAATTATTAAATAACAATAATAATAATTATTTATTTTATTATGTAATTCATTATATATTATTAATTTATTATTGAGTACATATTTACTATATATTCATTTTATATTTGTTGTTGATTTATTCATAATTTAATATTAAGTATTTATCAACAATTATTTATTAATTTCTTATTTATTTATCAAATTTTATTTCTTTAGTTTAATTGATTATTTAAAAATAAATTATTTAATATGTGATATTTATTAATTATTATATATTATATATTATATATTTATTATTTATTATTAATTATTTAATATTAATTATTTCTTATTAATTATTTATGTATACATTTTATTATTTAGATTTATTATTTAAGATTTATTATTTTACACTAATTAACATACTATATATATATATATTTATGTATTATTCATTTATATTTTATTTATTTACTATTCATCTATATTTTATTTACTAATAAGTAATTAGTAATTAGTAATTATTAATAATTTCTTATCACATATTAATTTTTAATTTTTATTGTTTTTTATTAATGTTTAATTATTAATTATTTAGCTTAATCATTTTTTGTGTTATTTATTTTTTCAATCAATATATATATATATAAGGCTATAAAATTCTATTTATTCACCACAATAAGAGCCCATTGGAGTGGTGGCATCTTAAAAGAATAAGCAAGAGATAAGGGGTTCAAATCTTACTCAACACAAAATTTCAATATATGGTATATGCATGGATGTTCACGTGCATGTGCATGTGTATGTCTGTAGTAATAAATACTAAATAAAAAATAAATCAATTACTAGAATTATAATGTTAACAAAAATAACTAAATATTGAAATAAAATATTATGAAATAATAAAACAATAAAATAAAAAATTATTAAATTAATTAAGATATTTATAAAATATTAAAATAATAAGTAAATAAATATATAAAGAAATTAATTATGGAAATTAAAAGAAATTATTTTTTTTGAAAAAAAAACCTCCATGAAAAGGATTTTTGTAGCATTTGAAGCCACCACTAAATGATTCATGTGATTTTAAAAAAAAAATCGCTAAATCGGTTTGTGAAGGTTTTGAAAAAATTTCGCTAAAAAAATACTAACACATGATTTAGCCATGGTTTTCTAAAACCATAGACGAATGATATAGCGGTGGTTTAAACTCCCGCTAAACCCCTATTTTGGCATAGTGTATTTTAAAAATCTATTTCAATATAATCTGTGAAATGTATATATCATTTTGATGATAATTTCAAAAATACTCTTTGAAAAAAACATTTTGATTTCTCGTTAAAAGATCATTTTGGTTTTTTAATAAACTGATAATTAGGAGATCCCATGATGACCATGTGACCAAACACGATATTAGTAGTTGGACATTGTCATATTAGACTATGAGTTAAATCCCCTTCCTCATTCTCCTACTTGATACCAAAGTTCTGGATCAAATTGTTTAGAAAATATTCTGAAGCTCCGCCTTTCTCAATCACAACCCATCACAAAACTTTTAAAAATTACGTGAACTATTTTCAAATGTGAAAATAATTATACTTCCTTGATTATTTTTCAAAACTATATTTTCATAAAATACATTTAAAATATTTTTAAATCAATGAATTTAAGAATTTAAAAGTATGAAATTAAACACAACCAATAATTATATTATATACAATTGTTTAATTAAACGTATGGAATTTTATGCATAATATATTATGAATGGTCATGTAAATATGAAATTTCAACATTCTCATAAAATTATTTTATGAAATATTATTAAACTTTTATGCAAATTCTGTTACAAATAATACTAATCAAAAAATTATATCTTTTTTAATTTGAAGAAATTATTTGAAATTGAATAATTTAAACTATTTGAAAGACTCCAATGAAAATATGAATATTTCTATAAAAAAAATAAAAAATTGGAAAACACAATAATCTCTTCCTTACATATAAATTATCGACATAAAAATAACAAATCTATCACTATAATGTAATATGAAGAAATGAACAATAAAAATAATTATAATTAATCCTCATAGTAAAATATAATTTTAAGAAATAATTAAATGAAATTAATTATTTCAATCATAGAATAATTTTTAACAAAAATTTACTCTATTAGAGAAAAACTTGAAACATAATATTAGATAACTTTAATTTTGAAACAAATCCATTACCGTAGAGTAAAATTTTACAAATAATTTTTTTTATAATTTTGTACAAAAAAATAATTCACATACCTCTATAATTCCTCACATGATAGACTCATACTTCCTCTTAGAAAAAAACTAGAAAAAACAAGGGACACTTCCCCCCATTTTTATTCTACTAAGATAATAAAATCCACCATTGCAGAATGCCTCTTCATTTGCAGCCACTCCTTCCTAGAATAAATCACAAAACAAAGAAATGGAAAGCTCTACCTTTATAGAACTGACTTCACTCACATTAGTGTGTAGAACATGAATGTATTAGAATAAAATATTATACATATAGAAAATTATTATATATATATATATATATCCAGAAAATGCTTCAGCACATTCAAAATGAATGTTCAACTATAATTTATTAAAATATCACCTAAAATCATTCATTATCTATAAACAACGGATAAGAAAAAAATAGCCAAATAGAAATATGTGATTGGGGAGTGATGCTTTCTGAGCTAGATAATCTATAAATGAAACCATCATCTCAACTATTTCATATTAACACATAATCTGAAAGAACAACAATTACAAATAAATGAAATCCATTCTCTTAATCAAACCTGGACCGAAAAAATCGTTATAACAAAAAATTCAATGATAATGTATATAATTATTTATTCACCGAAAAGGGTATAGTTTTGATGACACAAATAGAAGGAATAAAAAAAATAACAATAATAGTGTTGATCATCATTTAAAAAACTAGTTCAAAAATTTTAAAAAGGAATTTAAAAAAACAATCAATGTGTAAAGAAGGATGGTGGGAGGAAGATTATGGAATTAATGGAACAAAAATGTGATTCCTACCTACAATAGACTTTCAAACCAAAAATTAAGGAGGAAAGATATTCTCATTCAAAACCCTCATTATCGTCATAAATGGCCTTCAAATGATCGATGACATTCAAAAATGACTCAAACCGCATTTTTTCATCACCTCAATCCTTAATTGAATCCATAGACTTCGAACTACACTCAAATATCCATATTCTGGTAATCCATATGATTAGATCTCCCTCTTAGTGATCGACCTACACGCCATCAACTCCACTACATATCTACTATTGGAGAACCATTGATCGGTCCCCAAATCTCTCACTTGGCCTCCTGAGATAAAGATCACGGTTCCGTCGAGCCCTCCCAAAAAACCCTCTTATTTCTATGATTTTTATTTATTCATGTTTTTGTTAAATAACATACATTCAAATATTTAATATATTTATAATTTCAAATATTTATATTTTCATATTTATATATTGTTTTTAATAAAAATAATGTTAAAAATTTTGATATTAGAATAATAATTTTAGTAACACTTCATATTTCCAAATTATCACAATTCGTATTTGAGATTTCAAAATTTTATAAAAACTTTTATAATAGTTATAATTTCTGTGGTATATTCATAATTTATATTAATATTAGATTCAGTAATTTTTATCATAATTCATATATTTATATATTCAAAATTGTAAATTTTATATAATATTCATAATTTTCAAAAAAAATATATAACTTATTTTCATATTATTCGAAATTAAAAATTAGATAATATACATATATCTAAATAAATAAGAATATTTATCATTTATATGTCAAATAATCATTAGAAAATGATGTTGACATTAATATAAACTATGTATAATATTATCTTTCTTAAAGTTGATTATAATGAATAATATATATTATTAATTATTAACAATTAAATATTTTAACTAATTTCCTTAATTTTAAAATATTGTTCTTAAAAAAATTGAAAATAATATTATTTATATCAGGTTATTACATTTATAATTGTTTTTACATAATTTATTTCCAATATTTATGTTTTAAAAATTATATTGTAAATATCTTGTTAAATTGTTTTAAATTATAAAATATTACATTAGTAGAATATTTATATAGAAAGAAACAAAACTTAAAATTTATGTGTGATATATTCTCCCACGACGAATGAATCGTGTACTCGCAATTTGTTTGTCGGTCATAATCAAAGTCTAAATTTCCATCTTTAGAATTATGAAAAACTATAACTCCTAAGTAACATAAATATCAAGGAGATCAAAGAAAATTCGTCCACTTATATATTTTATCTACAAAAAATAATGTATAATCTACAGAATTTTCTAGATCATTCATCTAATGTCAATGTTAAATCCCAAAACTCTTACTCCCTGATATAGTGCTAAAAATTCATTGTATGTTTTTACAGAAAGAAACTAAACAATACACTGGTCATGGTTCTAGAAAATGAGGCATCACCTTGCAATTTGACATATTCATAAAAAAGGTAAAATAATGTTATTTTCCCATCACGTGTGATAACTCCAAAAGTGAATTCATCCATCATAGAATTTTTAAAACAACTGTAAAAATATCTTTAAAACATGAGAAGAGCATAAAATTTCCCAGCATGAAGATTTAAAAATATTGAAAAATAATTTTACAAAAACTCATTTAGAAACTCTTTTAAAAATTTTATATAAAATATAAATATACATTTGATATTTATAAAATAATTTTAGGAAAACCATTGAAAAATAATTATTATTTTAAAATTATATTTCAATATAATATTAGAAATATAAATATAATTTTGAGAATAATTTCAAAAATAATCTTCAAATAACATTTGGATTTATCCTTAAATATTCATTTCGAAAATAATTATTCTTTTTATAGATTAAATTGATACTTTGAAATTCCCATGAAAACCATGCGGCTACCGGAAGTATCATTAGTAAGACAATGACTAATGGGGTTGTGGGTTCACTCCCCATTCAACATTCTCCCACCTGATAGCCAAGTTCCTTATAAATTGTTTAGGAATACATTTTGAATATCCTCCTTTCTCAATCACAGCTCATCAAAACACTTTTCAAAACTACCTAAATTATTTTTCAAGAAGAAAGTATCTGTACCTTTTCAATAATTTCTCAAAACTAGATTTTCATTAAACACATCCAAAATTTGTAGATATTGATGAATTTAATAGTTTCGAATTATGTAGTCAAACACAACCCATAATTAAATTAATGACAATTAGTTAATTCAATGAATGAAATTTTATGAATAATTACTAATGGATGGCCATGTCTATATGAAATTTTAACATTATTATAAAATGATAATATGAAATATGATTAGTTTTCTTTAAAAATCCCTTTACAAATAAGACATATCTAAAAATTATTACTTTTTTCATTAGATGAAATTTTTAGAAATTGAATAATTTGAACTATTTAAACAAATATAACTAAAATAAGAATATTCCTTTCAAAAAAAAATAATTTTTGAAAACATAATAATTTATTCCTTATATAAAAATTTAAAATTAAAAAAAATCTCTTTCTATAATATAATTTGAATAAATATAAAATAACTATAATGATAATTAATCCTCTTACTGAAATATAATTTGAATAAATAATTAATTGAAAATAAATATTCTAAACCGAGATTAATTTTTCTATAAAAATTTAATCTTTCACAAAAATTAACTCTTTTACACATAAAAGTGTATCTTAAGATTATATACGTTTATTTTTGGAAAATCATTCCTTAACATAGAGTAAAATTAAAAAAAAATATAAAACAAAATAATTTAGTACACAAAATATTTCCCTTACCTCTATAAATCCTCACACGCAATACTCATACTTCGTCATCGAAAGAACACAAAAAGAGAAAATAAGAGGCACTGAGCTCTATTTACAGTCTGCCTTGAAAAAAAAATTCCAAACATATAGTCTGACTTTTCCATTATAGACTATACTTTCTAGACTCAAGAATTTAGAAATCTATGGAAAACACTACCTTTCTAGAACTTAGTTCACTCACAGCACTGTGAAAAACATGAATTCATAACCCTTGGTCGGTCCTCCCATCTTCCGCTTAGCTTCTCAAGACAAAGCCCGCAGTTTAGTCGATCCCTCTCAGAAAAAAATATTATTTTCTCAATTTTTATTTGTTCATTTTATAAAATATCATAATTTCAGATATTTAACATATTGATAAATTTTATATTTTATAACTTCATAATTTAATTTTTATTTTCATAAAAATTTATCATAATTATGATATTGCAATAATAAATTTAGAAATATTTCATATTTCAAAATTATCATAAATCATATTAAAAAATTCTAAATTTAAAAAAAAATTCTAACAGTTATAATATAATATATAAATATATTTATAAATTATATTTCTTTTATATTTTTAGATTTAATAATTATTAGCATAATTCATCTTTTAATATATTCATAATTCTATATTTTATATAATAATCATAATTTTCATAAAATATATCACTAATTCATTCATCATTCTAATTTTATAATTAGATAATGTACATATCATTAAATATATAAGAATATTTATAATTTACATATCAAATAATCATTACAAAATTTTGTTTCACATTAATATAAACTGTGTATAAAATTATTTTTCTAAAATTAATTTAAAATAAGAAAATATAAATTAATATTTTCTAATTGTTAAAGAGTTTAATTAATTTTAATAATATTAAATTACTATGCCTACCAATTTTGTTAATTTTATTATTGAAATCGGGTTATAACATTAGTAATTATTTTTAACATAATTTATTTCCAATATTTATTTTGTAAAACTTATCACCAAAAACTATATATTTTTGTTTTAAATTATAAATTAATTCATTAAATAAAATATTTATATATTAAAAAACTAAACATATAAGTTTTTTTGTGTTATAGTTAAGATCAAACTAAAACCAACAATTATTTTTAATAATTCTTTTAATTTATCTTGAATCTTTATCCCTTTATTTCCAAAACCCTTTACCCATATTACATATAATCGAGGTGACACATATTTACCATGGTTACTATTTATTATTATCTAATTCTTTTTTGAACTTATTAACTAATATTATTTATGATGAATCAAAATATAGAATAAATTTTACATGATTCAAATATTATAATTGGAAAAATCAATTTTCATATATTTCGGAAAAACATAATGAAACAAAATTTGAGAAAAAATAATTGTAATTATTTAAGTGATTTTATCAAAAAATAAAGTATAATGATAACTCTAGTGGGATTAATTGAAATAGGTTATATAACTGTAGAATTATACTCATTTCAATATGAACTGAAAGGTATTTTTACCTTCTAAATTATATATTAAAAGAAAAACACTAAAAATGTCTTAAATTTGAACAAAAATGTTACTTAGATTTCCAAAGTGTTAGGTATATGTTTCTATGATCAAAATTAAAATTTTAAATGAATTATACTAATTATATAGTATATATATATATATATATGTTATGTAAAATGTTTTCAAAAATATTACCATTATTCTGGTATCGTTGTAATGTTATAAAATTAATAGTTTCCTAAAATCGGGATATTTCACTTTTCACCAAAAATAAAATATTTAAAAAAACTCAAATATTAATCATATGATAATATATAAATAGTGGAAATAAAAATAACAATAATTTCTTCAAACTAAAAAAATTAAATTTACCATATTTTGACCATGTTATTGAATTATGTTAATATTTTTTTAGAAAGAAAATCTTACACACTGTTACATACTTTGATCGAATATCTCGTGTATCATTATTTCTTCTTTTTGAAAATATCCTCTATAAAATATATATAATTTTACTTCACGAATAGATGTGGGTAGTTCTTCATAATAAATTATTTTGGATCTCATAATTTCTCTTTTACTCTATGATTTATCAAATGGACCTTCACTAATCAAGTCAGACGATTCTCTGACAATTGTACTATAGTGTCAAGATTTTGGATAGGATCATGAAAGTATAATAAATCATGCTAATGTTATATTTGATTTTTGGTGAGTACATATGTAGGGTCTGAAATTTATATCCTCAAAAATATATTTGGAACACATCATGAAATTTATAGGGGGCTATGTGGCATTAAAAATTAGTAATCTATAACTCCAATTCATTCTAAAAATCTTAACAGATGAAATACCTGGGAAATAGTTTTCATTTATTTCCAAAAATTATAAAATCCTTCCATGGAGATATTTTCCCAAAACCCAATCCCCTACATAATATTTAAAAGCCCTATTTATTATATTCAGATAACTTTATTTCCTAATTTGATATTTATTGACATGACTATGAATATCTCTCTATTTTACCATTATATCCTCAATAAGATGTTGTAAAAAAAATATTCATTTCATGAAATTCATCCCGACCAGTTAGTGTATAAAATATTTTCACATAAAATGTTTTATACAGTTCCATTTTAATGCAAAAATAGAATATATTATTATTTCTAAATTCTAACAAACGTAAATATAATTCCATATAACGTGAAATCAAAATGACCAAAACTACAACATGTATTCTGATGTATGAAATATCCATTCATACATTCCATGTATTTGAGATGATATTTTGTGCCCAAATTCACCTCACTGTCAAGATCCTTTTGAAACATTTTCTAGAATTATGATGTAAACAATGGGTCATAATAATATACAATTTATATAGGTTCACTATAAAGTATCACCAATTCATTAATATAGAGTAATGAAAGGGTGAGTTGGAGATTCTAGTGGATCCTTTAACCCAACCAATTTTTATAGAAACTTTTGTTGGGGGACCACTCTCTCACCCACCTCTACAAGCTATTCTATTTTTATCTTGGCAGTGAGAGGTTTTCTTGGGACTATATAATGGTGGAGATGAATCCCTATGATGTCATCCATATAATGGATTTTATAATCTAAAATCAGATCATGGGTGGGATGTTTGTCTAAGTGGGTAGTATACCTCTTATAACGTGAATCAATGTTAATTTTCATAGTTTCTTTTGATCTTCATACGAATTAAGTAGGAACGATATAGGGGAGAGTGTACTTAATCACTAACCAGCTGGAGATCATGTAATTATGTGACATGAAATATATTGGGGAACAAATTCATATAGGTTAATAGGATGCATGGATGTCTTCTAGGAGGATATTCTGAGTCCCCCTCACCAATAAATTTAATTTTTCAACAATTTTTAACCTCAAACCATAATTATCACTTCATAAGTATATCAAATGGCGTTATCCAAGATTAGGGAGTAAAAGGTGTTGTTATATATGTATTTTGATGTTCAATAATTCTAATAGGTGGGCGGATTTACTCTTACAAAATTAAAAAAATATTATAAATGGAAAATTTTAAAATAAAGTTATTTTAAAATTATATTGAAATTAAATAGATTAAATAATAAATAATAAATTTTATTTGAATAATCACGTTTTTATAAGAGTTAAATAATTGCTTACACAAAGATTAAATGATAAGAATTACATTTATGCAGATTATGGGTATTGAGTTTTTGAATGATGCAATGAAGAAATATAAAGAGATACTAAACATAGTTTATAAGGAGTTAAACAATAGCATACAAGTTTTTACCACATCTCCACCCCTCAATAATAAAGATATTTCTTATTAATAACTTCCCTTTTTTAATAAAAACCCAAGAACCGCTTCTCTTGGTTATATAGATATTCTAGAACCAACTTCCCTCTGTTTTAATGGAAACACATGAACCAATTCCCTTAGATTTAACAAAAAACTAAAAAACCACTTCCATTTCATTATCATGGTTGTAACAAGAACCCTACTAATTAATATCAATCACTTTTTAGATTTTGAGCACCCAACCCTAAATTTGTGGTTATGGGAACCGTTAACAATATTATGTCAGAATAGAGATATTTTATTAGATAAAACCACGTAAAAATCTAGTGTTATATCTCTTTATAATGTAGATACAATTTTATAAAGAGAGAGTGGAAAAGGTGAGATTCTTTAAGATTTGGCAATTAAGGTTGTTTCTCTGAGAGGATTTCTTCATATAATCTACTGATTTTGTTTCATGATTCATACAGGGGATGTTTTACACCTTTGTTGATTTTTTAGATTGAGATCAAAGCCCCTATTAAACAATATTTAAATCCTTCAATGGTGATGGGGTCGTCCCTGGTCAAGCCAAGCCATTAAGCTCCATGAAAAATCTTTTTTTACAGTTATATATGTAGTTTGGAAAATTCTATAATATAGCCACCATATACCTTGTTGTCGGTAGACTAACTAGAAAAAATGTGCATCTGGAATTGGAATCAACTATCTAGTTCACCTCCATTGTCTAGCCATAGGACCCCGTTGTCTATCCATTGGACTACTCTTATATTTTCTAGGTTCTACCATCACCACCGACCAGCCAGTGACACTCCACCATATAGTTGTTGGGTCTTATTATCACCAAAGAGTCTGGACACATGGAACCAACTAGCTGAAGCCCTAAATCCTGTGATTGATGCAACCTTCTACAACCCATATTCAAACAATTACACATCCACTTCCATCAACATCCTTTGGTGGATTATATAACATGATTTCATAATATTGAATCATTAATTAATACAAATTTAAGACTTTAAAAAGATTAACAACATTCCTTTGGATTAACATTAAGATCACCATTAGAACCATTAAGTACATGACTGAAAGTCAAATTAACGTGTTTGAAAACCATTTTAATGAAAACATTACTTATACAAGATAGTATTGTTTATCATGAAAACACCATGAGAGAGAGTGTTACAACTATATCCCCCTATTTGATGCCGAAAAACACTAAATAGAAAAAGATGAGTTAAGTGTAATCCATGATAGAAAAATAAATAATTTAATCAATTCATGATATTATAATTTTAGGGTAATAAGAATTCTTAATATATTAACAAGAATATATCCATAATTATGAAGAGTTTAAAAAATTATTTGAAAATTGACATAAAAACCTACCACAACTATCAAAAAAATAAAAAAACACTACCCTCCTTGGTGATTATAAAAAATGAAATAATAAGGAAAGGGATATGATGATTTTATATAAAATTTGAAGTCCATTCAATGAGAAATAAATTTACGAAATTATTTTAACAAAATATTCTCAAGAAAGAACATGCTTAGAGAAAGATAAAACCTTATTAATGTGATTAAATAATGTATTAATTGAAAATAGATCATCAAAACAACTCCACCTACATAAAAAACATATCATATAACACAAAGGCTTGCATCATCATAAAAAGAAAAATAATTAAGTACAATAAATCTGAATAAAAATTATTTAAATTATTTTGATAAAGATATGAAAGAAGGGTATTTAATTTGTAAATGATATATTAAAAGTATATGAAAATATTATTCGGAAAATAATTTAAAAAAGAATATGGAAAAATAATTTAAAATTAATAATTTTAGGAGAAAAAAAATATGAAAAAGAATACATCTCCTCTTTTAAGAAAGCATAGATGAGAGAGAGATCCAAAAATTATGTTAAATAGATAAATAAAACTAAAGAGATCAAGAAACATTTTTCCCATATATATAAAGATTGATTTTCAAATCATTCTACCAATGGAAAGAGCCAACCTACCCTTAAATTGGTTCATTAATCAATTATCTCAATATGGGAAGAGTTGTACAACCATTTAAAGGGGTGATAGTAAAATTTTATTCATAATCCACGTTATTATAGATAAATAATTATTGATGGTGAATTACTAATGGAATTAAAAAGTTAGTGACATTGGGTACCAAAATTGGTGATCTAGTTGTGTGAGCTAATAAAATATTTAATACTGAAACACTTTTCGATCAACGTAGATTTTCTAGTAAAGATTTAGGAAACCCACAAATTTTAAGATTTTTGAAGAATAGTAGAAGAAATATGGGTAAAAATAATTCTCCCATATATTTAATTCTGACGATACCTATCATAAATTTGATTCATATATTTTGAATAGAAATTATAAAAATAATTTTGAGAAACACCTTTCACAAAAGTAGTATTTTTTTATGATCCATTAATATTTTAAAAAATTCCATGATTATTTTTTTTAAAAAATTGATAACCATGGATCATGTTAATATGTTTATATCATTGGTTAAATTTTTGTAGAGGTATTTTGAGATCAATTAATTCATCTTGGAAAACATAAAGATCTGGTCTCATAAACAATTAAAACCAATTCATGTTTTTTTGAAAGAAGACCCTTTTCATTTGAAAAAATTATATATTTTTTTGTTGAGAACATTGTATAAAAAAGTATGTTCATGAGAAAACTTTTTTATCACAAGTATTTTCAAGTTATTCATAGCTCGTGGTACATAAAGAATAAGAAGAGGAAAAAGTATAAGGGGAATGTGAAGGGTAGTGAGAAACTTGGGAACCATTCCTTGTTACCTTCCTCACGATATTCCATGAGGAATTTAGGACTTGAGTTAGTTGATGAGGATGAATCACTCCATTCAGAATCTATAATATATTTCTTAACATTAATTTTAATTTTTAAATTATTTTTTAGATTATAAATTATAATTTAATGTGACCCTTTTTTTATATGTTGTATCATGTCACAACAGGTTATTCAATTAGATCTCGATTTATGGTACGTCTGGATGAATTATTCTTAATTTTAATATTTTAAACATTTTAACAATTTATTCAAGTTCACATTCACTAATGAAATTAGTTCTATAATAATCATAATTTTTTTCTTCAAAATCATGGATTTTCATGGGTTTTTTAGCTTCTATTCCTTCATTTAACTCTTGTATTTTCGTGATCAGATCATATGTCATTAAGGATCTGATGAGATATTCAACCACCATATAATTTATATACTTGGATTATAAGATGATTTTCACTTTGGGAACCCGTGAACTAGTTATATAACATATTATTTTTCTTATAAGTTTTTCTATATAAAAATCATTTCTGAGAAATTTTATGCCATTTCAAATGTCTATAAATCTCATGAACATGATATAAATATATTTTTATGATATATAGAGAAACATTAAATATACTAATGAATGATATATAATCTAGATACTTTGACTTCATTCAGTCCTTAATGTGTGACTTCAAGTAATTTCCATATTTAAGAAGGAATTTTTCATAAAGAAACATGATTAAACTCATTACAATCTAGTACACAATGTATAAAAATTAATTTTTTCCATTAAGTTAAAAATTCATAAACATTACTCGGAGTCCACTTATCATTATATTATATATTAAAAATATATTCATGAATTACCATTTTCTAAAGAAGAAAGCCATGCTACTTAGCAGGATATAAATTTAGTTTTTCTTATAGGAATAATCAGTGGAATGAAAAGCCATAGAAATGGAATAATATTCCATTTTAAAAGATATAATAATTGAAATCAATTAGAAATTTTTTAAAAATTTGTTTTTTCGAAAAAAATATGAAGTATTTATTTAGTTCCAAAGTGCAATTCATATTAGAGAAATGGAATGAGGGGATGATTCACATTTTAAAAAATTAATGAATTAAAAACAAATAGATAAAATAAAATGATTTTGAAATAATAAATAGATGAAATAAATTAAGAAAAATGATAAATTCAATTCATATAATTAATATAATATCAATGTTAAATAATAATATAAAAAATTTAAAATTAGTATTAGTTAAATTTATGTAATTTATCCATATCAGGTTTTGGAATGATGCAATGCATAAATATAAAGCTATAAAAAACATAGTTCATATGAAGTTTGTAAATAGCACACAATTTTCCCCTACATGTCCATACCTAAATTATAGAATCATGTATTATTAATACAATCCATTTATTTTAAAGGAAACCCATTAACCCCATCCCTTGTTTTTTTTGGAAATGAAAGATCCAACTTTTCAGGGTTTTAATGGAATCCCAATAATCAATTCCATTTGTTTTAATAGAAACCTAATAACCACATGCATTTGTTTAAATAAAACCCAAAAACCAATTCCCTTACCTTTTCATGATTATGAAAAGAAATCCAATGATGAAGATCTGTCACATTATTCGTAGTGAGAACACATACCTCACTTTGTGGTTGTGATCACCTTAGAGAAGATGAGGTGAAAATAGAGATATTTTATTAGACCATATCCTTTACAAATATCGTCTTCTCACTTGTAGATAAATACTCTTTCATGTTGGGGTTTTTACCTCAGTGTTTTTGTAAATGGATGTTAAATGTTAAGCCGATGCATTATGACATTAATTTTATATAAAATCAAAATCAAAATTACTTTTTAAGAATTCGTAACATTGGTTTTATAAAAAATGATGCTAAATGTAAAATTTCATTCACACATAGAATTGATATTTTATTTTTTCACAGCATGGTTCTAATTTTTAAAATCTTTCCTAAAGTTGATCACATCACAAAAAAAATATTTTCATATAAATTATCTAACTTTTAATTATCCCTATTTTCACATTTTTTATATAATCCTTTTTTTATCAAAACTAATGTTACATTGCTTATTCATTTGATGATTTTATCATGGTATTTATTCTCATAATTTAGTATCGTTATTATTGATCCTCAGAATCTGTAAAATATTTTCCATTTTTTTATGATGAAGGATAATTATTGAGATATAATTAATAAGATAAATTTTTTAAAGATATTAAACATCCATACAATAAAATTTATCATCAAGTGACATTGTAGTTGTTGGATGAATTCTTTCCTAGAAAGAATAGAAATTTGAACAAACAATTTATTTGTTCAATGAAAAATGAATAAAGAAGAGAAATTAAGTTGAATATTTAAGTTTTTTTATTTTTTCATTTGTTTTCTGAAATATTTAATTCATTTTTTGGGTATTTTATTCCAAGATAGTACTATAAATCTATTGTTTTAAAAACCTAAACTTTCTAAACATTATAATTCTATAAACACTGTGGAATGTGATTTTTGATGACTCTTTTTTGAGAAAACTATTTTAAAAGTAAAAAAATTACTTTTTTTTATCAGTTATCAGAATAAAAAATGTAGTGACCCTTAGAAATAATAATTTAACATCATTTTATAAGAATAGATGCTGAAAGGCCCATATTAAATGTCACTTGAATTATCATGGATTTGTTGCTAAAACTAAAAAGAAAATAAAATTTATGTTAAAGGTGTTTTTAATCTATTATATATCACTCTAGAAATATGTAGTCAATTTAAGATAGAGAGAGGGAGAGGGAGAAATATGATAGACTTTAGTATGTTTAAATGATGGTTGTCTCTTTGAGAGGTGGGATGGGGTAAGGTTGGAAATTGGGTATCTTGATTCATAGGAAGAGATTTTAAAAACCATTGGTGATTGTTAATATTGAGATCTAGGACTCCATTGTCATTTTTTATATCCTTATATTGTGTCATGGTAATCCATTATCGAGGCAAGTTATTAAGAGACCAGAATTATTTCTGTGGTCACATTAAATATATCTCGAAATATTCTGGAATGGAACCATCAGATACTCAGTAGCCTCCACTGGGTATATAGTGGTCAATGTAGAGGCATATAAGCTTCTTGAACTCGTATTGGCAAGTTGTTACACCTACACCAGCTAGATGGTGGACTGCTATTGGTCATTACTAGTTCTTCTATCACTATTGGTGGACCGATGGGACTCCACCAGCTTACTGGAAGGGATTATACTCCCCATATATTCTAGACACATAACATTGTCTAGCTGGTACGTCCTACTATTGCCCATATTCATATATAGACTCTTACACTTTATTCAATGTCTTTTATTGGTTCTTATTACATGATTCCATGAACATGATGTACATATTAATATAGTTCCAAGCCCTAAAAAATATAAAAAAATTTCCTTTGAATTTAATTTGAATGACACCATTAGATCCATTGAGGGTATGACTTCAAGTAAAATTAATTACTCTAACAAAATATTAAATTAAAAAATTAGATATATAAGAGAGTGTTTATGATCATGAAAATATTATGATAGAGGGAGGAGAAATATGATTATCTCTTAGAGAATATTTGATACAGATCATTATATCCCCTTATGATGATCCTATCTTTTTTACCAAGACGGTATGATATTATAATGATTTTTATTGGTTATTAATAAAAAATCTGGTAAAAATCAAGAAAAATACTCTCTTCCATGGATTAAATAACTCTTCATCAAGATAAAATAGGCTAGTGGTTATTGAAGATCAACTCTATATTTAGGTATTCACATATTCCATTCTATACGAAGGACATTCTATAGATGAAATTTATATATCTTTATGGGAATTATGATTTCTATGTGATGTAATTGGGGGTGATAAAAACCAATGGCATATTCATAGGACTCATTTACCATGACTTTTATCTATTGTTAGAATAGTTTATTATGGTCTTCATTGATTCCTTCCTCATCAATTGTATAATAGAGAATTTTCATGTGGTACATTTGAGGAACATATCAGGATTGGTTTGAGACCACTAATTATTTGGTAAAGTCACAAAGTAAAAAATAATTGATTTGAGAGGTTTATTTTATGAGGAACAAAAACTAAAAGGGTATGGTAGTAATCAAACCTATGAAGATAGAGGTTTTGGTATATTTGGAGCCACTTAAGATTTTTTTTGAGGTGTGTAGTTTCCTTGGGTTATCAAGCTATTACCATAAGATTGTGGTGTATTTCTCTAGGATGAAATATCCTATAAATACACTTACCTAGAAATGGTATCCCTTTATACAGTCTGATAAATATCAAGTATACTGTTAGAAATTTAATTAGAGGTTGTATAGTGATTTAATACAGTATTTACTTAAGGATGGAGGTGAGTAAATGTTTTACTATAATTCCTTTGTAACCGGACATAGAGGATTACTGATATATAGGTAGCAGGTGATCTATTATAGGTCCAAAAGGCTAAGACCCCATGAGTAGAAATACATTGTACATGAATTAAAACTCATGATAGTATTGTTTTATTTAATTTTATTGATATACAAAATACTTGTATAATAATATTTGAACTACATGGATCTAAATAGCATAAGTTTTATTGTCTCCAAGTGTATTCTCAAATAGAGAGATATGAAAAAAGTAGAGTTTTTATAAAACTATAATTTCTAGATTTTATAAAATTAGAAGGGTTAACATAGTGGATGATTACTTATGTAGGGATTATCAAACTAATTTAGAAAAGTAGTAATCCAAACAATGAGTCGTGACTGTAGAATTATACTTAATGTTCATGATCATAGTGGACATGGAAGACTTCCTCTAAATTAATTTGATAGTGATAGCCCAAAACATTTTACACTGAGTGAGTTAGGTCAAACATCTTAAAATGTGTTGTGATGTATTATATAACCTAGTATTATTAAATGATACACACGAGGGTTTCACTAATGGTGAGTAGCAATTCATCCTTTTTCAGGTTTGGTCAGTTGTTCTATTTGAGTTATGTGAAGGGGTTTTGTAGGAGTCTCACACATATCCCGTATAAGTAAATAAATTTTTTCTAAATAGTTAATGGGTTATAAAGATCCAGTATTAATAGTAAATCAAAAAGAGGAATATTTTAGAGTTCATGTCTCACTATCACCTCTTAACATGTAAAGGAAAAACAGTAGGTTTTACCTGGTTTGGGCCAACCTCTGGAAGTTATGTAGTGTAAATGGGATAGTAAATTAATGGATTTTGTAGCATGTGTTGATCCTATTAATTAATAAAGTGGTTATAAATTAATACTTTGGATCATTTATAATATTTTTGAGACCTATGAGGAATGGTTTTTTATAGGTATGGAAGAAATGAATTGGGGAAGAGTATAAGTGGAAAGGGTTCTGGTGATTTATTTTATTGTTCACAAATAATGAATGTTCAAAATCAAGTGTTACATAGTAGTTAATTTTATTTGAATCTCACTCATAGGTTTTGGAGTGATTAAATTCCCATTTAATAAGTTTTGAAGTTGAATAAAAGCAATTTGTATGTTTATAGGTGTTTGAAAGATGATTGTAGTTGTTTGGATGAATTCTAAAGATTTTTGCTGTTGAAATGAATTAGATTATAAAATTTATTGTACCAAATATATAAGATAATTATCCTAAATAAATAAGGTTTTTCTCTATGTATACTAGAAAACAATTAGTAAATTATTTTAAATTTAAGGTTGTTCCTCACTATGATACATAATATTTTTATATTTAGTATAGAATAAAATCAACAAATGAAAAGGTCTTATTGTGATATATAATGTTTTTTTAATCTTCGATAAAAACTGATTTTTGATATATGAGGTTTTTTTCTTCTAATTAGATACATGATAATGTCCTAAAACAGATGTGTGGATAAAAAAGGTTTCTCATACATTAAATCCTCTAACCCTATTCACTACATTATAATCATTTAGCATGCCACATGACATTTGGCATGCCTCCCCATACACCAAAGGTTGATGACTAACAATGAAGGTCTATGGGAGGATATTGAGGATACTATATATTTTGAAGATAAATAGTAAAAATACACATACAACATAATAAAAGAAATATTAAATAATAATACAATATATATATATATATGTTAATATATGGTCAGTGTAAAAACCATTTCCCATTTCATATTAGTCATACAAAACCCAACAGATTGTCCATAGTCCAATCACATATATACAAGTATAAAATATAAGATCCTGGGTATTTATATTAGGTATACATCATTTTTAGGTTCAAATCCTAGTTTTTGGCCTAGTGTGAGTGGATAATGTGATCAAAAAGGTTTTGGGGGTGTTTGGGGCTTCGTCAGAGCCTAGATACCATGTTTTTAGAAAAGGAATATGATCCACATGGTTAATAAAAATGATGTGACAGAAGCTGTTTTGTTTGAGTAAATTGTACGGGGATCGAAAGAGGTACACATAAGGCTGCACGGTTTGAGGAAACCATCACACCTGAGACACGTGCCTATTTGATCCATATGATGTTTTAGTAGAGGCGTGCAACATGGTTTACACAGAGTTTTTTAAATTATGAACATGAAACCATGTGAGGTTCCACATGAGACATAGAAGGGTGAATGGTTGGGGGTAAAATATGGTCAATATTGCATCCAAACCATGATATCTAGTAAAAGGAAGAGAAACGAGATTTTAAAAATTAAAATATATTAAAACCTAAACCCCCTTTCACCCTTTCCTTTATTGGATAGATGATTGCCTTAGAAGATATCATTTGAAGCTAAATCATAGGATTTGCCACAATTTCATAATCCCAACTCGAAATCAAACACCAAAAGTCTCATCGAATTCATGTGGGTGAGATATTAAATCATATTATGTTGTTATTCATTTGACATAGTATCAAAATAGTTATTTATGTGAAAGTTAATATGACCTATTTTCTGGATTTTTGTCTATTATTCATTTTTAACTTGAGCTAGACCGAATCAAATGTTGATACTAGATGAGAACTCTACTAAAGACCTACTATAGGTGGTCTATAGGTTTTACTGTAAGTTTTTTGTTTGGTAAATATAGTTGTTATTATTTCACAAATCAGACATTATGGTGTGTCCAAAATATTAATTGAATGATCAAATGAAACATTCTGAGTCCTGTTAGGTTTTCCATTGAGTGGTATTTTATAGGCCACCCATGGGGTACAACCTTTATTTTTTCCTAAGGTTTACCACCCCGTTGAGTGTCCGAGTTCTCTCCTTATTAGAGAGAAAATTTATAATTGAATAATAATTGAATGAATCTTTAGAATACGATTATTTCTCTTTTCCATTTGGTTACATGATGTTTATTTTTTTTATAATGATTAAATGAATTTTACAAAATTGTGGAAATGATTTGTAAAAATCATGGAATATGGATGTTTGTGAGATGATGAATTAATGAGATGATGATTTAAAATGGTAGTGAATGCCTGGGATGATCTCATGAGAACCCGATTCCTTATATTCCATGGAAATTTCTTCTATGGATATTGATTGTGGTAGTGGATGCCTTGTACTTCATTACTCCTTAGATCCCTATTTCGTAGGATGCCTCGGGCCTTTTTCCCCCTAGATCTAGCCTACTTGGATATGCATTGTAAATAGTCAATTGACATTCTCCTTGGACTCCAACCAAGTAATGTTTGAGTTTCCATAGATATGATCCTGATACTTTATGTGTATGGCTTGGTCTTCTATACCTTGGATACACCCCTTTGCAGTCTAACACTTTATTACACGACATTCCCATGGTGGATTTGGAACACGTTTGATTATAAAGCATAGTCGTGTTGATTTCTATGTACTAAATTATATGGTGTGTGCATGATATATATTTTATACTTGATTATATGGTGTGGTTGTGGTGGATTTTTGGTTTCTATTCATACATGAAGCCCTAGTTTGGGTATCATATACCGGTTGTTAGAATGGAATTTAATAGTTTTTTATTTATATTTTTCAACAACCCTTGTTTATGTGAGAATGACTATTTCTTATAGGGATACTTGTTTGTCTTGACAGTTTCACTTTTCTTTTATCACATATGCCTTGGTAACTTTATTTTCATTACTATTATACATATTGTATATATTTCACAATGATTATCTTGTTATACACTTGATGGATTCATTATTGGAACCATTGGTTGGGGTCTACTGAGTGTTGTCTCACACCCTATTTGGGCCACCATTGGGTACCTATATCGACTTCATGGATGTAGGTAGCGACCGGGGGAAAGCACCCACTATATGATGTGTGATTTTCTTATTTCTAAGGAGTAGGAGAGAACATTACCAATCTTGGATCTTGATTCAAGATGGGATAGTGATTATTGTCTTTTTGGTATTTTTGATAGATGTACTATATAGGATTCTTATCTAACTATTATACTAATTTTTAGATACATGATAAGAAACATCATTTTATATGATATTACTTATGGAATTGTTTATTTATTACTATATTGGATATTTATATATTGGACATATTTTTTACCACTTCTTCTATTTATTGATAATTTTACTACTAATGTGCTACACTCTGACATGAGGGAATAGTTCCCCCATAGACACACCCTTGTCCCTCGCATCCAGTCGACCGCCTCTAGCATATGGGTAGGAACACTTGAGGCCTTGTTACCCACCAGCTCGGGGCACAATTTAGTGGATCCTAGGTTTGGCTATTAAAAAGAGACATAAAAGGATTTTTCATTTTTAACATACTATTTTGAGACAATTAACAGGTGATCAGGAATGTTTTCCAATTTGTTAACGAGATTTTTTAAGGAGTAACTAACTCATGTACAAAAAAAATGCAAACTTCCATAGAAGGAAATTGGTGTTTTCTAGATTTTTCCTATTACAGTTGAATTCATTCCACCATTGGGTGATACACATGAATTGTGATGTTAATATTGATGTGATTGAGTATCTATTTGTCATTTCTTATTGAGATGATGGTATCCATATAAAGCATCATTTTAGGATCCTCATAGCATTCATATTCCATGCATTATTTTATTCCGTATAGGATGCATTACTTGAATATAATGTTGTGTCCTGGGCCCAGGATTGTTGGGCCCCCGCCAGGATTGTTGGCGCCTGTGCCCCGGTAACCAATCCCACATCGGTTGTGGAGGGAGATTGGTGGGTTCTTGAAATTCCCGTGCCTACCTTCCCCTCAGTAACGCGTTTTAAAGCCGTGAGGCCTGGGATAACAACTGGGCTAGAGCGGACAATATTGCTGGGACGAGGGATCCGATTCATCAATAAATTTTTTTGATAACGGAGTTCGGCTTTAAACTCAAGCCTACGTCTCCGCTCCCAACTCAACCGTTGGGAGATTTATACGACCGCTTGCTTTTTAATGGTTATAGCAAGAAACCCACTAGCCGTTTTAAGGTAGGCTAGATCACCTTCTTACAGCTTGCTTTTTTATTATGGTTGTAGCAAGAAACTCAAAATAAATAAAACAATAAAAACCGTAATTGAGGAAGACTTGGGCGCCTTTGATTGATTGGAGATGTTGAAGGCCGCTTCCAAGCTTCTTTGAAGGAGCTCCTTGGATGTGGAAGTTGTTGGAGCAAGTTGGGTTCCTTTGAGGAAGTCCGCCGGAGGTACGCCAAAGATGGAAAATGTGTACGGTGGCTTTGTATATGATCCGGTAAGTGTCCGGGGCTTCCTTGGCCTTTATTTATAGGCATGGAACCCATTGGGGGCCTTCGGAGCCGTTGGAGAGGCTTAAAGAGCCGTTGGGAGCCAAGTGGGCCAGCCTGGTCAAACTGCAACGGCTAGTTTGACTGGCTCCACCGGCTGGCCGGTGCAGGGCCACCGGCTGGCCGGTGCCTTGGATGTTGAGAAGGCCTTCTGCCCAGGCAGCACCGGCTGACCGGTGCCAGAGCCACCGGCTGGCCGGTGGGCAGACAGTAGCTACCACTGTTGCATCAGGTTGCCACCGGCTGGCCGGTGACAGAGCCACCGGCTGACCGGTGGAACCTGGCAGTGGGCAATGCCTCTGCCAGGTCCACCGGCTGGCCGGTGCTATCACACCGGTTGGCCAGTGGACTGAATTTCAGTCCACTTCTTGTCCATTCTTGGGCCAACTTCTTGGAAACCTTGTGCCTATCATTCAAAAACACTTCAAACAATATTAGACAAATAATAAGGTGATTGTGATCATGAAAATCAAACAACGAGGGGAACGAGAGGTACAACAATCTCCCCCTATTTTGATGATCACAATCACCAAAACAATCAAAGTAAAATACAGAAATTAAAGACATTCTTAAAGGATAAATTTGAAAATAAATCAAAGCATGATAGAAAATATTCTCCCCCAATCAATCAAGAAATTTCTCCCCCTTTGTGATTATCAAAATAGCGTGGGGAAAAAAACTTGATTGAGGGAATAGAATTTGAAAAACAAGATTTGAGATTTTTTTAAATCAATTGAAATTTTTGAAGTTGAAATTGAAAGTTTGAATCTAAGACAAGGTTTTGAAAATACTCCCCCTAAATAAAAACAATAAGTCACCGGGGATAGGAAACTATTTTTGGCCCGGAGAGACTCGCCAAAAGGGATTTTTCAATCCAAATTTGTTTCATGGCGGGTCTTCTCCTATAGAATTCATCGGAAAAGAAAAAAGACTTGGGTTGGCCGTACTGGGCATTTTTGCAATCACACTCATAAATGAGGTGCCCAGGTTTTTTACAATAATTGCAAAATTTATAACTAGAGCTCCCCCTTACAAAAACAGTTGGAGTATGGGAGGAGGAAGCTTGGTTGGTGTAGCCAAGTCCATGTGTGGTTCTAGAAACACGTTGAGAACCAAGGAGTTTTGAAAGGTTTTGTTCTCCGTTGGTGAATTTGGCAAGGGATTCTCTAAGGTCCTTGATGGTTGATTCCAAAGAATCAACATTTGGGAAATTTTGGATTTTTAGGGAGAGTTCCTCCTTCTCTTTGAGAAGTTGTTCTTTTTCGGAGGAAAGTTTTTTGAAATTCTTTTTCAAAGAAACTAATTTAGAAGAAAGTTCATGAAAACCATTTTCTAATCGGTCTCTAGCATGTTGGAGTTCTTCATATGACAAATGATTGAAAGAATTTGAAGAACTAGAGGATGATGAGGAAGAAGAGTCGGAAGATGATACCTCATGTTTTTCCATTAGGCATTTTTTACCTTGGTCGCTTGAGGAGAAGGAGGAGAAGGAGGAGCTATCACTCCAAGATGCCTTTGAAGCCTTCTTCTTTCCCTTCTTTTTGGCCCTTTTCTTGTGAAGTGGGCAAGCGGGTTTGAATTTTGCATCGGGTTCTTGCTTTTGAGCGGGTTCTTGCTTTTGAGCGGGTTCTTGCTTTTGAACCATGCTAGTACCTTCATAGGTTAGCTCTAAAAACTTCCAAATATCATGAGAAGATGTGCAAGAAGAAATATGATCAAAAACATTACGATCTAACCCACAATGTAGAGCATTTATGGCTTTGCCATCAAGCTCAAAATTTGCAATGTCTACGGGGGTCCATTTAGACTCATCGGGAGAGGAGAGGGAAAATCCTTGCATAACAATTTTAAAAATAGGATAGCTAATGCTTTTAAGAAAAGTTGACATGCGGGTTTTCCAAAAAGAATAATCGGTTCCATCAAAGAATAGAGCACGATCCAAAGAAAATCCTTTAGGGACATAAGAGGAAGAAGCGGTAGAAGCCATCAAAAAGGATCTTTAATTTGAAACCGGTTAGGGAATTATTCAAATACGCCCTTTGATACCAATTTTTAGGTCGGAGAAAAACGGGAAGGATGGCAATTGGATCTCAAGTAGCCTTTGAGAATTGTCGTAGGAGCCTCAAATGATCAAAATAGCTTTGGTATGCTTCGGTATATGATCGGTGGTGTTCCCGGCATCCATGGACGTCTATTTATAGGAGAAATACTCCCAAATACTTCAAAATAGCCATTGGAGAGGCTTAAAGAGCCGTTGGGAGCCAAGTGGGCCAGCCTGGTCAAACTGCAACGGCTAGTTTGACTGGCTCCACCGGCTGGCCGGTGCAGGGCCACCGGCTAGCCGGTGCCTTGGATGTTGAGAAGGCCTTCTGCCCAGGCAGCACCGGCTGACCGGTGCCAGAGCCACCGGCTGGCCGGTGGGCAGACAGTAGCAACCACTGTTGCATCAGGTTGCCACCGGCTGGCCGGTGACAGAGCCACCGGCTGACCGGTGGAACCTGGCAGTGGCCAATGCCTCTGCCAGGTCCACCGACTGGCCGGTGCTATCACACCGATTGGCCGGTGGACTGAATTTCAGTCCACTTCTTGTCCATTCTTGGTCCAACTTCTTGGCAACCTTGTGCCTATCATTCAAAAACACTTCAAACAATATTAGACAAATAATAAGGTGATTGTGATCATGAAAATCAAACAACGAGGGGAACGAGAGGTACAACATATAAGACATTGTGATAAGTTCCTTGTCTGATATATTTTCTCTCTTATTAGTGTTCTTTCAAGGAATTTTAAATTATAGTTGGTACCTAGAGTCCCTATCATATCATAATGTGTTTTTACTGCTTCAACTACAACATACGCCCTAAGAGGTCAACTATGGAACATTTAGTCACAGACCATTGGTCATATAGACTACAACATGTTATGGTATGGATTAATTGGATAGAATATTTTGTTTTATGATGTAAATACCCGAAAAATTCAAGGAAATGTTTTTCTTAATTTTCTTTGGATTTTTACAAGAACGCAGTTTCTGACGGCACCTGATTCCGAGGCCCGGTGTGCCCGGAATCATTTTCCGAAGTTTGGCTTAGGTACGTTCAGTGAACGGATGAGCGAGTTTTTCTAAGATTTGAACCAGTGCTCGGAATCAAATTCTGAGGGCACTGATGGAATCGCAGTGCCGGTAATTTCTTAGAAACGCCTCTTCTGGAGTTGCATTTGCTCGGGTGTGGTTTTTAATTTTCGGGCTTAAAGTTAAGAAATAAAATAATTGTACGACAAACTTTATTTTATTTCACTTAAGCCACTTGGAAGCCACTTGAAGCCACTTAAAGCGGCTTAAGCTGATTTGTTGCGGATAGAGTGTTATCCAAAAATATCCTACCCTCTTGGTAGGATATTTGTGAGGTGGGGCCCGCACGAGCCCCACCGTTTCTTTTCCGCTATGTAACGCACCCGCGAAAACCCGTCATTATGAAAGTCAACTGACGCGTTTTCTTAATTTCTTAACGCACCAATTAATTGGGCGGTTTTCTTCGTTGAATTAAATTAGTGGTTTATTCGTTGAAATTAATTCTATGAATTAATTTCATCCGTTTCTTAACATTTTTTAAATCTGTTGGCGTAATAATAAAATAAGACCAATGCACGACTTCTGGAAAAATGTTCGTTGAGACGATTTGACAGAAACCAAGAGTTCTTCATCCTCCTTCGTGAAGAATGCGAAGAACGCGAAGAACACTGGCCTCTGACGAAGAACGCGGAACCCGCGGAAATTGACGACGCGACGCCATGTGCCGCGACCTTGACGTTTCCTCTCCCACGACGTTCTTCTGCGACGTTTCTTCCTCCGCGAAAAAAACCTTCGATCATCCATTGAGGTGAGAGTTTGCGATTCTTTAAATTCCTTTGTGGATTTTAACTCAAGATGGATTTAATTATTAAAATTAAATATGTCATTTCTTGGACTTCGGAGTTCGTCGACGCAACGCTGGATACCGCGAAGACGCGAGGCCCTTCCGCGACGCGAGGATCCCCACCTTCCGCGACGATAAATTTCACGATGAATGCGCGTGCGACGACTTGACGAGGTAGGGGTTGTTGTGAATTAATCTATTTTCTCGTGAATGTTTCTTTTAAATTAAAGAACTGGTTCATAAGAACAATTTTAAATTATTAAAATTGTCGTTTGATGTGTTGTTTAATCCTCCCAATTGTTATCGTCTAACGCGGAGGGTGCAGGCCATACAAACACGGCCCGACAACCCTCTGTCGTTCTTTTTTGTTGTGCGGATTTGGCAGGTGATGACAAAACGTGACGCAAGGGCGATTTGATGATTCCACAGAGAAGAACGGGTCCCGGGAGGAGCAACGGCACAGACGGGAAGGAAAACGGACCACCAGAGCAACTCCGGTGGTCCGCGGAAGTCTCCGGAGGCAGCGGCGGCGGCGGCCAGCGGACCCGCGGCCGCGCGGGTCCGGCTCACTTGCATGGGACGTGGCAGAAGCCGCGCCCGCTGATCTCCAGTGCGGCCCCACACGGGGCCGCGAGTCATCCAACCCGCGGGTGCAGCGCCCCGCGGCTGCCTCGGTTGGCCGCTCGGCCGAGCCGAGCCGGGCCGGTCCGACCGGCCTGGCCGCGCCCTGGTCGGACCGGACCTGGTCCAGTCGGGTCGGACCGGGTCAGGTCGACCTGGTTCGGCCGACCCGGGGGGGTGGGGGGGGGGGGGGTCGGCCCGGGTCGCCCCCCCCCCCCCCGTCTTTGGACCGTTTTCGGTCTTTTGCCCGTAACTTGAGGTACGAGCCTCCAAACGACTCTCAGTCAGCGGCAACGCGATCCATGGACCGAGACGGTCGTTTAGGTATATCGCACTCAAGGTTCCAGATTACTTTGGGTTCGGCCAGGTTGGTTCGTACACAAAACCAACCGGGCCCTCGGAGCGGAAACGATCATATCTTGAGCTTCAGACGTCCAATCGACGTGTCGTCGACTTCGTTGATTTCCTCTAAGTGAGACAGATCTTTTGGATCAATCCGCCCGAGGTTTGGATGCATGTGGAGTATGGTTGGGTTGGTTTTGCCTTAAAAACCAACCGGGCCCATGGGACGAAAAAACCAATAACTCTCAGACCAGGCGTCCGATTGACGCGCCGTCTGCGACGTTGAGTTCCTGTTGTCAATACGGAACTTTTGGATACATCAACTTCGGACTTTGTGTCAGTTGATGTATCAGCCTCTCGGCTCGTGGAGCGGACCCTCCCGAACGAGTTTGCTGTGTGCGGGAACCCTAGTGCTGGCTGCGACTGCTACTGCGACGACGACTGTGCAGAGATCCTCAGTGGACTGCGACGACTACTACACTCAGCGATCCTACGTGGATCAGTGCTACAGATCCTGTGTGGATCTGATCCTGTGTGGGTCAGTGCTCAGCGGTTCTGTGTGAGCCAATGCCTACAGGTCCTGTGTGGGCCCAATCCTGTGTGGGTCTTTGCAGGGGTTAGTTACCTATTGATCCTGTGTGGGTCCGATCCTGTGTGGGTCATGGCGGGGGTTAGTACCTATCGATACTTTGTGGGTCTGACGACTTCGATGGATCAGGGATCATCTCTATCATCATCCGATGAAGTATACCTGTGTGAGTTGAATCCTGTTTACTCTCCTTTGTGGATTGTGTTGTGCTATCCTATGTGGGTTTACGTTTTGCTTTCCTGTGTGGACTGGGTTGTGCTTGGGCTCGAATGTTGTAGCCAAACGGGAATTGATGAATTAGGTATATGTATGGGCATATACCTAAGACGTGTCAGATGTTACTTCGTGATTGTATCTATCCTTTGTGGATTATCCTTTGTGGATTCTGGGAGACCTTCAGGGGTCTCGGGGTCCCTACTAAGTAGCTTATACTCACCCCTGCACGGGCTATGCCCGCACTTCATTGTGTTGGTTGCAGACGACAGACAGCGCTGATCGTGGTGGAGGCTTACGGAGCAGGACGGTACCTGGAGGTGGACCACTGGGCAGAATGTACTCGGAGCAGCCAGGTGGACCCAAGGAGCAGTGGAGGCTTTATGTTCCCACCCTTCAGGTGGGACATCTAGAGGACAGCTCGATGCTGCGACTTTTCTTTTCAGTTGATGTTTTTCCCTTTGAGTTGTACTTTACAGTTGGGCTTGTATTCCCGGCCCCTTTTACTTTCAGTATAGCTTGTTACAGTTTTTACTTAGTGTTTACTTTTCAAAGTCAATACCTTCCCTTTTTCCAGGATTTATGCCTTGGTGCTAGTCACCAGCCCCGGACCTATGGAAGGCGGGCTTGGGGTAGTCACGACACGGGCCCCGAGGACGGGTCATGACACATGAGGTGTATGATCCCTTATAGATCAAAAGTGTGGAACCATTTTGTTCATGTATTTAAAGTGGGTGGTGATATATATATATATATATATATATATATATGAATTAAAATTGAATTTAATTGGGGAAAGTAGAGAAATTGACGTAGACTTGGCTTTAATGTGGGATTTATGATGTTTCTCTAGCGACAGTTACAACTATTTATTTTTATCGAATCCTATATTTAAGAGTAAGAAGATTCTTATGATCTATTAATAGGACGGCTTTGTCCAGACCTACATTTTTTATCTATGAACTTATTACTATTGATATTTTACAAGGCATGTGTTTGGAATTATAGATACATGCCACCTTGAGGAAATATAGTTGTACACTAGGAGGGTGGAGGAGACCATGATCTAGAGTTTGTGGGCCATGGTCCATATGTATATCCTTCTACAATTCCCATTTTGGAACCATCATTTTTACTAGACATAGTTTCCAACACAATGTTCTGTGAGGGTTTTCTATGCTATATAAAATTTTTCTATGGAGAACTGAAACCTATATACACTATAGTAGAGATGATGTGTTTGTTACAACAGTAACATCTGCCCACATTTTATGGGGATGGTGGTCCTCAATATACAAATATGTGGATTGAGGCTACCTTTTCAATCTTCAATCATCTTGAGACACCACCTGAGATGAGAGTGAAGATCACAGAATATATTCCTCACAGAGAATCTATGAATTTGTTTGATGTTTTGAAATGGGATGATATTCTCCAAGATATGGTTAATAGGTATTTCCAATATAGTTTTATGACTAATTGTTTCCTAAGACTCTGAGAATAGACCAATTTAGTGAGTTTATGCATTTGGGGTAGGGATCTATGACCGTTTTGTAATATTTGGAATGCTTTATATATTATCATCATTTTTCACCAATATATCTTTCTGCTGAGATATCAAGGGAGATATTCTTTGAGTATGGTATTCAAAATTTCATTCAATCATAGAATAACATGTTTAGGTAGATGAATATTACTAAAATAGTGAATCGAGTTCTTATTAATGAGTGTAAATTGAGGGATGCAAGGGGTGATGAGCAGAGCAGTGTAGCTTCTTGACCTATTGGTTCAGCTTCTAGGGGTAGGAAGTTCCATTTGGAGGCTTCTCATGAGAGGAGTACTAGTAAGGGTGTTTGTGCGGGTAACTCTATTTCTATCATTAGTGGGGAAGATGGGGACATATGAGGAATCATTGTGATCGAGACCTAGTTGATTTCCTAGCTTGAGACAGGATGGACCATGTAAAATATTTCTATAGGACCTTCCCTTTAGCATATAGTGGATGGGTTTGCTATTGACTTCAGGTTATAGAGTGGGATTCATAGATCAATGATAGGATTGTAGTGGGGGTAGTGTTGGTCATTTAGTCTGATTTGGTGCTACTTGTTTAGGAGGTCACACACCAGATATACCTTGATATTAGAGTTGGCCTACTATGGGGAGTGATATTGTTGTACAAGGCCAACGTTTAGGCCAGATATATTATGTACAACCTAAACCTGATGAGAAGAGAATTAGCCCATCTTTGGTGAGAGGTAACATATTAGTAGACAATATTATTGTATCTACAATTTTTGATATAGGTGAAGCTCATAGTTTCATATATGCAACTACTATTCTGATACTTGGTCTTATTGTTCAGTTTTATGATAGCATTATGACCTTGAATACTTCATTGGCGATTATAATAGGGGGTGTTTTTCTAGTTCATGGAGACCCCCTTGAGAGTAGTGGGTTTCACTTTACATGAGATATTTTTTCCCCTAGATGATAGGGTTTAGAGTCATACATGTGAAGGCCTGGCTAGTTTCTTATAGAGCATATATTGATTTCTAGCACCACAAGTTGACCATTATATCACTATAGTGAGGATGTTTTTATTCACAAGGTTGAGTGAGATTTCTAGGTTATAAGATCTTGACCAGAGAATCATGGGTTGGGTCTAATGGTAGCCCAATTTACTAGGTTATATCTGGATGATCGAGGACCACATAAGGTATATTTCTCTCCATTGGTTGATTATTTTGGGGATGTTTTCCTAGAATAATATTCTATTTTACCTAATTATATATAGGTTTAGTTCTCTACTAATCTAGTTCTAGGAGCTAAAATGGGGTCCATTCCTCCTTATAGAGTGGATACTATGGTTCTTCCAGAGCTCAAGTGGTAGTTTGAGGACATAGATGTATATGAATTTATACGACCAAGTACTTCTCTATGGGTTTCACCAGTCCTTTTTTTGAAGAAGTTGTATATTAACCTTAGGATACATATGAATTATAAAAAATTGAAGCAGTTTATAGTTAAGAATCTAACTCCTTAATAATAGATATATAGAATTTTATATTATCTCTAATGAGCTCTAGTATTCTAAAAAATTGATTTGGGGTTAGGATATCACCAAGTTCATGTTCTACTTTTAGACTTAACTCATACAACTTTTCATAGAAGGTATGGTCTATATGTGTATCTATTTATGATTTTTGGCCACACAAACACACTAGAATGTTTTATGGAACTGATCAACCATGTTTTACATCCTTATCTAGATTCATTTTTATGTTTTTCATGTTTGGTATCGCGGTGGATTCTCACAATCAACATGACCATGAAAAACATCTTGAGGTAATTTTGGATACAGTGAGAGAGAATGAGTTATATGATAAAAATACGATGGCCCACTTATGGATGGATAAAATTCACTTATTTTTTTATATTATCTTCGATAAAGGAGTACAAATTTCACTATAGAAGGTGAGAGATATGGTTTTCTCGGAGCATCCCAAGAGTATCTATCATATATTGTGTTTATTGGTTCTAGTTGGATATTAAAAGAATTTCATTGAGGACTTCTCACACATAGAAGACCATTTTATGGGATTGAATAAGAGGGTTTTGAAGTTTTTATGGATAGATATCTACAAGATATCCTTTTAGGAGATGGAAGGGAGATTGAATTCAACACAAATAATGATTCATCTAGAGCCGAGCAAGGGATAAAATATGTATTTTGATGCATTATGTATCAGAATAGGATGAGTTTTGATGTATGGGATGCATTTGTGGAATACATTTCTCACCAGTAGAGGAAAAATAATAGTAATTTACAAAAGTTAAATATTCATATTGTTGTAGATTTTCATTTTTTGCATTGTTCGACAAATTATTTACTGGGAGATAATTTTGTGGTGTACACGGACAACAAAATCCAAAATTATATATTTACAAAAAATGATATGAATTTGAGGAAGAAAAGGTAGGTTGAGTACCAATAATATTTTTTCTTCGAGCTTGCATATTAGCCTGGAAATGGAACTGTAGTGGCCGATGTATTGATAAAGAGGACATTGATATAGGAATTACAAGATGCTAGTAGTGGGTGGTAGCTTATGGACATGTTTTTTGAAATCCACTTGGAGTTGTAGGATGGCCAAGGGATTAATTTTATCTCATCATTGGTAGTGACAACCACTATTCTAGATAGAGTGAGGATGAGATAATTGTCTTATTTTTAGGACCTAGTCCAATGGGATAGTGTGGTAGGTGAGGTCCCACATCTTGGTTGGATGTGGGTGAGGATGAATTCTACATTCTCCCAAATGTGTATGGGTTCCAATAGACAAATGATGAAAGTTTATTTGAGAGTTTCATGCCTCAGTTTGGAAAGTTTATCCTGACATGACCAAGATGTATCATGATTTATGTTCCCTATACTAGCGGCTTGGGATGAAATGTGAGTTAGCAGGTTTTATCATCAGATGCTCCACCTATCAGTTGGTGAAGGAATAATATCAGTGACCAGATGGGTGTTTATAGAGGTTACACATTCTCAAGTGGAAATAAGAAGATGTTGGGATGATGTTTTTATTGGATCTATGATGATTTCTCAAGGTATTGATGTTGTATGGTTTGTTGTTGAAAAGATGAACATATTTCATTTCCTACCGATAAAGAATAACTTCTCAGTAGATGATCTTGGGTGGTTGTATATCTGCGAGATAGTGTGGCTTGATAAGGTTCGCCAAACATTAGTATTGGATAGGGATTCCCAATTGACATCTTATTTTTGGTAGAGACTATATAGGGAATTGGGTACACAAGTGATTCTAAGCACAACATACCACCCTCAGACTGATGGCTAGTCAGAGAGAATGATTTAGGTGCTTTTGGAAATGTTTCAAGCATGATTCCTATATTATTTGGTTCTTGGGAGAGGCATATACCACTATTTTAGTTCACCTACAATAATAGTTTTCATGTGATGATATAGATAGTAATTTATGAGGATTTTTACGATAGTCCATTTAGATCCTCTATGTGATGGTTATAGGTAGGAGAGGAGGAATCGATTGGAACATGTATTGTTTAGGAGACTTCATAGCTGTTCCAGTTCATTTAGAAATGGATGGATACCACACAGTGGAGAAAATAATTATACGCTAATCACCGTTTATGATCTATAGATTTTGAGTTTAGGGACATGGTATTTTTTCGTATCACAATGAGAATGGAAAACTTATGGATTAAGAGATGGGGTAATATTTCACTATGGAATTTTTGTCTATTTGAGATTTTGGAGGGTTGGACCGGTAGCCTATCATTTATAGTTACCTCAGAGGTTCCATGCTATGCATGATGTTTTCCATGTATCTCATCTTTGCTGTTATCTCTTATATGCATATCACACTCTACATCAGAAAGTGGTGGAGTTTTATCATAATGAGTCTTCAAGTAGCACCCTACTAATGTTTTTTTATAGAGGCATAATGGTTTTCATAGGCTGGTCAATTCCTCGAGTATGGGAACTATGGAAAAAAGTCATTTACAGTATGAGAATTGGGAGTAGAATGTGGATGTACGTGATTAGTGGCCAAATTTATTTTTACATGATTCTTTACCACCCTTGTAAGAGAAATTTGGGGGTGAATTTCTATAAGAGCATAGATTTTATGATCATGGGTTTTCCTATGATGTATATATCTTTTTGTTTTCAGTTTAACTTCTTTTTTGGCCTAGTGTTTGTTCCTAATAAGATCATGATGGTATCAAGTGTGTCCAAGGAATGTTTGAAGACCAAAAATTGGGGTTTTGGAAAAGTAATATGGGATGAAAATTTAGTAGAATCTATATAAACCAAGACACACAATTTGAGTAAACCATGTAGGGGTAGATAGAGGGTTGTAGGAGGCAACACAGTTTTAGGAAACCATGAATCTTGAGGTGAGAACCCTTTCAGGACATCTACAGATTTCAAAAGAGGTTTGAATCTTGGGTTATTCATGGTTTTACCAACAATTCACATGAAACCATGTGAGGTTCCCTTTAAGATAGATAAGGGAGCAAAGATGGTGCATAGGTTGACCAAAAGTGCATCCAAACTATGCAAACTAGTTTAAACTGGTGAAATGAACATTATAACCTTAAAATATATTAAACCATACCCCCATTATATTTTTCTCCATTGGAAAGAATAACACATAGGGATCTCTCCATTGAATCGAAATAATGGGTTCAAATAATATTTCTTGATCTGGATATGGAATCATACATTGTCTATCACGCATGTATCTTCTAGTGAGTTATTTGATTAGCTTGTGTCATTATTCATTTGACTTTTTATAGAAAGAGTTATTGAGGTACACGAAAATATTCCCTATTTTATGTATTTTAAAATATTCATCAGTTTTATCTCAACATGGACCAAATTATAGGTCGATACTAGATGAGTTATCTACTATGGACCTATGGTAGGTGGTCTACACATTTTCCCACAATTTTGGTATTTTATAAATCTAGTTATAATTGTGTTATGTGCCATAATTTTCAGCATCCCCATAAAATTAATTGAATGATTGAATTGATTTTTATTTAAACTATTAGGTTTCCCATTGAGAATTTTTTTTTGATTGGAGGACATTTATCCTCATCCTTGGCCACCCATGTGGTGCCCCCTTACTTTGTTTCGTATGTTTTCCCCCTTCCTGGTTGTGCAAGTTCTCATATTGAAGAGTGATCCTTTATAATTGAATTATAATTGAGTGAATTTTTAATTGAAGGTTATTACTCCTTTATATGTGATTACATGTTATTTTTTTCTAGAGTGAAGAAATAAATTTTAAATAAATTGTGAAAATTAGTTGGAAGAACTCATGAAATTAGAATGTTTGTGAGAAAATGAATGAATGAGATGATGATTTGAAATGGTATTGGATTCCATGGACGAGATCCTTCGATCATGATTCGATTAGATGTAATTAACTTTTATCCCATGAATCTTGATTATAGTAGTGTATTTCTTGGACTTGTTTACTCAATAGATCCTAATTCTATAAGATACCTCGGCCCTTTCAACCCCTTGGATCCACATTCCTTTGACTCATGTTAGACATATTCTATTGACAATATTCTGGGATTCAAACAACATATTTTTTGGGTACCCATTGAGGTGCTCTTTGGACTTGATGTGCATTAATTTGTCTTCTATACCTTGGATTTGGGACATCGTGGTCTAAAAACTGATTACACACTATGAATGTTGTGGACATGATACAATTGGATTATATATAATGGGAGTGGTGAATGTTATATACTATATTATATGTCATAGATGTGATGGATATTACATATTAAGTCATATAGAATAGAAATAGTGTATTTTCTATTTTCTTCTAGACATCCCTGTTATAGGTATCAGATATATTTTCTTAGATTGGATAATAAAATTTGGTTATTTTTATTTTATTTTTTCCCTTGTTTATGGGAGTTGACTATGCCTTATAGGGATCCTTGTTTGGCTGGGTATGTTTAGTTTACATTTATGACACATTCCTTTGGTACATTATCTTCATTTTTGTTATATCAATTGTATATATTTCACATTTATTATATTTATATATATATATGCTGGATTTGTTATAGTCATCATCGGTGGAGGCCTAATTAGTGTTACTCACACCCTATTTGAGCTACTGGTGGGTACCTTGAAAGACTTAGTGGATGTTGGTTGGTACAAGGGAATGATCCCACTATACAGTGCTTGGTTTTCTTCATTCTTAGGAGTAGGAGAGCATAAGACTGAAAAATGATCACGATTCTAGATAGGATAGTTCTTTAGATATTTTCAGTATTTTGGTACATGTATTGTACTTGATGCTTTTCTACCAGTTTTCTTATTTAATAGAGATACAACATGAAACATAATATTGTATATAGGATTACTTATAGAATTATTTATTTATTTATTTATTAGATATTTATCTTTGGAATGGATCTCTTACTACTTCTACTATTGATTGATATGTTTAATACTATTGTGATACACTCTGACATTATGGTACAGTCTCCTCACAGACCCACCCAAGTCCATCACTTCTAGTTTAAAGCCTTTGGTATATGGGGAGGCACACTTGAGGCCATGTGACCCCCTATATTAAAGAATCATTTAGTGGATTCTGGGTTGGGACATTACAAAAATATACTAAAAATAACTATTATCCTTGCACTGAGTAACCACCCAACCCATCCACAAACCATGTTATCGAGATCATTCTCTATATAGACATATGTAACACCCAAATATTTTATATTAAAATTTCATGTGAAATTTAATTAATTCGATAACATGATCTACTTGGAACATATAATGAAAACTAATACAGAACATTATATATACGCCAAAATGTAGTTGTAAAAATATTTGGTAAATATAGATATAACAAAATAATTAAATATATGAACAAATAAAATAAATATGATTATTAATAATATGTAACTGATTAAATTTCAATTATTCTTCCTAAATAATTAATTTTATAGATTTATGCTTTAAAATTTATGTTTTATAAAAACTTCATTGTAATGACTCTTTTTTTAGATTAATCATTTGAATATTTTTATGTGTACGTCTGGATTTTCCCTCAGAGTCAAAGGTGTTATTAGGTGTGTCCAGACCCCAAAATTAATATATTAAAATATTTATATATTTCAAATCATATTCCTTAATATTTTCAATATAAATTTTCTTTTAACGGATAGAGACCTCAGATGGGAAATATTAGAAAAAAAATTACTATGGAATCTTGGGTTTACCCTATGTGTTATTTAATTTTCGTAAACATCAGACATTTCGTGGATGAATTCTATAGGCGGTGTGTCAAGGAAAATAAATAATTGTCTTATTTATTTTATTTTATTAACCTAAAAACCAAAATCCCTCAGTAACAATTATATTATAGAAAATATACATGGATAACTGCATAACCTTTAGAGAATAGAGTGGAGGAGGTAGTGTTCATCTTTGAAGGATCAGGATTGAAATTAAATGAATAATGATTGTGGGATCATGAGGAAGATGGTCAACACATCGAGGTAATCTTCTTCCTCAGTGTTGATCAAGTTCTTCACTAATGATCAATCCATAATCGTGTTAGGGCTCTTTTTTTATGTTTTTACTCATATTGATTAGTGAAAATGAAAGTTTGATTTAATGCTTCATTCACCTTTGATCCTATCAATCATACAAAATAGATTAAATATTTTTAAAACCCGATTATCAATTTTATTATTATATCCATGCTTCACCCCTATTTTTCTATAATTATTATTTTATTCTATGTTCTAATTGGAAAAAAAATTATTTATTTTATTCTTATTCATTACCCTATCATTCATCATGTTATTCATCATTGGATAATGGGGTTACAGTTCAATGCTTCTAAGGTGGGTTGGAGAAAAATAAAACACCATGATTCATGGTAGCTTCCCATATGTTTATGGATCAATGGTTCACTAATGTATTAAGGTTTTGGGTAGGATGATAATGATGGATCCTCATATTTGGGAACTAATTTGGGGATGACATGTGAAGATATGTGGTATGAATTTAAATTCATGTGATCATATTTATGATTTCTAGCCACTGGAGGCTGAATATTGTTGATCAGTTGTACCCCTTCAATTTTAGGTGGAAAAATGGAATGCTTTTTGGTGAATATGGTGTACTTTAAATCTAAATAAAGTCAACGATTTAATATTGGTAAAAACTAAAACTAAACAGTTTTTAGTCTGGAAGAACGCATGACGTGTAGTCCTCAATCTATGGTTTATAGCATTGCTGGTGAAAATAAGGTTCTCAAACCATGTATGGACATTACATGTCATGTGACTGTAATGACCCGAATTATAAATAAAATTCCAACTATGATTTAATTAAATGAAATATTAAATATTATAGATAAAGGAAACACATGCACTTATTTGGTTTAATTATATCCTATCAGATTTAAAAGACTGTTAAGAATCATACCATTATTAATATATCCATTTAACAGATATCATATGATAAATTGCAATATAAGGTTTTAATAAATCCAATTGACATAGACAAAGGAAGTGATTGCCTAAACTAGTAGTATCATAAACTATAAAGCCCATTTTTTTAAGATTCCAAGGGAGATAACATTACATGGATTATCCTATGAGCAATATGAAACTGAGATCCAACAACATAAGAATAAGAGAAACTTCTTTTTGGAGAGGTTAAATCTCATCGCTATCATGGACCAAACTATGTATGTCGAACCACCCCAGGAACGTCTCACCATTGCACACCTTACCCTTATTAAATTTGTTCATTTATTAAATGGACGTATATAAATAAAATATTAAAATGAATATATATATATATATAGTATTTTCAATATAATTATTTTCATATTTTATTCTTATCATTACATTACATATAATTTTTATTTTTATTCAATAAAACAAAAAATGTATTTTTAATTAGTATTCCATTTAAAATTAAGACATTTGTTTTGATGAATTAATGGGGTTTTTAAATAAATAATATTTTAATAAAATATTATTATGAAATATTTTTTATTAATTATTAATTATCATAAAACTTTTAAAAATTCAATTTTAATTTTAATAAGGGTTTGAAAATTGTTATTATAAAAAAACCAATCATTTCTCAATAAATATTAATTCTTATTTTAAAAGTTAAAATTCAAATATTGAGAAAATTATTTTGATAAAATTAATTTTATTTCCGGTTTCAGACTAAAAAAATTATCCAATGATTAATCTTTAAAACAAATTTGAGACAGTCAAATGTTTCGGTAAAAATTATATACTATATAAATATATGGTGTGTATTACAACATCATAATGACCCAAACGCCATGTAATAAATACTATAAAGTGTATATATTACCAAATATATGCTTTTTATTTAAAATAATGTGGTTTTATATTTATTTTATTAATTTTAGAATGACATTATGAATCCTTCAAAACTATATTTATATTTTAAGGTTTTAAAATCACTTCATTAAGAGTATGACTGACATCGACATCATCAAGGGTATTATTTTATTATTTTTGGACCTTAGACATATAATAAAATGAAAGAAACTCCCATTTTGTAGAAATCATGTTGAAACCCATGGTATGGTTTGTTTTCTTGTTTAGTTTATTATATGGAGTCCAAAATATTTGTTTGAGAAATGATAAAGAATTTCCAACTCATTTCCTATATAAACCGACCAATGTTCCCAATTATATTAACTAAAAATCCATTTAGTGCATCCTTACACTTTAATAACCTTTCTAGAGTCCTTCCAAGGTTTCCCAAAGATCTTAATAATATTCTAACAAACATTTTCATTCACACCGTGAAGGCAGGGGATCTTTTACATATACTCTTTATTAAAGATTCTTTATTATCTTATGCCTTCTGTTTCCAATTCATTATGTTGGGATGTGTTTTTACATATCCCTATTACATTAATATTTCTTTCCAAATAATTATTGTCCCATTTAACTCTAATAAACCCATTTTAAAAATTTTAATGTGACATTGTCATGCTGCCGAAATTCTAACTCGATTTTCCTTTCCAAAAAAATCTGTAGTGAATACTAGTACCCATTTCATATCAAGGGTGTTCAACTTTATACACTTATACTTATTTATTGGGGAGTAAAATTTATTTATTACACACTCCATGATATTTGAATAAAATGTGATGATAAATGATTCCATTTTTTATTATCTACATAGAACACAGAAGAATGATAGTGAAATGAATGAGATAGGTGGACACATAATTATACAACGCTTCAATTCACATGGTAATGTTTTGTCCCATGATATGTAATATTGGTAAAGGGACTAAATAAGATAAATTTGTTTTAATTTATCCATTATTATCTCTTAGAAGTTATCCACGACCTATGATTATGATGTAGCATTTTATGTTGTTTCTACATTTCCCATGTCACCTTTCTGATTATTATTCTATTTCATGTCTCATAGTATGTGTTTATGATTCTCACTCCTTTTATTACATATTGATATGACTATCTTATAACATGTATTATTTTCTTCATGCTATTCCATATTTATTCCCTTACTGGGCTATATAAATCACCCCTTTATCATTTATGTCCCTAGGTTATCACATGTAGTTTTAAGTATTAAGGAATATTATGGTCATGTTAAGGCAATTTTCAATAAAGATGATGCATTCCTTGTTTTATGTTGTTATGTAATGTACCTAATTTCTATAGACACTATATTTATTAATATTTCAGGTTGTATAATGTGAAATCTTATGAAACAAATCATGTTTTGTTGTGAAATAAAGAAATATGTTGTTATATTTGATATCATAGGATAAGTTTAGTTATCTTTGGGTTTAGGATTATAAAACACTAGATAAATCCATAGTAATAAAACTAAGTAAATGAAAACATCCATAATATTATTTTCATATATATAGTTAGTGTTTTATCAAGAAACATAATACCAACCTAGACATTACAAGTGTATGTGGCTCTGGTACATATGTACATAGGGGTAAATCCCGAAAATACATCATTGAGCTCGATTCGACCGAGAACTGGTGAACCAACTAGGTTGAAACTCATAGAGGATATTCATTGTAAATTGATATAATCATTATGAACCATTATTATGGGAAACAATATGCATGAGAATATATATTAGGAAATTTATCAAAGACAATATATATCAAATCATATAAATTCATAAGTGAAGAAAATAAATGTAATTTATAATTTAATCTTTTAATAGCATTGGATCCCATTATATGACATTAATATTTTAAAAATAATCATCCCTAATTTCCCCTTTATTCTAGCCAATTACTGTAAAAGGTGGAATGAGGTAAATAATCAATGTGATGGACAATGTGATGCCTGCCATAATGAGATTGCAACCTGATGGGAGTGGGATTCACAAACACTTATGATGATACCCTATCATAGAAATTAGTTTATGAAATGAAATATATATTAGAAGGAGTACCCAAATCCCCATAAGAATGAAGAACCTTCAATTGAGATCTTTATGCAACAAAGGCCTTTGAATTTCAATGGATCATCTGATCCCTTGATTGTGGAGCAATAGATCAAGTCCATTCAGAAGTTATTCTCCATTCTTTAAGGTTTTGAGAAAGATAAGTTTCAACTAGAATTTTATCACATAAAGGGAGAAGTTGATGAGTGGTGTACATAGATGAAGAATATGAATCCAGAATAATATATAAAATTGATGAGGTGGAACAAATTTTGGGAAATGTTTTTTAAAAAATATTTTCCTCAAAATGTCTTACATAAAATGGAATGGGATTTTCATTACGTAAATAAAAACAGATGTTGAAACTATTAGGTTTTACAATGAAAACTTTACGAGACTTCCTTGATATTCCTCTAGCTTTATCGTTACTCTTGAATACAAGGTTGATAGCTTCTTTGGTGGGATAAAACCTTGTGTACGAAAATCCCTAGTGAATCAAGACATTGATAGCTATGTGGAAGTTTTTTCATGTTCCCTCAATGTAGAAATGGATATCAATGAATATAAAGGGTATCACAATGATATGAAGCAGAAATTTGAGTTTAAATTTGGCAGTACAATGGATAAATCTAATGGTTCTAAGAAATTTCAACATCCCATTTGTCTGTGATGTAGAAAGAAGAACCCTCGAAACATTATAAGTGGGATGAGGAAATGATTTAGTTATGGGAAGGAAATAAATAAAGGAAATGTACCTTTTGATACTAGTTTTACACATTCCTTAATTTCATGAAAGTTTAGTATAACTACACAAACACCATCATAAAATATGGAAATGGAGCTGTCGGTGAAAACCAAAAATGGAGAAATTATTTCATCCCGAGTATATAACTCCTCCCCTATCAAATAATATGGGATGACCATCCCAGTGAAACTTATAATACTCCCTTTAGTGTAATTTGATTAAATTCAGGTCTTGGATTGGCTTTCCCCATATGGATCCAATATAGATTTTCGTGAGAAGTAAATTACTCTCAGTATTATGAATCTTCCTCTGATTACGTACAAATGAAAGGATATGGATGTATCATCTTTAGAACAAATATGTCACGCATGAATATTATCTACCTAGGAGTAAGAACATCTACGTTAAATGATTGTGTATAAGGAAATAAATATCGTTGAAGATAGTACCATTATGAGGGAATATGTTGAGACATTTCTATAGGAATTTCTGGGTCTTCCCCAAAGCTAATAGGTTAAATTTTCAATCAATCCTATACCTTGAGCATTACCATTATCCATTTCCCCTTATATAATGGATATTATAGAACTTTATGAGATGAAGAAACAACTACATGAGAATCTGGATAAAGGGTTTATATGCCCAAGTGATTCACAATGGGGTTTATCAGTCCACTTCATCAAGAAGAAGGATGTATCAATGAACCTTTGCATTGAATATCATGACCTCAACAAGATAATGATATAGAAATAGTATCCTCTTTGAAATTTTGATGACTTGTCTGATCATATATGTGGAGAAAAATACCACACCAAGGTGGATCTACGATCAGGATATTACCATGTTTTGGTGACGAATAAGGATATTCACATAACTAATTTTCATACAAGGTACGAGCACTATAATTTAATAGTAATTCCATTCAGAGTCAATAATGATCCAATAATAATTAAGGGATTTATGAATATAGTATTTATATATTACCTTGACAAAGTATTTTCAGTATTTATAGTTTATATTCTTATATACTCCTACAGAAAGGATGATCATGAGGAGCATCTGAGCAGAGTGTTAAAGACCTTATAAAAGGATAGTATTTATGAAAATTACAACAAATGTGAGTTATATTTAAAGGATTCTTTGAACTTGGGGAATATCATCACAATCAATGGGATATCAATAGACCACTAAAAAATAAAATAAATTGAAGGATCAATGAGGCCAAAATATATGGCATGTATTTGTATTTTCCTTGGATTATCTGGGTATTATCATCAATTTGAGAGATATTTACTACAATTTTCAAACCCTCTAACCCAGATTAATATAAAGGGATTCATGTTTTCAAGGAATGATGACTTTGAATAAATATCCATGGAGTTTAAAAAGAGTATTATCACTTAACATGTACTCATACTACCCACAAGTGGAGAAATTTTCGTGGTATTCACTGATGATTTAAAGAAAGGATTGGGTTGTTTATTAATTAATAATAAAAATGTGAGATCCTATGACTCAAGGAAGTTGAAATTTCAGGAATAGAACTACCCAACATATGATCTAGAGTTTCAAATAGTGATCTTAACTTTGAAAATATAGTGGCGTTGTATATTTTGGGAAAATTATGAAATATATAAGGATACAAAAATCCTCATGTATATATTCACATAGAAAGAGATTAATATGCACGAAAAATGATGGTTAAAGAATATAAAAGACTATGAATGGTCAATTCACTCACATCCTGGGAAATAAAATAATTTGGAACAGACTATAAGCTGAAATCATCTGGAAATCATATCATTGATCAAAATTCAGAAGGAACTGATCTTCTTTTATTTGAAAATAATGGACATGGTAATCATAAGGGAAGGAACATCATCAATACTTTTAAAAATAATTTCTCAACTATATCTTTAATAAAAGATATAGTATTCTCAATGTTATGAAGTAGTAATTTTGAAGAAAGTGGAAGAAATAAGAAAATGGAAATCATTGGAGTTTAATACTAATAAATACAGAATTTTGAGATTTGTGTTAACACTTTATGTACTTTAAAATCCCAAGGTAAATAAGGAGTTGTTGGATGATGCACATATCTCGAACATCCCAATCGAACCTAAGATCATGAATATGTCTCTAGATATTTGAGAGCACTATTGGTGGGACAATATGCATAAAGAGATCATAGAATATACACTATTATTTCTTATATTCCATCAAGTGATGGAAGAAAATAAAAAATCCAAGGGGAAGATGCAACTATTACTCACACCTACATAGAAATGGAAAAGCATCACCATGGACTCTGTCACTAGTCATTCAATGAAATTAAGAAGAAATAATGATGTCTTGGTTATGGTGGATTTCCTTATAAAGACTTCACACTTCATTGTAATTTGATAAGACTCTTCACTTGGTCAACTATCAGGGTTATACTTTAGAAAAGTGGCATGGCTTTAAGGAACACCAATATATATTGTATATGATCAAGATCCAAGATTTACCTCCATGTTCTGGAAGACTCACCAACATGTTTTGAATAATAATTTGAACCTCCGCATGGCTTATCACTATCATAAGGATGTCCAATCTAAATAGAATATCCATAAACTCAAAGACATGATGAGATAATGCTCAATTGACTTCAAATTAGGATTGGATCAACATCATCCTTAGGTCATGTTATCATACAATAATAGTTTCCACTCAAGTAACCAAATAGATCCATATAATGTCCATTTTAGAAAGAGGTTGAGAACACATGCATGCTGGGATGAGGTTGGGGAATGTAAACAACAATGTTCTTAAATGGTTGTGGAACTTTGGGAAAAGTTCAAGACAATTAAGCATCACGTCATGGTATCTCAAAGTCGAAAAGGTAGCTGCGCTAAAAATCGTGATGATACATAGAGTTGGATGTTGGAAACATTGAATTACTCTCCCTATATTCATTGAAAAAAGACATGAGATTTAAGAAGAAGAAAATATTAGTCTAAGATTCAATAGACCCTTCGAGACCTTTGATCCTACCAGTGTAGTGGATTATCTAATAGCACTCAAAGCTATCCTATCTGAAGTACATGATGTATTCGATGTATTCCACATGAGAAAATACATACCACACCCCTCATATATACTAAATCAAGAGGTGGTACCACTAGATAATTATCTCTCATTATGGGGAGAATCCATTGAAAATAATATATCATTAGGAAATGTTCTATGTAATAAGACAATACACCCAACCAAAGTGTTGGGGATAAACCACAAGATTGAAGAAGAGACATGGGAACTCAACAAATTGATGAAACTAAGTTACCATAATCTATTTTAGTGTGTGAAAAGAACAATTAAATGGTGAAATTTATGAATTGGGGAATATTATAATGACCCAAACTGTTATAAATAAAATCCCCCTTGTGATTTAAATAGATGCGTTATTAAATATTTGGATATAGAAAAGACAAGAACTTAATTGTTTTTATTATATCTTGTAGGACTTAAATGACCGTTGAAAATCATAACCATTGTTAATATATCTATTTAACAGAGATCATATGATCAATATTAATATAGGGTTTTAACAATTCCAATTGTCACAGATAAACGAAGTGATGACCTCAACAGGTAGGATCATACCCCATGTATCCCATTTATCAGAGCTTCTGATAGAGGTAGATTCACCAGTCATTTACCATGATGATTCCTAAGCATAGATCCAAAATAAATTAAGCATGAGGATAACTGATTATAGGAGAAGTTCGAGTTCATTGAGATCGCGACCCAAACCACGTACATCGAACAACCCCATGATAGTATCACCATATAGTACCTTACACATAAGGTGTTTTCTAGTGAATTAAAGGGATATGTGTAACACCCCAAGCTTCTACGGTACGTTTCCCTTCGAATAATGCGATAGCGTGTGTAGTACGCAACCTCGAGTTCTAACACACACCACAACTAATTAAACTAGCCGTTGTGAATAGTAATACCTACTTTTTGAAATCATATATATTTTATATTTCAAAATGGACTTCATTTTTAGATTCGGAATATCAAAATTAGCCTAGGGTGAAATTTTGGTACTTTTCGGATAACTTTTATATTTTGATGAATAGTGAAAATTACTAAATTTTAATTAAAAACAACTTTTTTAATAAAAATAATTAATAGTGATAAATTGTGAATTTGAGTGGTTTTAAAGTATATTTAGAATATATTTTTACCATTTAATATAATGTTGGTCATTGGACATAATTTTACAATTAAACCGAACATAAACAAGTGTCAATCTTTTGATAGTTATTACCTCTTAAAAACACGCTTTTTGTTTTGACAGCGGGAATTAATTTTAAATTAATTTCTGCCACTTCTGTGTTTTGAATTTAGGAAAATGGATTCCATATTTGGAATCAGGATGTTCAAATTGTGTAAATAGGTAACTTTTATTTTTAGAAATTTTGAATAGTTACTGTGGTAAATATTTTATTTACCATGGTTAAAGGGTAAATCCGGTAAATAAGGGTTAACAAATAATATTATAATAATACAAAATTACCCTAAAACGTGTCCTAACCTTATTGGTGGACACATACCCGACCATGTGCATCCTTGGGTCAATTTGGGGACCCCTTGGATCCACTTGTATGTGGTAGGGACACATTATATTAATAAAGTTAAAATAAAAATAAAAATGGCATAAGCTTACATCTTTTAGAAGAACAATTTTTACATAGGGTTATACATGTTGAATTTTCGATTATAAATATTCATTAGAAAGCTAAACAGATTTACTACATAATGATATTTTATTTATAATTTTTAGACATCAAATAATTTAAATTATTAATGACACAATAATGATGCAATGTTTACCTCATTAATAAATCATTTAAATAAATAAGATTATAATGATTAAAATATTATCTAAAACCTGTCCAATTCTTATTGGTTGATGTTATTTAGAATATGAGTCATCTTATCTTCGACCTCAATGATTTTTGGACCATTATAAACCGAATATAATTATATTATAAAGTAATACTTTCACTCTTTCCTAAAGAGCCCCTCCTCCCCCTTATAAAAGGAGACCACTTCTACTCATTCATCACACCTCTCAAGCCACTTGGCTCGTCCAAACTCTGCCCAACTACGCTCCCCACATCCCTCTCCTCCTCCTTGAAGCTTCCCCTTAGGCAGAAAGCATTTCAACAAGTCCTTTGGTTCCAACCAAGGTGAGTTACCTAAATTAAAGGTAACGATTTCTCTTAAATTATTTTCATTTATTTTGCTTCTTCAACCCCCAAACTCTTTTTATTTCCTTTCTTTTGTAACAACACCAGTATCCTCAATATACTAGGATGTTGTTATAAGAAGGATTCAAACTACACATACACACAACTCCATCTAATGGATGATGAACATAATGTTTCTGTGGATGGAAAACTAACGCCTCACGAAACGATGATTGTTCAAATACATCTTACCGCCTCTCATGGTGGCCATTATGATGGAACTGTAATTAAATATGATGTTAATGATATATATTATATATATAAGCTTCTGTAATTCCATTTTATTTCATACCATTATTCGTTTCATGTTGTATATACATACGATAATTTCATTTGAGGAAGTGCGGACTACCGCCCCCTTAAAATGATATGACTCGTTCATACCACACATGGAACGTATAAAGGATGGTGTTAATGAACTTAAGTAACATATATAAAATATTATATTATACTTGAATAGTAATATACCTATGTATCATTTGTATTCGATTCTTTTAAAATAAAAATTAAATGGAAGTAGCGTTCGTGCGTACGTACGGACTACCGTCTCCACGAACGCGATGAGATTCATTTTCCATCGTATCCATTCAAGTATAATTATCATTTGATGATTTAAAAATGATGTTTAAGGACTTTATACCATTCTGGATTTTAATAATATACAACTTATCCTTTACAAACATGTCTTACGTAACAAAACATACAAAAGCAAACAAGTAAGTTCACACCCGAAACAGCGATAATACTAAGATATTATTATCAAATCAATATTAAAAGATCATATATGATATCATATTAATGTATATGATTCTTGTATAATTTAGTAACAATTATTTCACTATTATACAGGAGGTTAACCTACCCCAACCAAGGAAAAGTACAAGGTAAGGGTTATTTCACAATCTCTTCATTATCCGAGGTTGTTTATACGTAATAATCTACTGGGATCTCTTTATCATCCACATCCATGTTTCTTAAAAATGTATTTCAAAACATTTTTACTATTTACAAGAATATGGGTTTAAGTCATTTATACCCTTGTTTGACTTTTTATAAGAGGTTTATAAAGGAATCTTTCCATCATTTTCAAAACAAGGTCCTTTTTAACCTTTTCGACAGAATTGAGGTAAGAATGTTTTTTTTAACTTATACGGCGGGTGCGGTTATTTTCCGCCGTTATAAAATCGTCGAAGCTTTCCATACAAGCTTATAAGAATATTTTCAAAGAAAATGTTTTATTTTATATGGATGTTAAATGATTTCAAAATAAAAGGAGATACTTCTTTAAAAATAATTTTGATTTCATCTATGTCAACATCCTTTGATGGATTTTAAGATTATTTGAAGTTGATTTATTATGATACAAAACTTCTATATTGTATTGAAGGTTTTGTGATATGTTTGACTGTGGATGTGCTATTTTTATACCATTCATAGTTTATGGTGAAATTATTGACATTTCGTATGCTAGTTTTAATACGAATGTTTATGTTATGTTTAAACCTTTTCATATGGGAATGCATTGGACTTTATAAGTGACGGGTGGAGCCCGCTATAGCTCCTCGATGCATCGGTAGGTCTCATGAGACAAACTAGTGTCTTGGAACAAGGCCTTGACAAAATCTTATTTGTAGTCTTGGCACGAGGCCTTGGCTATGTGGTTATGATAGTCTGGCATTATGCATTCCAACATTATGAAAGTGGTTATTGATTTTTGCATGTGATTATTCGATTAGTAGAATATCCATGTGAATAATTAAATGGCATTATTTCATTTTATTTATGCCATACCATGTTGAAAGTTCATATTTAAAAGGCTTTTGTTTTAGTTATACATTGCCTTAAATGTTTGTTCTTTCCGCTATATTGTTATCCTTACTGGGCATTTGAGCTCACCCCTTTTCTATGTTTTATTTTTCCCAGGATGTGAAGAAGTAAGTTATGAATGACCTGCAGGGATTTTATGAGGGGATAATAGTGTGGTCTATTGAGACATTATGTTGTTGTAGTAGTTTTTCATTTTATAATGTAATGTAAAACTTATGAATATATCTGGCATTTTCCAAGGCTACTAAACCAATCGGTCTTTCGAGATTTGATCTTTCTTATGATCATGCCAATGTTATGTAATAATGCACCGACTCTGGGTAACTGGGGTCGGGGCGTTACAATATGTATCATGACCATAATAATATGAATATTAATATTATATTTTCAATAAAATAACGTTAATATTTTAATATTTTTAAAATAAATAATATATTTTTAAAATAAATAATAATTTTAAATTTTTTTATTAAATAATGTAAATTAAATATTAATGATACAAAAAATTTTATGAATTCAAATGTAATTTTAATAAGGGTTTGAAAACTGTTACTGTGAAAAAGAAACTAGCATTTCTCAATAAACATCGATTGTTATTTTAAAAGTAAAAAAATAACATATTTGGAATTTTTTTATAAAATTAATATTATTCCTTGAATCCTAATGTCTAAATTATCAAATGGGGAATTTGTATAATTTTCCAAGGCAACTGAATATTTGGGTAAAAAATAAATACAGTATAAATATATGAATGTATTATGACATCATAAAGAGCCAAAAGTGATCTAATAAATTCTATATAGGGTATCTATTACCAAATATATTTTTTACCATTAAATTAATGTTATTTTATGTTTTTTATTCATCTTATAAACCCTTTATAAATCCTTTAACACCATTAATATATTTTTATGTTTCAAAATTATTTATTTAAGAGTATGAATCACTTTGATATCATCAATGGTATTATTTTATTATGTTTAGACCTTGTCCTTATTAATAATTGATACAACATAAATTTGGAAGTAACCATGTGAAAAAAACATGGTAATGTTTTTTGTTTTGGTTATTATATTATATAGAGTACAAAAACTATGTTTGAGAAATGATAAAAAATTCCCCACACATTTATTATATAAACACACCGAATATTCCAAATCTATTCACAAAAATACATAGATCACATCCTTACTCTTCCCTACCATATCTAGTATCCTCCCAAGGTTCCCCAAAGCACTAAAGAATATCCCCCCATGAATTTTATGTCACACTTGAAAATTAAGATACCTTTTACTTCTCGTCTTCATTCAGGTTTATTTATTATCTTATACCAATTATTTACAATTTATATTGTCAGGATGTGTTTATACATATCCCCATTACTATAATTTTCTATAAAAATGATGAGAGACCCATTTCACTCTCATAAATCCATCTTATGAATTTTTAAGTGATGCTGTTATGTTGTTCTTGGTGCCAAATTCCACCTGAATCCAAAAAATGGCAAGCTTTGGGAAAACCAAAGCCATAATCCAACTCAATGGAGAATTATGAGAATGAAACAGATGGTGCATGCTGGTTTTAAGATTCATACACAATATTTAAATCTACACATATGACTGTTCCACGAATAATATGTATTATCTTGTGTCCCTTCTCTATGGGCCACTCAAAGGGCTAAGGCATGTGCATATAAGAGGTGAAATATATACTAAATAAGACGTCATGTGCATAAAGATATTAAGTAAAAAATGAGACATCGAACCAAACCTTTAAATATCATTTAACACAACTAAGGATGTAGTTGTGAGGGAGACCACTTCTGTGACTGAAACCATGCATGCCCTCGCTGACGCACGATTTTGTCTTGGTCGACTCATATTTTATTCTTAATTTATAAGTAATATGAGTAGTAAATGATGAATTAATTCATTACTAAGGGATTTAAATAATATATTTCATGTATAAAATTTTAGAAACATAATTGGAGGATCATCATTTGTAATTTATAATTTATTTATAACTATACCTAGAATTTCTTAAATTTTTAACTCTTTCTTTATTGATGATATGTTTGACTTGATATCTCTATACAATGTCTATATTTTATGATCCATTTGTATAATAACAATAGAAGTTTTCTATATGTGCACCAGAAGTGAGTATCTTAGCAACCAATTGAGGATTGGTATTTGTATTTGATTTATTATCAACATTTTTTGAGGGTTTGTGATGGATGTATTATCAACCAATAAAGTGTGTTCAAGAAATTTATTATTAAATATGTCCCATAATTTCATTTTTTTAAATGTTTTGATGTTTAGAAAGTTATCCATTAAGAGTAATTGAATATGTTTCAGAAGATTAGTTATTATAAAAGATATTATAGAAGAATATTTGTGGATGTTTCATAAGTAAAGTTGACATTTAGAAGTTTATTTCGAAGTGCAGGTTCTAGAATTAAATTATAAGGGAAAAATATTTTTTAATGTGAAGTTTTTTCTAAAAAAAATTAGAATGATGATATATATTCATAAATTTAAAGGAAAAAACCAAAACATGAGTCTAAGGATTGAATTATGAGTAAAGTTCATATAGAAATAGAAAATGCATAAATTTCCCTTTATACATAAGATATTATAGGGTGATATGTAAGAATTTATAGGAAGATGAGGAATTGGAAAAGTATTGGGGAAGTATTATGATTATATGTATAGTCCATTGAAAGAATATGTAATATTTTAAGGTTGATATGTAATATATTTAGTTGATATGTAACAAATTCTAGTATATGAAAATATAAAAATAGAAAATCACTTAAAGAGATTTGTAATATATATGTATGATATATAATATTCCATGAGTTTGAAAATGTTGAAAAGAAAAAACATTTAGAGTGGTACATCGTCATCCCTCAGTAATATAAAGAATTTTATAAAGAGTATTCTTTCTCTTATGAGTGGAAAATAGAAAAGTGTTAGACTATAATAGAATACACAATAGTTAATATGAATTATACATAATAGTATTTGGGCCGTAAAATCTGAAATATAAGATTTATTAAATTTTATATTATCAACCAAATAATAATATTGATAATGGAGACAACTATTAATGGTTTCTCATTATGGAAAGGATGGACATGCCTTGAAGAGCATACATAAATGATTTTCTGTTACTATAGAAGTTAAAAAATATATAAAAATTACTCACAAAATGATAAATATTATTTCCTATGAAGGGGAATTTGTGAAAGTTTGTATTAGGGCTATTGGAAGTTGATTAAATTTCTACATCATAAAGTATAATTTCATGTGGTAACTATTTTGAGAATAAAGAAGACATTGGAGGATCATGCCTTCATTTATGAAGGATTTCTATATGTTTAGATATATTGGATAAGGTTTTTGATTAATAATTATTTCATGAAAAAAAATATCATTTTGGCACCAGGTTCAAGAAGTAAAAGATAAATATAGCTTAATAAATTCATGTTGGGATCTATTCATTTGGGGATTCAGTTATAGTTATAAAATGATGCGGTAAAATATAAATTTTATATAGTTTAATAGGATCAATTCTAATAAATTACTCCGAAAATACTCATAGAGGTTATAGACAAAAAATATAGTGGAATTTAGGACATATTGAGATAACATTCTTCAAAAGGAAGAAAAATGATCATGGATTGAAAATGGAGTATAGGGATCGGATATCCAAAAATGTGTTGGAAAGTAAGAGATAAGGATATGAAGGATACAATCAATGATATATATGGTGCTGTGATAGTGTCAATATAGAAACAATAGAAGATTAATATAAAATAAATTATTATCACTATTTAATGATCTTGTCAATGAAGTAAGTTATAGTTTCTATGATGACTCAAGGAAGGTGATATTACTATTAAAGTGATGTATTTAATTAGTTTATGTAAGATAATCTTATATATATAAATGATTATATATCTACACATGATGAATCAACAACATTAGGGATATTGATTTGAGTTTTCTTTCATTTCATGTTTTTTCATTTATTTAAGTAGTCATAAAGAGAGAGGAGTAAGGGGTGATCCCTGGGGGATATTGCACTATCCCAAAACTTTATAATGGGAGTGACCCCAAGCATTGATTTCCCTCACATAAACCCACCACTAAATAAGGATTTTAGTGTATTTTAATACATATTAAAATTTTCATTGTATGCTTATTGGATTATCGTATGGTGGGTTAACCATGTACATTCTTGTGTCTTATGTTCATCATTTATTTATATTCTATAAGACATAAACCAGTGAGTGTCAGTTATGAAATCATTAATAAAATATAATTAAGAAAACAATATGATAAATAATTACTGTATCATTATTAAAAGAATAACATATGTTTGACCCTATTAACTATGAGGTTAAGATAAATTATTATTGTGAGAGTTTCAAGAGAAACATGTTTATATTTTTGAGGGTTTCAGGACATGATCCCCCCAATGTATCTCTCAGTAAATACCCTTGTGTAATAGATGAGTTTTATTGAAGCATAATTTTATTCTTCTTGGATTTGTTTTATTCTACATTGATCTAATTGGTTCTTGGAGTTATTTTTTTCTATCATTGAAATATTTTTTTGAAATTAAAAAGTAAAATAATATAAAGAAGAAGCAATACTCTAAGGGAATCTATAAAATGGAACAATTTTTGGATAAATTATCATTCAAATAGAATATTATAACAACCTTCAAAATGAAGGTATAAAAAATTATAATTGTGAATTTTCTCATTCATTCTATGATTATGAGAACTTATCTAAGGGTCTTGATATCCAATGCCAAGATAAATATAATAATCAATGTTTTATATCAATATTTATCAATTTGGAAACAATTCACTTATAAAAAGTTTTAAATAATAAGATTAAGTAAGAAAACTTGAAGTTAAGAGGAGAGACTATGTATAAACAATTTTAACTTTGAGGACTAAAGATTGAAGTTCAAAATTCAAAAATTCTAAACAAAAGATCGGTTAATGTGGATAATGATCTTAGGGAAATGACATTCGTTTTCAAGGGATCTAAAAACTCATGTTATAATTAGTGTAATAGATTAATAAAACTAAAAATAATATGAAATATGTTATAATTATAAACCATGTGTACTATATACGATTCATGGAGAAGCAAATATACCATTCATCATTTTACATAGTAGCATCAATGATCTTAATCCAACATCACATAGGATTCATGAATATTTCAAAAGGATAACCAAATAGAATCCCCACTCCATGAAATTTTCATATATTTATGAGTCACAAGATGATTGAGTGGGATTCCTTTTTTCACCTCGGTATTCAAAGACCTCATAGTGAAAAATTGAAAGAAGAAAGAGATATTTAGGTTCGCGAGATTTCCATCCAATGCATGAGGGGGATTTCTTATAACCTAGCATAGAACCACAATAGGGTAGTGGATTATTTATAAACTCTAAATCTATTCTCCTAGATTAATAATTCATTTAATCATACATTTTGAGTTAATGAATACATCATTTGTAACTCTTCACCGGGCATGAAATACTTGCATAAATTAATTGAACTCCATTGTGTTTCATTATATGAAACACTTCATTTATGATATAAAATGTGAAAGATTTATTTTAATGATAATAGTTTTCATTTTACTAATAATAAATCATATATAATGGAATTGTATAAAATTACATGCCTTGCAATATGTCTTGTCATACCATATGACCAGCAAGGCCAGTACCTTCCAATATCAACCACGCATAACTAATTATTGAATATTTTAGTATCATGAAATATTATGATTTATGATATACCCTATCAATAAATAAGATATATCCATATATATCACAAGAAAAAACAAATTTAGGGAATATTTCCTTCAATATACCACTTGAAATAAAGACATAACTACATTGTGTCATTTCACATTACATTGTATCATATATAATAACTTGTGAAACAAAATCTAAAACTCATTTGAATATCTTCCAAGACAATTTTGGAAAGCTATAATAAACTTCACTATGAATAGAATCATATGAAATACTATGCGAAAACCCATTCAAAATATTTTTTTGATTATCTCTGAAGCACTTTTAGTGTAGATCTCTAAGTCAACCTCAATCCCCATTCATTCAACTAGAAATAATGAACCACAATACATTATATAATTTTTAATAAATAAGAATATATGGATCCAAAAATAGAATAAAGGAGAAACCTATAGTAATGAATCAATGATGCTAAACCTATAAAGGGTTTTGTTGGGATCTCAATCAAACACATATATCTTTACATGAGTGACCTCAAATTGCATCACTTACTATCATGTATTCCCATGTTCTCCATTTTTTCAAGAAAACATGCGACTATGGGACAAAAGGTATGTCAATACCATATAAAACTCATCTTTTCTCGACTCTCTATGTATATACTGACTGAGGTGATGAATAAATCACATGTAATTCACCTTTATGGATGAGAACATCATATGTTTTTCACCCAAATACACGAGTACATCATTTAGGTGTCGTTTCACACTCCCCGGTCTATCACAATTGAGGTTCCATGTATCATACTCATCATGTGAGGGTAAAATCCATAATGGTTGATCATTAACTGATGACAAGATTAGAAACATACTCAACCACCCTTCCATTAGCTAAGCTTTAAGGATTGCATAAGAAATGTTAAAAATTATGATGGTTCTCATGCTATGTATCTCACCAATCTCAAGTAGTAAGGACTCTAAATATCATTCATGTATCCTATTATACTAAATACGTAGTGTATGACACCATATATGGTATAAACCATGGATTATCCAACACAAAAAAGGAATTTTATTTCTCATGAACATATTTTGTATCCCATATAATAATTATTCTCACTCCAACCTTAACATTTCATCGTAACCAATAATAATCCATGATTAACATATATTAAGGCAGACTCAAAGTCATACTTCAGGAGGTCAATTATCATTATACATAAAAAATATATATTAATATATACATATATTTAGCCAATGTGAATGAATGATAAAGTGTATATTTCCTTTTATATGATATATTTTATATTCTTAAAACTATTTTTAGAATACATAAAACAACCTTCTATAAGAACCTGTTTATCATGTCATCTATGATATATTATTAGATTAATAATATGTTTATAGAACTTTTTAGGGTTTTATTAACTCATTATATATATAATTCCCACCACATATCTATATGAATATATGATAACCCCCACCCGGTAAAATCATTTTTGAGTATCATCTATAAAGAAAGCATGTTTGAATAATGGTGAGATTTATGAATCATATTCCTATTGTTACACTCCTTGAACATATCTAATCTCCTTAACTTCATAAAATCAAGTGGTATGATTTCAACTTCTGGTGTCTTCTTAGAACTATCTGTATTGTTAAAATCATCATCCTTGTAACCCTTTCATTAAGCATTTCCATCTATATCTTATTGTAATTAATGTAACTATTTACATACTTATTTAGTAGAACATTCTGAAATACATTAGGATAAAGTGAGATCCAACTTGTTACATTAAATAAGTATAAAATTTAAGGTTCTATTTACCAATATACCGTAAAACTATTTTATGATATTAATTATAATTCACTATTTATTTTAACTATCATGATCCTTTAGAAAACAACGATATTCACATACACATGGTCCCTAAATATAACTCTTTACATTTAACTTTACTTTCATATATCCTAAAATCTTTGGGATATTAAGTTGAAATTTCTTAATTTTAGACTAGTTTAATATTTAATTTATTAACATTGAACTTATCTTATTTAATATAAACTTTCAATAGACTCTTAGGCACTATATTCTATTTATAATATCGTGATATTATAAAAAAACTCCTTTCTGTCAATAAATAACAGTTATTTCCTTTATAAATTATGGTATTATATGTGTTTGATTTATTTTCCTATAAAAAATATTATTTCTTAAAATATACCACTTATGGGTGGTTGGAACATATTCTCAAATATTTTAAATACCATCTAGATGAACACTTTCATCCAAGATAAAACAATTTTATCCATGTATCTTTTTAAAATCATGTTTAGAGCTTTATTAATCCTAAACTATGTGTATTTAATTCCACATATAATATTCTTCATAAAAATATTTTTTAATAAAAAACTTATGTATTCACAAAATTGAAATGAGATGAGGATACACATTCTTTACTTGGATATATAAGATATTGAATTATTCTTTTTTTATTCAATGATTTGATGTATAAACTATTTGATTCATCACATGAATGAAACCTACAATATCTATCAATTATTCTATTTCTACTAAGCATATCTATATTTATTACAGTTTTAAAATATAAATTTTGTATCATATACCCTTAAAAACTAGATAATTTGTTTCTATAAAACTGATACCTAACATGGGAATTCCATGGAGTTCCAAAATCCCCTTCAGGTATCTTAAACAATTATAACTTATTAAATAATTATTATTCCTTCCTAATAACACCATTAGGTTTTTTTGACCATGATTGGATAGTTAAATAATCATTTTTGGACTCTCCAACTAACATTGCTTTATATTATTTAAACTTTTACCCACCTGTACTATAGAAATATCACCAGAACATAAAAATCATATTCCCAGTTTATTTATTCTTAACACTTGTGAATGTGATGTAAATTTTTTGGGTTCATGGTTTCTAGGGTTTATGTTTTCTATTGTTAGGGTTAGTGTCTAGGGTTTTTATGGTTTATGTAACATTTATATATTTAAACAAACTGTTGAAAATATGATGAACTACTTAACCAGAACAAGCCTTATAGGAAATTTCCCTTCTCTCTAATTCATTAGCATTCTTAGTCATATTGATTATAATTGACATGTTGGAAAATATTTAGTATCTTGGACTAAATTTACTTAAGTAATTTAGTATTCAATTTATTTGAAACCCAAAGTGATTCATTATATGCTTCTCAAAAGCCTCAAGATTCACCTTTTGGAAGAAATCAATAATTGGTTTCTCATAAAGGAATTTTCGTAAAAAAATATTTTCTCCTTAATAACATTTATTTAGGTAAGTTATTAGTATTTACTTACATTAATCCTACCATCTCAGGGGTTGATCTCAGATTTATGTTTTATGACGATGATATTATTATCTACATGGAATCTTTTATAAGATGAGTATCATATTTTACAAATATTCATCAAGGAAATTTTTTAAATAAGATCCAACTAAAATGATGTCCCCTTTTGAATTAATTATACCCATTAGTGATCCAATATCAGTATTTCACATGGAAATTATGACAATTTATTCTTAATCTCACCTCTTAATCTATTTAGGAATTCCATCATGCCAATTCAGTCATCCCTAGAACTACTGAGGCCTATCTTTCACTCAATAAACCATGTAAGATACCCAAATCCCACCTATAATAAGACAAGGTCTCAATACAGGTGTTGATTAGGAATATCACACACCGGGTAGGCCTTATCCTAAAGTACCTACACACACATGTATCTCAATTCATCAGTGTAATAAAGAAAAAATAAAAACTGATACTGTAAATGAATGAATTACAACTAATCCCACATCATAGTATGATAAAATGTACATAAAAGAAAATGGTGAATTTTTTTTCACTATAACTGAAAAATGAGTATGAAATCCAAATAAAAAGTGAACAATTGTGAATATGCAACTCATTGAACCCTCCATGGTCAGAGTAGCACAACCAAGATCCGCCTACAACTAATCCTCCTAGAAATTCATCAAAATACCTTTCATCATCATATTAAACAACATGTGTTGGAATATACTATGTTGGAGTGAGTATAAACATACCTTGTATGAAACCATTAGATCACCAAATACAAAGAATCAATGTTTTATTCCTCTCTAAATCATGAATCCAAAGTAATGAGAAAGATTACCAAGATATTATGAAAGGAATAATCTAAAACTCGAGGTGAATTCATGTCTTCACTATAAGTGAAGGATTATACTAGATTCTCAAAGGTAACATTCATATGAGAGAACTCACTATTTTGGCAAAATTTACGTCGTGGACCATTTTTGTGGGAGAGATGGTCCCAACGAGACTAGGCAGTATATCCTTTTTATGTAATGTGGGAGGTCCCACAGAGTAGTGGTCCTAGCGGGTGATTACATGGGTTTTGTGTTTGTGCAATTAGCCCACATTTAGTATGATGCCCTCAAATGTCCTTCAATGGGTTTATTCGTAGATCCAGAAACACCCAACGGTCCTCTGATCCATGATTCATGGACCTTCCTTCCAAAGGTAGACACTCATTGGATGATTTGGGAAATGAAACTTCTAGGGAACACAATTGTTGATAGGATGGAAATTTGGTCACATCACAACCTTTTGTGGGGAATTATTTCATTTTATGGGACTCTCCTATAGATTTAACCAATGGTCATATGTTCATGAATACTCAGTTTATTCACAAGAATGTGTCCCAAAATTACTCCAAGGTCGCATGATCTATCTGAAATATGCATCAGTTTAGAATCAACTTTATGTAAATGATGTTATCTACTGATGAATATATATATATATATATATATATGTGTGTGTGTGTGTATCTATGTTTCTTCATAAATGTTACCCTTGTGTGTACACATTAGGGGTCATATTGTCTTTCACCAAGACAATGATGATTTCAACCACATGATGTGATGCTCTAGAGTTTAGAATCATCCCGGGGGATATATAATGTTTTGATGTCGGGGTCAAACCCATAAAATGGGCTTCATATGTATCCTCATGAGATAAATCAGAGCCCATATAATTCATTTCAACTTATTTGGAAATATCAACTTTTAAGGTCGTGTGATGAGGATCTATCCATGCAGTTTAACAATATTTGTTAAGGATGTCTTGGTAAAGGGTCCTAGTCAATATTTGGTTCGGAACTTATGATGAGGTAGCCTAGGGTACCAGGAAGCAATGTAGTCTTCAGGGTAAAGGGTTACCCTACCCTGAATACTTCCCAAAAATCATTATGGTAAGTTTTGATGTTGGTTTGGGACCTCGGGGAGGCTTCCTACATATCCCAGTTGGTTGCGAATCAAACCCATCGTAATCCAGTATAATGGGGATTACGTATAGAATCTACACATTAAAGAGGCATGATTTTGGGCTTACATCGGTTGGGAGGGAATTTTTTATGTTAGAGTTGGGACATACATTGTATAGGCTGGCATGATAAATTAGGGGTCAGGATTGGGGTTAGCCTTTGAGAAGGATACCCTTTGTGCTTCGGTCTTAGATTGGCATCCTAAATTTCCTAGTTATAGAGGGAATAAAATGTCTTGTAGTTCATTTTCGTATGTGAACTGTGCGGGTTCTGTGATCATCACTAGCCTCTAAGACCGTGTGAGTCATGTTAAGTTTGAGAAACAAGAGGATGTGAAAAACTCAACAATCAACACAAGTTCTCTTTTCCTATGATGGAAAAGGAGGAGGACGATGGTTGAAGAGGTCAAGGGGATATCATCACCTCATACCATTATTATAAATACCAGATTTAACGTCAAAGTAATGCCGTCAATTTTTTCTAAACAAATGCCAAAAGTATATAGGACAAATTTTTGGCTTCAGTTTTTAGTAAAACAGATGACAAACATTTTTAAGAGTGGTTTTTGGAATTGGTTTTCAGTAGAACAAATGCCAAAACCTTAAAAAAAATCTTATATGGAATCGGTTTTTCAAAAAACCGACATTGAAGATAAATTAAAAAAATGTTTTGGTGTCATTTTTTTAAAAAACTGACAACATTAATCCCAAAAACAGGATCTTTTGGGGTCGTTATTTATAAAAACAGAAGGCATATATAAAAAAACACATATATGGCATCATTTTAATGGAAAATTTACCCCATATATTATATTTTTGGCATAGGTTTTTGTAAAAATGGACACCTAAAACAGTTCTCAGACTCTTCTGTGTTGGATTTTATAAAAACTAATGATGAAAGTCTTTTAAAATGTGTATGAATCGGGAAAAACTCATGTTTTTGGATCTGTGAATTCTCAAATGTGACGGCTCCTCTCAACTCGCGACGACTTTGGTAGGAATATGTGTGATATTGAACCAACATTTTCGTCGATTTTCTTCTATTTTTATGATCTACAATTTGATTTCATTATTATCTCCCTATTTTACATCATCTACAGGTTATGTTTCCTTCTAAAACTTATTCCTATCAGCATTCAACCACGGTTTTATTTTTGTTTGTTGTGTATCTTTATTTTTCAGTTTTAATATGATTTTTTTTATAAATCATGTAGTTTCTATCCTTTCAAACCATTTTACAGAACAATTTTCATATTTGGGTATATTTTCTTATTAAACACCAAATTTTGTCAGTTTTTTTTAAAATTTGAACATAAATTAGTTATCATTTAATATTTTGTTCATTTTATTTAATTATTAGTTTATTGTTTATTATAAATTTGTGGAACATGGTTAATAGTATCCCAAAAATTGATCACCCCATATAAATTCACTTTATTTTTGTTTAATTTGGATTAGTCTATGATTGTTCAGTTTGGTACAAATTTGGTTGAGTCTATTTAGGCCAATTTAGTTTGATTTGGCTCAATTCAATTAAATTCAACTCATGTAAAATCAAATTCATGGACATTTTATTTTTAAGCAATATTTCATGTGTATAAATTGAAATCATATTTTTTTCATTGTACTGCCTTCATGCACGTATATCACTTACTATCTCTTCACTTTTTGTGTGTCTAGTTTATCACTGTATAAATTTTTAATAGTGTAGTCACCCAATTGGATGAATTCACATTGTTCTTATTTACTCAATACAAAATATTCTCACTTATCAAAATAATATATTTCTATTATTATATGATGCATGAAAAAACATAATAGTTTCTCAACCTCACATGCACTTTTGGAAGCACAAACACACTATCCATGATTCTATCATGAAAAACCCAATCACACATACTGTCTTTTGTCGAATTCTAACTGACATGAAATATTCATATAATCATTATGAATTCATATTGTACACATCTATCTTTTCTTCATATTTGACATGGGATATCACACAGTTTTACGGGAATGAACTTATGAATATATTCCCAAATTATTATTTATTTATGTATGAATGATATTATCCACTTATTACTTCATAAAAACCCTTGAACTCATTATTCATTCTCAAAAGACACAATGTCACTATGTGTTCTTCCTTTACGTGATAGAGTCTCACACTAGGAATTACAATAACGGAATGTAATTAAAAGAATCTCTCTACATAAACACATAGTAACCATTCTTTAAACAATAATTTACTAATTGTTAGAACCAATGGACAATTATTTTGTTATCTATTTTTTTTCTCATCACAATACACAATGATAATTTTCACTGATTTGTGGTTTTCAAAAATATGATCGCATAAATCAGTGAGTATTCATAAGAATATTGAATTTATGAATTGTTTTGCATAACTTAGTTCATTGTGATTCTAGACTAGTGTGATAAACCCATATTTTTTTATCATGATAGTTTCTACTCCTTTGGGTGTATTATGATTGATTTCACTTATAATATAAACATTTACTCTAATTATTATTTCATATTACTAATAATAATTAATTTCTCATCCATTAAATTAATGAAATTTTCAATAATATTGATTCATGAAACATAGAAATAATGCAAAAACTATGTAAAATGAAGAAATAAATTTTAGAAGTTTGATATTATAATTAAATTATAATATAAATACAACACATGTATATAATTTGAAAATATAAAGTTTACTATTCGTAAATGTGTTTTATATCTGATGTTTTCTAGCTGATTATCAATAGTTTTTGTTAAATGTGTTTTGGTTTTCAATTTTTCTATAATATATATATAATTATTTAAATTTTTATATGTTTAAATATATTCACTAATTATATTGTGATATCAGGTATTGAATGAATCATAATTTGATATATTTACAAAGAAGCACTAGTGAATCTAAAAAATGAGTTGATGAATTCTTAAAATTTGCTAAATGTCATCTTCAAAACATTGATTTTATTTTTTCCATGTGTAATGTTTTTTAATAGAAGAAATTTTAACTCCATAGAAATCAAGGATCATGTTATTTGTTATGGTTTTAGCCATAATTATACACGTTGGACCTGGCATGGTGAAAGAACTGAAAGTTCAACATCCATTGTCAATGAAAATACTCATAATGAGGTAGAGGATCATATTGATGAGTTAATTCAAGATTTAGGTTTTGAAACCATAAAAAAATAGCAGTTGTTGAACGATTGTAGGGAGATTCTGAGAAACCATTATTCTCAAGATGCATTAAATATATAATGTTATCTCCAGTTTTGAGATTAGTTAACATAAAAGAAAAAAAAGGGTGGAGTGATAATTGTTTCTCTAGATCACACGAATTTTTAAAATAGCTACTTCTATAAGGAAACGAGCTTCCAGATTCCAATTATGAGGCGAAAAAAATATTATGCCCAATGGCATTGGGGTATAAAAAGATACATGCTTGCCTCAATGATTGTGTACTATATAATAATGAGTAAGAATATTTATCAAGTTTTCTTACATGTTGGACATCACAGTATATGATATATGAGAATCTCAACTCAGATTCATTCTCATATACTTTCATCTGACATTATGAAAAATCCATTTTGTACTTTTTAATGATATAATCCAATATTTTTTGCATACAATTCTGATAATTGAACTATTATTAATTCATCGGTACTAGATTCAAACTCTTACTAAATAATTTTGGTGCCTTCCGAAAATTCCTCATTTGAATCATATATTTTCAAATTCAATTAATGAAAAAAAATTTAAGAAGGCATTCATATGAGCGCATCTCTAATGGTAACTTATGTCACCCTCCCGATTGACCACAATGGAAGTGTTTTGAAATCAAATTTCAGGATTTTTGTTGTGATGTTACAAATATTAGAATGTGATTTCTTACTGATGGAATGAATCCATATAGGATCCTTAGTAATCAACATAGTTCATGGCCAGTTTTTCTGGTAGTTTTCAACTTGTCACCACATCTATGAATAAAGAAAAAATATTTCATGAAGAGCTTGATGATTTCTGAAAAAAAAACCAGGAAATGATATTGGTGTGTATCTTTTACCATTGATTGTTGATTCGAAAATACTATGGGAGGAGGTGTTAATATTTTTGATGCATACAAGAATGAGTATTTTTTGTGTGTGCTATGATAATATTAACTATAAATGAATTTCTTGTATATGAAATCATGTCTAGATATATTGTTATGGAACATAGTTCACGTCCAATTTGTGAAGAATATACTTCATATTATCAATTGAATAATGGAATAATGACAGTGTACATGGGATATATAATATTTTTCCGAATTGATCATCCTTAGTATTGATTGAAAAAATCATTTAACAGTTTACAAGAATACAACCTCCCCCCTCTGAAATTGTCAGCTGAATAATATTATGACTTGGTGAAACATATTTATTCTACATTTATAAAGAAAAAAATTTCTGGACATCAAATAAATATCTAGAAGAATCATTCTAGTTTTTTTAAACTACCTTATTAGATATTTTTATAGATAAAACATAACATCGATGTTATGCATGTTGAGAAAAACATATGTGACAGTTTGATTGGATCATTGTTAGGAATAAAAGGAAATACAAAAGGTGGATTTCATGATACATAGGACTACATATTAATGAAAATACATTTAGATTTAGCACCCACTATGAAAGGAAGTATAACATATTTACTTCCTTCTTGTAACTCGTTAAGAAAGATGGAAAAGATAATTTTTTTTCAGTGTCTTGATGGTATTAATGTACCCAATGGTTTTTCTTCAAATGTGAATAATTTTGTGTCATTGAAGTATTTTAAATTAATAGGTATGAAATATCATTACTTCCATGTATTTATGTAACAACATATACCAGTAGTAGTGCATGTTATATTGCAGAAAACTATCAGAAATACAATCATCAGTTTATCTAATTTTTTCAAGTCCATTTACAGAAAATTCATTTATCTAAATTTGTTAGATGTGTCGTTGAATGAAGGAACTCATATTCTTTTTCAACTAGTAATATATTTCCCACCAACATTTTTTGATATAATGGTTCATCTGCTGATTCATTTGGTGTATGAGATAAGAATATGTGGGCTTATTTATTTATGATGGATGTACCCTTTTGAATGATATATGATAATTTTGAATGGATATATTAAAAACCTTATCGACCATGAAGCCTCTATTTTACAAAAATATGTATTGGAAGAGGTTATTGAGTTTTGTACTGATTATATGTATGAGGTGGAGCATATTGGGTTCCCTATATCTTGATATATGATAGTTGATAGTGAAGGTAGAGTGGTTAGATGCTTGAAGGTAAAGTTCATTCCACATGATGAAGTGATGCAGCCAGATTTATATATTTTAAAAAAACATAGATTAGGTACAATGATATATATCCTTGCATATTTCTAAATTAAAGTTACGCTATCCAAGAAGAAATGAAAATTGGTTGATGATTGAGCATAAGAAGATATTTTTTTCATGGTTTAAAGAGAAATTCACCATAGATATATCTAACAAAGAAACATTAAAGTGGTAAGTAGGGGGACCATCTCTTAATCTCATCACATGGTATGGTTTTGATATTAATGGTTACACATTTTACATAAAAAATATGGATGACAAGAGTACCATTCAGTGTATTGGTGTGATGGTTTTCACTGATGAAGTATATATTTCATGTGCCAAAGATAAAAACCCAATTTCTACATCAACGCCATATTTTGGAGTTCATGAAGGCATATGAGAAATTGATTATATTAAATATATAGTGAATTTTGTAAGTATAATTTTGTTGATATTAAGAGTGACATGAAATATGATGAATATGGGTTTAAACTGGTTGATTGGAAAATATTTAATTTCAATGAGGAACCATTTATCATTGAGACACATTCAAAACAATTATTTTATGTCAATTATCCATAAAATGGTCATTGGTCTATTATTTTTCAAGGAAAAATATACCATTTGAGTGATGAGGATGGTACTGACAATGTTATTGATTTACATGATCCTTATTCATCTATTACGCAATTTCCAAATGATTAAAATGAGTATAAGAAAGAACTATTGAATGCAATACATAATGACCCTGATGAAGGCATGTGGTAAACCACAAAATTAGTCTCCTAATTTTTCTGTTAAATATTTATATTTTGTTTATTTTTTTGAAACATAAAAATGCATGCCTCTTTTTTACTTATTTTATAATTTATTGTTTCTAAATATTTAATTTTTTAATGATATAGAGGTACACAAAATGTCATTACACTTTCTAGTAGAAATGTCAGATATAGATAGAGAAGAGTAGTTACTGAGGTATATCTATTTTTTCATATTATTAAATATTCAGTAATAAATTTTTTTAATGAATGAGAACTATTAATTTAAAAATTCATTTACAGGACTACTAATGCGTCCTCAGAAGAGGAGACTTCACCTCTTACTACTAAAAAATCAAGTTCTCAAGTTAGTAAGCATGGTATTACACATTTACCAACACTATAACTTTGTCGTGACGATGATACACATCCATTTTTTTTATAATAATAATGCAACTAGACCAAATGTAGTTCATTTTACCAATTATATAGAGATGTAGAGCTATTGTAGAATTAGTATTTTATATCCTGATTAGAATTCAGTGGACAGGATGTCAAAACAATAGTTTTGGGAGGCTGTGATAGTAAAATTTCTAAATTTACTAATATTATATCATTTTTAGAATATTAAATATTTTAAATGACATATTTAATTTTTTTCAATTAGATATGACATTCAATTTTGAGGAAACCAATGAAATTAAGAAATGACATCTATCTTTACCAGCGGTTGGAAAGAGATATCTTAAAAAACTGGAAAATATTTATTTTAATGGATAGAGAATGTTTGAAAACACATGCCTAAAGTATCAGTTTATAGATGAAGATGCATGGAGGCGATTTTTTGACAGTCTTCATAAAGAAAAATTTCTCGTATGGTAATTATTTTATATTGTCATATTTATTATATAATTTTCTAAATACATAGTAGTTTATTTTTATATAATAGGCCTCGAGGAGATCTAATCAAGAGATTATGTTGATAAATTTATACCCTCAATCTTTATCACGTGGAGGGTATCCGTATTTGGAGTATAAAATGATTAATGAAAAATTTGGAGCATTAAGAGCTCAATCTAGTAGTGGTTCAGAAGAGGTTTAACATGGTCATCCATCTCCTCCCACTCACCATAGAAAATGGAATCTAACAAAATTAAAAAAAATGAACAGTTCCGTACATAAGAAGTTCAGAAATAAGCTGATAAAATTGTATATAAATATTATTTATTTGTTATCAATCTTTATATTTATAAATTTTAAACACTAATATAACCTTTTCATTTTTATTTTAGGATGAAATTCAGGAGCAAGAGACACAAGGACATTTTATCCTTGAGGTTCGTATGGATATCCTAGCCACTGCTTTGAGAAAGGAAGAACACCCCAAACATGTTAGAGGATATCAGGAAAGTCTCAGTATTGGGAATGTTTTGGGTGAGAGTAACCAATCAAGAGACCTGAAAATAGAATCATTAAAACCCGATCATAAAAATATGAAATAGTCTATGGGTGATCAAATTCAAGAAACAATACAGAATAAATTTTTAGAAAACATGGAAAGACAGTCACAGTTAGTGCAGCCTCCCATGGATTATTATTTATTTTTCATCAATTTTTCTATTTTATAAATGATAAACACTAATATAAAATTTTCATTTTTCAACCTTTCGAGCCTGATAACCCGATCTAACCTACCCCATCTGCCTAGCCTTCCCTTTATGAGCATCCTTCCTAGGTATAATATTTATTTTTCATCAATTTTTATAATTTATAAATTATAAGAACTATATACATTTTTTTATTTTTCAGCCTTCTGAGCATGCTCACCCATACAACCCAGCCCCATCTTCCTACCCTTCCCTGTATGACCAGCCTTCGCAGGTATATTATTTACTTTTTATCATTTTTTTATATTATAAATTATAAGCACTAATATAAATTTTTCATTTTTAAGATTTCCAAGCCTACTAACCTAGACTACCCTACCACATCTGCTAACCCTGCCCCCAATGAGAAGTGTAACGACCCAAACATTCATTAATGGAAATTTCTCTGGATAAAATTAAATGTCTAATTATGTATAATGTTTATATAAAATGTGAACTTTATTGGTTTTATGTTTTTGGATTTTAAAATACTATTATTAATTGTGATCACTTCTAATATATCTGTTTAACAATGATCACATGATTAGTATAAATAAAGGGCTTTAACAAATCCAATTTACTCAGACAAAGGAAGTGATGGCTTCATCTAGTAGACTTTCCCCATATGAAGCCAACTTTACAGAGCTCAAAAAGGAGGTGGCATAATTCTTCTTTTCTCTTTACCAAGCCCATGTCAAGCTTCAACATGTTCATCTCAAATATAATCTCTTACAATAGAACTAGAAGATGATTGGGGTTAGCACCCTTAGTAATGTTATCTGAGCCACCCCAAGAGTCTGTCGCCATCATGCACCATACTCTTCAGTCTTATGTGGGTGTTATAATGGGTTATGTAACAACACCTTATCACTATGATTATGTGCAATATTTTATATATAATAATTAATATACATTCATTTTATTATTGTATCTTTGTAAATAGTTTTAAAAGCGCAAATAGACTTTTTAGTTAAAATTCAACTAAGAAATATATTTCGATGAATTAATGGATTATTTAATTAAAAAATATTTTAATAAAATATTATTATTATTAAAATAATTTTTATTAAATATACATGATCATATAATTTTATGAATGCAATTGTAATTTTTATTGTGGTTTGAAAGCTGTTTTTTTCAAAACCCATGAATTTTCGATAAATGGTAGTTTTTATTTTAAAAGTAAAAAATCAAATATTTAGATAAAATTAATATTATTTTTGGAATCAGGACGTCAAAATTAGCCAATGGTGAATTTTTCATAATTTTCTAAGACAGATGAATTTTTGGGTAAGAATTTAATACCATTTTAATATATATTGTGTTTTATGACAACATAATGACCCAATAGTGATGTAATAAAATAATATAAATGATATATTTGGCTAATATATTTTTTAAAATTGATATAATGTGATTTTAGGTGTGTTTTATTTATTTTACAAAATGTTAGTGGACCATCCAAGGGTAATAAAACATTTACACTTTTTAAATGAATTTCTTTGAGAATGTGACTCACCTCCACATAAGAAAACCTATTATTTTAAGAAATTATATCATCAAACTTATAAAGTATTGTTTTCCACTCCCCTTTGGAAAACACTATGGGAAAAACTATGGGCTACTTTGTGGTATTGATTAGTTTAATGTGTGGTGACCCAAACCTAAATAATAATGAATTCCCTCTCCTTTCCCATATAAACCCACCAATTCTCCCACTTCCTCTTCACTAAAACCTTGGGAGTTCATCCAAACATTGCCCTCATCTCTCTATAATCCTCCCAAGGTTCCCCATACTCCCAAAAATCCTCTCTCAATCTTCTTCCAAGCTTTTGTGATCACACTTCCATGTAAGGGGTTTCCTCTTTTCTCATTTTTTTCTCAATTTTATTATGTTGTTATACCCTTTTAATTTCAATTAAAAATGTTTGGGTGTGATTTATATCCTCCCCCATACTGACCTATTTATGAGTGTATTATGGGAGACCCCTTTAAATCTCATTTAATTCCTCCCATGTACAACTGTTACCATGCTGAAATTCCATAAGGAATTTCTCTCACATCATTTACATTCAACCAATTCCTTGGTATTATGAATCATATTTTTTTTACATATATTAGGAAATATAGCTATATTAACCCCTTACTATCCATATCATTTATATATGATGATAGACCCATCTATCTCTTTTCAACCATTTTTATGAATTTTTATGCCACTTTGTTATGTTGCCAAAATCGCACTGTGATTTTCCATATCAAAATCCTTGTATAGTGAATACCATAACCATGTAGATATCAAGGTTATTCACCTTTATGTACATATACAAATCAAATGGTACATTCATGTGTATATTCCACATTTCTTAATCTACAATTGTCTTATGATGTTGAATGATTCAATGTTATATGATCCATGTGGCACACCTATGTATGAAATGAAATGTTTAAGAAGGGTGTGCCCTGATAGCGCTCCAATGCATTGGGTAAATATTAGTATCATGATACGTCAAGTACAATGATATTTTATTAATTATAATTCAATTTCAATGAGGGTTTACTCATTATACATTTGCACTGAGCCTTGGATCATGCTAAAATTAGGTTAAATGTTGTTTCCACATTTCCATGTTATGAGTATCATGCTTTATCATGCCTTTTATGTTTCTCTTGTGCTCCATTTATATGCCTATTGTCTAACACATACTATATTACTCATGTTATTCCTTGTTTATTCCCTTACTAGGATTTTTAGCTCACCCGTTTCTTATGCATGTCCTCAGGTTATCCTATGAAATACTAAGTACGAGTGAATATAGGGGTCATGTAAAAGAATTTTTCAATAAAGATGTTGTGTCTTATGTTATAAGTGGTTATGTAATGGTACAATGACCAAAAGGAACTAGGATTCTCGTTCTACTTTGTTTTATCATGTGAATTTTATGTCATAAATCATGTTTAAGTTTGTAATAAAGAACACGGTTGTCCTAGTTGGTATTAGAAGATATGTTTAGTTATTTTGGGATTAGGATTAGAAAACCTTAGTAAAGCCTTAGAGACAAGACTAACTATAATAAAAACATCCTATTGTTTTGGTGAGTATTGATTAATTAGTTTATCAAGAAAATACATCCCTATTTGGTTTAGAGCAGGTAGAGGCGACTCTGGAACATATGTACCTAAGGGTGAGAACCCCGACAAGGAGTTTCAAGCTTGACCTGGGGTATACTAAAACACGAAAAAAGGCCTTGTAGCGCTCTTAGTTTAGACACTCTCAGGGGATAAAATTTGGTAAATTCACATGCTTAGTATTGAACCCTTATTAAGGAAATAAAAAAACACCCTTATGAATATATGTTAGAAAGTAGATCATGAATGTCATAGATTAAAGCCTATGGATTCATAAGTTATGGAAATAAAAGTTATTTGTTTGTCATCAGTTGTCTCTAGGGATTACTCTTTATGTGTTAACCCTAACTTTAATTTTATTCCAGCCAATGGAATTTATTGGAGGACTCGGGCTAACAACCGATGTGGAAAACAATGTGATGACTATGATAATGAGATGCCCAATCTGGTGGGAGCAGGAATCATGAATATTGTCATGCTTCTCTCTCAGTTAACTAATGATTTAAATATAATCATGGGTCTAGAGGAACGTTCAACCCCCCCCCCCCCCTAAGAAAGAAGAAGTCGATATCGAGAGCTTCATGATACAAAGGCCTCCTACTATTAACGGATCTTCTGATCCCTCAGTAGTCGAACAGTGGATCAACTCGATTGAAAAGATTTATCCACCCTTCATTTTTCTAAACCAAAGAAGTTTCTCCTGGATACATATCATATGGAGGGTGAATCATATCAATGGTGTAAGTTGATCAAAAATACAAAGCCTGAGGTGGAGATCGAGGTGTTGGAATGGAAGGATTTCCAAGAGATTTTTTTCTATAAATATTTTCCATGTACCCTCCAACTTAATATGAAATAGTACTTACATTCTCTCCAGAAAAAAGATGACAAATATGTCAGAGTGTAAGAGGAAAACATCAAAAGGCTTTCATGATACACCTCTAGCTTTGTGGTTACCCCTGAATTAAATGATGACTGCTTCTTTGGTGGTTTTAATCCTAGCGTGTGGAAAGTGCTGGCGATCTGTGAATTCTGCATCTATGATGAAATTGTCTGATGTTCCCTCACGTTTGAAATGGAGATCGGAGAATCTCAGGGGTTTCATGGTGATAAAAAGAATAAGGTGGAATTTAATAAATGTGGTTCTAGGGTTAAATCCAATGGTCCTTAGAAGATCCAGCGCCCCACTTTCCAAAGGTGTGGAAAGAAGCACCCTGTAAATTGCTTGAAGGGGATGAGGAAATGCTTTAGGTGTTGAAGAGAAGGGAACATTGCTATTAATAGTCTGCAATAAAAACACACGGCTGCAATATAGGATATTAATGCACCAGTCAACCCTCAATGCATTGTTCATTGCTTCAAATTCAAAGAATCAAGTCACTTTGCAAATCAGTGCCCTAAGACAAGGTTTTTGGAAGCAACCTACAACCTCCAAGATAGTAAGGGCGATATTTTCCCATCACTACCACCGAAGTGAACCCTTACAATGATGTGGTTAAAGGTATTCAAGTTATTCATTCAAGAATAGAGAACATACTTTTTAATTCTGGTTCTATGCATTCTTTTATATCACGAATGTTTAGTAGAACAGTTCCAACACCACCACAAATCATGGATGTAAAGATGATAGTGAGTACGAAAAATAGGGAAAACATTGCATCCCATGAATATAACTCCTCCATTATCATAATTAGTGGACTAAACTTCATTGAAATCCTTTTCATACTCCCTTTGGTGGAATTTGATGTAATTCTCAGCTTGGATTATCTTTCCTTATATAGAGCCAACAGAAATTTCCATGAGAGGGAAATCACTCTCCATGTGTAAAATAGACCGTTGATTCTATACATGTTCAAGGAGGAAGATGAATCTTCTTTAACTCCAATCTCTCAATCATGGATATTACTTCCTATTAGCACACGTATCTGGCTTAGATTATTAATTCCAAGGAAGAAACCATCTGTGAGTACATGCCTATTGTGATTGAATTTGCTGAAGTGTTTCCCTAGGAATTTCATGGTCTTTCTCCTAGAAGCGATGTTGAATTGTCAATTGATCATATACTTAGGTCATTTCCAATATCCAAGACTCCATATATTATGGCTATTGTGGAGTTTTAGGACATGAATAAACAACTACAGGAGAATCTGGATAAAGGATTTATATTCCCAAGTGCTTCACCATGGGGTGCACCAGTTCTCTTCCTCAAGAAGAAGGATGGGTTAGTGTGCCTTTTCATCGATTATCATGAGCTTAAAAATCAAGGATAAAAAAGTATCCTCTCCCACGAATTGGTGACTTTTTTGACCAGCTGCGTGGACCAAAATACTTCTCCCAGGTGGATTTCCGGTCGGGATATTATCAAATAAAGGTAAAGAAGGAAGATATCTCAAAGAATTATTTTTGTTCAAGATACGAGCCCTATGAATTCATAGTAATGCTTTTTGGACTCACTAATGCTCCAGAAATCTTCCTGGACTTGATGAATACAATATCTAGAGCTTACCTCAATAAATATTTGTGGTGATTTTGGGATTGTTCTACTAAACTTTCAGGATATAAAAGAATATATAAAAACAAAATAAATAAGTATTTTATCCATTATTGAATGAATTACTCATGTACCCATCACCACTTCATTTTTGGGGTTCTCTTTAGTGGTAGTGATGGAAAAGATCTCCCTTTTTTCCTTGGAGGTTTTTTTGTTTCCTCTGAAATCCCTTATATACGGGAAGTGGTTTGCAAAGTACCCAAGTTCATTATATTTGAAGCAAAGAACAATGAGTTAAGGGTCGAACATAACATGCTACTCCTCTGTTGTAGAGGAAGGTTTTTCTTGTTTGTTGTTAATATCCAGGTTAACTTCTCTTCCACACCTAAATCATTTCCTCGTCCACTTTAGGAAATTTCCTTGGTGATTTTTTCCACACATTTTGCAAGTTGGGTGCTGTAATTTCATAGAACCATTATATTTATCTATCGAATCACCCAAATTAATTTCCACCTTATTATTATTCTCCCCACGATTCCCATGAGATTCACCGATCTCCATTTCGACTTTGAGGGAACATCTGAAAATTTCATCATAGCTCTCGAAGCCACGGATCGGAAGGGATTTTTGTAGGCTTGGATTTGGCCCACCAAAGAAGTGGTTAACCATTCAATTAGGGGTAATGAAAAATCCAGAGGCATATCGTGGAATCCTTGTGAAGATTTCCTCGTACACTATAATGTATTTGTTGTCTTTTTTCTTGATGTTAGGGAAGTCTCTTTCAATATTAAGTTGGAGGGTGCAAAGAAAATATTTATCTAATTTTTTTTTCTAGAAATCCTTCCATTACAACACTTCAATTTCCTCCACATGCTTCTTATTTTGGATCAATTTTCACCATTTATTAGATTTACCCTCCATACTATAAGCTTCTAGAAGTACCTTCTCTTATTCAGAACATTTAAGGATGGAGTAGATCTTCTCAATGGAGTCGATCCATTGTTTGGAGATTGAGGGATCCAATGATCTATTAAAAGTAGAATGCCTTTTTCTCATTAAGCTACCGATGGTGGAATGTTCTTTCTTAGGGGGGTTTAAAGTTCATCTTGACCCATGTTTCTATTCAAAACACGAGTTAATTGAGAATTTATAATGACAATGTTTGCGATTCCCACTCCCATCGGATTGGGCATCTCATTAGAACAATCATTACATTAATCTTCACATAAGTTGTTAGCCCGAGTCCTCCTATTACCGGCCAATTCCTTGAATATAAGGAACTTTAGGGGTAACACATAATGGGGAATCCAATGAAAAAAGGGATAACTTAAAACTTACATTTATTTCCTTAACATATGAATTTATAGGATTTAATCTATGTTATCAACAATCTACTTCATAACATATATTCTTAGGGGATTTTTTTTATTCCATTAATAATTATACAAACAGTGATTATTAATTTATCAAAGCATATCCCTGAGAGTGTAATAAATATGAGTACAACAATACCCATTGTCTTGCACCATTTCCCGTCTGAGTCATTCTCATTGCGATGTTTTTGGGTTTTACCCCTAGATACATTTATGCTAGAGTTTCCTCTACCTACTCATATCCTGAAATGGATGTATATTATTAATAAACCACTTACTCAATAATAACCAATATTTAGGGAGGGTCTTATTATACATAGTATTATCCCTAAGGCTATCACTAGGGTTTTTCGAATCCTAATCCTAAAAATAATTAAACCTATCCTTTGATACCAACTACAACAACCCTAGTATTTATTACAAACATAAACATGATTTATTACATAAACAAGAACTCAAAACAAAGATGATGATCTAGAGGTCTAGTGTCTTGTTAAATTAGGAACATTACATAACAACATAAAACATAAAACACAAAAACTTTATTGAAAACTTCCTTTACCTAACCGAAATATTCCTTGGTACTTAACAATGCTTGGGATAACCTGAGGACATTCATAAGAAAAGGGTGAGCAATAAAGCCTAGTATGGGAGTAAGAAATGAATAAAATGAATAATATAGTACATGTTTGGAAATAGTCATATAAATGCATCACAAAAGAATGTTGAACATAAATGCATGATAAGCATGGTTATCATAACATGGAAATGTGGAAACCCAATTTAACATGATATTAGCATGAGACAATAATCATTGCACATGGATCACGAGTAAAACATCTTTTCAATTGAATTAGCATGATTAAACCATCATTTTACTTGAAGTACCATGATACTAATCATTACCCAATTCATTAGAGCGCTATCAGGGAGCACCCTTCTTAAACATATAATCTCATGCATAAGTGTGCCACATTGAAAATACAACATGGAATCATTCAACATCATCATTTATTTTAAAATAAATGAATGTGGAATAAACATATGAGACTATATAATAAATAAGTAAATTTTCATAAAGGTGAATACCCTTTGTAGATAAATGGGAATGGTATTAACTTCACAATGACTTTGGCTTGGAAAATCACGGTGCAATTTCGGTAGTATAACAACGTGACATGAGAGTTCATAAAAACGGTTGATGAGAGAGAAAGGGTTACCTAATCATTTTTAAATGAAATGGATAGTAAGTGGGTCATATAAATACATGTACCAATATATGTAATGGAGTTTATATGCATAATATAAAATAAGTGCTTGAATGTAAATGTGGGGAGAGAAATCATGTATAGAATTTCATCATGGTAAATGGTCAAAATAGGAGGCATTAATGAGAGATAAATGGATATCACATCATTAAAAAAAGGATAGATAATTTCAGATGTTCTAATTAATAACCCAACATTATTTGTTGAAACTTCAAGGGTATAGAAACATAACGAAACATGGATAAAATGAGAAAAGAAGAAATCCCTTACATGGAAGTGTGATCCCAGAGGCTTGAGAGAGGCTTGAGAGAGGCTTATTGGGATCTTGGGGTTCCTTTAAAGGTTTCTAGAGAGAGGTGGCAAGTGGTTGGTCAAGCTCCAATGGTTTTGAGTGTAGTTTTATGGGATATTGGGTGGGTTTATATAGGAAAGGAGAGGGAATTCTTTATTATTTAGGCTTTGGACACTACAGATTAAAAAAATGAAAACCACAAACCATATCATGGTTTTTTCCAAAGTGGAGTGTAAAATAATATTTTATAATTCCAATGTATAATTTTTTTAAAATATTAGGTTTGATTATGTGTAGGTGAGTCACACTCTCAAGGAAATCATATTAAAATGTTAAAATGTTTTATAAGTCTTAGAGGGTCCACCAAGGCTTTGTAAAATAAATCAAACAAACCTAAAATCAATTTATTTTACAGTAAAACATATATTGGCCAAAACCCCCTTTTATAGTATTTTGTTACATAAATATTGTTACATTATGTTGTCACAAAACACATTATATATTTAAATAGTATTTAATTTTTACCAAAATATTTGATTGTCTTAGAAAATTATGAAAAATCACTGTTGGATAATCTCAGTATCCTGATTCCAAAAATAATATTCATTTTATCTAAATAATTTTATAAAAATTTGAATATTTACTTTTAAAATAAAAAACAATATTTATCTAAAATTCAAGTGTTTTGATAAAAACGGATTTCAAACATTAAAAAAATTACAATTGTATTCATAAAAATTATAAGATATTTGATATTTAAAAACATGAAATTTATTAATAATATTTTATTAAAATATTATTTAATTCAGAAATACATTAATTCATCATAATAGATTTATTAATTTAAATTAACTAAAAATACTATATGTGCTTTTAAAACTATTTACAAAGTAACAATAATAAAATGAATGTATATTATTTATACAAAAATAATGCACATAATAATAGTCCTAGGGTCTTATAAACATAACCCCTTATAACACCCGCATAAGACTTAAGGGTATGGTTTGTGATGGTGAAAGACTCATTGGGTGGTTCTGATAACATCACTCAGGTAGAAATATATATTAACATCCACCTCTCTTATAGGTGGTTCCATTGAAGCTTAAGATGTTGAATCTTGGAATGGGATTTGTCAAGAGAGAAGCCTAGTGATGCCACCTCCTTTCCGAGCTTTGACAAATGGGCTTTTTATGGAGCAGTTCTACTGGATGTGGCCATCACATCCTTTGTCTGAGTAAATTTGATTTTTTAAAGCACGATATTTATACTAATCATGTGACCACTCTTCAAAGACAAAATTATAAATAGTAAAAATTCTCTACGGTGTTTTAATATACAAAGAAAAACATATAACCAAAGAATTTCATAATTTTTATATAACCTTTTTATATAATAAGACATTTAATTAGACCAAGAGAAATTTTCATTTATAAAAGTTTGGGTCGTTAAAGTATTTGTGATGGGTGTTTAGTACACATTACAAATAATCTTCCCGTGAAAATGAATTCATGGTACATGAAGGTTATTTACAATTGTCCATTGAAAATACCTCTTTTCTATGGACTATTGGCGGCGATCCAAAGTTCCCATCGCAATTGCACTATTTCTGAAAATTGCATTGCAAATAATTTTTTTTTGCAATGATGTGCTGTAAATAATTATATTTTCAATGGGAATTAATCTAGTCACAATAAGTTTATTTGAGTTTTTAGAAAAACAATTTCGTGATGGGCCCGTTGTAAATAATGTTTTGCGACGGAACCTTCATAAATAACTAAAAGAATTAAAAAATTAAGAAATCAAAATTATTTAAACATAATAAAATAAATAATAATAATAATTATTATTATTAAAAGAATAATAATAAAAAAATAATATATGTAATAATTATAATATAATAATAATAATAAATATTAAAATTATTAAAAAAATATTTAATATAATAAAATTATAGAAAAAAATATTAACAAAAATATAAAAAAAATAATCATAATAAAATAATAAATAAAATAAAATAGTATAATAATAAAAAAATAAAATAATAAAAAACAGAATATTCACAACAATATAAAAATGTACTATATTGTAATATAAGTATATGGAATAATAAAAAGATTACAAAAAGTTTTTCATTGATGTTTTTATCATAAAAATTAAATAAGTCATAGAGGGGGAGGGTCATCTAGAGGATATGGCTGACCTAGAAGATGGGTATCCATATATAAACCATGAGTCACATGTCACATTTACTCCATCACCTACTCTTGTTGTTGTTCTTACAATCAACACATCTATTCCTGCTGCTGCTGCTACTCTTGTCGACGAAGCTCTTCTAACTCCTTACACATACTCTCTATAAGCTCACCCTGAGGTTTTAGAAACTCCTCATACTAGGCTGCAGATGATGATGATTTTCCATGAACTCATCTCAATATACACACCAACATCACAATGGTAACATAATAAGTACCTGAAATCAATCGAGAGTTGATACCAACAACATTGGCTTTCTTGAAGGCATAATATGCCAACTGCATCTCTGTTGGCACATCAAATCTTGCAGCACTGATCTGATCCTTGTTTTCTTCCTGTATCTCAATCTGTGTCTAAGACATAGAGACCTCATATGACTCATTTAATTGAAAATTAAAATTAAAATAGTTAAAATATAATTTACAATTTACTTTACAACTAAAAAATAAATTATACTAAACACAATCTGACATTAGTAATCACCTATAATCTCTCAAGTTAGAGGATCATTGTACATATTCTTATAAATTTAAAACTCCATAATATTGGGATGTTAGACATCCTAAGTAAATATAAAATAACCAATTTATAGTTAATGTTATATAAATTATTTAAAAAATATACATACTATATGTTCACTATGCATACTAAATGTACGAATACATACTCAATGTGTAACCTCATGTCTCCCCTAGTTTTGTATACCTACTGATGATCAACTATGGAAAATACCACCCATCTAGTGTGAACACATTGCATCCCTATCTAGAAATTAAATGTAATCAGTTCAGTGGGTGTAGAAAGACTGATCAGACTCTGTCACTCAAGTATTCCTCATTATTGTCCTCCTCAAATTGTGAAAAACCTTGATGATGATACATATTCATACAACCCTCTAATTCCTCCTAGTTAGAGTATCACATTATCTTATATATGGAATAACATAAAATATACAAATAATTAATAATATGAAGTTATTAATTAAATATATTTCAAATAATTATTATTTATTTACGTATTATCCAATGATTGAACAAGAGATGCTAAACATCAATGGGAATATGATGCCATGTAACCCATGAACTAAAAAAATAATTCCACAAAATAGTACTCTATTTTCCAATAGATATGTCTCAAATGTTATTAAATGAAAACAAATTATAAAAAAATTAGTATATAAATAAATTCAAGAAAATTGATGAAAACTGGATAAAATTCACAAGTAAACAAACCTCTATATGTGTGGATCGAATCCAAGATGTGGATGTCACTCGGGGATTGGGTAAAAAATCATCAATAACACAACACTATGGCCCCTCCATGTTTTAACTGAATTAAAAATATTCTAAGGGCCAGATGAATCAACAACATGCTTGTCAATATGTAAATCATCCTCTTCAAACTAATGAAACAAATCTAATTTCATCCAAAACAAGAAATGATTATTGTTAGAAAATAGTTGAAAACAACTATTATATAAAGATATATATTATATATGATTATAACCATCTTTTAACCATGTCAATATTCATCTCTATCCTCATATTTGTATATAACAGTTTCAATATCTTTATATTCTTTCTCATGATCATCAATTTTCATTGGAGGTTCAGTTTAATCATCTCTTTCCATTTCAAATTCATTTGTTACATCAATAACATCATCATCACCATCAACCCTTAACTATGGGGGTTCATCCAAGGTATTGATGTCTCTTCATGGAAAATATTGATTTGGGGTAGTCTCTTGAAAAATTTTAATTCATTGCACTTCAGATAAACCACACTAACTTTGAGTGAACTGATTTTCTCTAGATTTCATTTTTATTATGCTCCACCAATCACTTAACACTCTAAAATTATCATAATAATTATAATAATAAATTTAATGTTTCTAATGGGCTAAAAAATGGTATATTTACTATAAAAATTATTTTATATTTAATATAAATGATTCCATGGATCGAATAAATGTGTATTCTTCTCTCAATATCCAACAACATTCATTTAAACATCATTATATTATTATGTCCCAGATAACATAATTCAAAATTTCCTTCCAGCATGCAATAAAAGTCAACTTCAATTTCTCTATGATGATATCCTCCGATGAAAAAACTACTATTCATTATTTTTGATTTACCATATGAAATTTTATGATATCAAAAAACATTCACCACATATGCATAGAAGGTTTGGTCATTTTGGATGCTGGGTTACTCAATACACATAATCTATTATATATTTTATCAATAATATGAGATACTTGAATTTTTTTAAAACAATTATCAATATAACAAGTAATAAATTTATTTTATATGTTAATCCATAAATAATTTAATTTACTGGTTTTTGAATCAAGTCAGAAAAATTATTTTGTCGACACTCTTCAAGATCATCTTCTGTAATTTGGGGAAATAGTTTCTTGATATGATTATCATATAACCTAAAAATAAAATAATATTAATTTATTGTAGCAAATATTATATGTTTAATAGGTTGCGTGAAAACCCATTTATTAAAAAGAGAAAAAGAAAACATGTACCCATTTTTAGTTGGGATAAGGGAAAACCCATTACAAGACTGTAAGCTCAGAAACACATATGCCTGAAACTTTAGTGGACAAAAAGCTCAGTGGGAAAACCCCCATTAAAAAACAAAATCCATTAACAAATACAAAGAACAATACCAAAAAGTGGATTGAGAGACCATTTAAACACAATAAAAACAAGAAAAAAGCAAGGACCTATGGTCAAGAGACCTAACTCAACTACACTAGCACACTTAATCTCTCTTTCTCCACCCGCGACCGACCACCATCTTCAAAAAAACTATGAGTCTCCGTGATGAGATACCAGCTTAAAGAAGCATTATTTTTGCAATAACCACTAACTAGGTCTTCAAATATGAGGACGATGCTGACACCAAGCCACCCAGAAATATAGAATTTTCACTTTGAAGAGGACCCAACGCCACCCACACTAGGACTTCGAGTCGTTGAAGCCAAACACGTGGAGATCATGCCTAGAACTATCACCACATCCAGATATCCACTCAAGACCACGAAAACAACCATTGCATGAAACCTCGCACTCATACGAATATATTTGAACTAGATCTGAAACTGCTCTGCAGAGAACTCCCACTGCCACTGCCAATGCCACTTGAGCTAATTCAATTTGTCTATTGCCCATATCTGAACCATCAACGATGATACTTGGTTCCAAATTTGACATCAATTGAATTGTCGGTGCCTGAGAATATTCCACCACATAGAAGATTAGAGACATGGTCGAAGCCTCTTCCCCTCCTATCATTATAAATAATATTATAGAATCACTTATATGAGGACTCACAGTTCAAATGGTATCATTTATTCATAGTTGAGCATAAAATACATATGATCTCTGTGATGTTCATCATCTAAAATCCATCGTTCATTAACTCCTGAAAATCCATGTTAATGATCATTAAAAAATGATAATTTATTGATACTTTAATCATTAAAATTTTCATGTTTACATAACATACAGTTATGTTTCGAGGGATATTTATATTGAAAACAATGAGAGGTGAAAAATAAATTCCCTTCTACAAATAAGCTTCTATAATTGATACTTCAACCGACACTTTTTTACATAATGTTTTCTTCAATTTCTAAATGCATATGTCAAATGGGTATATCCATCAAAATTTTACTAAACCTCCACATTTCAATTCATGTTGAAAATTTAATATCAAATGTTGCAATGAGTTAATGGAATATGTTGAGAATATTTTTTATAGTTTATATAAAATTAAAACAAAATCTTTTTGGAGTCTACTTAGTGCATCATAGTTTGTTATCAGCACAAAGATGTTTCTAAATCATAGGACATCCCAAATAATATAATTCAACAAAACTCTTAATCCATTATGTTGAATTTATTCCATTATATCTTTAGAGTCATGACAATTTTATATGGTAATATGACCGTTTCTGACACAGAAGGAAAATTTGAAACATGCTGATATGGAATTCTCAAATATAAAATCCACTGACAAAATAATAAATAAATTTCTTTAGAAATTGTATAATATGGTTTTTTCTTCATTAACTTATATGATTTGATATTTTTAAATAGTTCAATATCTGATGACTTGCAAATTTGGGCAAGATATAATTGTTCCATTACATTATCTTTCGTCTTACCTAGTATATCCAACATGGTATAAAATATATTATAAAAACATATATTCTCAATATTCATGACATCCATCTTGTGATAGACCTACAAATCAAAAAAAACATGGGGGATCCCAATAAATGCTTCTTATTATCCAATTGTGTTCTTTTCCAATGCAATCAATTTTTTGTAGGTCTATAGTCGGTCCATATGTAATGGGAGGTAAGGAAGAGACAAATGATTTTAACTCCATACCTAAGATCATTAGTGGAGGTCCATATCATTCAATTCTTCTTTTTCTAAAATGATATATGTTCCTCTGAAAAGGATGATTGGTTGGAAGAAATCTGTGTTGATAGTAAAAAACAATGTTTTCTTCCATTGACTTGCATTAATGATTTGTTGACTATCATATAGTATAGACATGATTTTGGAACATATGTACTCTATCCAAATAACATACCATATGCTGGTAATTAACTAATTTTCCACATCACTATATCTTTCAGTATGAATTTTTGGTTCATAATAGTATCATATGTACTGAAATCATTACTCCACAATAAATTTAACTTATCAACCATTGGATTCAAATAAAAAAAATTATTCATTTTTTAAAATATTTTAATTAATAAGGTCAAAAAGATATACAAAAACTTGATCAACATCCAAGAAGGTATATTTTTTGGAGTTACAAAGATAGGATAACTAGAATATTGACTACCTTTTGATCCAAATGGACATAATCATCCATTTGAAAGACCCAATAACATGTTTTGTTATTCTGATGAAAAATACATATAAAATTGGTCAAAAGTTTTGCATACGTCACAATCAAAGGGATTATTTATGATTTTACAAGTTGAAATATTGGTTTTGTTCCATGACATTAATGACGCTGTGTTCTATGACATAAATAAATGCTAAAATATAGGTCTATGCAGGAAATGCCTCAATTATTTTTCAAGAATTAATCTAAACATCTCTAGTTGAGCCTATTTATACCTGGATTTTCCACACATAAGACAACAATCCATAATATAATTTTCACCATAATATAAGATAAAATCATTTGAACATGCATGGATCTTATGATAACTAAGACCATGATTACAAACTATTATCTTGTTCTTGTAGGAAAAAAATCTCCATCAAGTAAGAGTGTTTAAGATAATATCAAATAAAAACACCTATTTAAGATTCCATTATCTGATTTAAAAGATATAAATTTTACAACTTCTTCAAATTTGATTATCTTGAAACCATGCTATAAGGCATCCTCAGTGGACCACAAAAAATCATAAAATTGATTGGTTCTAACTCAAGACTTAAATCAATATCATCTTTGGTTTTAGTTAGATGAAAATATGGACTTTCCACATCATGTACATAATTTTAAAACTATGACGGATCTAGAAAAAAATTATTATTATCTCCTATAGAATTGGGTTTACCATATAGATACCAAATAAATATAATCTATTCATAAATGGAAATAGAATAGATGAACCCAAACATTTTCAAATGTGTTAACCGTCCTCAAACCACATTTCATACATGGACACTTAATTGTCCCTTCTAAAAAAATTCTTGTTTTGATGATGAAAGTGATAAAAAAGTTTCAACACCCTCAATATATATAGAATTTATACTAGAACCATTTGGGTTTCATCATTGATTTATCCATGCGTGATCATATACTAATGACTATTTTCTACTTCCTTGTTCTATATTTCACTAAAAAATAAAATATAATTAGTTTTTTATGGATAAATTGGAATAAAAAAAACACAATCCAAAAAATGAAAAATAATTGTAAATTATTTCTAAGTATTCCTAATTATTCCTAATTATTCCTAATTATTGGTAATTATTACTACTTATTTCTAATTATTGCTAACTATTTCTAATTATATTCAATTATTCCTAATTATTTGTAATTATTGGTAATTATTGATAATTATTGGTAATTATTTGTATTTATTGGCAATTATTGAGAATAATTGTTAATAATTGTTAATTATTGGTAATTATTTATAATTATTAGCAATTATTTCTAATTTTTGGAAATTATTGCTAATTGTTCCTAATTATTTGTAATTATTCCTTAATTATTTCTAACTATTGATAATTATTGCAAATTTTTATAATTATTTGTAATTATTCCAAATTATTGGTAATTATTCCTAATTATTGGTAATTATTGTTAATTATTGGTAATTATTGTAAATTATTAGTAATTATTGCTAATTATTCCTTATCATTACTAATTATTTGTAATTATTAATAATTATTGATAATTATTAATAATTATTACTAATGATTCCAAGTAATTTGTAATTATTCATAAATATTTCTAATGATTACCAATTATTGGTAATTATTTCTAATTATTACAAGTTATTAGCTGGATATTAGATTTTTTTTCTTATTTTTTCTAATTATTATTAAATGTTTCTAATGTATGCAAAATTTTGCCAATTATTTCTAATAATTACTAATTTTTAATAATTTTTTCTAATTGTTTCTAATTTTTCGCTATTTTTTTCTATTTTTTTGTAATTATGACTACTTTTTTGTAATTTTTACTATTTTTTGAAATTGTTAATATGATTTTGTAATTGTTACTAATTTTTTGTTATTATTACTAGTTTTTGTAATTATTAATATTTTTGTAATTATTTATATTTTTTGTAATTATTATTATTTCTTAACTAATTATTACTGATTTTAACTAACTATTATATATACTAATTATTACTAATTATTACTCATTATTACTTATACTAATTATTACTTATTATTACTAAATAACATTAATTTTTTAAATTTGTTATGTTTGTAACAATTTATTATAATTTGTATATTTTTTTACTAATTATTACTAATTTCTAGTAATTATAACTAATTACAACTAATTATTACTAATTTCAACATTTTTTTTTCAAATTGGAATGATTTTTTATAAATCACCACTAAATATGACTAATTTTTTACTAAGTATTATTAACTGTTTCTAACAATTATTAATTATTACTAATTATTATTAATACTCATTTATACTAATTATCACTAGCTATCACTAATTAACATTAATTTCTATAAATGTATAAAACATTATTACTAATATTTACTAATTACAGATAACAAAAATAAATTATTTCAAATTGAAACTATTTAAATTTAATTAGAAATATTAATGAAAATTATAAGTATATATTTCTCAAACAATTAACGTAAAAATCTAATTAATTTTACTTAAATTTAATTACTATTTATAAAAAATAATGGTCATTAATATTAAATAAAATAAATTAAAAATATCAAAAATGAATACATTAAAACTGAATCTTTTAATAGATGCTAAACTTGAATGTTGATCCCTTGTAACGTTTCAAACTCTAAAAAATTGAAATAATGGAATATCAAAATAAGGACGATGATAGAGGTTTAGAGAAGCATTGAATGAAAAAACTTGGGGGGGGGGTATATGTTTGATCATTTGCGATAGGACTCCAATCGCAAATAGAAAGAGGTTAATTAATTGAGGTGGTGGTAAATAATAGTTTTTACGATGACCCCCTCACAAATATCATCCCACCAACACATTATTTGTAATGGGTCCCATCACAAATTGATCAATAGTTATTGGTTGAGGATTTGATAAAATATAGTATTTGCGACGGGTCCTATTGGAAATACTCTTGGCGATGAATTATTTGCAACAACCTGTCAAATTCAATATCCTTTCGACATATTAATTGTGATGTGGCTCCTCCCCCCTCGCAAATAATAGAAACCCAACATGTGAATGGTATTTGGTAAAGTCTGTCGTAAATACCTATTTTTATGATCTATTTGTGATGGGCCAAAATTCCCATAAAAAATCTTCATTTTTGATCGACAATTTGCGATGAGACATAATCCTGTCGCAATTGACCCATCAAAAATAGTCAAAATCTTATAGTGTCATGTTAATGCCCTAACCTATTCTTTTTCAAATGGTATTCACCTAGTTATGATAATTATTTATTTGGTAGGTGGTTTACATATATAAAACCCATGATTCCATTTTGTTGGTTAAAAATGACACAATGGCTAGGTCTTCATGCAATTTTTAGGCCAAGATTTTGATAAGAAACCTGTTCATTATCCTTCACGGGTTATTAACAAAATGATTTATTATGATATATATGGCTCACATGAATTTAATACATATTAAGGTTTCTCCCGGATAGCACTCCAATTCATTAGGTAAAGAATATAATCTCTAGAGACGATATGTTTTATGATACCTTGGTGAATAACCTTGGTAATTTTTCATTTACGACACCTTAGTGGAATGCTATAGTGATATGCTTACCCATGTCTTATTTAAATGTTTTTGCTACATTTCCAGGTTATGGTTAATGTTTATTTTCTTATGAAATTCCTTATGATCTCTTGTTCAAGCTATATTGTTATGCCTCATGTTCTTATTGATATTTCTCATGATCTCCAACTTAATGTTTCCTTTGATTATTCTCTTAATCAGCCTCATGCTCATCACTTTCATTTTATTTATGATGCCAGGATATGAGATGCTATCAATGTAACTTTTGGTGAACCCTTGAAGATTTGTTTCAAGGGGATTGGGAAGAATGTTATTTGTTTTAATGTATTATGTACCTTATTTCCAAGAAACTAAACATGAAAATATCATCTGTTTGTATCATGTAATAAAAATTTATGTTATAAAAAGGAGGTATTCAATAGTTTTTGAAATAATCTCATCAAATCGCATCATTTTACAATGATATTTGTAAAACTTTTCTATGAAAAAAACATATCATTATTTTTGTTCCATTTTCAAAAAATTCATCTCTATGAATTAATGTATCATAAATCAACCTATATGTTCTTTTTTAATTCTCATTTTTGGTTATAATTTTTTTGGTATCGATCAATCAGTGTTTTGGAAGTTATTTTCTGAGGTACCATTTATAAATGTTATGAAAACCATTTCTTTAACACGGGTTATTTATATAGAGTCCAAGGACTGGTTAGATGTCATTGAGGGGAGGAGGGAATTAGTGTTACTTTAAATTTAAAAATTTTGTTTACTTCGACTACTTGAACATATTAAGGTTCTTAATCCACTAAATTTTATCTCTTAATATCACCTCATATGAAATTGAAATAATATATACAGTAGAACGTAGTATTTACATGGATTGATATAAAATATCACTTCTTACCATGTTCACTATACCCCTAACATGGATTCTCCATTATCTTTAACAAAACGTCTACAAAATAAAATCCATTGTTCTCTCACTACTAAAAGAGTCCATTGGATGAAACTTTATCACTTCAACGAGGATGATCCAAAAACAAAAACATTTTCAAAATTATGAATTACAAAACTTCCTCCATAAGACTATAGGATCATTTTCTACAATGTACAATTATTTAAAGTCTTTAATAGCTATATAAAAAAGTTCTATTCCTCTTGAAACTCGTCTCAAATATTGAATGATCCGAATTCTCTTAATCAAACACATAGGCAAATGAGTTAACCTTCATAAAAAATCACCCCTCTTTGACTCCTCCAATATTCGATACAATGATGTATCAAGATCCTCTAAACTCTCTTGAATAATGGATACAATATTTCTCACTATTTTAGACTCATATTATTCATTACCTTCGTGTACACATTAATCCAAAAAAATAAATAAATATTATTCACGTGATATGTCATTTCTTTTATATATAGGAACTTATTTATTTATTTTCATTAAAGTATTCTATTTAAATATTTTATGAATAACACATTTATTTTTAAATCATTTTAAATATGATTTCCCGCAAGGTGTTGGGTATTATATTTCATCACATTAAATATGATTACTGAAAAGGTGTTGAGTATTATATTTTCTCATTTTAAATATTCAAAAATATAAGGGTACTCATCATTTATCCAATTTGAAATATATAATGGTTTTGGGTTTTTCATATTTGATCAAACATCATACCATCATGCACGATAGTTCTTCCTTCATTTTATACACAATAAGGATTGAAGATATCTTTATTCATCACATGGATATCAATATCCATGGGTCAAATGAATGAATTTATGTCATTTAAAATTTATATATAGTTTGGGCTTCTCCATTTAATACCTAAAAATTATAATGATTGAATGATTCAATGAAACAAGTTTCTTCCCATAGAATATTCATTATCAAATTCATATGGCTTCATATTTCATCACCTCACATAACCTCATTATTGAATGATTCCACAACCCTTCCCTAATTCGAGCATAGATATATGAAAGTGTAACTAAATTAAAGTGCATCTATATGGAATACACTCATTCATTTATCTTGTTTGAACTTCATTCAAAGAATCAGCTTCATTATAGGATATTTTCGAGCATGGTCTCTTCATTTTATGCATATATGTTGTGTGAATATCATATGAACCATTTACTTCAAACTCTCATAGAATTTAGGAGTTAAATGGATTTTATCATGGAATAACATTCTTTTTTTGGTACCACATAACTCATATATAACTTATATTTTTTATGAAACTTGAACATTTTCATCATTCCTTCACAGAGACTCAATGTACCCTCAGATGAGCTATGATAAAAATTTATGTGAGCATTAGATATTTCAGGTTACCCTTATGTATATACCCTTACACAACCTCGTTATTCTTACATCTCTTCAATACAATTATGTAAGTTGCCTTAAATACTATCATTACTTATGTATAGGTACATAGATATACACAAGCTTCCAATAACCTTATGTGGTTGGGGATTTACCCTTAATGAGATACAAATACCTTTATGGTAGGAGATACCCTTATGTAGCCTTGCAACATCCTTTACATAGGTCACCCTAACACCATTATGCGAGTTGAGGAAGCTCAGGGCTACCCATGCACGATTTCATTATTCTCACTACCTTTATGTAGCACCCAGTTAATATTACATAGGTATTGTAATGGAAGAGTTTATTTTAAATAGATGTAGGAATCTACTACTACCATTACACAAGTATCCTATTTAACTCAAAATCAACTCAACCCTTCAATAATATATCCCATGGACATTCATTATCTATGAAATGTTGTGTTAATTTTCTCCACAACCCTCGATAGTTGCATTTAGATTCATTTAATATTATCACATTTTAAAAAAAATTATATATATAATTTATCAATAATTACATTAAATTACATTAAATTATTCCATTAAAAATCTTTAATCATCATCAATTCTAATGTTATCTCATTAACAAAAATGTAAATCCTGGACTCAAAAATCCCCCACTCCATTTTTTTTCAATTTTTATTCACAATATAAAAGTCATTATGTGTGATAAAAAATTTTCTACATCTTATTTAAAATAAAATCCAATGGATATTTAGGGGTATTATAATCTCATATTTCTTCTCATATCATCTTATCTTATTTTTAAGGAAAGATATGATATCACTTGATACTTATAAAAGTTCATTTTTCTAATAAACACTAATTCAATTATAGATAACCAAATTTAGAAAACAAAAAAGATATAAGAAAATTTATTTATGTTTTCTATAAAATACTCACAAGTGATACCATGATAAAATAACTCTTAATTCTCAAGATAGGATGTGTTAAGACATGAAATTATTGATCAAGAAGACACATTAAAAAACTAGTAATAAATTTTACCCAGATAACAATAACTCCCCTTTTTATTATTTGTCCATTAACCATACACTTCACCCTAATAAATATGTATAATAAAATTAAGAATGATGGATTAGAGTGTGATTTTATACCTCAAAATCTAGTATTAATAAGCTTTATATAAAATTATAGATTCATATGAATTTATTTGGATACCTCCTTTATCATATTTTTTCCAAGTCAAGTTGTGAACTCCTTTTCAATATAATTATAGTTACAGGGCTCTATGAAAAACAAAATGTTGATGTTTTCCAAATGTAAAACACTCAAACATCTCTGTAAATTCCATGGATGTTACCTCAAAATATATAAAATAATAAGGAATATTTAGGGACGTCTAGTTTTCTCAAAAATAATATTAATATTGATAAATTATTCTCTATATATGACATTATTTTCTCCTAATATTAGAATGGGAAGATTTCATTAAATTTTAAATCCTTTTTTGTCATCTATTTGAATATATTATTTCTTCCCTTGAACTTCCTATTTGTGTGGATCCTACCTCAAATATTTCCACATTCTTCACAACAAGAACAACTTCTTCATTTTTATCTATAATTTTTTCTTTTCCTTAATGATATTTTTTATAATTTATTTGATTTTGGTTCTTGATACACCATTTATTGAGGCTCACTATCACCATCCAAAACATTGAACCTATTTTCCATTTTAATAGGTTTGTTTCAAGGATATATAATCTCCTTGTATAATATAGGAGTTGAGTATCTTTTTATTGATTCATTAGCCTTACATACATCCCACTAATTAAAATACCATGCTATATTAATGAGGGTTGAACAAATGAAAGATTTAATATAAGATTCATACCTCATTTGGCCTCTCCTTGATTGAGATGTTAGCAATACTAGAGTTGTGATAATTTTTTTTGTTTTTTTATTTGAAAATTCTAATTAGGATTTTTGAGAATCTTCTAAAATAAAACAAAAACTTTTATTCTTCTTTGGTGGATCAAAAATTTCATATTTTTCATGGAAGAACACCTTAATTATATTGTTTAGATCTAGATTCCTCTTTTTTCATCATATTTTGAGATAGATTTTAGTGGGATGATTATATTCCCTATAGCGGGGTTCATCCTAGACTTAATTTATCCAATTATCATTTATTTATCTTTCAATTAAGAATCCATTACATTCCTATTTGAAGTATCATCCACACTAGATTATATATTTTATTGATGTTTGGTTTTGAGAGGTATGATGATAGACGTCAACTCCTTATCTATGTCCCTTTTAATTAAAATATCATTTAAAATATCTTCAATAATATCACACTACTCCTTCTTTGTTCCTATTATATTTGAGCTGAAATTAGAGGCCAATTCATTTATTATCAATCATTTTTTCTATATAAAAATATGTTACCATTAAATAATAAACTTCAATAATAGTTCTCCATTATTCTTATTTTTCATTTCATTATGATTTATTGGTATAAAAACATGAATTAGTTTCCTATTTATTACTAGAATCAAATATTCTTTTTTGTCTGTAAGAAAGAGTTTGAGATTTGAAATCCATTATCCATATGAGAGTTAGAATTATAGATAAACATATATTATTGTTTTACCTCTAATTTAGAACAACGCTTTTGGGATGACTTAATATTTTTATTATTCTCATAAATGGTAAATCTATTAATTTTATTATAAAACTAGTTGTATAAAAAGTATGATTTATGTTTACTCATTCTAGTCATTCGATTTTGACTAGGAAATTCCATGTAAATGTGTCTATTTGCATCACAATTTCATTAATTTTGTGATATTTTTCATTCCTTATTCACATTACCATTTTTAAAATTTTTAAAAATAAGGTTTACGAACTCATTGAAATCCATATTATATTACATATTAATAATTCATTATTATTTATAGGTTACATAATTCTGATAATAATTTTTAATTCCATGAATTATATAGGTTCCATTAAGAGGGGATGAATTAATGGTAAAGGCATTTTATAAATTGTATCTTTATTAATCCTATTGAACATGTTAAGGTTTTCTATCAACTCAATTAAATCCCTTAATCTCACCTCATGTGTAAGATATATAATAGAGTTATCAAAAGATAATATTTATATGGTTCAACAAAAATGTATACTCCTTTACAGGTTTATTAAACCACCTACCCTTGATTCCCCATTATCTCTAAACATAATTCGAAAAGAAATACACTACACCCTCTATAATTCTAGTGTCTACTATTAAAAGCTGTAACAATTCAATGCGTATGATTCAAAAAAAATATTTGCACCCTTTCGGATAATAAACATCATCCATGAACCTACAATATTTGGTTTTCCCATAAAAAAATCACTAATGGACTTCAACACTTACATGAAATAGGTCCATTGTCATAGAAATTATTGTCTAATATTGATTGATATTGATTCTATTCTTAAAATACTAGGGAAAATGATATCACCATCTAACAAAATTTCCTATAATTGACCCATCCTATCTTCAATACAAATATATATTAGGCTTCTCAAAATTATCATACACAATGGATTCATGTTCACTCACAAGTTTATACTCTCATTATTCAATACCTACACTAACAAATTTATCCAAATGAAAAAAATATTGTGTATGAGATATCTCACGTTTTTCATTTTCAAAACCCTTATTTATTTATCATCAAAATCCTTAATTTAAATATGTTAAGAATTACATATTTTTTCATTCACATCAAATATAAATACCTGTAATGTGTTTGGAACTATATTTCATCTTTTTGATTATTAATACCCTTAAGGTGATGGGTATTAGATTTTCTCAATTAAAATACATGATAATATGTGGGTGTTCCTCATGAAGCTCATTTAAAATACTTAATGGTTTTGGGATTTCCATATTTGATCACATGACATTACATCATTGTAGGTAGTATTGAATTGATTTTAAATCCCATAATGATTTGTTTTACCTTTATTATTCATGTACATATTAGTCATCACTGCTAAAAAGAAATGTTAACATCTCATTTTAAATTAAAAAATAACATGGGCTTCTCTATTTTAATACCTCGCATTAATAATGCTTAAAATATTTTGGAAAACATATTTATTCCTATTAAATATTCATTATTGAATACTCATAGATTCACATTTCATATATGACCTCATTTCATGGATGATTCCACAATCCTTATCTCATTCACTCTTATAAGAATTAATTTGTAACAACATAAATATGATTTCCCTCAATCATACAAATGAATTTATCATGTTTATATTTCATTTTGAGATTAATATTTATTACATAAAATGTCACAGATTTTTTTCTTCAATTAATTCATGTAATATCCATGAATATCATATACATCATGTTCGTCATAATAAACTTGATCTCATGAGTTTAATTGGTTTGATCATTGAAGTGACATTATTTATTCGATGCTTTATAACTCATACGTAGCTAGTATTTTTCCTAACCCATATGAATATTCTACTCACCATTATATAACTTAAATGTACCCTCATGCGATATATGATCAAACATTACATTATTTTAACACACCTTCACCTCTTTTTATATAATTCAATGGCTTGTCTTGTACGCAACACCGAGTTCAACCACACAACGACCTATCAAAGTTTCCATTTAAAAAGAATTTATGAATACTATTCAACATATTTTGAAATTTCATAAACTTTAATTTTAAAAATATACTTAATTTGTGAATTATTAATATCAAAATTAGCTTAGGGTGACAATTTGGTAATTTTCTAAAAAGATTCATTTTCTGTTGAATAGAGAAAAGTACTGCATTTTTATTCAAAAATGTCTTTTCAAATAATGTATTTGTATTGTTATATTTTATTTTTAATTGGTTTTAATGTACAATTAAATTAATATTTTATAATTAATTCTAATTATGGTTATTGGAAGTAATTTCACATTTAAATTGTACATAAACACATGTCAATATTTTGATTGTTTTTACTTCTTAACAACATATTTTCTGGTTTTGACAACCAAAAATAATTTTAAATTAATTAATTAAAAAAATTTGTTTTGAATTTAAAAAAATGGATTCCATATTTTTATTCATAAGGTGAATATTTTGAAAAATAAGAACCTTTTATTTTTAGACATTATAAATAGTAACTTCAGTAATAATTTTTATTTACCATGTTTAAAGGGAAAATCTGGTAATTAAGGATAAACAATAATATTATAGTAATATTAAAATGAACCAAAACATGTCCTAATACTATTAGATAAGATATTTCTGATCATGGGTATTGTTGGGTCTATTTTGGGACCCCATGTAGCCACTTGGGTGTGATAATGACATGTTATAACAAATAATTTAATGAAAATAGAAATATAAGATAAGCATTTATCATTTACTAAAACAATTAATATAAGGTTATATAACTTAGTTTTTGACTATAAATTTTTATTATAAAAATAAAAATATTTCATACATCATGGTATTTTATTTATTATTTTTAAAAATTAAAAATATAAATTTATTTATGACATAATAAGGATGCAATGATTACCTTATTAATGAATGATTCAAATAAATGATTTTATAAATATGAAAATAGATATAATATAGACATTTTTATGATATCCATTTTTTTATGATATTGACATATTATCTTTGAGTTAGCGTCTTTGGATTGATGTAATCATGTATTTATGACTTTAACAAAAATAAATTCCTATATACCGTCAAAATTGAAATAAATGAGTTTTTAAAAACAATTCTCTTTTATTAATGATATAATAGTCCTAAATATCTAATATTCCCTAAAATGAAATATATAATTGTAAAAATTTCATTAATGATCCACTTATGGTTCTCTTGGAATTTTATAATTAATATAGTTACAATATATTATAAAAATGCAAGAAGACATGGTAAGAGTTAATGTTTTTAACTAAGGGTTAAAGCTAAAAGATAAGGTTTATTTTTTGACCAAAACATATCTAAAACCTATTTTCTAAGCGGATTTAGACCCTAAATCATATTATATTTTAAATAAATTTGTTCGGGACCATTTGAAATCGATAATCAATTTATAATAAAATAATATTTCATTACCTTCTTAAAGTGCCCGTCCTCCCTCTTATAAAAGACCACCACCGATACCCACTTAATAACATCTATCAAGACCATTGGATCATCGAAATTCTGCTCAAATAATCTCCAAAAATCCCTCTATATCTTCTATAATACATAACTTGGAAAATCAGGAAATTTAATAAATTCTTTTGGCTCAAATAAAAAAATAGTTACTCGATTCAGTGGTAACGTCTTCTAACAAGTTCCTTTCTATTATTTTTCTTTATACACACCCAATGATATTATTATTATTTTATTAAAAAACAACAACAATATCCTCAATATACTAGTATGTTGTTATTATATTTATTCACACTACACTTACACACATCTCCATCTAATGTGTATGAACATATTGTTTCTGTGGATGATGAACTACTGCCTCACAAAACGATGATTGTTCGATTTTCTCCTACCACATATCATGGTGGCCATTATGATAGAACTGTAGTTATATATCATATATATTATATTTATATTTTCCCTATAAATCTGTATTTTTTATTTACAACATACCTTTATTCTTTCCATAATGTGTAAATACGATAATTTCATTTGAGGATGTGCGGTCTACCACCCCCTAAAAGTGATATGACTTGTTCATTCCATACATGGAATGTATAAAAAATGGGGTTAATGAAACTATGTAATATATATAAAATATTATATTATACTGGAATTATAATATAACTATGTATCATTTATATTTCATTATTATAAATATGAAAACGAAATGACAGTAGCATTCTTGCATACATACGATTTACTGTCTCTATGAACGGTGCATTTTATTTCTTATATCCAAATGTAATGGACTATTCTAAATACATATATAATAGATATAAATACATATATACTAGATATATATGATACTTAAATCATGAATAATATTTTGGTAATGATTTACTTTTGGCTACATGGAAAATTTACATTAAAACATGATCCTTTTCGACTCAAGAACCAAACATCGACAAAACGACTTTTATGCACATAAATAATTTTTTAATTTTTATAACCTGATGATAAGTAATATAAAATGAATAATAAACTTGAAAAAGGTTCTGAATCAATTATAAATTAACCTACTTTTATTATTCAGGAATATAAATAACGAATGAGATAAGTCGGACTCAAGGTAAGGGATTTCATCTCAATTTCAATTCAATGAGGTATATTGTAATGTTATGAACCTAGTTGCTTATATACAGTGTATATTATACCTTTTGGCTTTTTATGTAATTAATATCATTATTTTCATGATATTATATTATTTACTTTAGGGGAATTATTGATAGATCCATATTACTCATTCAATATGGTTATTTGATAAGGAATATTATTTATTTTGGTTATTGAATATGAGAAATACCTTAGTCTAGAAATGACTAGTGGATCCTGGAAATTATATAGCTCCTTGATGAATCAATAGGTTCTCATGAGAGAATAAGTTGTCCAAATGGGTTTTTACTCTTAATTTTAAATCGTCTCGTGATAGGTCTTGACGGTAATAGGTTTTCATGTTCTTGAGAATGGTGTACTTAAATAAAGTATTTCATTATTTTAATTTAAGTTATTATTTATCTATGAGATTTTGCATCAACAAATATATTAAGAAGTAGTTCATTCTCAGTTTATTCATTTATGTCATATGTTTTTGTTCCTTACTTTCCATATTATTCATTCCTTTTCTAGTTTTGTAAATGGAAAGTGTTCTCATATATTTACCTTTCCATATTGATTGATTATTTTTTCTATTGTAAATACACTTATTGATCATTTTAGCTCACCCTTATTATTTTTCTCTCCAATGGTTTTGAAGAATATAACATTGATTAAGATTTCAAAAAATTTAGTATACTTAAATTGTTATGTTTCATGTTTTATTTTGATTCCCCAATGTATTATGGGTATCTTGAATATAATCTGGATTTCCAAAACTACTAAACTATATGACCCTTCTTGACTTCCTTCCACGTAATAATTCCAATGAAATGAAAAAATGCACTGGCTTCAGGTTATTTGGGGTCAGGTTTTTATAGTTGGTATAGTAGGATATTTAGAAACAACCTTGGAAACTATATTTAGAAAACATATATTAAGGAACATACCCCATGTTAGACTTTGGGGATAAACTTATGATAATTCACCCAAATAATAAAAAGTTTACGACTTATGATATGAAGATTTATTGTAACAATAAGAATGATATGATTTGTGAGGAAGATTTAGAATTCATTATCATTATAATAGAAACATCATCACCTGATTCTTATCAAAATCCACCCCCATTAGCTTTATTGAATGAGATTACTCAGGATGAAGAGAAAAAAAACTATATTAATAATGTATGTAATAATCAAATTGAGGATGTACCTATTTTAAAAGAATACATTTATGTATTTCATGATGATTTAGCTGAGCACCCCCCAGAGCGTGAAGTTGGGTTTTGTATTTATTTAATCCCAGATGCAAGGCCAGTATCAAAAATTCCTTTATAATGGCCACTGTGGAATTAGTAGAGCTAAAAATCATTAAGAGTTCGGTAAAAAGGTATTTATCATACCATGTGTTTCTCTATAGGGATCTCTAGTTCTCTTTTTCATGAAAAAATAGATTGATCCATGAGGCTATGTATTTATTTTAAGAAAATCAATGCGATTAAAAATAAATAAAAAGCATCCTTTACCTTGAATTGATGATTTATTTGGTAAAATTCAAAGATATAAATTATTTTTGAAGATTGATCTTCATTATGGATATCATCAATTATGAGTGAAGAATAAATACATTCCAAAGATATCTTTTCAGATGAGGTATGGTCAATAGGAATTTACAGTAATGCCTTTTGGACTTAATAATGCACCCTTGATTTTTATGGATGTCATCAATACAGTATTCAAGGAATATCTTGATTATTTTTTTGTGGTGTTAATTGAAGATATTAAAATATATTATAAACACATTAAAGACCATGAATATCAGTAGAGAATCGTTCTTGAGACTCTCAAGATAGAATTATTATATGGTAAATTTAGCAAGTCTGAATTATGGCATCCAGAAATTTATATTTGCGGCCTTATTGTCTCCAGGGATAGAATCATTATTGAACCATCAATGAAAATGAAAATTCACTAATAGATAAAAGCTACAGTTTAACTAAGGTACACAGTTTTATTGGTTTGATAGGTTACTATAGGATTTTCTTCCGTAATTTCGCTGGATTGGATAACCGATTAACCAAGCTCTATGTAATAGGGTTAAATTCATTTGTAAAAAAGAGTTTAAATAATGTTTTGATTAATTGAACTGAATATTATTCCATAATCATATCTTGACTTTTCTATCATGGATTAGTGGGTTTTTTATTTGTAGTAATGCATCATGGAAATGACTTGATTATGTCTTTATTCAGAATGATATTGGTATTTCATATGCATCAAGGAAATTAAAAATTAATGAAAAAAACTATCCAACTATTGATTTTTAGTTAGCTATAGTAATATTTTCTCTAAATATATAGATAAACTATCACTATGGTGAAAAATGTGAGATATATACTGATCACATGAGTTAGATTTTTTTTATCATAGATAAAACTCAATATGAGAAAAATTAGATGGATTGAGCAACTAAAGGATTATGGTTACACAATACACTACCACCTAGGGAAGGAAAATATGGTGGAAGGTTACTTGATCAGAATGTACCATTGAGTTATGACCTAAATGAGAGTTAAAAGGGATCCTAAGTTCATAGATCAAGTAAAGATGTATATGGGAATTATTATAGAGGGTGAAACATCACTACTTTTTCAAATGGTTGCAAAACCATCTTTACTGGAAAGGATAAAAAGTTATCAAAATAATGATGATGAGTTTCAAAAGAAAATTAAAACTCTGAATGATGGGATATTTATTGATTTCATATTTGAAGATGGAATTTTGAAATTTGGGAAGAGGCTTTCTGTTCCTGCTATACCTGAGCTAAAAGGGAATTATTTGATGATGCTCATAACTCCAATTTCAATGTACACCCCAATGTAACTTTGATTTATAGAGATTTGAAAGAACATTTTTGGCGGGACAACATGAAGAGGGATATTTATGATAATGTGTCGAAATTTTGGGTTTGTCAATAGGTTAAGTAAAGAAGACAACATCCCAGATGATTCATGCAACATTATCATATACATGTGTGGAAATGGGATGATATTAAGATGGAATTTTTCATGGGGCTAAAAAAGACTCCTAATAGGAATGATGTTATATGGGTTATTGTTGATCAACATACCAATTCATCACATTTTCTTTCCATTAGATATGATTTACCGCTTGAATGTTTAGAAACACTATACATTAATGATGTTCTAAGACTTCATGGTGTACCTTAATTGATTATTTCTGATCGTGATCCCCATATTACATCATGATTCTGGAAAAGTCTTCAGAATTCCCAAGATACTGAACTTTATTTGAGAACTACATACCCCACTCAAACCGATAGAAAATCATAATGGACTATTAAAACTTTAGAAGACCTGTTTTGATCCTACTCAATTGACTTTCATGTTACATGGGATCATTACATACCTATAGTAGAATATTTCTATAACAATAACGTACGTTCAAGTATTCAGATGGCACCATATGAAGCATTAAATCGGAAAAAGATGTCGTAAACCAAATTTTTGGGATGATGTTGGTAAAAAAACTTGTAGGACCAAAACATATTGAAGAAACAATGGAGAAGGTGAAGATTATACAAACCCATATCAAAACAACTCACTGTAGGAAAAAGAGCTATGTTGATAACTAAAGGAAGGATTTGGAATTCTAAGTAGAATGTCATATTTTACTAAATGTATCTCCATGGAAGGGTGTTATAAGATTTAGTATGAAGGATAAATTAAATCCCATGTACATTGTATATTTTGAAATACTGGATTTAATAAAAGTTTTATCCTACCATATTGCAATTCCCCTGTGTCTCTTAAAATTTCATGATGTGTTCCACATATCATTGTTAAGGAAATACATGTCAAACCCAATGCATGTACTCACATATGAATAAAATGAAATGGAACCTGATCTATAATATTTTGAAGATCCTATCAATATTCTCAATACCATAGAAAAAGTGTTGAGAAATTAAAAAAGACGTATGGTAAAAGTTTTTTAGAGAAACCATAAAACGGAAGAGGCGACGAGGGAACCTGAAGAACTTATGATAAAGAACTACATGAATATTTTTATATAATTATATTATAGAAATTTTGAGGATAAAATTATTTAAAGGTATAATAATTAAACACCACAACATTATATAGTATTCTTTTTTTAAATAATTCAATGGCATGAGTTGTACGCAACCCCGAGTTCAAGCACACCACGACCTATCAATGTAGCCATGTAAAAAACAATTTATGAATATTATTAACCAAATATTGATATTTTATAAACTTTATGTCTCATAATAGTGTTAATTTTTGAATTGAGAATATCAAAATTATCTTAGGGTGAGATTTTGGTAATTTTCTGAAAAGTTTCAATTTTTCATGAATAGGGAAAATACTACATATTAATTCAAAACTGCCATTTAATATAATTTATTTATACTGATAGATTTTATTTTTAATTGTTTTAAAAGTGTAATTGTATTAAATTTTTATCATTTAATCCAATTTGGGTCATCATATGTAATTTGGCATTTAAATTGTGTATAAACACATGTCAATCTTTTGATAGTTTTTACTTCTTAAATACCGACTATGTGGTTTTTATAACAAGAATTAATTTTAAATTAATCACTAAAAATTATGTGTTTTGAATTAGGAGAAATTTATTCCATATTTGTAATCATCAGTTTCAAATTTTTTAAATTTTTACCTTTTATTTCTAGACATTATGAATAGTAACTTCATTAATTATTTTTATTTATCATGGTTAAAGGGTAAATATGGTAAATAAGTGTAAAAAATAATATTATAATAATACTAAAATTCTCCAACACATGTCATAATCCTATTTTTTGAGATATTTCTGATCATAGGAATATTTGAGTCGATTTTGGGACCCCATTAAGAAACTTGGGTGTGATAATGACACATTATAAGAAATAATTTAATTTAAAGAGGAATATAACATAAACATGTATGTTTTTCTAAAATATTTATAATATAGGGCTATATAATTAATATTTTTGACTATAAATAACAATTATTAAGGTAAAATGATTAAATTATCATATTTATTTTATTTAAATCTTTTAGAAATTTTAAAAAAAAGAAACTTTCTTTATGACACAATGATGATGCGGTGAGTACCTTACTAAGGAAATATTCAAATAAATGATATTATAAATATTATTATAAATAAACTTTAAACATTTTTATGGTAGCCATGAATTTTTTCATTGATATTGAAGTATTATATTTGAGTTAATGAATTTGTTTATAAGTAATCAATTTGTTATGACATTAACAAAAATCAATTCCTAAATAGTGTTAAAATTGACAAAAATGAGTTTTTAAAAAAAATTCTATTTTCTTATATGATATAATTGTCCTAAAAATCTAATATTTGGAAAAATATCTTAAATAATGTTATTAATATCATTAATTATCCAGTTTTAGTTATATTGTCATTTTATAGTAAATATAGTTACCATATATTATGAAAATGAAAGAAGACATGGTAAGAGTTAATGTTTTTTACTAAGGGTTAAGGAAAACATTTAATGTTAATTTTGTGAACTAAATATGTCTAAAACCTATTTTTTTGAGAGGTATGAGACCCAAACTAATCTTATATTTTAAATAAATGAACTTGGGACCATTTTAAACTGAAATGAAATTTATAATAAAATAATATTTCAATACCTTCCTAAAGTGCCCATCCTCCCTCTTATAAAAGACAACCGCCTATACCCACATAATCAAACCTCTAATTCCCCTTAGATCATCCAAATTATGCTTAAATAATATACCAACATCCCTAACTTCCTCTTATAATCCTTACCTTGGGATGAAGGAAATTAAATAAATCCTTTTGTCTCAAATCAAAAGAAGTTACCCGATTTAGGGGTAAAATATTTTCACAAGTTCCATTCATTTATTTTCCTTCTCTAATCCCTATGAACTTATTATTCTTTTCATAAATAAGAAAATTGGTGTCCTCAATAAATTATTATGTTTCTATAAAAAGTATTCTAACTAAAATTACACACACATTCAACTAATGGATATGAAAATGTTGTTTCTGTGGAAGGTGAACTACTGCCTCATAAAACGATGACTATTCAATTTTATCCTACCACCTCTCGTGGTGGCCATTATAATGACACATTATTTATATATGATATATATTATATTTATATTATCTCTATTATTCAATAATTTTTATTTACATTATACCTTTATTCTTTCCATAATGCGTAAATATGGTAATTTCATTTGAGGAAGTGCAGACTACCGCCCCCGCAATGTGATAAGACTCATTCTCCCCACACATGGAAAATATATAGGATGCGGTTAATGAAAATTACGTAAAATATATATAATATTATATTATACTAGAATTATAATATACCTATGTATCATTTAGTTTTCATTCCTTTAAATATGAAAAAGAAATGAAAATAGCTTTAATACGTATGTACGACTTACCGTCTCAATGAAATGTGCATTTCATTTATTATCTACAAATGTTATGGAATATTTTAAATAGATATATACTGGATATAAATAAATATATATTGGATATATATGATACATAAATCATGAATAATGGTTTGTTGATAATGAACTACTGATTACATGGACAAATTACATCAAAACAAGTTCATTTTCAAATCAAGTACTAAACATTGACAAAATGACCGATATGAACCTAAATAATAATGGACTTTTTATAACTTGATGATAAGTAATATTAAATGAATAATAAAATTGAAAATGGTTTTTAATCAAGTAGAAATTAAAATTCTTTTATTATTCAGGAATATAAAGAACGAACGAGGAAAGTCAGACTCAAGGTAAGGGATTTCGTCTCAATTTCATTTCATTGAGAAATGTTGTAATGTTATGAACCTTTTCCCTTTTATAAAGTGTATATTTTACCTATTGACTTGTTATATCATGAATCTGATTTATTTTATGATAATATATTACTTCCTGCATTGGAATTATTGATAGATCAATATTACTCAATCAATATGGTTATTTGATAAGGCATATTATTTATTTTGGTTATTAAAAATGAGAAATACATTGGGATGGAAATAACAGGTGGATCATTGACTTTATATAGCTCATCATTACATACAAATGTTCTCATGAGATGAATAAGTTGGAAAAATTGGTTTCTAACCTTTATTTTAAACCCTCTCTTGAAAGGTCCTGACAGTAATATGTTTTCATGTGTCTGAGACATGACGAACTACAAAAATTATTTCTCTCATTTATTTTCAGTTATTAATTATCCTTGAGATTTTGCATCAAAATTTATATGGAGGTAGTTCGTTATTAGTTTACTGATTTATGGAATATGTTTCAATTAATTAGTTTCTATATTATTTATTCCTTATCTAGTTTTGTAAAAATAAATTGTTCTTAGATATTTACATTTCTATATAGATTGATTATTACTTCCATTGTACAAACCCTTACTGGGAATTTGAGATCACCCTTATTATGTTTTTATCCCCATGTTATGAAGAAGAGAACATTGATTAAGCTTACAAGGATTACGTATATTTCAATTTTTTTGTTTCATGATTAATTTTTATCCCCAATATATTATGGGTATCATGTATGTAATCTAGATTTCCATGACGGCTAATCTCTACAGTCCTTTGGGATTTGTTTTACTTGAAATAATGCCAACAGAATGTAATAATACACCTATATTAGGTTATCTGGGGTTGGGTTAGTACAACTATATTTAGAAATCATGATTTACCCTCATAGAGGTATCCTTACAAAACCTTTTTACCCTTCTTCAGTCGGATAAACCTTACATAAGTACTCTTATTCTGCCTCATTACCCTTATAAAGTCACCCAAATAACTCTATGTGAGATAAAAGTATCCTAACATGGCTGAGGATTTATCCTTATAGGAGCTACAACTACCCTTATGTGTGTATCTACCCTTATGAATCCTCATGACTACCATAACATATATCATCGATAATCATTTATGTGAGATAAATAAACTTTAAACTACACTTCTATGAGATCCTAAGAGTTTCACTACCATTACGTATAACCCAAATACATTTAACAAAAGAGTTACCTTTTATTAGGTTTAGTAATCTTCTACAACATTTACATGGGTATCCAATTTAACTAAAAATCATCTCAATACTTAAAAATTATATCTCTATTCCTTCCTTCTTTTATAAAAATGTTACATAAAATGTCCCTATGTCCACAAAACATTTTCTATATTTCTTTTAAGATCAGAAAATCAATCAATATATTTTCAAGTTGAATTCCCCTATAATGAAATCCAAATTCATTGAATTATTCCATTATAATTCTCCAAACAATATAACATAATATATTGACACATTGACAAAAAATCAACACATTGTGCTAAGATGATTGATCTTAGGTGTTACTCACATGTTTTGGTAAAGAAGGATGGGGTCCAATATTTGATGATGAATATATTTTTTTGGAAAATATTGCATCAATATAAATACCAAAATTTGGTCCTTGAAAATAAATAAGGCATATGCAGAAAAAATGTGAGGTAGATGTGAAAAAAAAATACCACAAAAAAGGAAAACATTTATTCATAACCAATATCATTTAAAGGACAAAAAATAATTATACTAAAATAGATAAAGGTTAATATAAGTATAAAATGAGATAAAATCAACTTCAAATTCCAATAAGTTAGCTTTACCATTTGTGTTAAGTAAAAACATATACATGGAACACAATGTTGATTAAAAGGTATGGTAAATGTTCTTAACATAATTAAATGTTTAATGAAAAAAAGATTCATAAATGAAGAAATAATGGTGTGAAACATTATTTTTCTAAAAAATAATGTGTAGATACAACATATCATCCTGATTGATTATAATAGATCAATAATTAACGATTATAGACATATAAGTGATTTGTTAACCAAGTAAATTATTTGAGTATAAAAAACCTTAATTTGTATTACTACTTAATTGAACACAATCTAACATCAATTATAACAGACATAAATATATTAATATATTATTATATAACCATATTAATATAAATATTTCCATGTACACATTTCATTTATCACTATACGTTAAAAATATATCTTCATTTTTTGGTTTATTTTTATGATCGAATGCCAGAATCTCTGACTGCTTGTTTCATATTATTATGGAAATGAAATTGTTTATTTTTATTTATTAAAAAAATGTTAATCATTACATAATTATATATGATACTATAATCATGTTTCTTTAATGATTAATCATATCTATTTTTCTGTTTTTTTTTGTAATGATAAAACTTTGTTTAAAAAAAATCAAAATTGGGAAGAACTAGTTTCATCATGTTAAACAATCAAATTGTGATATATTAATAAATATATTAAATATCCATATTATATTTCCAAAATTAATAAATAATATTAATTACATTATTATTACATGATATTATAATTTTATAACATCCCATAACCATTAATAATATAAATAATGTATCACTAGTCATGTAAGTGGTAATAAATGACCCACATAAGAGCGTACTACAGTTATATTAAGATTAAGGTCATTTTAAATATCTGATAATATAGCTTCTAGATAATCATAAAAATATAATAAATATATTTTACCATCCTTAAAATCATTCGTATAATCATATATGATGATTAGTGATCAAAAACTAAATCTATCATTCATGGAGGTGTTAATTTGGATGTACACATGGATTAATGATTTAATTTATCAATGAATGGGATGTAATAATGGTATTTTAAAGGTTAAAATTACATAATTATAATTTTTAAACAGTAAACATATTAATTGGTCAAATTTTTCCTTTTTACCTTACAAAATAGATGTTTATGAAAAATGAATCACACCATTTTGTAGGTGCGGTATTCTGCTGGTACTCATGATCAATGTTGTTTTTAATTATGGATGGAGATGATTGAATAATGAATGAATAATATATATAACAACCTTAAAGTAAATTAATAATTAAGAAATCAGTATATTTGGGTTTTTTAAGATGTTTGGAGTTTTAAAATTAAGAAGCAATTTCTAAGGGGTAAGAAATACCCATGTTTGGAACTGATTCTTTATCTTGGAAATTCCTTAAAAAATAGAGGCATTAGGCTATTAAATTGTGACCATAGGGTTAAAAACATGAGATATTAAATTATTAACATAAAAATGGAACAATTTAAGGAAGTTATTCCATGGTATATGTGTGTAATTTTGTTTCAAATTTGATCTCATTATATATGTGAAGAGAAGATAGTGTTTTTAAACACCCATCATTTTTCAATGATATCATTAGAAAATTAAATGGTAAATAGATACAAATGTTTTGAAAAATAGATTTTTTATAAGGAATATAAATCATTTAAAACTATTTTGACCAAATATTTTGACCATGATTTGAAGCACATACCCCTATATCATTACACATTACCATTTTTTCCACAATTAAAACTAGTTTTAAACTATTTAATTTATGTTTTATTAAAAAAATAATATTAAAACTCCTAATTTGTTTGGAGAAATCATCCTATATTTATAATATATTTAATACAATAAAATTTTAAATTAGTTTATCTTAAATTTTATATTTAAACACACAATGTATTTAAAAATTAGTTTTTGTATAAAAATTACTTCTGGTTCATTAACTGTTCCTTAACATATTTACTATAGACTAAAAATTAAATGTGAGTTAATAAAATTATATATGTCTTTAAAAATAATATATTATTCGTTTTTAAGATGTATTAATTTAAATAATTATAAAGAAATTACACAATGTTAGTGAAACAAGTAAATAAAAATTAATCTTTCACCGTTATCATAGTAATTAACTATATTATTAGTATTATTATTTTTTGAATAAAAATGAAATGGTATTTATGAAATAATATTTACATATTGATATATAATAAGAAATACTTTTTATAACACCCTGAATATAGTAATTGAGGGATGATTCTTACTATATTACATTTGTATATTATATAAGGGAAAAACCACACAAGATTGATCATTTTTATAGTCTTTAAAAACTAGATACAAATGATGACAAAAATAAATTTTAAATATAAAAAATAACATAATAAAAGTTCATAAATGGTTGAAATCATTCAAAATATCCTTTTTCATGTCTTGAGTAAACAAAAAATAATTTGTTGGCTAAAATGTTGAGTAAGGGTTACGTACGGTGGACACTATCATGAATAAATATGGCATAATAAATATGTAAGTGTGGATCATAAAGTGAATTACATTAAATCAAAAACTGGTATCTAGTGAACAATCATGGATAATATTAACATATCAATAAAATAAATAATGGAAAATGAATTCTTAAAAAGTAAATTAATAAATTTCAACATTCAAGAACATTCTATCAGGGCCTAAAATATGTTATCATAAATCAAAATAGTTATGCCTCTCAACCATTATATTATTCTTAATAAATGGGTTGGTGTTAATAAAAAACCTATCTAAAATGAAATTCCTCCTTTTTATGTCATTAGAAATATCAATGCATTGAGGTTTCAATTATAATGGGTACCCAATCATCACTTGTACATCAGATGATTTCATCATATTTTGAGTGATAAATATAAATCATTTTCGAAATATTATATCAGCTGGAAATTATATTTATTGAGTCATGAATATGTAAAATCAATAGTTCCCGAGTAATGAAATAAATTACTTACGAATATTCCTTCAACTAATACCATGTATAAAAATGGTATATAGTTGAAATGATATTTATGTAATTGAAATAATTTTTAATTCATCTATGATATTAAAAATAAGTACATCACGAATGAAAATAATTTCCAAATATTAATGGACAGATAAACAAATGATCATAAGACTATGAATGATATAAAAAAAAGGTTTAATATAGTATTAATAAAATATGATAAAAGACCATTGATACATTATAAATTATGATTTTATAGTAAAACCAACCCTTTTGAAAATATAATAGATACAATACATTAAAAATAAAATCTTTTAACATTTTGTATGGACTATGTTATGAATAAATTTTCAAAATTATCTTCATTATAGTATGGATATAATATGATTTTATCTTGATATATTTTAAATTAAAAAGTCAAAATATATTTAGAAAATGATTTTATCTAAAAATAAAAATGGATACCTATAAAGGAATCCTCAAAGAGAATTGTTTTCATGATAAAGGAAAAATTCATTCATGTGGTAAATGTAAAAAACAAATGTTTCATTTACACCTTCAATAAAATTTACCATATTAAAAAATGACATGGAGATTCCTTGTAAACAATTTTAGAGTAAATAAAACATGGGTGAAAATAAATTTAATTATAATATTTATAAAAATAAAAACAGTTAAAAAATATTGAAAATATGGTCAGGGAAGAAAAATGGTCTGAAGTAATGATTCGATATAATATTTTTAAAAGAATGTCCCATACAAGTTATTAAATTTTTGATTCATGATAAATAAAAGTTAACAAATTAAAACACATATAGTACCCAAAAATATCCAAAGGAGAAAAAAAATTGGGTTTTATTAGAATATGTTATATAATTCAACAAAAGTAAAAATAATCATAAATAATCCTGAAATAAAAATATATTATTACAAAAATATGTTGTCTTTGGTGTATTCCTACATGTATGTGTTTGTTCAATGTATATAATTAATTAAAATTTATTAAATGATTCATTAATAACTTTTTCAAACTGTATTCCCTTTTTAAAGTCCTATTATAATTATTCTAAATCCATTCATTGAATATTTCCTTATTATGTTTATCCCTTTAAGGATGTTCAATTTATTCGTCTAAAATTATGTTAGAATACTGGCCATGGTGAGTGGTGTCATTAAATGATTCAATAATATCAATAATTTTAAAAATATCAAGAATATATTTTTTTCCATTATATTAAATTTTATAATCATTAATGAATATTGGTAATAGAATAATGAATCACATCACTTTTTGTATGTGGGAGTCCACACATGAATTTGAGAGACATTATAATTTTCCAATGAATGGAATGGTAAGAATATAGAAAATATATAATATTTTTAGAATAATAATTATGTTATAAATACTATATATATTTCATTAATTAAATATTTATAACCATAAAAGTAAAATATTGATGAAAATTAATTTACAAACACTACATGGATATGGTTGTTAATATGTAGAAATAATTGATGTTTTCATTTTCCATAGGATCAAAAAAGAAAAGGAATATAGATATACCATATTAATAATAAAGTCTCAGTATATTAGAAATACTAGAGTCATTATTTTTGGTTGGATACAAAATATAGAGGATGTAAAAGAATACATAAACATTAAAAGTGTTGAACAATACTATTACCTATTATTTGAGAGTCCTCCTTTAGGTTACACCCAAATCCTTCATAGGATAGTATTAGGTTAAGTCTATTAGTTCAAAATTAAAGGGAAGGATCTAGAGAATGTTTTTGGGTATGTATTATCTTAGACATAGGGCAAAATGATTGAAAATAATGGAGGGGGATATATTCGATTTTATAATTAATGGTAAGGAGACCCATGGAATTACACAAAGTATTTTTTAGTAATATAGTAATTTTCTTTGGAAAGTGTCTCCAAATTTTCTTATATTAAAATATAACAAGGATAATGTAAATCCCCAAACCAGTACTTCTGAATTTAGTGCTAAAAATATTGTGGATATTTTTTATATAAAAAGAAACTAGAAAGTTTAGAATACTTTATACATTCTAAGAACTTATCCAGTATAGGTTCTAGAGAATTATAAAATACCTTACAATTTTTCAGATTTGAAGAAAAATAAAATAAAATAATTATTTCACATCATGTTTTATAACTCCAAAAGAGATTCCATCAATACAAAAACTTTTAAAATACCTGTGAATTTTTTTTAAAACATGGAATGAGCATAAAATTGACCAATCAGTTGGTTTAAAGACAATGAAAAATAATTTTATGAAAAGTCATCGGAAAACTATTTTAAATCATTTAATCTCATATACATGTAATATAAAAAATCCATTTTTCAAAAAGATTTCAAAAATAATTATTATTACTATAGGAAAAAAGCTATATAGTGGTAGTATTTTTTATTATGTTTTTAAAAACCAAAGGTAATGTTTTTTAGGAATGAATTTAGTTCTAATTTTTTGCAGTGGTACTAAAAATTACCACTCATTGTTTTTTAAAAAAATTATATTTTTTAATTTTTTAACAAAATTATATATAATTTTTTTAGTGGTTTTTTTAAAAAACTGTTTGGAAATGGACGAAGTTTTTTAAAAGCAACAATGAAATAATGCTGGTTTAAAAACACTACGGTTAATTTAGAGGAAAAAGGATTAAAAATAAAATTGTTTATTATGATTTATTATTTATTATTTACTATTATATTTATATTATTATTTTCAATTTTAATAAATTATAATGTGTTAATTAATAAATATTTAATGTTATTATTTAATAATAATTTGAGACCTAAAACAAATATTAAACAAGTTGAAAATTAGAATTAGGCATCAATTGACCATAACTTTTGATCGGGGAGTCCGTTTTAGCTTCACAACCATTGCAATTGATGCCTTTAAAATGATCTAAAATCAAATTAAATTCAAATTTTATAATAGTTAATAGAATAAAATTTATTATAGTTTGACTGAAAGTAATAAATCGAACCTAAACTTTGAACGACTATAACTTTTGATCCAGGAGTCTCTTTGGTCAATACCACATATCAAATCAAATGTTGTGGTGAGTTCAAAGCCTAGGAAATTGGGGGAATCACGACCACATTGTTTGATGCCCAAAGGCCCAGAAGTCTTCAAAAAATGGGTTTTTAGTTGAGGTGTCCCAATTTTTAAACATTAAACGGGATTTCAGCCTCATTTAAGGGGGTATTATATTCTTTTTCAACAGGAGAAAAATTTATTCTTAGGGATTAAAATCATACTGATATTATATTTTTTATGTTTTATTGTTTTATCACAATTTATTTATTTATAATTAAATATATGCATATTTTCATATATTTACTTTTAATAAATCATTTGTATAAATACATATTTACATATAAGTATATTTTTAACCAGATAAACAATATGGAAATGAAAATGTTTTATTTTTTAAATTTAAAATAAACAAATATCTATTTTATTTAGCTTATAAAAATGTATTAATTTGTATATATATATACCTATACATGTAATGTTTATATATAAGCATGTGTGTCAACAAAAGAAATCTATATTTTTTAGTATATTCTAATATATATATGTGTGTGTGTGTTTTTGTATTTGAGAAATATAAATATACAGTTGTGTGTCAATAATATTATGTGTATACATCACATAAAAATGTTTTTTAAATAAATATTTTTTTTATTAAATGTAGTTTGTAAATGAATTTACAGTAAAACTATATGAATGTATATACAAATATGTAAATAATGTCAATATACACTTATGTGTGTGTATTGATTAATGAATATATATTAAAATTTATATTCTTATTGATTTGATGGTGTTGTAATTATTGTGATTTCCCATCTTTTGATAATTTATTATTAGTTATATATATCTGTTTAATTTAATTTAGAAATATTTATATATATTTATGTACATTTGTAAACATTTATATATATTTATGTTTATATATTTTAATATCATATATGTGTAAATAAATAAATAAATATTTATTTATTTATATTTACTTGTGTTGATATATATATTTATATTAGTATATAATTTTATATATGAGTGTGACAATAAATAATTAAGTAATATAAAAGTGGGTTCATATATATTTATGTAAATTTATATATATATATATATATATATATATATATTTAGTAACATATGACCATTTATTAATTTATTATTTATTAGTTATTCAATTATTATTATTTTATATATTATTTAATATTTTTTGTTAATTAATAATTATTTATTAGTTATCGTTTTAATACTTATTTATTATTGATTTAATATTTATTGATTTATTTTAATTATTAAATGAATTTTAAATAATTATTAAGTATGTATTTATTATGTCTTATGGATTTATTATTAATTTTTTTATTATTAAGGTTTTATCAATTTATAATTTAGTTATTATTTCTTAATTATTTATTATTTATATATTCCATTATTATATATTATATTTTTTATTCGTTATTTATTATTTTTTAACCATTAATTATTAACTATTAATTATTAATTAATTATTAATTATTTATAATTTATTACATACTTATTTTATATTTTTAAATATTGATTATTTATTTGTCGTTTCTTTATTTATCATTATTATTTTTATATTATTTTATTTTTATATTATATATTTTCCCATAATTTAATAATTATTTTTCATTAATCATGGTTTATTTTTTAATTATTCTATATAAAATGATTATTAATTTATTATTAATTTATTATTATCTTAATATTAATTTTTTATTATTCTATTATTCATTCATTATGATTTTATTATTAATTTGTTATTAAAGTTTTATTTATTATTTATTATATATTTATTATTTATAGATTTTTTATTATTATTTTATTATTTATTTTCTATTTTTTCATTATTAATTTCATTTTTGTTTGATTATTATTTATAAATTAATTATTAAATAATAATAATAATAATTATTTATTTTATTATGTAATTCATTATATATTATTAATTTATTATTGAGTACATATTTACTATATATTCATTATATATTTGTTGTTGATTTATTCATAATTTAATATTATGTATTTATCAACAATTATTTATTAATTTCTTATTTATTTATCAAATATTATTTTATTAGTTTAATTGATTATTTAAAAATAAATTATTTAATATGTGATATTTATTAATTATTATATATTATATATTATATATTATATATTTATTATTTATTATTAATTATTTAATATTAATTATTTCTTATTAATTATTTATGTATACATTTTATTATTTAGATTTATTATTTAAGATTTATTATTTTCCACTAATTGAAATACTATATATATATATATATTTATTTATTTATGTATTATTCACTTATATTTTATTTATTTATTATTCATCTATATTTTATTTACTAATAAGTAATTAGTAATTAGTAATTATTAATAATTTCTTATCACATATTAATTTTTAATTTTTATTGTTTTTTATTAATGTTTAATAATTAATTATTTAGCTTAATCATTTTTTGTGTAATTCGTTTTTTCAATCAATATATATATATATAAGGCTATAAAATTCTATTTATTCACCACAATAAGAGCCCATTGGAGTGTTGGCATCTTAAAAGAATATGCTAGAGATAAGGGGTTCAAATCTTACTCAACACAAATTTTCAATATGTGGTATATGCATGCATGTTCACGTGCATGTGCATGTGTATGTCCATAGTAATAAATACTAAATAAAAAATAAACTAATTACTAGAATTAAAATGTTCACAAAAATAATTAAATAGTGCAATAAAATATTATGAAATAATAAAGTAATAAAATAAAAAATTATTAAATTAATTAAGATATTTATAAAATATTAAAATAATAAGTAAATAAATATATAAAGAAATTTATTATGGAAATTAAAAGAAATTATTTTTTTTGAAAATAAAATAAAACCTCCATGAAAAGGATTTTTGTAGCATTTTAAGCCACCACTAAATGATTCATGTGATTTTAAATAAACTTCGCTAAATCGGTTTGTGAAGGTTTTGAAAAAACGTCGCTAAAAAAATACTAACACATGATTTAGCCATGGTTTTCTAAAACCATAGACGAATGATATAGCGGTGGTTTAAACTCCCGCTAAACACCTATTTTGGCATAGTGTATTTTAAAAATCTATTTCAATATAATCTTTGAAATGTATATATCATTTTGATGATAACTTCAAAAATACTCTTTGAAAAAACATTTCGATTTCTCGTTAAAAGATCATTTTGGATTTTTATGAAACTGATAATTAGGAGATCCCATGATGAACATGTGACCAAACACGATATTAGTAGTTGGACAATGTCCTATTAGACTATGAGTTAAATCCCCCTTCCTCATTCTCCTACTTGATACCAAAGTTCTGGATCAAATTGTTTAGAAAATATTCTGAAGCTCCGCCTTTCTCAATCACAACCCATCACAAAACCTTTAAAAATTACTTGAACTATTTTCAAAGGTGAAAATAATTATACTTCCTTGATTATTTTTCAAAACTATATTTTCATAAAATACATTTAAAATATTTTTAAATCAATGAATTTAAGAATTTAAAAGTATGAAATTAAACACAACAAATAATTATATTATATACAATTGTTTAATTAAATGTATGGAATGTTATGCATTAATATATTATGCATGGTCATGTAAATATTAAATTTAAACATTCTCATAAAATGATTTTGTGAAATATTATTAAACTTTTATGCAAATTCTGTTACAAATAATACTAATCAAAAAATTATATCTTTTTTTAATTTGAAGAAATTATTAGAAATTGAATAATTTAAACTATTTGAAAGACTCCAATGAAAATATGAATATTTCTATAAAAAAAATAAAAAATTGGAAAACACAATAATCCATTCCTTATATATAAATTATAAATATAAAAATTACAAATCTATCACTATAATGTAATATGAAGAAATGAACAATAAAAATAATTATAATTAATCCTCATAGTAAAATATAATTTTAAGAAATAATTAAATGAAATTAATTATTTCAATCATAGAATAATTTTTAACAAAAATTTACTCTATTAGAGATAAACTTGAAACATAATATTAGATACCTTAAATTCTGAAACAAATCCATTACCGTAGAGTAAAATTTTACAAATAAATTTTTTTTTAATTTTGTACAAAAAATAATTCACATACCTCTATAATTCCTCACATGGTAGACTTGTACTTCCTCTTAGAAAAAACTAGAAAAAACAAGGGACACTTCCCCCCATTTGTAGTCTACCAAGATAATAAAATCCACCATTGCAGAATGCCTCTTCATTTGCAGCCACTCGTTCCTAGACTAAATCACAAAACAAAGAAATGGAAAGCTCTACCTTTATAGAACTGACTTCACTCACATTAGTGTGTAGAACATGAATGTATTAGAATAAAATATTATACATATAGAAAATTATTATATATATATATATCCAGTAAATGCTTCAGCACATTCAAAATGAATGTTCAACTATAATTTATTAAAATCACACCTAAAATCATTCATTATCTATAAACAACGGATAAGAAAAAAATAGCCAAATCGAAATATGTGATTGAGGTGTGATTCTTGCTGAGATAGATAATCTATAAATGAAACCATCATCTCAACTATTTCACATTAACACATAATCTGAAAGAAAAACAATTACAAATAAATGAAATCCATTCTCTTACTGAAACCTGGACCGAAAAAATCGTTATAACAAAAAATTCAATGATAATGTATATAATTATTTATTCACCGAAACAGGTATAGTGTTGATGAAACAAATAGAAGGAATAAAAAAATAACAATAATAGTGTTGATCATCTTTTGAAAAACTAGTTCAAAAATTTTAAAAAGGAATTTAAAAAAATAATCAATGTGTAAAGAAGGATGGTGGGAGGATGATTATGGAATTAATGGAACAAAAATGTGATTCCTACCTACAATAGACTTTCAAACCAAAAATTAAGGAGGAAAGATATTCTCATTCAAATCCCTCATTATCCTCATAAATGGCCTTCAAATGATCGATGACATTCAAAAATGACTCAAACGGCATTTTTTCATCACCTCAATCCTTAATTGAATCCATAGACTTCGAACTACACTCGAATATCCATATTCTGGTAATCTATATGATCAGATCTCCCTCTTAGTGATCGACCTACACGCTATCAATTCCACTGCATATCTACAATTGGAGAACCATTGATCGGTCCCCAAATCTCTCACTTGGCCTCCTGAGATAAAGATCACGGTTTCGTCGAGCCCTCCCAAAAAACCCTCTTATTTCTATGATTTTTATTTATTCATGTTTTTATTTAAAAACATACATTCAAATATTTAATATATTTATAATTTCAAATATTTATATTTTCATATTTATATTTTGTTTTTAATAAAAATAATGTTAAAAATTTTGATATTAGAACAATAATTTTAGTAACACTTCATATTTCAAAATTATCACAATTCGTATTTGAGATTTCAAAATTTTATAAAAACTTTAATAATAGTTATAATTTCAGTGGTATATTCATAATTTATATTAATATTAGATTCAATAATTTTTATCATAATTCATATATTTATATATTCACAATTGTAAATTTTATATAATATTGCAAATTTTCAAAAAAATATATAGCTTATTTTCATATTATTCTAAATTAAAAATTAGATAATATACATATATCTAAATATATAAGAATATTTATCATTTATATGTCAAATAATCATTAGAAAATGATGTTGACATTAATATAAACTATGTATAATATTATCTTTCTTACAGTGGATTATAATGAATAATATATATTATTAATTATTAACATTTAAATATTTTAACTAATTTCCTTAATTTTAAAGTATTGTTCTTAAAAAATTGAAAATTTTATTATTTATATCAGGTTATAACATTTATAATTGTTTTTACATAATTTATTTCCAATATTTATTTTTAGGAAATTATATTGTAAATATCTTGTTAGTTTGTTTTAAATTATAAAATATTACATTAGTGGAATATTAATATAAAAAGAAACAAAACATAAAATTTATGTGTGTTATATTCTCCCACGACGAATGAATCGTGTACTCGCAATTTGTTTGTCGGTCATAATCAAATTCTAAATTTCTATCTTTAGAATTATGAGAAACTATAACTCCTAAGTAACATAAATATCAATAAGATCAAAGAGAATTCGTCCACTTATATTTTTTATGTACAAAAAATAATGTATAATCTACAGAATTTTCTAGATCATTCATCTAATGTCAATGTTAAATCCCAAAACTCTTACTTCCTGATATAGTGCTAAAAATTCATTGTATTTTTTTACAGAAAGAAACTAAACAATACACTGGTCATGGTTCTAGAAAATGAGGCGTCACCTTGCAATTTGACATATTCATAAAAAAGTAAAATAAAGTTATTTTTTCCCATCACGTGTGATAACTCCAAAAGTGAATTCATCCACCATAGAATTTTTAAAACAACTGTAAAAATATCTTTAAAACACGAGAAGAGCATAAAATTTCCTAGTATAAAGATTTAAAAATATTGAAAAATAATTTTACAAAAATTCATTTAGAAACTCTTTTAAAAATTTTGTATAAAATATAAATATACATTTGATATTTATAAAATAATATTAGGAAAACAATTGAAAAATAATTATTATTTTGAAATTATATTTCAATATAATATTAGAAATATACATATAATTTTGAGAATAATTTCAAAAATATTCTTCAAATAACATTTGGATTTATCCTTAAATATTCATTTCGAAAATAATTATTCTTTTTATAGATTAAATTGATACTTTGAAATTCCCATGAAAACCATGCGGCTACCGGAAGTATCATTAGTAAGACAATGACTAATGGGGTTGTGGGTTCACTCCCCATTCAACATTCTCCCACCTGATACCCAAGTTCCTTATAAATTTTTTAGGAATACATTTTGAATATCCTCCTTTCTCAATCACAGCTCATCAAAACACTTTTCAAAACTACCTAAATTATTTTCCAAGAAGAAAGTAGTTGTACCTTTTCAATAATTTCTCAAAACTAGATTTTCATTAAACACATCCAAAATTTGTAGATATTGATGAATTTAATAGTTTCGAATTATGTAGTCAAACACAACACATAATTAAATTAATGACAATTAGTTAATTAAATGAATGAAATTTTATGAATAATTCACGATGGATGGCCATGTCTATATGAAATTTTAACATTATCATAAAATGATAATATGAAATATGATTAGTTTTCTCTAAAAATCCCTTTACAAATAAGACATATCTAAAAATTATTACTTTTTTCCTTAGATGAAATTTTTATAAATTTAATAATTTTAACTATTTAAACAAATATAACTAAAATAAGAATATTCCTTTCAAAAAAAAATAATTTTTGAAAACATAATAATTTATTCCTTATATAAAAATTTAAGATTAAAAAAAATCTCTTTCTATAATATAATTTGAATAAATATAAAATAACTATAATAATAATTAATCCTCTTACTGAAATATAATTTGAATAATTAATTAATTGAAAATAACTATTCTAAACCGAGATTAATTTTTCTATAAAAATTTAATCCTTCACAAAAATTAACTCTTTTACACATAAAAGTGTATCTTAAGATTATATACGTTTATTTTTTGATAATCATTCCTTAACATAGAGTAAAATTTAAAAAAAATAAAAAACAAAATAATTTAGTACACAAAATATTTCCCTTACCTCTATAAATCCTCACACGCAATACTCATACTTCCTCGTCGAAAGAACACAGAAAGAGAAAATAAGGGGCACTGAGCTCCATTTACAGTCTGCCTTGAAAAAAATTTTCCAAACATATAGTATGACTTTTCCATTATAGACTATACTTTCTAGACTGAAGAATAATGAAATCTATAGAAAACACTACCTTTCTAGAACTCAGTTCACTCACAGCACTGTGAAACACATGAATTCATAACCCTTGGTCGGTCCTCCCATCTTCCGCTTAGCTTCTCAAGACAAAGCCCGTAGTTTAGTCGATCCCTCTGAGAAAACAATATTATTTAATCAATTTTTATTTGTTCATTTTTTAAAATATTATAATTTCAGATATTTAACATATTGATAAATTTTATATTTTATAACTTCATAATTTAATTTTTATTTTCATAAATATTTATCATAATTATGATATTGCAATAATAATTTTAGAAATATTTCATATTTCAAAATTATCATAAATCATATTAGAAAATTCCAAATTTTAAAAAAAATTCTAACAGTTATAATATAATATATAAATATATTTATAAATTATATTTCTTTTATATTTTTAGATTTAATAATTATTAGCATAATTCATCTTTTAATATATTCATAATTCTATATTTTATATAATAATCATAATTTTCATAAAATATATCACTAATTCATTAATCATTCTAATTTTATTATTAGATAATGTACATATCATTTAATATATAAGAATATTTATAATTTATATATCAAATAATCATTACAAAATTTTGTTTCACGTTAATATAAACTTTGTATAAAATTATTTTTCTAAAATTAATTTAAAATAAGTAAATATAAATTAATATTTTCTAATTGTTAAAGAGTTTATTTAATTTTCATAATATTAAATTACTATGCATAACAATTTTGTTAATTTTATTATTGAAATCGGGTTATAACATTAGTAATTATTTTTAACATAATTTATTTCTAATATTTATTTTGTAAAAATTATCACCAAAAACTATATATTTTTGTTTTAAATTATAAATTAATTCATTAAATAAAATATTTATATATTAAAAAACTAAACATATAAGTTTTTTTATGTTATAGTTAAGATCAAACTAAAACCAACAATTATTTTTAATAATTCTTTTAATTTATCTTGAATCTTTATCCCTTTATTTACAAAACCCTTTTACCCATATTACCTATAATCGAGGTGACACATATTTACCATGGTTACTATTTATTATTATCTAATTTTTTTTGAACTTATTAACTAATATTATTTATGATGAATCAAAATATAGAATAAATTTTACATGATTCAAATACTATAATTGGAAAAATCAATTTTCATATATTTCGGAAAAACATAATCAAACAAAATTTGAGAAAAAATAATTGTAATTATTTAAATGATTTTATCAAAAAATAAAGTATAATGCTAACTCTAGTGGGATTAATTGTATTAGGTTATATAACTATAGAATTATACTCATTTCAATATGAACTGAAAGGTATTTTTACCTTCTAAATTATATATTAAAATAAAAACACTAAAAATGTCTTAAATTTGAACAAAAATATTACTTAGATTTCCAAAGTGTTAGGTATATGTTTCTATGATCAAAATTAAAATTTTAAATGAATTATACTAATTATATAGTATATATATATATATATGTTTTGGAAATTTTTTTCAAAAATATTAACATTATTCTTGTATTGTTGTAATGTTATTAAATTAATAGTTTCCTAAAATCGGGATATTTCGCTTTTCACCAAAAAATAAAATATTTAAAAAAACTCAAACATTAATCCTATGATAATATAGAAATAGTGAAAATAAAAATAACAATAATTTCTTCAAACTAAAAAAATTAAATTTACCATATTTAACCATGTTATTGAATTATGTTAATTGAATTATGTTAATATTTCTTTAGAAAGAAAATCTTTCACACTGTTACATACTTTGATCAAATATCTCGTGTATCATTATTTCTTCTTTTTGGAAATATCCTCTATAAAATATATATAATTTTACTTCATGAATAGATGTGGGTAGTTCTTCATAATAAATTATTCCAGATCTCATAATTTCTCTTTTATTCTATGATTTATCCAATGGACCTTCACTAATCAAGTCAGACGATTCTGTGACAATTGTACTATAGTGTCAAGATTTTGGATAGGATCATGAAAGTATAATAAATCATGCTAATCTTATATTTGATTTTTGGTGAGTACATATGTAAAGACCCGTAAAATTCATGGAAAATTTTTTCTTAATTTTCTTTAGAATTTTACAAGAGCGCGGTTTCAGACGGCACCTGATTCTGAGGCCCGGAGTGCCCGGAATCAATTTCTGAAGTTTGGCTCGGGTACGTTCAGTGAACGAACGAGCGGGAATTCCTAACTTTTGATCCGGTGCTCGGAATTGAAATCCGAGGGCACCGATGAACTCGCAGTGCCGATATTCGCTTAAAGAGACCTTTTCGGGAGTTGCGTTTGTTGCGGGTTGAAAGTTAGATTTTGGGGTTTTTAGTTTGAGTTAAATAAAATTGTGTAGAACAATTTTAATATAACTTGTTAAAACCTATCAAAGGAGGTTGGAAGTGGGACCCACACCCACTTAACCTTCCTTGGGAGGATTAAGTGTGGTGGGGCCCACACGAACCCCGAATCCTCTCAATTTCTCTCAACTTGCTTAACCCCTAATTAATTGGCTTAAGTTACCTTTTTAATTATGGGAGTTAAACCTTTTGAATTTCAAACTTTTGAAATTCTCGTGAGTTTTGTGTTAATAAAATAAGATGCTGTCTTATTTTATTTTGGGTTATTTGTTTGTCTTCCTAGAGAGCTTTTGAGAGCTTCTTCTTCATCTTCAAGCTCTGACGAAGAACGAAGAACGCTCAAGCTCCGACGAAGAACGACGCATCTCTTCTTCGTCCTCCGTGTCAACGAGAGGGAACGCCGCTTCCTCCTCGGACCTTCTTCGTCGGCATACGAAGATTCGCCAACAACGTATCTCTTCGGGCATATCTCTTCGTCAACGGATTTGACGAACGACGACCGCGACGCCCGACCTCCGCGACGTCGTCTTCCGCGGAACCTTGACAATCTTCGAACCTTATACCCGAGGTAGGGGTTGTCGTTTTCTTTTTGGTTTCCTTATTTCATTCTTGCTCGTGGTTCGTATGACTAACGTGAGGATGTTGATTATTTAAAGTTGTGTTTTTTTTAACGTGAGGGGGGCCAGACCGCATGAACACGGCCGAACCCCCTCCATCGTTCATGTTGTTTATCTGCGGGTGGAAGCAAGGTGGCGTGGTGCCATCGCACCACGCGGATAATTGTACGTTAATCTTACATGACGCCGTCGCGCCACGACGAGGAATCTTCAAGAACGCGACGCCGTCGCGCCGCGTTGAAAGGAATCAAGACACGGCGAAGGGGCGCGGTGTCGTCGCACCGCGCCGGACGACGAACACCGCGGCCGGTTCCGGGCTGCGGCGGGACGAGGACACCGCGGCCGGTTCCGGGCCGCGGCGGAAGAGAGGACCGGCGGCCGGGCCGCCGGCGTCGGAAGCCGAAGGGGGGACCGGAAATTTCCGGTCCCGTTGGAGAAAACCGGCCGGCCAGCTGGCCGGCCGGAAGTCATTAAAACCGGGGGAATTAATCCCCCGACCGTATTAATAAAACCCCCCTCTTTAAGAGGGGGGGGGGGTTCTTTGAAGGAGGGGGGCAGCCGGCCCCCTCGGTTCCGCACAAGCAGACCCCCTTGGTTCCGCACAAGCAGGCCCCCTCATGTGAGGGGGCAGTTTTTCTTAAAACCGGCGCGGCCCGTGCCGCGCCGCCAGGGGAAAATCGGGGAGGCGGGGGTCTCACCCGCGCGCCGCCTACGCGCCATGCGCGCCGCCGCGCCGCCTCTGCACGCCGCCACGCCGCCTCAGCGCGCCGCCGCCGCCCAGGGGGGGGGGGGTCGGGCCGGGTCGGCCCGGACCCGGACCCCCCCGTTTCGAACCAGATTTGGTTTTTGGGCCATAACTTGAGCCTCGGACCTCCGATCGACGAACCGTCAGCGGAAACGCGATCCTTGGATCGAGACGGTCATTTCGGTATATCGCACTCAAGGTTTCGGGTTACTTTGAGTTCGGCCGGGTTGGTTCGTTCACGAAACCAACCGGGCCTTCGGAGCGGAAACGCTCATATCTTGAGCTACGAACGTCCGATTGACGTACCGTCGACTTTGATGGAATCCTCTAAGTGAGACGGATCTTTTGGCATACTCCGCCCGAGGTTTGGACGCAGGTGGAGTACGGTCGGGTTGGTTTTGCCTTAAAAACCAACCGGGCCCCGGGAACGAAAATGCCAATAACTCTCAGACCGGGCGTCCGATCGACGCGCCGTCTGTTGCGTTGAGTTCCTGTTGACGATACGGAACTTTTGGATACATCAACTTCGGTCTTCGTGACAGTTGATGTATCAGCCTCTCGGCTCGTGGAGCGGACCCTCCGTACGAGTTTGCTGTGTGCGGGAACCCTAGTGCTGGCTGCGACTGTTCTACTGCTACGACTGCTACTGTGACTGCGACGACGACAGTACAGAGATCTTGTGTGGATTTGACGACGACAGTACAGAGATCCTGTGTGGATTCGACGACGACGACTACAGCACTCAGCGATCCTTCGTGGATCAGTGCTACAGGTCCTGTGTGGGCCCGATCCTGTGTGGGTCCTTGCGCTCAGCGGTTCTGTGTGAGCCAGCGCCTACAGTTTCTGTGTGAGCCCGATCCTGTGTGGGTCTTTGCGGGGGTTAGTTACCTATCGATCCTTCGTGGGTCCGATGACTTAGATGGATCAGTGATCATCTTTATCGTCCTTGAAGAAGTATACCTGTGTGAGCTGAATCCTGTTGCTTTCCTGTGTGGATTGTGTTGTGCAATCCTGTGTGGATTATGTTTTGCTTTCCTATGTGGAATACGTATACTTTCCTGCGTGGACTGAGTTGTACTTGGGCTCGGAGGTTGGAGCGTATTTTAATTGATGACTTAGGTATATGTATGGGCATATACCTAAGCAGAGTCGGTTGATACTTCGTGATTGTACCTTTCTTCGTGGTTTATCCTTTGTGGATTTTGAGAGACCTTCAGGGGTCTCGGGGTCCCTACTGAGTAGCTTATACTCACCCCTGCACGGGCTTTGCCCGCACTACGTTGTGTTGGTTGCAGACGACGGACAGCGTTGACCTTAGCTGAGGCTTGCACAGCGGGACGGTACCCGGAGGTGGACCACTGGGCGGGACGTGCACGGAGCAGACGGCGGGACCCGTGGAGCAGAGGAGCTATCTGTACCCACCCTTCAGGTGGGATTTCCAGTGGACAACTTGGAGTAGCGGCTTTTACTTTTCAGTTGCTGTTTTTCCCTTTTCGAGTTGTACTTTACTTTCAGTTTGGGTTTGTATACTGGCCCATTTACTTTTCCGCACTTTCAGTTGTACTCTGTTTTGTTTAGTGTTTACTTTCCGCTTGCTTACTCTGTGGTGATGTTTACTTTTCAAAGGCAATGCCTTCCCAATTTACTGGGATTTACGCCTTGGTGCTAGTCGCCAGCCCCTGGCCTATGGAAGGCGGGCTTGGGGTAGTCACGGCACGGACCCCGAGGGCGGGTCGTGACAAATTGGTATCAGAGGAGTTCGGTTCTACCGCGAACTCTGATCTTTTCTATGTGAAGCAATAATGTTTAGCGTATTGAGTGTGGTTATCAGTCCAGGGAGTCCAGTGTTGGTGCGGCGGCCGACGTATCCGTACACCAGGACCCTGACTTCTGATTTCCGACTTAATGCACGAAAACATTGATTGCGTGTGTGTCTCAAGTTTTCTTTGTGATTACTTATATCAGCTCACCAGGTATACTGTTCTAACCGTGGCGCACCTGTTTCCTTTTTAGGATGGCCCCACGACGGCAGCCAGCTAGGGTTCCGAGAGTCGAGCGAGACGACAGCCCACCGAGCGACGAGGCCTCGGTGCAGGGCCCTTTTCCAGTAGTGGCACCGGCGGTAGATTTACCCGCCGAGCCCCCGATGCTTCCAGCAGCAGCCGCTGACGATGCACGTCGCCTCATCGCACTGCATGAGTTTCAGCGCCAGCGACCGCCCAGGTTTCGCGGGGAGACGGATCCCCAGGCAGCAGAGGACTGGCTGGAGGCAGTAGTTCGAGTGTTTAGGCTAGTGAGGACACCAGCAGACCTCATGGTGATCCTCGCTGCGAGCCTACTACACGCAGCAGCAGGACGATGGTGGAGCTTGATGCTCCAGGTGCACGATGAGGCATCCTTGCTCTGGACGGACTTCGAGAGCCTCTTCCGCTCTGAGTTCGTCCCGGCCACCCTCTGAGCGGTGCGCATCCAGGAGCTTCTACAGCTGCGGCAGGGCAGCATGACGGTCGCCCAGTACTCGGCGAGATTTACCGATCTCTCGCGCTACTCGACCGACATGGTACGAGACCCATTCTTCCGGGCCCGGACCTTCGAGCATGGTTTGAGACACGAGATCAGGGCATCGCTGATCTCCCTCAGCATACCGACTCAGACAGGAGTACTGGAGCGAGCCCTTCTGATCGAGAGCTTCCTTGCTGAGTCTACACCAGCACAGAGACCCACCGCAGGGCGGCACGTAGCGGAGTCTTCGGTAGCAGGTAGCCGACAGATGACTCAGGGTTCTAGGCAGACCAGACCTACCAGTGGCCGACTGCACGACTCAGGCTCAGTTGAGCGGGGAAGCCGGGGTGGAGTCAGAGCCATGCGTGCCGAGAGTGGGCAGTGTTACTCCTGTGGCGGGATTGGTCACATGGCTCGTGACTGTCCGACCCGCCATGCTGATGATCAGCAGTTAAGTGAAGAACCTCCCAGGCAGAGGTAGAGGTGCGACCGTGGCGGTCCGCAGGGAGGAGGCGGACGAGGAAGAGGAGCTGGACGAGCAGCCGGTGGTGGGCGACGCTTTGAGGCTCTTCCACCACCACCACCAGGAGGTCCACCCCGACCGCAGGGGAGAGCTCAGCTTCAGGCAGCCGAGGCCTTCGATCATGGAGCTCTGGGAGCCGATGGACAGGAGCAGAACTAGTGGATAACATCCTTTGTTCTTCTGGTTCCTTGTTGCTTTTGTGTAGCGTCTTGTATTATGAGCTGCAATAATAAAAGACGCATACCTTTGTGATATTTTCGTTCCTGTCCTCTTTCGTGATGTTACTAAGAGGTTCCAGTTTTGGCTGTTGACTTGACCCTCACTTGTGAGACATCTACTGGAGGAGACCCAGTTACCACACACTGATGCCGACAGTGTGACTCAACCCTTGGAGGCGAGAGTAACGGTTGAATCTCTTAGTAGTAGCGTCGAGGCCTTACGACGTCATCCTTGGTATGGATTAGTATCATCCATGTTAGGATTGACTGTTTTAGGCAAAGAATGTGGTTCATCCAGGGGATGAGACCAGATTTCTCTTTTCGGCAAAGAAGAAATCTTGCAGCTCTTGTGGGACCTGTGATGGTCCAGGCCACGACAGAGAAGGTCCAGGTCATCCAGGAGCGGATGAGGACAGCTCAGAGCCGGCAGAAGTCATACGCTGACAGGAGGCGGAGGCCACTGGAGTTCGAGGATGGTGACCACGTCTTCTTGCGGGTCTCACCTCGACGGGGTATTCGGAGATTTGGCCGAGGCGGCAAGTTATCTCCGCACTTCATCGGACCTTTCCAGGTCCTCAGCAAGGTTGGTGAGGTTGCTTATCGCCTGGCTCTACCACCTCAGTTGCACCGGGTGCACGACGTCTTCCACGTATCCCAGCTGAGGTGATACGTGCACGACCCGACGCACATCATTGATCAAGGGGAGCTTGACGTTGACGATGGGGCGACTTTTACGGAGGTCCCGGTGGAGATAGAGGATCGACAGGAGCGGGTCCTGTGTGGGTGATCGATTCCTCTTGTGCGCATTATATGACAGCACGAGAATCTCCAGGAGAGCACATGGGAGCGGGAGGCTCAGATGCGTGCTCAGTACCCTCATTTGTTTCCCTAGTTTTTGATGTAACTTTACGGGGACGTAAAGCCCTGAGGTGGGAGTAATGTAAAGACCCGTAAAATTCAAGGAAAATTTTTTCTTAATTTTCTTTAGAATTTTACAAGAGCGCGGTTTCAGACGGCACCTGATTCCGAGGCCCGGAGTGCCCGGAATCAATTTCTGAAGTTTGGCTCGGGTACGTTCAGTGAACGAACGAGCGGGAATTCCTAACTTTTGATCCGGTGCTCGGAATTGAAATCCGAGGGCACCGATGAACTCGCAGCGCCGATATTCGCTTAAAGATACCTTTTCGGGAGTTGCGTTTGTTGCGGGTTGAAAGTTAGATTTTGGGGTTTTTAGTTTGAGTTAAATAAAATTGTGTAGAACAATTTTAATATAACTTGTTAAAACCTATCAACGGAGGTTGGAAGTGGGACCCACACCCACTTAACCTCCCTTGGGAGGATTAAGTGTGGTGGGGCCCACACGAACCCCTAATCCTTTCAATTTCTCTCAACTTGCTTAACCCCTAATTAATTAGCTTAAGTTACCTTTTTAATTATGGGAGTTAAACCTTTTGAATTTCAAACTTTTGAAATTCTCGTGAGTTTTGTGTTAATAAAATAAGATGTTGTCTTATTTTATTTTGGGTTATTTGTTTGTCTTCCTGGAGAGCTTTTGAGAGCTTCTTCTTCATCTTCAAGCTCTGACGAAGAACGAAGAACGCTCAAGCTCCGACGAAGAACGACGCATCTCTTCTTCGTCCTCCGTGTCAACGAGAGGGAACGCCGCTTCCTCCTCGGACCTTCTTCGTCGGCATACGAAGATTCGCCAACGACGTATCTCTTCGGGCATATCTCTTCGTCAACGGATTTGACGAACGACGACCGCGACGCCCGACCTCCGCGACGTCGTCTTCCGCGGAACCTTGACAATCTTCGAACCTTATACCCGAGGTAGGGGTTGTCGTTTTCTTTTTGGTTTCCTTATTTCATTCTTGCTCGTGGTTCATATGACTAACGTGAGGATGTTGATTATTTAAAGTTGTGTTTTTTTTAACGTGAGGGGGGCCGGACCGCATGAACACGGCCGAACCCCCTCCATCGTTCATGTTGTTTATCTGCGGGCGGAAGCAAGGTGGCGTGGTGCCGTCGCACCACGCGGATAATTGTACGTTAATCTTACATGACGCCGTCGCGCCACGACGAGGAATCTTCAAGAACGCGACGCCGTCGCGCCGCGTTGAAAGGAATCAAGACACGGCGAAGGGGCGCGGTGCCGTCGCACCGCGCCGGACGACGAACACCGCGGCCGGTTCCGGGCTGCGGCGGGACGAGGAGACCGCGACCGGTTCCGGGCCGCGGTGGAAGAGAAGACCGGCGGCCGGGCCGCCGGCGTCGGAAGCCGAAGGGGGGACCGGAAATTTCCGGTCCCGTTGGAGAAAACCGGCCGGCCAGCTGGCCGGCCGGAAGTCATTAAAACCGGGGGAATTAATCCCCCGACCGTATTAATAAAACCCCCCTCTTTAAGAGGGGGGGGGGGGTTCTTTGAAGGACGGGTGCAGCCGGCCCCCTCGGTTCCGCACAAGCAGGCCCCCTCATGTGAGGGGACGGTTTTTCTTAAAACCGGCGCGGCACGTGCCGCGCCGCCAGGGGAAAATCGGGGAGGCGGGGGTCTCACCCGCGCACCGCCTGCGCGCCCTGCGCGCCGTCGCGCCGCCTCCGCGCGCCGCCTCCGCGCGCCGCCGCGCCGCCTCCGCGCGCCGCCACGCCGCCTCAGCGCGCCGCCGCCGGCCGCCGCGCCGCCGCCGCCCGCCGCCGCCGGCCACCGCGCCGCCCAGGGGGGGGGGGGGGGGTCGGGCCGGGTCGACCGGACCCGGACCCCCCCGTTTCGAACCAGATTTGGTTTTTGGGCCATAACTTGAGCCTCGGACCTCCGATCGACGAACCGTCAGAGGAAACGCGATCCTTGGATTGAGACGGTCGTTTCGGTATATCGCACTCAAGGTTTCGGGTTACTTTGAGTTCGGCCGGGTTGGTTCGTTCACGAAACCAACCGGGCCTTCGGAGCGGAAACGCTCATATCTTGAGCTACGAACGTCCGATTGACGTGCCGTCGACTTTGATGGAATCCTCTAAGTGAGACGGATCATTTGGCATACTCCGCCCGAGGTTTGGACGCAGGTGGAGTACGGTCGGGTTGGTTTTGCCTTAAAAACCAACCGGGCCCCGGGAACGAAAATGCCAATAACTCTCAGACCGGGCATCCGATCGACGCGCCGTCTGTTGCGTTGAGTTCCTGTTGACGATACGGAACTTTTGGATACATCAACTTCGGTCTTTGTGACAGTTGATGTATCAGCCTCTCGGCTCGTGGAGCGGACCCTCCGTATGAGTTTGCTGTGTGCAGGAACCCTAGTGCTGGCTGCGACTGTTCTACTGCTACGACTGCTACTGTGACTGCGACGACGACAGTACAGAGATCCTGTGTGGATTTGATGACGACAGTACAGAGATCCTGTGTTGATTCGACGACGACGACTACAGCACTCAGCGATCCTTCGTGGATCAGTGCTACAGGTCCTGTGTGGGCCCGATCCTGTGTGGGTCCTTGCGCTCAGCGGTTCTGTGTGAGCCAGCGCCTACAGGTTCTGTGTGAGCCCGATCCTGTGTGGGTCTTTGCGGGGGTTAGTTACCTATCGATCCTTCGTGGGTCCGACGACTTAGATGGATCAGTGATCATCTTTATCGTCCTTGAAGAAGTATACCTGTGTGAGCTGAATCCTGTTGCTTTCCTGTGTGGATTGTGCTGTGCAATCCTGTGTGGATTATGTTTTGCTTTCCTATGTGGAATACGTATACTTTCCTGCGTGGACTGAGTTGTACTTGGGCTCGGAGGTTGGAGCGTATTTTAATTGATGACTTAGGTATATGTAAGGGCATATACCTAAGCAGAGTCGGTTGATACTTCGTGATTGTACCTTTCTTCGTGGTTTATCCTTTGTGGATTTTGAGAGACCTTCAGGGGTCTCGGGGTCCCTACTGAGTAGCTTATACTCACCCCTGCACGGGCTTTGCCCGCACTACGTTGTGTTGATTGCAGACGACGGACAACGTTGACCTTAGCTGAGGCTTGCACAGTGGGACGGTACCCGGAGGTGGACCACTGGGCGGGACGTGCACGGAGCAGACGGCGGGACCCGTGGAGCAGAGGAGCTATCTGTACCCACCCTTCAGGTGGGATTTCCAGTGGATAGCTTGGAGTAGCGGCTTTTACTTTTCAGTTGCTGTTTTTCCCTTTTCGAGTTGTACTTTACTTTCAGTTTGGGTTTGTATACTGGCCCATTTACTTTTCCGCACTTTCAGTTGTACTCTGTTTTGTTTAGTGTTTACTTTCCGCTTTCTTACTCTGTGGTGATGTTTACTTTTCAAAGGCAATGCCTTCCCAATTTACTGGGATTTACGCCTTGGTGCTAGTCGCCAGCCCCTGGCCTATGGAAGGCGGGCTTGGGGTAGTCACGGCACGGACCCCGAGGGCGGGTCGTGACAACATATGTAGGGTCTGAAATTTATATCCTCAAAAATAGATTTGGAACACATCATGAAATTTATAGGGGGCTATGTGGCATTAAAAATTAGTAATCTACAACTCCAATTCATTCTAAAAATCTTAACAGATGAAATATCTGGGAAATAGTTTCCATTTATTTCAACAAATTATAAAATCCTTCCATGGAGATATTTTCCCAAAACCCAATCCCCTACATAATATTTAAAATCCCAATTTATTATATTCAGATAAATCTATTTCCTAATTTGATATTTATTGATATGACTATGAATATCTCTATATTTTATCATTATATCCTCAATAAGATGTTGTACAAAAATATTCATTTCATGAACTTCATCCCGAAGAGTTAGTGTATAAAATATTTTCACATAAAATGTTTTATACAGTTCCATTTTAATGCACTAATAGAATATATTATTATTTGGAAATTCTAAAAAACGTAAATATAATTCCATATAACGTGAAATCAAAATGACCAAAACTACAACATGTATTCTGATGTATGAAATATCCATTCATACATTCCTTGTATTTGAGGTGATATTTTGTGCCCAAATACACCTCACTGTCAAGATCCTTTTGAAACATTTTCTAGAATTATGATGTAAACCATTGGTCACAATAATATACAATTTATATAGGATCACTATAAAGTATCACCAATTCATTAATATAGAGCAGTGAAAGGGAGAGTTGGAGATTCTAGTGGATCCTTTAACCCAACCAATTTTTATAGAAACTTTTGTTGGGGGACCACTCTCTCACCCACCTCTACAAGCTATGCTATTTTTATCTTGGCAGTGAGAGGTTTTCTTGGGACTATATAATGGTGGAGATGAATCCCTATGATGTCATCCATATAATGGATTTTATAATCTAAAATCAGATCATGGGTGGGATGTTTGTCTAAGTGGGTAGTATACCTCTTATAACGTGAATCAATGTTAATTTTCATAGTTGCTTTTGATCTTCATACAAATTAAGTAGGAACGATATAGGGGAGAGTGTACTTAATCACTAACCAGCTGGAGATCATGTAATTATATGACATGAAATATATTGGAGAACAAATTGATATATGTTAATAGGATACATGGATGTCTTCCAGGAGGATATTCTGAGTCCCCCTCACCAATAAATTTAATTATTCAACAATTTTTAACCTCGAACCATAATTATCACTTCATAAGTATATCAAATGGCGTTATCCAAGATTAGGGAGTAAAAGGTGTTGTTATAGATGTATTTAGATGTTCAAAAATTCTAATAGGTGGGTGGATTTACTCTTACAAAATTCAAAAAAATATTATAAATGGAAAATTTTAAAATAAAGTTATTTTAAAATTATATTGAAATTAAATAGATTAAATAATAAATAATAAATTTTATTTGAATAATCATGTTTTTATAAGAGTTAAATAATTGCTTACACAAAGATTAAATGATATGAATTACATTTATGCAGATTATCTGTATTGAGTTTTTGAATGATGCAATGAAGAAATATAAAGAGATATTAAACATAGTTTATAAGGACTTAAACAATAGCATACAAGTTTCTACCACATCTCCACCCCTCAATAATAAAGATATGTCATATTAATACCTTCCCTTTTTTTAATAGAAACCCAAGAACCGCTTCTCTTGGTTATATAGATATTCTAGAACCAACTTCCCTCTGTTTTAATGGAAACACATGAACCAATTCCCTTAGATTTAACAAAAAACTAAATAACCACTTCCATTTCATTATCATGGTTGTAAGAAGAACCCTAATAATTAATATCAATCACTTTTCAGATTTTGAGCACCCAACCCTAAATTTGTGGTTATGGGAACCGTTAACAATATTATGTCAGAATAGAGATATTTTATTAGATCAAATCACGTACAAATCTAGTGTTATATCTCTTTATAATGTAGATACAATTTTATAAAGAGAGAGTGGAAAAGGTGAGATTCTTTAAGATTTGGCAATTAAGGTTGTTTATCTGAGAGGATTGCTTCATATAATCTACTGATTTTGTTTCATGATTCATGGAGGGGATGTTTTACACTTTTGTTGATTTTTTAGATTTAGATCAAAGCCTCTATTACACAATATTTAAATCCTTCAATGGTTATGGGGTCATCCCTGGTCGAGCCAAGCCATTAAGCTCCATGAAAAATCTTTTTTTACAATTATATATGTAGCTTGGAAAATTCTATAATATAGCCACTATATACCTGGTTTTCGGTAGACTAACTAGAAAAAAATGTGCATCTGGAATTGGAATCAACTATCCAGTTCACCTCCATTGTCTAGCCATAGGACCCCATTGTCTAGCCATTGGACTACTCTTATATTTTCTAGGATCTACCATCACCACCAACCAGCCAGTGACACTCCACCATATAGTTGTTGGGTCTTATTATCACCAAAGAGTCTGGACTCATGGAACCAACTAGCTGAAGCCCTAAATCCGGTGATTGATGCAACCTTCTACAACTCATATTCAAACAATTACACATCCACTTCCATCAACATCCTTTGGTGGATTATATAACATGATTTCATAATATTGAATCATTAATTAATACAAATTTAAGACTTTAAAAAGATTAACAACATTCCTTTGGATTAACATTAAGATCACCATTAGAACCATCAAGTACATGACTGAAAGTCAAATTAATGTGTTTGAAAACCATTTTAGTGAAAACATTACTTATCCAAGATATTATTGTTTATCATGAAAACACCCTGAGAGAGAGTGTTACAACTATATCCCCCTATTTGATGCCGAAAAACACTAAATAGAAAAAGATGAGTTAAGTGTAATCCATGATAGAAAAATAAATAATTTAATCAATTCATGACATTATAATTTTAGGGTAATAAGAATTCTTAATATATTTACAAGAATATATCCATAATTATGAAGAGTTTAAAAAATTATTTGAAAATTGACACAAAAACCTAACACAACTACCAAAAAAATAAAAAAAACAATACCGTCCTTGGTGATTATAAAAAATTAAATAATAAGGAAAGGGATATGATGATTTTATATAAAATTAGAAGTCCATTCAATGAGAATTAAATTTAAGAAATTATTTTAAAAAAATATTCTCACGAAATAACATGCTTAGAGAAAGATAAAACATTATTAATGTGATTAAATAATTTATTAATTGAGAATAGATCATCAAAACAACTCCACCTACATAAAAAATATATCATATAACACAAAGGCTCGCATCATCATAAAAAGAAAAATAATTAAGTACAATACATCTGAATAAAAAATATTTAAATGATTTTGATAAATATATGAAAGAAGGGAATTTAATTTGTAAATGATATATTAAAAGTATATGAAAATATTATTTGGAAAATAAATTAAAAAAGAATATGGAAAAATAATTTAAAATTAATAATTTTAGGAGAAATAAAAAAATATGAAAAAGAATACATCTTCTCTTTTAAGAAAGCATAGATGAGAGAGAGATCTAAAAATTATGTTAAATAGATAAATAAAACTAAAGAGATCAAGAAAAAATTTTCCCATATATATGAAGATTGATTTTCAAATTTTTTTACTGTTGGAAAAATCCAACCTACCCCTAAATTGGTTCATTAATCAATTATCTCAATATGGGAAGAGTTGTACAACCATTAAAAGGGGTGATAGTAAAATTTTATTCATAATCCACGTTATTATAGATAAATAAACATTGATGGTGAATTACTCATGGAGTTAAAAAGTTAGTGACATTGGGTACCAAAATTGGTGATCTAGTTGTGTGAGCTAATAAAATATTTAATACTGAAACAATTTTCGATCAACGTAGATTTTCTAGTAATGATTTAGGAAAACCACAAATTTTAGGATTTTTGAAGAATAATAGAAGAAATATGGGTAAAAATAAGTCTCCCATATATTTCATTCTTACGATACCTTTCATAAATTTGATTCATATATTTTGAATAGTAATTATAAAAATAATTTTGAGAAACACCTTTCACAAAAGTAGTATTTTTTTTATGATCTAGTAATATTTTAAAAAATTCCATGATTATTTTTTTAAAACATTGATAACCATGGATCATGTTAATATGTTTATATCATTGGTTAAATTTTGGTAGAGGTATTTTGAGATCAATTAATTCATCTTGGAAAACATAAAGATCTGGTTTCATAAACAATTAAAACCAATTCATGTTTTATTTGAAAAAAGATCATTTTCATTTAAAAAAATTATATATTTTTTTGTTGAGAACATTGTATAAAAAAGTATGTTAATGAGAAATTTTTTTTATCACAAGTGTTTTCAAGTTATTCATAGCTCGTGGTACATAAAGAATAAGAAGAGGAAAAATTATAAGGGGAATGTGAAGGGTAGTGAGAAACTTGGGAACCATCCATTGTTACCTTCCTCACGATATTCCATGAGGAATTTTGGACTTGAGTTAGTTGAGGCGGATGAATCACACCATTTTGAATCTATAATATATTTCATAACATTAATTTTAATTTTTAAATTATTTTTTAGATTATAAATTATAATTTAATGTGACCCTTTTTTTATATTTTGTATCATGTCACAACAGGTTATTCAATTAGATCTAGATTTATGGAATGTCTGGATGACTTATTCTTAATTTTAATATTTTAAACATTTTAACAATTTATTCAATTTCACATTAACTAATGAAATTAGTTCTATAAGAATCATAATTGTTTTCTTAAAAATCATGGATTTCCATGGGTTTTTTAGCTTCTATTCCTTCATTTATCTCTTGTATTTTCGTGATGAGATCATATGTCATTAAGGATCTGATGAGTTATTCAACCACCATATAATTTATATACTTGGATTATAAGATTATTTTCACTTTGGGAACCCGTGAACTAGTTATATAACATATTATTTTTCTTATAAGTTTTTCTATATATAAATCATTACTGAGAAATTTTACACCATTTCAAATGTCTATAAATCTCATGAACATGATATTAATAGATTTTTAATATATATAGAGAAACATTAAATATACTAATGAATGATATATAATCTAGATACTTTGACTTTATTCAGGCCTTAATGTGTGACTTCTAGTAATTTCAATATTTAAGAAGAAAGTTTTCATAAAGAAACATGATTAAACTCATTACAATCTAGTACACAATGTATAAAATTTAGTTTTTTCCATTAAGTTAAAAATTCATTAATATTACTCAGAGTCTACTTATCATCATATTATATATTAAAAATATATTCATGAATTACCATTTTCTAAAGATGAAATCCATGCTACTTAGAAGGATATAAATTTATTTTTTCTTATAGGAATAATCAGTGGAATCAAAAGCCAGAGAAATGGAATAAAATTCCATTTTAAAAGATAAAATCATTGAAATCAATTAGAATTTTTTTTTAAAATTTGATTTTTCGAAAAAAAAATATGAAGTATTTCTTTAGTTCCCAAGTGAAATTCATATTAGAGAAATGGAATGAGGGGATGATTCACATTTTAAAAAATTAATGAATTAAAAAAATAGATAAAATAGAATGATTTTGAAATAATAAATAGATGAAATAAATTACGAAAAATGATAAATTCAATTCATATAATTAATATAATATAAATTTTAAATAATAATATAAAAAATTTAAAATTAGTATTAGTTAAATTTATGTAATTTATCCATATCAGGTTTTGGAATTATGCATTGCATAAATATAAATCTAGAAAAAACATAGTTCTTATGAAGTTTGTAAATAGCACACAATTTTCCCCTACATGTCCATACCTAAATTATAGAATCATGTATTATTAATACAATCCATTTGTTTTAAAGGAAACCCATTAACCCCATCCCTTGTTTTTTTGGAAATGAAATATCCAACTTTTCATGGTTTTAATGGAATCCCAATAATCAATTCCATTTGTTTTAATAGAAACCTAATAACCACTTCCATTTGTTTAAATAAAACCCAAAAACCAATTCCCTTACCTTTTCATGATTATGAAAAGAAAACCAATGATGAAGATCCATCACATTATCAGTAGTGAGAACACATACCTCACTTTGTGGTTGTGATCACCTTAGAGAAGAGGAGGTGAAAATAGAGATATTCTATTAGACCATATCCTTTACAAATATCGTCTTCTCACATGTAGATAAATACTCTTTCATGTTGGGGTTTTCACCTCAGTGTTTTTGTAAATGGATGTTAAATGTTAAACCGATGCATTTTGACATTAATTTTATATAAAATCAAAATTAAAATTACTTTTTAAGAATTCGTAACATTGGTTTTATAAAAAACGATGCTAAATGTAAAATTTCATTCAAACATAGAATTGATATTTTATTTTTTCACAGCATGGTTCTAATTTTTAAAATCTTGTCTAAAGTTGATCACATCACAAAAAAATATTTTCATATAAATTATATAACTTTTAATTATCCCTATTTTCACATTTTGGATATAATCCTTTTTTATCAAAACTAATGTTACATTGCTTATTCAATTGATGATTTTATCATGGTAATTATTCTCATAATTTAGTATCGTTATTATTGATCCTCAGAATCTGTAAAATATTTTCCATTTTTTATAATGAAGGATAATTATTGAGATATAATTAATAAGATAATTTTTTTTAAAGATAATAAACATCCATACAATAAAATTTATCATCAAGTGACATTATAGTTGTTGGATGAGTTCTTTCCTAAAAAGAATAGGAATATGAACAAACAATTTATTTGTTCAATGAAAAATGAATAAAGAAGAGAAATTAAGTTGAATATTTATGTTTTTTTATTTTTTCATTTGTTTTCTGAAATATTTAATTCATTTTTTGGGTATGTTATTCCAAGATAGTACTATAAATCTATTGTTTTAAAAACCTAAACTTTCTAAACATTATAATTCTATAAACACTGTGGAATGTGATTTTTGATGACTCTTTTTTGAGAAAACTATTTTAAAAGTAAAAAAATTACTTTTTTTTAACGGTTATCAGAATAAAAAATGTAGGGACCCTTAGAAATAATAATTTAACATCATTTTATAAGAATAGATGCTGAAAGGCCCATATTCAATGTCACTTGTATTATCATGGATTTGTCGCTAAAACTAAAAAGAAAATAAAATTTATGCTAAAGGTGTTTTTAATCTCTTATATATCACTCTAGAAATATATAGTCAATTTAAGATAGAGAGTGGGAGAGGGAGAAAGATGATAGACTTTGGTATTTTTAAATGATGGTTGTCTCTTTGAGAGGTGGGATGGGGTAAGGTTGGAAATTGGGTATCTTGATTCATAGGAAGAGATTTTAAAAACCATTGGTGATTGTTAATATTGAGATCTAGGACTCCATTGTCATTTTTTGTATCCTTATATTGTGTCATGGTAATCCATTATCGAGGCAAGTTATTAAGAGACCAGAATTATTTTTGTGGTCACATTAAATATATCTCGGAATATTCTGGAATGGAACCATCAGATACTCAGTAGCCTCCACTGGGTATGTAGTGGTCAATGTAGAGGCATATAAGCTTCTTGAACTTGTATCTGCAAGTTGTTATGCCTACAACAACTAGATGGTGGACTGCTATTGGTCATTACTAGTTCTTCTATCACTATTGGTGGACCGATGGGACTCCACCAGCTAACTGGAAGGGATTATACTCCCCATATATTCTAGACACATAACATTGTCTAGCAGGTACATCCTACTATAACCCATATTCATATATAGACTCTTACACTTTATTCAATGTCTTTCATTGGTTCTTATTACATGATTCCATGAACATGATGTATAAATTAATATAGTTCGAAGCCCTAAAAAATATAAAAAAATTTCCTTTGAATTTAATTTTAATGACACCATTAGATCCATTGAGGGTATGACTTCAAGTAAAATTAATTACACTAACAAAATATTAAATAATAAAATTAGATATATAAGAGAGTGTTTACGATCATGAAAATATTATGATAGAGGGAGGAGAAATATGATTATCTCTTAGAGAATATTTGATCCAGATCATTATATCCCCTTAGGATGATCCTATCTTTTTTACCAAGAAGGTATGATATTATAATGATTTTTATTGGTTATTTATAAAAAATCCGGTAAAAATCAAGAAAAATACTCTCTTCCATGGATTAAATAACTCTTCGACAAGATAAAATAGGCTAGTGGTTATTGAAGATCAACTTTATATTTAGGTATTCACATATTCTGTTCTATACGGAGGACATTCTATAGATGAAATTTATATATCTTTATGGGAATTATGATTTCTATGTGACGTAATTGGGGGTGATAAACACCAATGGCATATTCATAGGACTCATTAACCATGAATTTTATCTATTCTTAGAATAGTTTATTATGGTCTTCATTGATTCCTTCCTCATCTATTCTATAATAGAGAATTTTCATGTGGTACATTTGAGGAACATATCAGGATTGGTTTGAGACCACTAATTATTTGGTAAAGTCACAAAGTAAAAAATAATTGATTTGAGAGGTTTATTTTATGAGGAACAAAATCTAAAAGGGTATGGTAGTAATCAAACCTATGAAGATATAGGTTTTGGTATATTTGGAGCCACTTAAGATTTTGTTTGAGGTGTGTAGTTTCCTTGGTTTATCAAGCTATTACCATAAGATTGTGGTGTATTTCTCTAGGATGAAATATCCTATAAATAAATTTACCTAGAAATGGTATCCCTTCATACAGTCTGATAAATATCAAGGATACTGTTAGAAATTTAATTATAGGTTGTATAGTGATTTAATATAGTATTTACTTAAGGATGGAGGTGATTAATAGTTTTACTATAATTCCTTTGTAACCGGACTTAGAGGATTATTGATATATAGGTAGCAGGTGATCTATTATTGGTCCAAAAGGCTAAGACCCCATGAGTAGAAATACATTGTACATGAATTAAAACTCATGATAGTATTGTTTTATTTAATTTTATTGATATACAAAATACTTGTATATTAATATTTGATCTACATGGATCTAAATAGCATATGTTTTATCGTCTCCCAATGTATTCTCAAACAGAGAGATATGAAAAAAGTAGAGTTTTTATAAGACTCTAATTTCTAGATTTTAAAAAATTAGAAAGGATAACATCGTGCATGATTACTTATGTAGGGGTTATCAATCTAATTTAGAAAAGTAGTAATCCAAACAATGAGTCGTGACTATAGAATTATACTTAATGTTCATGATCATAGTGGATATGGAAGACTTCCTCTAAATTAATTTGATAGTGGTAGCCCCAAAAATTTTACACTGAGTGAGTTAGGTCAAACATCTTAAAATTTGTTGTGATGTATTACATAACCTAGTATTATGAAATGATACACATGAGGGTTTCACTAATGGTGAGTAGTAATTCATCCTTTTTCAGGTTTGGTCAGTTGTTCTATTTGAGTTATGTGAAGAGGTTTTGTAGGAGTCTCACACATATCCCGTATAAGTAAATAAATGTTTTCTAAATATTTTATGGTTTATAAAGATCCAGTATTAGTAGTAAATCAAAAAGAGGAATATTTTAGAGTTTATGTCTCACTATCACCTCTTAACATGTAAAGGAAAAACATTAGGTTTTACCTGGTTTGGGCCAACCTCTGGAAGTTATGTATTGTAAATGGGATAGTAAATTAAGGGATTTTGTAGCATGTGTTGATACTATTAATTAATAAAGTGGTTATAAATTAATACTTTGGATCATTTATAATATTTTTGAGACCTATGAGGAAAGGGTTTTTATAGGTATGGAAGAAATGAATTGGGGAAGAGTATAAGTGGAAAGGGTTCTTGTGATTTATTTTATTGTTCACAAATAACGAATGTTCAAAATCAAGTGTTACATGGAAGTTAATTGTCACGTCCCGTCCTCGGGGCCCGTGCCGTGACTACCCCAAGCCCGCCTTCCATAGGCCAGGGGCTGGCGACTAGCACCAAGGCGTAAAATCCCGGTAAACAGGGAAGGCATTGCCTTTATAAGTAACAACCACCATAGAGTCAGCAAGCGGAAAGTAACTACAAGTGCAGAAAAGTAAAGGGGGCCGGAATACAAGCCCAACTGAAAGTACAACTGAAAAGGAAAAGAACAGCAACTGAAGAAAAGACGGCGGCCTCGTGTCGTCCACTGGCAACCCCACCTGAAGGGTGGGTACAGATAGCCTCCAAGCTCCTCGGGTCCCACGTCCGCTCCGAGCACGTCCGCCTAGTGGTCCGCCTCCAGGTAACGTCCTGCTCCACGCCCCAACCGAGATCAGCGCTGTCCGTCGTCTGCATCCAACACAACAAGGTGCGGGCATAGCCCGTGCAGGGGTGAGTATAAACTACTCAGTAAGGACCCCGAGACCCCCGAAGGTCTCCCGAAATCCACAAAGGATATAGCACAAAAGAAAGGGGCAACCACGAAGAAACAACTGACTCGACTTAGGTATATGCCCATACATATACCTAAGTCCCCAATTCTAGCTCTGCTCACGAGCTCAAGAACAACTCAATCCACACAGGAAGGCAAGACTCAAATCCATAAAGGAGAGTAAACAGTAAATAGTAAATCCACATAGGATAGTTCAACACATTCCACAAAGGAGAGTAACAAAAGATTCAGCTCAACCAGGTATACTTTTTCAGATGACGTCAAAGATGATCACTGATCCATCTAAGTCGTCGGACCTACGAAGGATCGATAGGTACTAACCCCCGCAGAAGACCCACACAGGATCGGGCTCACACAGAACCTGTAGGCAGTGGCTCACACAGAACCGGTAGTAAGGACCCACACAGGATCGGGCCCACACAGGACCTGTAGCACTGATCCACGTGGGATCACTGAGTGCAGTAGTCGATGCAGTCCACTGAGGATCTCCGCACAGTCGTCGCCGCAGTCCACGAAGGATCTCTGCCCTGTCGTCGTCGCAGTCCACGGAGGATCTCTGCTCTGTCGTCGTCGCAGTCCACGGAGGATCTCTGCTCTGTCGTCGAAGTCACAGCCAGCGCTAGGGTTCCCGCACACAGCGAGCTCGTTTAGGAGGGTCCGCTCCACGAGCCGAGAGGCTGATACATCAACTGACACGTAGTCCGAAGTTGATGTATCCAAAAGTTCCGTATCGACAACAGGATCTCAACGCAACAGACGGCGCGTCAATCGGACGCCCGGTCTGAGAGTTATTGGCATTTTCGTCCCAGGGGCCCGGTTGGTTTTTAGGGCAAAACCAACCCGACCGTACTCCTCCTGTGTCCGATCCTCGGGCGTAGTATGCCAAAAGTTCCGTCTCACTTAGAGGAAACTACCACAGCTGACGGTACGTCGTTCGGACGTCCGTAGCTCAAGTTATGAGCGTTTCCGCTCCGAGGGCCCGGTTGGTTTCATGTACGAACCAACCCGGCCGAACCCAAAGTCTTCCGAAACCTTGACTTTAATATACCGAAACGACCGTCTCGATCCAAGGATCGCGTAGCCGCTGACGGTTCGTCAATCGGTGGTCCCAGGCCCAAGATATGGGCAAAAGACCGAAGAGGGCCCGAAAACGGGGGTTCTGGGCCCGGGGCGACCCGGCCCGAACCCCCCCTGGGTCGGCCGAACCGGGTCGACCCGGCTGGGCTGGGTCCGGTCCGGCCTGGGCGCGGCCCGGCCGACCGGACCGGCCGGCTCGGCTTCGGCCGAGCGGCCGAAGGAACTGCCGCGGGTTTGACGCGCGGCTTGGAGGAACGCGGCCCGTGCGGGCCGCGTGCTGGGTGGCCGGACCGCGGACGCGGTCCGGCGGTTCGCCGCTGCCGTGGCCGAGCCGCGGCGGATTCCTCCGGTGGCGCGCCGGACGCCGCCGCCTCCGGTCGCCGGCACCGCCGCGCCGGCGACCCGCGCCGCCGCCGCCTTCCGCGGGCCGCCGGAGTTGCTCCGGTGGCCCGATTCTTCTCCCGTCTGCGCCGTTGCTCCTCCCGGGGGCCGATCTTCACTGCGGGATCAACAGATCGCCCTTGCCGCACGGTTCGTCGTCGCCCTCCAAATCCGCACAAAAAAGGGAAGATCGGCGGAGGGTTGTCGGGCCTTGTTTGTTAGGCCCGCACCCTCCTCGTTAGGTAAAAATCAACGGGAGGAAAAGAAATGACCAATAACAATTTTAAATAAATTAAAATTGTTCCGAGATCGGTTTCTTTATTTTAAAAGAATAAAAACGGGAAAGAAACATCAAGAAAATAAATCCCTACCTCGCAGCTGTCGTTGCCGAACGGGGGATCGTCGCGGGATTGCTCGTCGCGGAAGAAGGGGTTCGTCGCGTCGTCGCGGTATCCGGCGTCGCGTCGCCAATCTCCGGATCAAGATCAAACGGATTTAATTAATTTAAATCCGTTGATATCGAATTATAAAAAGGGGAGAATTTAGAAGTTTCGATTCTCACCTTTAACCGCCGATCGTAGGTCCGCCGCGGAATAAGAGGCACCGAAGAAGAAGAAGAAGAAGAAGGTCGCGGAAAAGTTGTTGACATCGCGGATCGTGCGTCGTCGAATTCCGGTTCCGGCGTTCTTCGCGTTCTTCGCGTTCTTCGCGTTCTTCGCGGGGAGGGTGGAGGTTTAGAGGATCTCGCACAACAGAAGGATCCTCCAAAATAGACAAGTTTGTCTATTTTATTATTTTTCCAACAAACGCAAACGCGTAAGTAACGACCCATTAAAACCGTTGAATTAATTCAACGAATGAAACAACCCATTTAATTCACGAAATAAACCGCCCAATTAAATGGTCTGTTAAGAATTAAAGAAAACGCGTCGGTTGACTTTTCAGTTACTTTGACGGGTTTTCGCGGGTGCGTTACTTAGCGAAAGAAACGGCGGGGCTCGTGCGGGCCCCACCGCACAAATATCCTAACAAGGGGTAGGATATTTCCGGATAGCACCCTATCCGCTTTAACTCAGTTCAAGTGGCTTTCAAGAGACTTTCAAGCGGCTTAAGTGAAATAAAATAAAGTTGTCGCACAACCTTTATTTTTTTTCCGACTTAAAGCCCAAAATTTTAAAAACCACGGTTGAGCAAACGCAACTCCGGAAGAGGTGTTTCTAAGAAAATACTGGCGCTGCGATTTCATCGGTGCCCTCAGAATTCGATTCCGGGCACCGGTTCAAAAGATACAAAAACCCGCTCGTCCGTTCACTGAACGTACCCGAGCCAAACTTCGGAAATTGATTCCGGGCACACCGGGCCTCGGAATCAGGTGCCATCTGAAGCGGCGCTCTTGTAAAATTACAAAGAAAATTAAGAAAAAAATTTCCTTGAAATTTGCGGGTCTTTACATTACTCCCACCTCAGGGCTTTACGTCCTCGTAAAGATACATCAAAAACTAGGGGAACAAATGGTGGTACTGAGCACACATCTGAGCCTCCCGCTCCCAAGTGCTCTCCTGGAGGTTCCCGTGCTGCCATCTGACGCACACAAGAGGAATCGACCACCCACGTAGGACCCGCTCCTGTCGATCCTCGATCTCCCCTGGGACCTCCACAAAAGTTGCCCCATCGTCCACGTCCAGCTCCCCAAAGTCGATGATGTGCGTCGGGTCGTGCACGTATCTCCTCAGCTGAGATACGTGGAAGACGTCTTGCACCCGGTGCAACTGAGGTGGTAGAGCCAGGCGATAAGCCACCTCTCCTATCCTGCTGAGGACCTGGAAGGGCCCGATGAAGCGTGGAGACAACTTGCCGCCTCGGCCAAATCTCCGTAAACCACGTCGAGGTGAGACACGCAAAAAGACGTGGTCGCCATCCTCGAACTCTAGTGGCCTCCACCTCCTGTCAGCATATGACTTCTGCCGGCTCTGAGCTGTCCTCATCCTCTCCTGGATGATCTGGACCTTCTCTGTCGTGGCTCGGACCATCTCTGGTCCCACGAGTGCTGACTCCCCAGGGTCTGTCCAACACAACGGTGATCTGCAGGGTCTGCCGTACAACGCCTCATATGGTTCCATCCCGATGGTGGAGTGGTAGCTGTTGTTGTACGCGAACTCCACCAAGGGTAGGTGGTCCTCCCAGCCGCGACCAAAGTCGAGAACACATGCACGGAGCATGTCCTCGAGTGTCTGTATGGTCCTCTCCGTCTGACCATCCGTCTGAGGGTGGAAGGCTGTGCTCAGATGGAGCCGCGTCCCGAACGCCTCCTGCAACCCCTTACAAAGCCGGGAAGTGAAACGAGCATCTCGATCGGAGACGATAGACGATGGCACACCGTGAAGCCGTACGATCTCCTGGACGTAAAGACGTCCCAAGCTCTCCACTGAGCCCTGCTCTCTGATGGGTAAGAAGTGTGCCGACTTGGTGAGTCGGTCGACAATCACCCAAATGGAGTTGTGACCTCTGGAAGTACGTGGAAGTCCAGTCACGAAGTCCATAGATATGCCGTCCCACTTCCACTCCGGGACCTCCAAGGGCTGTACCAAGCCTGTTGGTACCTGATGCTCTGCCTTCACCTGCTGGCAGGTGAGGCACCGTGAAACGAACTCTGCCACAGCTTTCTTCATGCACGGCCACCAGTGCTGTCGTCTGAGATCCTGGTATATCTTCGCCACTCCGGGATGCACCGCCAAGGGAGAAGTGTGAAACTCTCTCAGCACCTCCTCTCGTAAAGTGACTGGTACGAAGGTACATCCTCTGAAAAGGATGTCGTGCTCTGCTCCAAGGGAGAAGCCATCAGGCGCCTGACCTGAGGATATCAGTGCACGCCGGGTCTCACAGTCAGCGTCCCCACGCTGAGCCTCTCTGACCCGCTGTAGAAGTGGAGGAGAGACTGTGAGAGACAGAAGAAAGGTTGCTCCGTCTCTATCCACGAAGGATATTTGTAAGGAGGCTAGCTGCTCTGTCGCCTCCTCAAGTAGCTGAATGCCCGTCCTCCTGCTGAGGGCATCGACTACCACGTTCCCCTTCCCAGGAGTATAGACTATCTCAAAGTCATAGTCCTGTAGGAACTCAAGCCATCTCCGCTGTCTCAGGTTCAGGTCCTTCTGAGAGAAGATATACCTGAGACTCTGGTGGTCAGAAAAGACTGTGAAGCGCTAGCCCATCAGATAGTGTCGCCAAGTCTTCAGAGCGAAGACCACTGCTGCTAACTCCAGGTCATGAGTGGCGTAGTTCTGCTCATGCGGCCTCAACTGACGGGATCCGTAGGCGATCACGGCCCGCTCCTGCATCAGGACGCACCCGAGTCCAGTCCCTGATGCGTCGCAGTAAACTACGTATCCAACTCCCTCCTCAGGAAACCTCAAGATAGGTGCGCTGGTCAATCTCTGTCTCAGCTCCTGGAAGCTCTGCTGACATCTGTCTGACCACACAAAGGGTTTCCCTTTCTTTGTCAAGGCTGAGAGTGGTGCTGCAACTCGGGAGAAGTCTGGCACAAATCTCCGATAGTATCCGGCTAGGCCCAAGAAGCTCCGCACCTCCGTCACGCTCCTGGGTGGCTCCCAAGCTAGCACTGCCTCGATCTTCGCGGGATCCACTGCAACTCCCGCCTCAGAGATGACGTGCCCCAAGAAGTGGACCTCACGTAACCAGAACTGGCACTTTGAGAGATTGCCATAAAGCTGGTGCTCTCGGAGTGTGTCTAGCACAACTCGCAGATGGTAGGCATGCTCCTCCTCAGTCGTCGAGTATACCAAAATGTCGTCAATGAAGACCACGACAAATCGGTCGAGGTATGGCTGGAAGATCCTGTTCATGAGGCTCATGAACACTGCTAGAGAATTGGTTACGCAGAACGGCATAACCAAGAACTCATAATGGCCATACTGACACCTGAAGGCCATCTTCTGCACGTCCTCGTCTCGAACTCTGAGCTGATGATAGCCTGACCGGAGGTCTATCTTCGAGAACCACCGCGCTCCCTTGAGCTGATCGAAGAGGTCATCAATCTGTGGCAGCGGATACTTGTTCCTCACTGTCACCTGGTTCAGGCGACGATAGTTGACACACAGTCGCAAGCTCCCGTCCGACTTCTTGGCGAACAATATTGGGAAAGCCCAGGGTGAAACACTGGGTCAGATAAACCCCTTGCTCTGCAAGTCCTCCAACTGTACCCGCAGCTCTCGAAGCTCGGCGGGGGCCATCCGATATGCTGGAGTAGATATCGGGGCTGTCTCGGGGTACAAGTCGATGTAAAAGTCTACCTCTCTACGAGGAGGTAGCCCTGGAACGTCGTCGGGAAAGACGTCCACGTACTGGTCCACCACTGCAGGAAAAACTGGACTCCGCACGTCCACTGCTCCTAGGATGAGGCTAGCCAACTGATGAGAGATGGGCTGCACTCTCCTCCGCGGAAGTCCATCCTGTGCTGCAAAGGTTCCCTTCTCGCCGGTGAAGGTAAACCTGCTCCCGTCGGTGCGAACACATCGCACCTTGTGCCTAAAACAGTCGATCTGGGCATGAACCGTGGATAGCCAATCCATGCCCAAGATGATGTCGTAAGGCCTCGACGCCGCTACAAGGAGATCCCAGCCGAAGCTCTCGCCTCCTAGAGTAAGCTCACACTGCCGGCACCAGTGCGTAATCGTCGAGTCTGCTCCCGTAGGAGTCTCTAGCCGTAAGGATCGAGCCAACGACTCAGTCGGAATCTCCGAGCTCCGAACAAGGGCAGAGGCTATGAAAGAGTGACTCGCTCCTGTGTCTATAAGTACTGCAGCAAGGGTGGAATAGACACAGATCGTACCTCGAATCATCTCTGGCATGTCGGGGTCGTAGGCCTCCACTGCTTGGAGCTGGGCCTGTCCCTGCCCGCCAGCTCCCTGTGGTCGAGGTGGCCCTCCTGGTGGTGGTGGGGGTAGAGCCTGGAAGCGTCGTCCACCACCCGCTGCTCGGCCAGCTCCTCTGCCTCGTCCGCCTCCTCCCTGCGGACCGCCACGATCGACCCTCTGCCTCTGCCTGGGTGGCCCCTCCACCGTCTGCTGCTCCTCTGATCGGCGAGTCGGGCAGTCACGAGCCATGTGACCCTGCCCGCCGCAGGAGTAGCACAGCCTGCCCCTCGGAAGGCTGGCACTCCGCTGGGTGCCCTGCACTGCTGAGCCAGTGTCCCGAGGTCGCCTGCCGGAAGGTCTGGTCCGCCTGGAACCCTGGGTCATCCGTCGGCTACCTGCTGCCGAAGACTCAGCTACCTGCCGCCCTGCGCTAGGTCTCGCTGCTGAAGAAGGCTCTGCCAGGAAGCTCTCGATCAGGAGGGCGCGCTCCCGCACTCCCGCCTGGGTCGGAATGCTGAGGGAGATCAGCGACGCCCGAATCTCCTGCCGCAAGCCCTGCTCGAAGGTCCGGGCCCGGAAGAAGGGGTCCCGTACCATGTCGGTCGAGTAACAAGATAGGTCAGTGAACCTTTCCGCGTACTGAGCGACCGTCATGCTGCCCTGGCGCAGCTGGAGAAGCTCCTGGATGCGCACCGCTCGGAGGGTGGCCGGGACGAACTCAGAGCGGAAGAGGCTCTCGAAGTCCGTCCAGAGCAAGGATGCCTCATCGTGAACCTGGAGCATCAAGCTCCACCATCGTCCTGCCGCCGCCTGCAGGAGGCTCGCCGCGAGAATCACCATGAGATCCGCTGGTGTCCTCACTATCCTAAAGATCCGTACCACCGCCTCTAGCCAGTCCTCGGCGGCCTGGGGGTCCGCCTCACCACGAAACCTGGGTGGTCGCTGGCTCTGAAACTCATGCAGTGCCCTGAGGCGACGTGCATCGTCAGCGTCTGGTACTGGTAGCATCGGTGGCTCGGCGGGGAAAGCTACCGCCGGTGCCACTGCTGGCAAAGGGCCCTGCACCGAGGCCCCGTCGCTCGGTGGGCTGTCGTCGCGCCCAACACTCGGAACCCTAGCTGGCTGTCGTCGCGGGGCCATCCTGAAAAGGAGAACAAGAGCACCACAGTCAGAACAGTATACCTGGTGAGCTGGCACAAGTAATCACAAGGAAAACTTGAGACTTTAATGAAGCAAATCAGTATACCCGGTGAGCTGACACAAGTAATCACAAAGAAAACTTGAAACACACACGCAATCAATGTTTTCATGCATTAAGTCGGAAATCAGGAGTCAGGGTCCTGGTGTACTGATACGTCGGCCGCCGCACCAACACTGGGCTCCCTGAACTGATAACCACACTCAATACACTAAACACTATTGCTTCATATAGGAAGAAAAGACGATCAGAGTCTGCGGTAGAACCGACCACCTATGATGCCAATTTGTCATGTCCCGTCCTCGGGGCCCGTGCCGTGACTACCCCAAGCCCGCCTTCCATAGGCCAGGGGCTGGCGACTAGCACCAAGGCGTAAAATCCCGGTAAACAGGGAAGGCATTGCCTTTATAAGTAACAACCACCACAGAGTCAGCAAGCGGAAAGTAACTACAAGTGCAGAAAAGTAAAGGGGGCCGGAATACAAGCCCAACTGAAAGTACAACTGAAAAGGAAAAGAACAGCAACTGAAGAAAAGACGGCGGCCTCGTGTCGTCCACTGGCAACCCCACATGAAGGGTGGGTACAGATAGCCTCCAAGCTCCTCGGGTCCCACGTCCGCTCCGAGCACGTCCGCCTAGTGGTCCGCCTCCAGGTACCGTCCTGCTCCACGCCCCAACCGAGATCAGCGCTGTCCGTCGTCTGCATCCAACACAACAAGGTGCGGGCATAGCCCGTGCAGGGGTGAGTATAAACTACTCAGTAAGGACCCCGAGACCCCCAAAGGTCTCCTGAAATCCACAAAGGATATAGCACAAAAGAAAGGGGCAACCACGAAGAAACAACTGACTCGACTTAGGTATATGCCCATACATATACCTAAGTCCCCAATTCTAGCTCTGCTCACGAGCTCAAGAACAACTCAATCCACACAGGAAGGCAAGACTCAAATCCATAAAGGAGAGTAAACAGTAAATAGTAAATCCACATAGGATAGTTCAACACATTCCACAAAGGAGAGTAACAAAAGATTCAGCTCAACCAGGTATACTTTTTCAGATGACGTCAAAGATGATCACTGATCCATCTAAGTCGTCGGACCCACGAAGGATCGATAGGTACTAACCCCCGCAGAAGACCCACACAGGATCGGGCTCACACAGAACCTGTAGGCAGTGGCTCACACAGAACCGGTAGTAAGGACCCACACAGGATCGGGCCCACACAGGACCTGTAGCACTGATCCACGTGGGATCGCTGAGTGCAGTAGTCGACGCAGTCCACTGAGGATCTCCGCACAGTCGTCGCCGCAGTCCACGAAGGATCTCTGCCCTGTCGTCGTCGCAGTCCACGAAGGATCTCTGCTCTGTCGTCGTCGCAGTGCACGGAGGATCTCTGCTCTGTCGTCGAAGTCACAGCCAGCGCTAGGGTTCCCGCACACAGCGAGCTCGTTTAGGAGGGTCCGCTCCACGAGCCGAGAGGCTGATACATCAACTGACACGTAGTCCGAAGTTGATGTATCCAAAAGTTCCGTATCGACAACAGGATCTCAACGCAACAGACGGCGCGTCAATCGGACGCCCGGTCTGAGAGTTATTGGCATTTTCGTCACAGGGGCCTGGTTGGTTTTTAGGGCAAAACCAACCCGACCGTACTCCGCCTGTGTCCGATCCTCGGGCGGAGTATGCCAAAAGTTCCGTCTCACTTAGAGGAAACTACCACAGCTGACGGTACGTCGTTCGGACGTCCGTAGCTCAAGTTATGAGCGTTTCCGCTCCGAGGGCCCGGTTGGTTTCGTGTACGAGCCAACCCGGCCGAACCCAAAGTCTTCCGAAACCTTGAGTGTAATATACCGAAACGACCGTCTCGATCCAAGGATCGCGTAGCCGCTGACGGTTCGTCAATCGAAGGTCTCAGGCCCAAGATATGGGCAAAAGGCCGAAGAGGGCCCGAAAACGGGGGTTCTGGGCCCGGGGCGACCCGGCCCGAACCCCCCCTGGGTCGGCCGAACCGGGTCGACCCGACCCGGCTGGGCCGGGTCCGGTCCGGCCTGGGCGCGGCCCGGCCGACCGGACCGGCCGGCTCGGCTTCGGCCGAGCGGCCGAAGGAACTGCCGCGGGTTTGACCCGCGGCTTGGAGGAACGCGGCCCGCGCGGGCCGCGTGCTGGGTGGCCGGACCGCGGACGCGGTCCGGCGGTTCGCCGCCGCCGCCTTCAGCGGGCCGCCAGAGTTGCTCCGGTGGCCCGATTCTTCTCCCGTCTGCGCCGTTGCTCCTCCCGGGGGCCGATCTTCACTGTGGGATCAACGGATCGCCCTTGCCGCACGGTTCGTCGTCGTCCGCCAAATCCGTACAAAAAAGGGAAGATCGGCGGAGGGTTGCCAGGCCTTGTTTGTTAGGCCCGCACCCTCCGCGTTATGTAAAAATCAACGGGAGGAAAAGAAATGACCAATAACAATTTTAAATAAATTAAAATTGTTCCGAGATCGGTTTCTTTATTTTAAAAGAATAAACACGGGAAAGAAACAACAAGAAAATAAATCCCTACCTCGCAGCTGTCGTTGCCGAACGGGGGATCGTCGCGGGATTGCTCGTCGCAGAAGAAGGGGTTCGTCGCGTCGTCGCGGTATCCAGCGTCGCGTCGCCAATCTCCGGATCAAGATCAAACGGATTTAATTAATTTAAATCCGTTGATATCGAATTATAAAAAGGGGAGAATTTAGAAGTTTCGATTCTCACCTTTAACCGCCGATCGTAGGTCTGCCGCGGAAGAAGAGGCACCGAAGAAGAAGAAGAAGAAGAAGAAGAAGGTCGCAGAAAAGTTGTTGACGTCGCGGATCGTGCGTCGTCGAATTCTGATTCCGGCGTTCTTCGCGTTCTTCGCGTTCTTCGCGTTCTTCGCGTTCTTCGCGGGGAGGGTGGAGGTTTAGAGGATCTCGCACAACAGAAGGATCCTTCAAAATAGACAAGTTTGTCTATTTTATTATTTTTCCAACAAACGCAAATGCGTAAGTAACGACCCATTAAAACCGTTGAATTAATTCAACGAATGAAACAGCCCATTTAATTCACGAAATAAACCGCCCAATTAAATGGTCTGTTAAGAATTAAAGAAAACGCGTCGGTTGACTTTTCAGTTACTTTGACGTGTTTTCGCGGGTGCGTTACTTAGCGAAAGAAACGGCGGGGCTCGTGCGGGCCCCACCGCAAAAATATCCTAACAAGGGGTAGGATATTTCCGGATAGCACCCTATCCGCTTTAACTCAGTTCAAGTGGCTTTCAAGAGACTTCCAAGTGGCTTAAGCGAAATAAAATAAAGTTGTCGCACAACCTTTATTTTATTTCCGACATAAAGCCCAAAATTTTAAAAACCACGGTTGAGCAAACGCAACTCCGGAAGAGGTGTTTCTAAGCAAATATCGACGCTGCGATTTCATCGGTGCCCTCAGAATTCGATTCCGGGCACACCGGGCCTCGGAATCAGGTGCCGTCTGAAGCTGCGCTCTTGTAAAATTCCAAAGAAAATTAAAAAAAAATTTCCTTGAAATTTGCGGGTCTTTACATTAATTTTATTTGAATCTCACTCATAGGTTTTGGAGTGATTAAATTCCCATTTAATAAGTTTTGAAGTTGAATAAAATCTATTTGTATGTTTATAGGTGTTTGAAAGATGATTGTAGTTGTTTGGATGAATTCTAAAGATTTTTGCTGTTGAAATGAATTAGATTATAAAATTTATTGTACCAAATATATAATACAATTATCCTAAATAAATAAGGGTTTTCTCTATGTATACTAGAAAACAATTAGTAAATTATTTAAAATTTAAGGTTGTTCCTCACTATGATACATAATATTTTTATATTTAGTATAGAATAAAATCAACAAATGAAAAGGTCTTATTGTGATATATAATGTTTTTTTAATCTTCTATAAAAATGGATTTTTGATATATGAGGTTTTTTTCTTCTAATTAGATACATGATAATGTCCTAAAACAGATGTGTGGATAAAAAATGTTTCTCATACATTAAATCCTCTAACCCTATCCACTTCATTATAATCATTTAGCATGCCACATGACATTTGGCATGCCTCCCCATACACCAAAGGTTGATGACTAACAATGAAGGTCTATGGGAGGATATTGAGGATACTATATATTTTGAAGATAAATAGTAAAAATACACATACAACATAATAAAAGAAATATTAAATAATAATACAATATATATATATATATGTTAATATATGGTCAGTGTAAAAACCATTTCCAATTTCATATTAGTCATACAAAACCCAACAGATTGACCATAGTCCAATCACATATATACGAGTATAAAGTATAAGATCCTGGGTATTTATATTAGGTATACATAATTTTTAGGTTCAAATCCTAGTTTTTGGCCTAGTGTGAGTGGATAATGTGATCAAAAAGGTTTTGGGGGTGTTTGGGGCTTCGTCAGAGCCTAGATACCATGTTTTTAGAAAAGGAATATGGTCCACATGGTTAATAAAAATGATGTGACACAAGATGTTTTGTTTGAGTAAATTTTAAGGGGATCAAAAGAGGTACACATAAGGCTGCACAGTTTGAGGAAACCATCACACATGAGACACGTGCCTATTTGATCCATACGATGTTTTAGTAGAGGCATGCAACATGGTTTACAGAGAGTTTTTTAAATTATGAACATGAAACCATGTGAGGTTCCGCGTGAGACATAAAAGGGTGAATGGTTGGGGTAAAATTTGGTCAATATTGCATCCAAACCATGATATCTAGTAAAAGGAAGAGAAATGAGATTTTAAAAATTAAAATATATTAAAACCTAAACCCCCTTTCACCCTTTCCATTATTGGATAGATGATTGCCTTAGAAGATATCCTTTGAAGCTAAATCATAGGATATGTCGCAATTTCATAATCCCAACTCGAAATAAAACACCAAAAGTCTCGTTGAATTCATGTGGGTGAGATATTAAATCATATTATGTTGTTATTCATTTGACAGAGTATCAAAATAGTTATTTATGTGAAAGATAATATGACCTATTTTCAGGATTTTTGTCTATTCTTCATTTTTTAACTTGAGCTAGACCGAATCAAATGTTGATACTAGATGAGAACTCTACTACAGACCTACTATAGGTGGTCTATAGGTTTTCCTGTAAGTTTTTTGTTTGGTAAATATAGTTGTTATTATTTCACAAATCAGACATTATGGTGTGTCCGAAATATTAATTGAATGATCAAATGAAACATTCTGAGTCCTGTTAGGTTTCCCATTGAGTGGTATTTTATATGCCACCCATGGGGTATAACCTTTATTTTTTCCTATGTTTTACCACCCCGTTGAGTGTCCGAGTTCTCTCCTTATTACAGAGAAAATTTATAATTGAATAATAATTGAATGAATCTTTAGAATACGGTTATTTCTCTTTTCCATTTGGTTACATGATGTTTATTTTTTTATAATAATTAAATGAATTTTAAAAAAATTGTGGAAATGATTTGTAAAAATCATGGAATATGGATGTTTGTGAGATGATGAATTAATGAGATGATGATTTAAAATGGTAGTGAATGCCTGGGTTGATCTCATGAGAACCCGATTCCTTATATTCCATGGAAATTTATTCTATGGATATTGATTGTGGTAGTGGATGCCTTGTACTTCATTACTCCTTAGATCCCTATTTCGTCGGATGCCTCAGGCCTTTTTTCCCTTAGATCTAGCCTACTTGGACATGGATTGTAAATAGTCAATTGACATTCTCCTTGGACTCCAACCAAGTAATGTTTGAGTTTCTATAGATATGATCCTGATACTTTATGTGTATGGCTTGGTCTTCTATACCTTGGATACACCCCTTTGCAGTCTGACACTTTATTACACGACATTCCCATGGTGGATTTGGAACACGTTTGATTATAAAGCATAGTCGTGTTGATTGCTATGTACTGAATTATATGGTGTGTGCATGATATATATTTTATACTTGATTTTACGGTGTGATTGTCATGGATTTTTGGTTTCTATTCATACATGTAGCCCTAGTTTGGGTATCATATACCGGTTATTAGAATGGAATTTAATAGTTTTTTATTTATATTTTTCAACAACCCTTGTTTATGTGAGAATGACTATTTCTTGTAGGGATACTTTTTTGGCTTGATAGTTTCACTTTTCTTTTATCACATATGCCTTGGTAACTTTATTTTCATTACTATTATACCTATTGTATATATTTCACAATGATTATCTTGTTATACACTTGATGGATTCATTATTGAAACCATTGGTTGGGGTTTACTGAGTGTTATCTCACACCCTATTTGGGCCACCATTAGGTACCTATATAGACTTCATGGATGTAGGTAGCGACTGGGGGAAAGCACCCACTATATGATGCTTGATTTTCTTATTTCTAAGGAGTAGGAGAGAACATTACCAATCTTGGATCGTGATGCTAGATGGGATAGTGATTTTTGTCTTTTTGGTATTTTGATAGATGTACTATATAGGATTCTTATCTAACTATTATACTAATTTTTAGATACATGATAAGAAACATCATTTTATATGATATTACTTATGGAATTGTTTATTTATTCTTATATTGGATATTTATATTTTGGTGTTTTTTTACCGCTTCTTCTATTTATTGATAATTTTACTACTAATGTGCTATACTCTGACATGAGGGAATAGTTCCCCCATAGACACACCCTTGTCCCTCGCATCCAGTCGACCGCCTCTAGCATATGGGTAGGAACACTTGAGGCCATGTTACCCACCAGCTCGGGGCACAATTTAGTGGATCCTAGGTTTGGCTATTAAAAAGAGACATAAAAGGATTTTTCATTTTTACCTTACTATTTTGAGACAATTAACAGGTGATCAGGAATGTTTTCCAATTTGTTAATGAGATTTTCTAAGGAGTAACTAACTCATGTACAAAAAAATGCAAACTTCCATAGAAGGAAATTGTTGTTTTCTAGATTTTTCCTATTACAGTTGAATTGATTCCACCATTGGGTGATACACATGAATTGTGATGTTAATATTGATGTGATTGAGTATCTATTTATCATTTCTTATTGAGATGATGGTATCCATATCAAGCACTATTTTAGGATCCTCATAGCATTCATATTCCATGCATTATGTCATTCCATATAGGATGCATTACTTGACTATAAGACATTGTGATAAGTTCCTTGTCTGGTATATTTTTTCTCTTATTAGTGTTCTTTCAGGGAATTTTAAATTACAGTTGGTACCTAGAGTCCCTATCATAACATAATGTGTTTTTACTGCTTCAACTACAACATACACCCTAAGAGGTCAACTATGAAACATTTAGTCATAGACCATTGGTCATATAGACTAAAACATGTTATGGTATGGATTAATTGGATAGAATATTTTGTTTCATGATGTAAAGACCCGAAAAATTCAAGGAAATGTTTTTCATAATTTTCTTTGGATTTTTACAAGAACACAATTTCTGACGGCACCTGATTCCGAGGCCCGGTGTGCCCGGAATCATTTTCTGAAGTTTGGCTCGGGTACGTTCAGTGAACGGACGAGCAGGTTTTTCTATCCTTTGAACCGATGCTCAGAATCGAATTCTGAGGGCACTAATGGAATCGCAACGCCGGTAATTTCTTAGAAACGCCTCTTCCGGAGTTGCGTTTGCTCGGGTGTGGTTTTTAATTTTCGGCCTTAAAGTTAAGAAATAAAATAATTGTACGACAAACTTTATTTTATTTCACTTAAGCCACTTGGAAGCCACTTGAAGCCACTTAAAGCGGATTAATCTGAGTTTTTGCGGATAGGGTGTTCACCAAAAATATCCTACCCTCTTGGTAGGATATTTGTGAGGTGGGGCCCGCATGAGCCCCACCGTTTCTTTTCCGCTATGTAACGCACCCGCGAAAAACCGTCATTATGAAAGTCAACTGACGTGTTTTCTTAATTTCTTAACACACCAATTAATTGGGCAGTTTTCTTCGTTGAATTAAATGAGTGGTTTATTCATTGAAATTAATTCTATGAATTAATTTCATTCGTTTCTTAACCTTTTTTAAATCCGTAGAGTAATAATAAAATAAGACCAACGCACGACTTCTGGAAAAATGTTCGTTGAGAGGATTTGACAGAAACCAAGAGTTCTTCATCCTCCATCATGAAGAACGCGAAGAACGCGAAGAACGCCGGCCTCCGACAAAGAATGCCGAACCCGCGGAAATCGACGACGCGACGCGGTGTTCCGCGATGCTGACGATTCCTTTCCCGCGACGTTCTTCTGCGACGTTTCTTCCTCCACGACAAAAACCTTCGATCATCCATTTAGGTGAGAGTTTGTGATTCTTTAAATTCTGTTATGGATTTTAACTCATGATGGATTTCATTATTAAAATTAAATCTGTCGTTTCTTGGACCTCGGAGTTCGTCGACGCAACGCCGGATACCGCGACGACGCGACGCCCTTTCGCGACGCGACGATCCCCACCTTCCGCGACGATAAATTTCGCGAAGAACGCGTGTGCAACGACTTGAAGAGGTAGGGGTTGTTGTCAATTAATCTATTTTCCCGTGAACATTTCTTTTAAATTAAAGAACTGGTTCATAAGAACAATTTTAAATTATTAAAATTGTCGTTTGATGTGTTGTTTAATCCTCCCAATTGTTATCGTCTAACGTGGAGGGTGCGGGCCAAACAAACACGGCCCGTCAACCCTACGTTGTTCTTCGTTGTTGTGTGGATTTGGCGTGCGACGACAAAACGTGACGCAAGGGCGATTTGATGATTCCACAGAGAAGAACGGGTCCTGGGAGGAGCAACGGCGCAGACGGGAAGGAAAACGGACCACCAGAGCAACTCCGGTGGCCCGCGGAAGTCTCCGGAGGCGGCGGCGCCGGCGGCCAGCGGACCCGCGGCCGCGCGGGTCTGGCTCGCCCGCACGGGACGCGGCAGAAGCCGCGTCCGCTGATCTCCAGTGCGGCCCCACGCGGGGCCGCGACTCATCCAACCCGCGGGGGCAGCGCCCCGCGGCTGCCTCGCTGGGCCGCGAGGCCGAGCCGAGCCGGGCCGGTCCGACCGTCCGGGCTGCGCCCTGGCCGGACCGGACTAGGTCCAGCCGGGTCGGACCGGGTCAGGTCGACCCGGGGGGGGGGGGGGGGTCGGCTTGGGTCGGCCCGGGCCCACATCCCCCGTCTTCGGACCGTTTTTGGTCTTTTCCCGTAACATGAGCTACGGGCCTCCAAACAACTCGCCGTCAGCGGCAACATGATCCTTGGATCGAGACGGTCGTTTTGGTATATTTCACTCAAGGTTTCAGATTACATTGTGTTCGGCTGGGTTGGTTCGTACACGAACCCAACCGGGCCCTCGGAGCGGAAACACTCATATCTTGAGCTTCGGACGTCCGATCGACGTGCCGTCGACTTCGTTGATTTCCTCTATGTGAGACAGATCTTTTGGATCAATCCGCCCATGGTTTGGACGCAGGTGGAGTACGGTTGGGTTGGTTTTGCCTTAAAAACCAACCGGGCCCCTGGGACGAAAAAACCAATAACTCTCAGACCGGGCGTCCGATTGATGCGCCGTCTGCGACGTTGAGTTCATGTTGTCAATACGGAACTTTTGGATACATCAACATTGGACTTTCTGTCAGTTGATGTATCAGCCTCTCCGCTCGTGGAGCGGACCCTCCCGAACGAGCTTACTGTGTGTGGGAACCCTAGTGCTGGTTGCGACTGCTACTGCGACGACGACTGTGCAGAGATCCTCAGTGGACTGCGACGACTACTGCACTCAGTGATCCTACGTGGATCAGTGCTATAGATCCTGTGTGGATCTGATCCTGTGTGGGTCAGCGCTCAGCGGTTCTGTGTGAGCCAGGGCCTACAGGTCCTGTGTGGGCCCGATCCTGTGTGGGTCTTTGTGGGGGTTAGTTACCTATTGATCTTGTGTGGGTCTGATCCTGTGTGGGTCATGGCGGGGGTTAGTAACTATCGATCCTTTGTGGGTCCGACGACATAGATGGATCAGTGATCATCTCTATCGTCATCCGAAGAAGTATACCTGTGTGAGCTGAATCCTATTTACTCTCCTTTGTGGATTGTGTTGTGCTATCCTGTGTGGGTTTACGTTTTTCTTTCCTGTGTGGACTGGGTTGTGCTTGTGCTCGAATGTTGGAGCCGAATGGGAAATAATGACTTAGGTATATGTATGGGCCTATACCTAAGACGTGTCGGATGTTACTTCGTGATTGTATCTATCCTTTGTGGATTCTAGGAGACTTTCGGGGGTCTCAGGGTCCCTACTAAGTAGCTTATACTCACCCCTGCACGGGCTATGCCCGCACTTCGTTGTGTTGGTTGCAGACGATGGACAACGCTGATCGTGGTGGAGGCTTGCGGAGCAGGACGGTACCTGGAGGTGGACCACTGGGCGGAATGTACTCGGAGCGGCCAGGTGGACCCGAGGAGTAGTGGAGGCTTTCTGTTCCCACCCTTCAGGTGGGACTTCCAGAGGACAGCTCGACGCTGCGGATTTTCTTTTCAGTTGCTGTTTTCACTTTCAATTGTACTTTACAGTTGGGCTTGTATTCCTGACCCCTTTTACTTTCAGAACAACTTTTTATAGTTTTTACTTAGTGTTTACTTTTCAAAGGCAATACCTTCCCTTTTTCTAGGATTTACGCCTTGGTGCTAGTCGCCAGCCCCTGGCCTATGGAAGGCGGGCTTGGGGTAGTCACGGCATGGGCCCCGAGGATGGGTCGTGACACATGAGGTGTATGATCCCTTATAGATCAAAAGTGTGGAACCATTTTGTTCATGTATTTAAAGTGGGTGGTGATATATATATATATATATGTATGTATATATATATATGAATTAAAATTGAATTTAATTGAAGAAAATAGAGAAATTGACCTAGACTTGGCTTTAATGTGGGATTTATGAAGTTTCTCTAGCGACAGTTACAACTATTTATTTTTATCGAATCCTATATTTTAGAGTAGAAAGATTCTTATGATCTATTTATAGGACGGCTTTATCCAGACCAACATTTTTTTATCTATGAACTTATTACTATTGATATTTTACAAGGCATGTGTTTGGAATTATAGATACATGCCACCTTGAGGAAATATAGTTGTACACTAGGAGGGTGGAGGGGACCATGATCTAGAGTTTGTGGGACATGGTCTACAAGTATATCCTTCTACAGTTCCCATTTTGGCACCATCATTTTTACTAGACATAGTTGCCAACACAAAGTTCTGCGAGGGTTTTCTATGCTATATAAAATTTTTCTATGGAGAACTAAAACCTATATACACTATAGTAGAGATGATGTGTTTGTTACAATAGTAACATATGCCCACATTTTATGGGGATGGTGGTCCTCAATATACAAATATGTGGATTGAGACTACCTTTTCAATCTTCAATCATCTGGAGACACCTCCTGAGATGAGAGGGAAGATCACATAATATATTCCTCACAGAGAATCTATGAATTTGTTCGATGTTTTGAAATGGGATGATATGCTCCAAGATATGGTTAATAGGTATTTCCAATATACTTTTATGACTAATTTTTTCCTAAGACTCTGAGAACAGACCAATTTAGTGAGTTTATGCATTTGGGGTAGGGATCTATGACTGTTATGTAATATTTGGAATGCTTTATATATCATCATCATTTTCACCAATATATCTTTCTGCTGAGATATCAAGGGAGATATTCTTTGAGTATGGTCTTCAAAATTTCATTCAATCATAGAATAACAGGTTTAGGTAGATGAATATTACTAAAATAGTGAATCGAGTTCTTATTAATGAGTGTAAATTGAGGGATGCTAGGGGTGATGAGCAGAGCAGTGTAGCTTCTTGACCTATTGGTTCAGCTTCTAGGGGTAGGAAGTTCCATTTGGAGGATTCTCATGAGAGGAGTACTAGTAAGGGTTTTTGTGCGGGTAACTCTATTTCTATCATTAGTGGGGAAGATGGGGACATATGAGGAATCATTGTGATTGAGACCTAGTTCAGTTCCTAGCTTGAGACAAGATGGACCATGTAAAATATTTCTATAGGACCTTCCCTTTAGCATATAGTGGATGGGTTTGCCATTGACTTCAGGTTATGGAGTGGGATTCATAGATCAATGATAGGATTGTAGTGGGGGTAGTGTTGGTCATTAAGTCTGATTTGGTGCTACTTGTTTAGGAAGTCACGCACCAGATATACCTTGATATTAGAGTTGGCCTACTATGGGGAGTGATATTGTTGTACAGGGCCAACATTTAGGCCAAATATATTATGTACAACCTAAACCTGATGAGAAGAGAATTATCCCATCTATGGTGAGAGGTAACATATTAGTAGCCAATATTATAGTATCTACAATTTTTGATACAGGTGAAGCTCATAGTTTCATATATGCAACTATTATTCTGATACTTGGTCTTATTGTTCAGTTTTATGATAGCATTATGACCTTGAATACTTCATTGGGGATTATAACAGGGGGTGTTTTTCTAGTCCATGGAGACCCCCCTTGAGAGTTGTGGGTTTCACTTTACATGAGATATTTTTTTCCCCTAGATGATAGGGTTTAGAGTCATACATGTGAAGGCCTGGCTAGTTTCTTATAGAGCCTATATTGATTTCTAGAACCGCAAGTTGACCATTATATCACTATAGTGAGGATTGTTTTATTCACAAGGTTGAGTGAGATTTCTAGGTTATAATATCTTGACCAGAGAATCATGGGTTGGGTCTAATGGTAGCCAAAATTACTAGGTTATATCTGGATGATCGAGGACCACATAAGGTATATTTCTCTCCATTGGTTGATTATTTTGGGGATGTTTTCCTAGAATAATATTCTCTTTTACCTCATTATATATAGGTTTAGTTCTCTACTAATCTAGTTCCAGGAGCTAAAATGGGGTCCATTCCTCCTTACAGAGTGGATACTATGGTTCATCAGGAGCTCAAGTGGTAGTTTGAGGACATAGATGTAAATGAATTTATACGACCAAGTACTTCTCTATGGGTTTCACCAGTCCTTTTTTTTGAAAAAGTAGTATATTAACCTTAGGATACATATGAATTATCAAAAATTGAAGCAGTTTATAGCTAAGAACCTAACTCCCTTATAATAGATATATAGAATTTTTTATTATCTCTAATGAGCTCTAGTGTTCTAAAAAATTGATTTGAGGTTAGGATATCACCAAGTTAATGTTATACTTTTAGACATAACTCATACAACTTTTCATAGAAGGTATGTTCTATATGTGTATCTATTTATGATTTTTGGCCTCACGAACACACTAGAAAGTTTTATGGAACTGATCAACCATGTTTTACATCCTTGTCTAGATTCATTTTTATGTTTTTCAGGGATGGTATCGCAGTGAATTCTCACAATCAACATGACCATGAAAAACATCTTGAGGTAATTTTGGATACAGTGAGAGAGAATGAGTTATATGATAAAAATATGATGGCCCACTTATCGATGGATAAAATTCACTTATTTTTTTATATTATCATCGATAATGGAGTACAAATTTCACTATAGAAGGTGAGAGATATGGTTTACTCGGAGCATCCCAAGAGTATCTTTCATATATTGTGTTTATTAGGTCTAGTTGGATATTAAAAGAATTTCATTGAGGACTTCTCACACATAGAAGAACATTTTATGTGATTGAATAAGAGGGTTTTGAAGTTTTTATGGATAGATATCTACAAGATATCCTTTTAGGAGATGGAAGGGAGATTGAATTCAACACCAATAATGATTCATCTAGAGCCGAGCAAGGGATAAAATATGTATTTTGATGCATTATGTATCAGAATAGGATGAGTTTTGATGTATGGGATGGATTTTTGGAATACATTTCTCACCAGTAGAGGAAAAATAATAGTAATTTACAAACATTAAATATTGATATTGTTGTAGTTTATCATTTTTTGCATTGTTCGACAAATTATTTACTGGGAGATAATTTTGTGGTGTACACGGACCACAAAATCCACAATTATATATTTACACAAAATGATATGAATTTGAGGAAGAAAAGGTAGGTTGAGTACCTATAATATTTTTCCTTCGAGCTTGCATATTAGCCTAGAAATGGAACTGTAGTGGCCGATGTATTGATAAAGAGGACATTGATATAGGAATTACAAGATGCTAGTAGTGGGTTGTAGCTTATGGACATGTTTTTTGAAATCCACTTGGAGTTGTAGAATGGCCAAGGGATTAATTTTATCTCATCCTTGGTAGTGACAACCACTATTCTAGATAGAGTGAGGATGAGATAATTTTCTTATTTTTAGGACCTAGTCCTATGGGATAGTGTGGTAGGTGAGGACCCGCATCTTGGTTGGACTGTGGGTGAGGATGAATTCTACATTCTCCCAAATGTGTATGGGTTCCAATAGAAAAATGATGAAAGTTTATTTGAGAGATTCATGCCTCAGTTTGGTAAGTTTATCCTGACATGACCATGATGTATCATGATTTATGTTCCCTATACTAGTGGCTTGGGATGAAATGTGAGTTAGCAGGTTTTATCGTGAGATGCTCCACCTATCAGTTGGTGAAGGAATAATATCAGTGACCAGATGGGTGTTTATAGAGGTTACACATTCTCATGTGGAAATAAGAAAATGTTGGGATGAAGTTTTTATTGGATCTATGAGGATTTCTCAAGGTATTGATGTTGTATGGTTTGTTGCTGAAAAGATGAACATATTTCATTTCCAACTGATAAAGAATAACTTCTCAGTAGATGATCTTGGGTGGTTGTATATCTGCGAGAGAGTGTGGCTTGATAAGGTTCACCAAACATTAGTATTGGATAGGGATTCCCAATTGACATCTTATTTTTGGTAGAGACTATATAGGGAATTGGGTACACAAGTGATTCTAAGCACAACATACCACCCTCAGAATGATGGCTAGTCAGAGAGAATGATTTAGGTGCTTTTGGAAATGTTTCAAGCATGATTCCTATATTATTTGGTTCTTGGGAGAGGCATATACCACTAGTTTAGTTCACCTACAATAATAGTTTTCATGTGATGATATAGATAGTAATTTATGAGGATTTTTACGATAGTCCATTTAGATCCTCTATGTGATGGTTATAGGTAGGAGAGGAGGAATCGATTAGAACATGTATTGTTTAGGAGACATCATAGTTGTTCCAGTTCATTTAGAAATGGATGGATACCACACAGTGGAGAAAATAATTATACGCTAATCACCGTTGATGATCTATAGAGTTTGAGTTTAGGGACATGGTATTTTTTTTGTATCAAATGAGAATAGAAAACATATGGATTAGGATATGGGGTAAGATTTCACTATGGAATTTTTGTCTATTTGAGATTTTGGAGGGTTGGACCGGTAGCCTATCGTTTATAGTTACCTCAGAGGTTCCATGATATGCATGATGTTTTCCATGTATCTCATCTTTACTGTTATCTCTCATATGCATATCACACTCTACATGATAAAGTGGTGGAGTTTTATCTAAATGATTCTTCAAGTAGCACCCTACTAATGTTTTTTATAGAGGCACACTGGTTTTCATAGGCTGGTCAATTCCTCGAGTATGGGTACTATGGAAAAAAGTCATTTACAAGATGAGACTTGGGAGCAGAATGTGGATGTACGTGATTAGTGGCCAAATTTATTTTTACCTGATTCTTTACCACACTTGTAAGAGAAATTTGGGGGTGAATTTCTATAAGAGAAAAGATTTTATGATCATGGGTTTTCCTATGATGTATATATCTTTTTTTTTCAGTTTAACTTCTTTTTTGGCATAGTGTTTGTTCCTAATAAGATCCTGATAGTATCAAGTGTGTCCAAAGAATGTTTGAAGACCAACAATTGGGGTTTTGGAAAAGTAATATGGGATGAAAATTTAGTAGAATCTATATAAACCAAGCCACACAGTTTGAGTAAACCATGTAGGGGTAGATAGAGGGTTGTAGGAGGCCACACAGTTTTAGGAAACCATGAATCTTGAGGTGAGAACCATTTCAGGACATCTATAGATTTCAAAAGAGGTTTGCATCTTGGGTTATTCATGGTTTTACCAACAATTAACATGAAACCATGTGAGGTTCCCTTTAATATAGATAAGGGAGCAAAGATGGTGCACAGGTTGACCAAAAGTGCATCCAAACTATGAAACCTAGTTTAAACTGGTGAAATGAACATTATAACCTTAAAATATATTAAACCATACCCCCATTATATTTTTCTCCATTGGAAAGAATAACACATAGGGATCTCTCCATTGAATCGAAATAATCGGTTCAAATAATATTTCTTGATCTAGATATGGAATCATACATTGTCTATCATGCAGGTATCTTCTAGTGAGTTATTTGATCAGCTTGTGTCATTATTCATATGACATTGTATAGAAAGAGTTATTGAGGTACAAGAAAATATTCCCTACTTTAAGTATTTTCAAATATTCATCAGTTTTATCTCAACATGGACCAAATTATAGGTCGATACTAGATGAGTTATCTACTATGGACCTATGGTAGGTGGTCTACACATTTTCCCACAATTTTGGTATTTTATAAATCTAGTTATAATTGTGTTATGTGCCATAATTTTCAGCATCCCCATAAAATTAATTGAATGATTGAATTGATTTTTATTTAAACTATTAGGTTTCCCATTGAGAAAAATTTTATGATTGGAGGACATTTATCCTCATCCTAGGCCACCCATGTGGTGCCCCCTTACTTTGTTTCATATGTTTTCCCCCTTCCTGGGTGTGCAAGTTCTCATATTGAAGAGTGATCCTTTATAGTTGAATTATAATTGAGTGAATTTTTAATTGAAGGTTATTACTCCTTTATATGTGATTACATGTTATTTTTTTCTAGAGTGAAGAAATATATTTTAAATAAATTGTGAACATTAGTTGGAAGAACTCATGGAATTAGAATGTTTGTGGGATAATGAATGAATGAGATGATGATTTGAAATGGTATTGGATTCCATGGACGAGATCCTTCGATCATGATTCGATTAGATGTCATTGAATTTTATCCCATGAATATTGATTATAGTAGTGTATTTCTTGGACTTGTTTACACAATAGATCCTAATTCTATAGGATACATTGGCCCTTGCTACCCCTTGGATCCATATTCCTTTGACTCGTGTTAGACATGTTCTATTGACAATATTCTGGGATTCAAACAACATATTTTTTGAGTACCCATTGAGGTGCTCTTTGGACTTGATGTGCATTAATTTGTCTTCTATACCTTGGATTTGGGATGTCGTGGTCTAAAAATTGATTACACACTATGAATGTTGTGGACATGATACAATTGGATTATATATAATAGGAGTGGTGAATGTTATATACTATATTATATGTCATAGATGTGATGGATATTACATATTAAGTCATATAGAATAGAAATAGTGTATTTTCTATTTTCTTCTAGACATCCTTGTTATAGGTATCAGATATAATTTCTTAGATTGGATAATAAAATTTGGTTATTTTTATTTTATTATTTCCCTTGTTTATGGGAGTTGACTATGCCTTATAGGGAGCCTTGTTTGGCTGGGTATGTTTAGTTTACATTTAGGACACATTCCTTTGGTACATTATCTTCATTTTTGTTATATCAATTGTATATATTTCACATTTATTATATTTATATATATATATATGCTAGATTTGTTATAGTCATCATCGGTGGAGGCCTACTTATTGTTACTCACACCCTATTTGAGCTACTGGTGGGTACCTTGAAAGACTTAGTGGATGTTGGTTGGTACAAGGGAATGTTCCCACTATACAGTGCTTGGTTTTCTTCATTCTTAGGAGTAGGAGAGCATAATACTGAGAAATGATCACGATTCTAGATAGGATAGTTATTTAGATATTTTCAGTATTTTGGTACATGTATTGTACTTGATGCTTTTCTACCAGTTTTCTTATTTAGTAGAGATACAACATGAAACATAATATTGTATATAGGATTACTTATAGAATTATTTATTTATTTATTTATTAGATATTTATCATTGGAATGGATCTCTTACTACTTCTACTATTGATTGATATGTTTAATACTATTGTGATACACTCTGACATTATGGTACAGTCTCATCACAGACACACCCAAGTCCATCACTTCTAGTTTAAAGCCTTTGGTATATGGCGAGGAACACTTGAGGCCATGTGACCCCCTATATTAATGAATCATTTAGTGGATTCTGGGTTGGGACATTACACAAAAATACTAAAAATAACTATTATCCTTGCACTGAGTAACCACCCAACCAATCCACAAACCATGTTATCAAGATCATTCTCTATATAGACATATGTAACACCCAAATATTTTATATTAAAATTTCATGTGAAATTTAATTATTTCGATAACATGATCTACTTGGAACATATAATCAAAACTAATCCCAGAACATTATATATACGCAAAAATGTAGTTGTAAAAATATTTGGTAAATATAGATATAACAAAATAATTAAATATATGAACAAATAAAATAAATATGATTATTAATAATATGTAACTGATTAAATTTCAATTATTCTTCCTAAATAATTAATTTTATAGATTTATGCTTTAAAATTTATGTTTTCTAAAAAATTCATTGTAATTTCCATTTTTTTAGATTAATCATTTGAATATTTTTATGTGTACGTTTGGATTTTCCCTCAGAGTCAAAGGTGTTATTAGGTGTGTCAAGACCCCAAAATTAATATATTAAAATATTTATATATTTCAAATAGTATTCCTTAATATTTTCAATATAAATTTTCTTTTAACGGATAGAGACCTCAGATGGGAAATATTAGAAAAAAATTACTATGGAATCTTGGGTTTACCCTATGTGTTACTTAATTTTCATAAACATCAAACATTTCGTTGATGAATTCTATAGGCGGTGTGTCAAGGAAAATAAATAATGGTCTTATTTATTTTATTTAATTAACCTAAAAACAAAAATCCCTCAGTAACAATTATATTATAGAAAATATACATGGATAACTGCATAACCTTTAGAGAATAGAGTGGAGGAGGTAGTGTTCATCTTTGAAGGATCAGGATTGAAGATCAATGAATAATGATTGTGGGATCGTGAGGAAGATGGTGAACACATCGAGGTAATCTTCTTCCTCAGTGTTGATCAAGTTCTTCACTAATGATCAATCCATAATCGTGTTAGTGCTCTTTTTTATGTTTTTTACTCATATTGATTAGTGAAAATGAAAGTTTGATTTAATGCGTCATTCACATTTGATCCTATCAATCATACAAAATAGATTAAATATTTTTAAAACCCGATTATCAATTTTATTATTATATCCATGCTTCACCCCTATTTTTCTCAAATTATTATTTTCTTCAATGTTCTCATTGGAAAAAAATTATTTATTTTATTCTTATTCATTACCCAATCATTCATCATGTTATTCATCATTGGATAATGGGGTCACAGTTCAACGCTTCTAAGGTGGGTTGGAGAAACATAAAACACCATGATTCATGGTAGCTTCCCATATGTTTATGGATCAATGGTTCAATAATGTATTAAGGTTTTGGGTAGGATGATAATGATGGATCCTTATATTTGGGAACTAATTTGGGGATGACATGTGAAGATATGTGGTATGAATTTAAATTCAAGTGATCATATTTATGATTTCTAGCCACTGGAGGCTGAATATTGTTGATCAGTTGTACCCCTTCAATTTTAGGTGGAAAAATGGAATTCTTTTTGATGAATATGGTATACTTTAAATCTAAATAAATTCAACGATTTAATATTGGTAAAAAATAAAACTAAACAGTTTTTAGTCTGGAAGAACGCATCACGTGTAGTCCTCAATCTATGGTTTATTGCATTGCTAGTGAAAATAAGGTTCTCAAACCATGTATGGACATTATATGTCATGTGACTGTAATGACCCGAATTATAAATAAAATTCCAACTATGATTTAATTAAATGAAATATTAAATATTATAGATATAGGAAACACATGCACTTATTTGGTTTAATAATATCCTATCGGATTTAAAAGACTGTTAAGAATCATACCATTATTAATATATCCATTTAACAGATATCATATGATAAATTGAAATATAAGGTTTTAATCAATCCAATTGACGTAGACAAAGGAAGTGATCGCCTAAACTAGTAGTATAATAAACTATGAAGCCCATTTTTTGAAGATTACAAGGGAGACAACATTACATGGATTTTCCTATGACTAATATGAAACTGAGATCCAAGTACATAAGAATAAGAGAAACTTCTTTTTGGAGAGGTTAACTCTCATCGCTATCATGGACCAAACTATGTATGTCGAACCACCCCAGAAACGTCTCAACATTGCACACCTTACCCTTATTAAATTTTTTCGTTTATTAAATGGACGTATATAAATAAAATACTAAAATGAATATATATATATATATATATATATATATAGTATTTTCAATATAATTATTTTCATATTTTATTCTTATCATTACATTACATATAATTTTTATTTATATTCAATAAAACAAAAAACGTATTTTTAATTAGTATTCCATTTAAAATTAAGACATTTGTTTTGATGAATTAATGGGGTTTTTAAAAAAATAATATTTTAATAAAATATTATTATGAAATATTTTTTATGAATTATTAATTATCATAAAACTTATAAAAATTCAATTTTAATTTAAATAAGGGTTTGAAAATTGTTATTATAAAAAAACCAATCATTTCTCAATAAATATTGATTCTTATTTTAAAAGTTAATATTCAAATATTGAGAAAATTATTTTGATAAAATTAATTTTATTTTTGGTTTCAGACCAAAAAAATTATCCAATGATTAATCTTTAAAAAAAATTCGAGACATTCAAATGTTTCGGTAAAAATTATATACCATATAAATATATGGTGTGTATTACAACATCATAATGACCAAAACGTCTTGTAATAAATACTATAAAGTGTATATATGACCAAATATATTCTTTATATTTAAAATAATGTGGTTTTATATTTATTTTATTAATTTTAGAATGACATTATGAATCCTTCAAAACTATATTTATATTTTAAGGTTTTAAAATCACTTCATTAAGAGTATGACTGACATCGACATCATCAAGGGTATTATTTTATTATTTTCGGACCTTAAACATATAATAAAATGAAAGAAACTCCCATTTTGTAGAAATCATGTTGAAACCCATGGTATGGTTTGTAGTTTTGTTTAGTTTATTAGATGGAGTCCAAAATATTTCTTTGAGAAATGATAAAGAATTTCCCACTCATTTCCTATATAAACCGACCAATGTTCCCAATTATATTAACTAAAAATCCATTTAGTGCATCCTTACACTTTAAAACCTTTCTAGAGTCCTTCCAAGGTTTCCCAAAGCTCTAAATAATATTCTAACAAACATTTTCATTCACACCGTGAAGGCAGGGGATCTTTTACATATACTCTTTATTAAATCTTCTTTATTATCTTATACCTTCTGTTTCCAATTCATTATGTTGGGATGTGTTTTTCCATATCCCTATTACATTAATATTTCTTTCCAAATAATTATTGTCCCATTTAACTCTTATAAACCCATTTTAAAAATTTCAATGTGACATTGTCATGCTGCTGAAATTCTAACTCGATTTTCCTTTCTAAACAAATCTGTAGTGAATACCAGTACCCATTTTATATCAAGGGTGTTCAACTTTATACACTTATACTTATTTATTGGGGAGTAAAATTTATTTATTACACACTCCATGATATTTTAATAAAATGTGATGATAAATGATTCCATTTTTTATTATCTACATGGCACACATAAGAATGATAGTGAAATGAATGAGATAGGTGCACACATAATTATACAGCGCTTCAATTCACATGGTAATGTTTTGTCCCATGATATGTAATATTGGTAATGGGACTAAATAAGATTACCTTGTTTTAATTTATCCATTATTATCTCTTAGAAGTTATCCATGACCTATGATTATGATGTAGCGTTTTATGTTGTTTCTACATTTCCCATGTCACCTTTCTGATTATTATTCTATTTCATGTCTCATAGTATGTGTTCATGATTGTCACTCCTTTTATTACATATTGATATGACTATTTTATAACATGTATTATTTTCTTCATGCTATTCCATATTTATTCCCTTACTGGGCTATATAAATCACCCCTTTATCATTTATGTCCCTTGGTTATCACATGTAGTTTTAAGTATTAAGGAATACTATCGTCATGTTAAGGCAATTTTCAATAAAGATGATTTATTCCTTGTTTTATGTTGTTATGTAACGTACCTAATTTCTATAGACACTATAATTATTGATATTTCAGGTTGTATATTGTGAAATCTTATGAAACAAATCATGTTTTGTTGTGAAATAAAGAAATATGTTGTTATATTTGATATCATAGGATAAGTTTAGTTATCTTTGGGTTTAGGATTATAAAACACTAGATAAATCCATAGTAATAAAACTAAGTAAATGAAAACATCCCTAATATTATTTTCATATATATAGTTAGTGTTTTATCAAGAAACATAATACCAACCTAGACATTACAAGTGTATGTGGCTCTGGTACATATGTACATAGGGGTAAAACCCGAAAATACATCATTGAGCTCGATTCGACCGAGAACTGGTGAACGACCTAGGTTAAAACTCATAGAAGATATTCATTGTAAATTGATATAATCATTATGAACCATTATTATGGGAAACAATATGCATGAGAATATATATTAGGAAATTTATCAAAGACAATATATATCAAATCATATAAATTCATAAGTGAAGAAAATAAATGTAATTTATAATTTAATCTTTTTAATAGCATTGGATCCCATTATATGACATTAATATTTTAAAAATAATCATCCCTAATTTCCCCTTTATTCTAGCCAATTACTGTAAAAGGTGGAATGAGGTAAACAATCAATGTGATGGACAATGTGATGACTGCCATAATGAGATTGTAACCTGATGGGAGTTGGATTCACAACCACTTATGATGATATTATATCATAGAAATTAGTTTATGAAATGAAATATATATTAGAAGTTGTACCCAAATCCCCGTAAGAATGAAGAACCTTCAATTGAGATCTTTATGCAACAAAGGCCTTTGATTTTCAATGGATCATCTGATCCCTTGATTGTGGAGAAATAGATCAAGTCCATTCAGAAGTTATTCTCCATCCTTTAATGTTTTGAGAAAGATAAGTTTCAACTAGAATTTTATCACATAAAGGGAGAAGTTGATGAGTGGTGTACATAGATGAAGAATATGAATCCAGAAGAATATATAAAATTGATGAGGTGGAACAAATTTTGGGAAATGTTTTTTAAAAAATATTTTCCTCAAAATGTCTTACATAAAATTGAATGGGATTTTCATTATGTAAATAAAAAAAATGTTGAAACTATTAGGTTTTACAATGAAAACTTTACGAGACTTCCATGATATTCCTCTGGCTTTATCATTACTCTTGAATACGAGGTTGATAGCTTCTTTGGTGGGATAAAACCTTGTGTACGAAAATACCTAGTGAATCAAGACATTGATAGCTATGAGGAAGTTTTTTGACGTTCCCTCAATGTAGAAATGGATATCAATGAATATAAAGGGTATCACGATGATATGAAGCAGAAATTTGAGTTTAAATTTGGCAGTACAATGGATAAATCTAATGGTTCTAAGAAATTTCAACATCCCATTTGTCTGTGGTGTAGAAAGAAGAACCCTCGAAACATTATAAGTGGGATGAGGAAATGATTTAGTTATGGGAAGGAAATAAATAAAGACAATGTACCTTTTGATACTAGTTTTACACATTCCTTAATTTCATGAAAGTTTATTATAAAACACCATCATAAAATATGGAATTGGAGCTGTCGGTGAAAACCAAAAATGGGGAAATTATTTCATCCCAAGTCTATAACTCCTCCCCTATGAAATAATATGGGATGACCATCCCAGTGAAACTTATAATACTCCCTTTAGTGTAATTTGATTAAATTCTGGTCTTGGATTGGCTTTCCCCATATGGATCCAATATAAATTTTCGTGAGAAGTAAATTACTCTCAGTATTATGAATCTTCCCCTGATTACGTACAAATGAAAGGATATAGATGTATCTTATTTAGAACCAATATGTCAAGCATGAATATTATCTACCTAGGAGCAAGAACATCTACATTAAATGATTATGTATAAGGAAATAAATATCTTTGAAGATAGTACCATTATGAGGGAATATGTTGATACATTTCTATAGGAATTTCTTGGTCTTCCTCAAAGCTAATAGGTTAAATTTTCAATCAATCCTATACCTTGAGCATTACCATTATCCATTTCCCCTTATATAATGGATATTATAGAACTTTATGAGATAAAGAAACAACTACATGTGAATTTGGATAAAGGGTTTATATGCCCAAGTGATTCACAGTGGGGTTTATCAGTCCACTTCATCAAGAAGAAGGATGTATCAATGAACCTTTGCATTGAATATCATGATCTCAACAAGATAATGATATAGAAATAGTATCCTCTTCGAAATATTGATGACTTGTCTAATCATATATGTGGAGAAAAATACCACACCAAGGTGGATCTACGATCAGGATATTACCATGTTTTGGTGACGAATAAGGATATCCACATAACTAATTTTCATACAAGGTACGAGCACTATAATTTAATAGTAATTCCTTTCAGAGTCAATAATGATCCAATAATAATTAAGGGATTTATGAATATAGTATTTATAGACTACCTTGACAATGTATTTTTAGTATTTATAGTTTATATTCTTATATACTCCTACAAAAAGGAAGATCACGAGGAGCATCTGAGCAGAGTGTTAAAGACCTTATAAAAGGATACTATTTATGAAAATTACAACAAATGTGAGTTATATTTAAAGAATGCTTCGTACTTGGGGAATATCATCACAATCAATGGGATATCAATAGACCATTAAAAAATAAAAGAAATTGAAGGATTAATGAGGCCAAAATATATGGAATGTATTTTTATTTTCCTTGGATTATCTGGGTATTATCATCAATTTGAGAGATATTTCCTACAATTTTCTAACCCTCTAACCCAGATTAATATAAAGGGAGTCATGTTTTCAAGGAATGATGAATTTGAATAAATATCCATGGAGTTTAAAAAGAGTATTATCACTTAACATGTACTCATACTACCCACAAGTGTAGAAATTTTCGTGGTATTCACTGATGATTTAAAGAAAGGATTGGGTTGTTTATTAATTAATAATAAAAATGTGAGATCCTATGACTCACGGAAGTTGAAATTTCATGAATTGAACTACCCAACATATGATCTAGAGTTTCTAATAGTGATCTTAACTTTGAAAATATAGTGGCATTGTATATTTTGGGAAAATTATGAAATATATAAGGATACAAAAATCCTCATGTATATATTCACATAGAAAGAGATTAATATGAACGAAAAATGCTGGTTAGAGAATATAAAAGACTATGAATGATCAATTCACTCACATCCTAGGAAATAAAATAATTTAGAACAGAATATAAGCTGAAATCATCTGGAACTAATATCATTGATCAAAATTCAGAAGGAACTGATCTTCTTTTATTTGAAAATAATGGACATGGTAATCATAAGGGAAGGAACATCATCAATACTTTTACAAATAATTTCTCAACTATATCATTAATAAAAGATATAGTATTATCAATGTTATGAAGTAGTAATTTTGAAGAAAGTGGGCGAAATAAGAAAATGGAAATCATTGGAGTTCAATACTAATAAATACAGAATTTTGAGATTTGTGTTAACACTTTATGTACTTTAAAATCCCAAGATAAATAAGGAGTTGTTGGATGATGCACATAACTCGAACATCCCAATCCAACCTAGAATCATGAAGATGTCTCTAGATATTTGAGAGCACTATTGGTGGGACAATATGCATAAGGAAATCATAGAATACACACTATGATTTCTTATATTCCATCAAGTGATGGAAGAAAATAAAAAATCAAAGGGGAAGATGCAACTATTACTCATACCTACATAAAAATGGAAAAGCATCACCGTGGACTCTGTCACTAGTCGTTCAATGAAATTAAGAAGAAATAATGATGTCTTGGTAATGGTGGATTTCCTTATAAAGACTTCACAGTTCATTGTAATTTGATAAGACTCTTCACTTGGTCAACTATCAGGGTTATACTTTAGAAAAGTGACGTGGCTTTAAGGAACACCAATATATATTGTATATGATCAAGATCCAAGATTTACCTCCATGTTCTGGAAGACTCACCAACATGTTTTGAATAATAAGTTGAACCTCCGCATGGCTTATCACTATCATAAGGATGTCCAATCTAAATAGAATATCCATAAACTCAAAGACATGATGAGATAATTCTCAATTGACTTGAAATTAGGATTCGATCAACATCATCCTTAGGTCATGTTATCATACAATAACAGTTTCCAATCAAGTAACCAAATAGATCCATATAATGTCCATTTTAGAAAGAGGTTGAGAACACATGCATGCTGGGATGAGGATGGGGAATGTAAACTACAATGTTCTTAAATGGTTGTGGAACTTTTGGAAAAGTTCAAGACAATTAAGCATCACGTCATGGTATATCAAAGTCGAAAAGGTAGCTGTGCTAAAAATCATGATGATACATAGAGTTGGATGTTGGAAACATTGAATTACTCTCCCTATATTCATGCAAAAAAGACATGAGATTTAAGAAGAAGAAAATATTAGTCTAAGATACATTAGACCCTTCGAGACCTTTGATCCTACCAGTGTAGTGGATTATCTAATAGCACTCACAGCTATCCTATCTGAAGTAAATGATGTATTCGATGTATACCACATGAGAAAATACATACCATACCCCTCATATGTACTAAATCAAGAGGTGGTACCACTAGATAATTATCTATCATTATGGGGAGAATCCATTGAAAATAATATATCATTAGGAAATGTTCTATGTAATAAGACAATACACCCAACCAAAGTGTTGTGGATAAACCACAAGATTGAAGAAGAGACATGGGAACTCAACAAATTGATGAAACTAAGTTACCATAATCTATTTTTGTGTGTGAAAAGAACATTTAAAGGGTGAAATTTATGAATTGGAGAATATTATAATGACCCAAACTGTTATAAATAAAATCCCCCTTGTGATTTAAATAGATGTGTTATTAAATATTTGGATATAGAAAAGAAAAGAACTTATTTGTTTTTATTATATCTTATAGGACTTAAATGACCGTTGAAAATCATAACCATTGTTAATATATCTGTTTAACAGAGATCATATGATCAATATTAATATGGGGTTTTAACAATTCCAATTGTCACAGATAAATGAATTGATGACCTCAACAGGTAGGATCGTACCCCATGAATTCGATTTATCAGAGCTTCTGAGAGAGGTAGATTCACCAGTCATTTACCATGATGATTCCTAAGAATAGATCCAAAATAAATTAAGCATGAGGATAACTGATTATGGGAGAAGTTTGAGTTCATTGAGATCACGACCCAAACCACGTACACCGAACAACCCCATGATAGTCTCACTATATAGTACCTTACACATAAGGTGTTTTCTAGTGAATTAAAGGGATATGTATCATGACCATAATAATATGAATATGAATATTTTATTTTCAATAAAATAATGTTAATATTTTAATATTTTTAAAATAAATAATATATTCTTAAAATAAATAATAATTTAATATTTTTTTATTTAATAATGTAAATTAAATATAAATGATACAAAAAATTTTATGAATTCAAATGTTATTTTAATAAGGGTTTGAAAACTGTTACTGTGAAAAAGAAACTAGCATTTCTCAATAAACATCGATTGTTATTTTAAAAGTAAAAAAATAACATATTAAGAATTTTTTTTATAAAAATAATATTATTCCTTGAATCCTAATGTCTAAATTAACCAATGGGGAATTTGTATAATTTTCCAAGGCAACCGAATATTTGGGTAAAAAATAAATATAGTATAAATATATGAATGTATTATGACATCATAATGAGCCAAAAGTGATCTAATAAATTCTATAAAGGGTATCCATTACCAAATATATGTTTTACCATAAAATTATTGTTATTTTATGTGTTTTATTCATCTTATAAACCCTTTATAAATCCTTTAACACCATTAATATATTTTCATGTTTCAAAATTATTTATTTAAGAGTATGAATCACTTTGATATAATCAATGGTATTATTTTATTAAGTTTAGACATTGTCCTTATTAATAATGGATACAATATAAATTTGGAAGTAACCATATGAAAAAAAACATGGTAATGTTTTTTGTTTTGGTTATTATATTATATAGAGTACAAAAACTATGTTTGAGAAATGATAAAAAATTCACCACACATTTACTATATTAAACACACCGAATATTCCAAATCTATTCACAAAAATATATAGATCGCATCCTTACTCTTCCCTACCATATCTAGTATCCTCCCAAGGTTCCCCAAAGCACTCAAGAATATCCCCCCAATAATTTTATGTCACACTTGAAAATTAAGAGACCTTTTACTTCTCATCTTCATTCAGGTTTATTTATTATCTTATACCAATTATTTACACTTTATATTGTTAGGATGTGTTTATACATATCCCCATTACTATAATTTTCTATAAAAATGATGAGAGACCCATTTCACTCTCATAAATCCATCTTATGAATTTTTAAGTGATGATGTTATGTTGTTCTTGGTGCCAAATTCTGCCTGAATCCAAAAAATGGCAAGCTTTGGGAAAACCAAAGCCAAAATCCAACTCAATGGAGAATTATGAGAATGAAACGGATGGTGCATTCTTGTTTTAAGATTCATTCACAATATTTAAATCTACACATATGACTGTTCCACGAACAATATGTATTATCTTGTGTCCCTTCTCTATGGGCCACTCAAAGGGCTAACGTAGGTGCGTATAAGAGGTGAAATATATACTAAATAAGACGACATGTGCATAAAGATATTAAGTAAAAAATGAGACATAGAACCAGACCTTTAAATATCATTTAACACAACTAAGGATGTATTTGTGATGGAGACCACTTCTGTGACTGAAACCATGCATGCCCTCGCTGACGCACCTTTTTGTCTTGGTCGACTCATATTTTAGTCTTAATTTATAAGTAATATGAGTTGTAAATGATGAATTAATTCATTACTAAGGGATTTAAATAATATATTTCATGAATAAAATTTTAGAAACATAATTGGAGGATCATCATTTGTAATTTATAATTTATTTATAAGTATACCTAGAATTTCTTAAATTTTTAACTCTTTCTTTATTGATGATATGTTTGACTTGACATCTCTATACAATGTCTATATTTTATGATCCATTTGTATAATACCAATAGAAGTGTTCTATATGTGCACCAGAAGTGAGTATCTTAGAAACCAATTGAGGATTGGTATTTGTATTTGATTTATTATCAACATTTGTTGAGGGTTTGTGATGGATGTATTATCAACCAATAAAGTGTGTTCAAGAAATTTATTATTAAATATGTCACATAATTTCATTTTTTTAAATGTTTTGATGTTTAGAACGTTATCCATTAAGAGTAATTGAAGATGTTTCAGAAGATTAGTTATTATAAAAGATATTATAGGAGAATATTTATGGATGTTTCATAAGTAAAGTTGACATTTACAAGTTTATTTCGAAGTGCAGGTTCTAGAATTACATTATAAGGGAAAAGTATTTTTTAATGTGAAGTTTTTTCAAAAAAAAATTAGAATGATGATATATATTAATAAATTTAAAGGAAAAAACCAAAACATGAGTCTAAGGATTGAATTATGAGTAAAGTTCATATAGAAATAGAAAATGCATAAATTTCCCTTTATAAATAAGATATTATAGAGTGATATGTAAGAATTTATAGGAAGATGAGGAATTGGAAAAGTATTGGGGAAGTATTACGATTATATGTATAGTCCATTGAAAGGATATGTAATATTTTAAGGTTGATATGTACTATATTTAGGTGATATGTAACAAATTCTAGTATATGAAAATATAAAAATAGAAAATCACTTAAAGGGATTTGTAATATATATGTATGATATATAATATTCCATGAGTTTGAAAATTTTGAAAAGAAAAAACAATCAGAGTGATACATCGTCATCCCTCAGTAATATAAAGAATTTTATAAAGAGTATTCTTGCTCTTATGAGTGGAAAATGGAAAAGTGTTAGACTATAATAGAATACACAAGAGTTAATATGAATTATACATAAGAGTATTTGGGCCGTAAAATCTGAAATACAAGGTTTATTAAATTTTATATTATCAACCAAATAATAATATTGATAATGGAGCAAACTATTAATGGTTTCTCATTATGGAAAGGATGGTCATGCCTTGAAGAGAATACATAAATGATTTTCTGTTACTATAGAAGTCAAAAAATATATAAAAATAACTCACAAAATGATAAATATTATTTCTTATGAAGGGGAATTTGTGAAAGTTAGTATTAGGGCTATTGGAAGTTGATTAAATTTCTATATCATAAAGTATAATTTCATGTGGTAACTGTTTTGAGAATAAAGAAGACATTGGAGGATCATGCCTTGATTTTTGAAGGATTTATATATGTTTAGATATATTGGATAAGGTTTTTGATTAATAATCATTTCATGAATAAAAATATCATTTTGGCATCAGGTTCAAGAAGTAAAAGATAATTATAGATTAATAAATTCATGTTGGGATCTATTAATTTGTGGATTCAGTTATAGTTATAAAATGTTGTGGAAAAATATAAATTTTATATAGTTTAATAAGATCAATTCTAAAAAATTACTCCGAAAATACTCATAGAGGTTATAGACAAAAAATATAGTGGAATTTAGGACATATTGAGACAAAATTCTTCAAAAGGAAAAAAGATGATCATGGATTGAAAATGGAGTATAGGGATAGGATATCCAAAAATGTGTTGGAATGTAAGAGATAAGGATATGAAGGATACAATCAATGATATATCTGGTGCTGTGATAGTGGCAATATAGAAACAATAGAAGAAAAATATAAAATAAATTATTATCACTATTTAATGATCTTGTCAATGAAGTAAGTTATAGTTTCTATGATGACTCAAGGAAGGTGATATTACTATTAAAGTGATGTATTTAATTAGTTTATGTAAGATAATCTTATATATATAAATGATTACATATCTACACATGATGAATCAACAACATTAGTGATATTGATTTGAGTTTTCTTTCATTTCATGTTTTTTCCTTTATTTAAGTAGTCATAAAGAGAGAGGAGTAAGGGGTGATCCCTAGGGGATATTGCACTATCCCAAAACATTATAATGGGAGTGACCCCAAGCATTGATTTCTCTCACATAAACCCACCACTAAATAAGGATTTTAGTGGATTTCAATACATATTAAAATTTTCATTGCATGCTTCTTGGATTATCCTATGGTTGGTTAACCATGTACATTCTTGTGTCTTATGTTCATCATTTATTTATATTCTATAAGACATAAACCAGTGAGTGTCAGTTATGAAATCATTAATAAAATATAATTAAGAAAACAATATGATAAATAATTATTGTATCATTATTAAAAGAATAACATATGTTTGACCCTATTAACTATGAGGTTAAGATAAATTATTATTGTGAGAGTTTCAATAGAAACATGTTTATATTTTTGAGGGTTTCAGGAAATGATCCCCCCAATGTATCTCTCAGTAAATACCATTGTGTACTAGATGAGTTTTATTGAAGCATAATTTTATTCTTCTTGGATTGGTTTTATTCTACATTGATCTAATTGGTTCTTGGAGTTATTTTTTTCTATCATTGAAATATTTTTTTGAAATTAAAAAGTAAAATAATATAAAGAAGAAGCAATACTCTAAGGGAATATATATAATGGAACAATTTTTGGATAAATTATCATTCAAATAGAATATTATAACAGCCTTCAAAATGAAGGTATAAAAAATTATAATTTTGATTTTACTCATTCATTCTATGATTATGAGAATTTATCTAAGGGGCTTGATATCCAATGCCAAGTTAAATATAATAATCAATTTTTTATATCAATATTTATCAATTTGGAATCAATTCACTTATAAAAGGTTTTAAATAATCAGATTAAAGAAGAAAACTTGAAGTTAAGAGGAGAGACTATGTATAAACAATTTTATCTTTGAGGACTAAAGATTGAAGTTCAAAATTCAAAAATTCTAAACAAAAGATTGGTTAATGTGGATAAAGATATTAGGGAAATGATATTGGTTTTCAAGGGATCTAAAAACTCATGTTATAATTACTGTAATAGATTAATAAAACTAAAAATAATATGAAATATGTTATAATTATAAACCATATGTACTATATATGATTCATGGAGAAGAAAATATACCATTCATCATTTTAAATAGTAGCATCAATGATCTTAATCCAACATCACATAGGATTAATGAATATTTCAAAAGGATAACCAAATAGAATCCCCACTCCATGAAATTTTCATATATTTATGAGTCACAGGATGATTGTGTGGGATTCCTTTTTTCACCACAGTTTGCAAAGACCTCATAGTGAAAAATTGAAAGAAGAAAGAGATATTTAGGTTCGCGAGATTTCCATCCAATGCATGAGTGGGATTTCTTATAACCTAGCATAGAACCACCATAGGGTAGTGCATTATTTATAAACTCTAAATATATTCTCCTAGATTAATAATTCATTTAATCATACATTTTGAGTTAATGAATACATCATTTGTAACTCTTCACCGGGCATGAAATACTTGAATAAATTAATTGAACTCCATTGTGTTTCATTATATGAAACACTTCATTTATCATATAAAATGTGAAAGATTTATTTTAATGATAATAGTTTTCATTTTACTACTCATAATAAATCATATATAATGGAATTGTATAAAATTACATGCCTTGCAATATGTCTTGTCATACCATATGACCAGTAAGGCCAGTACCTTCCAATATCAACCACTCATAACTAATTATTGAATATTTTAGTATCATGAAATATTATGATTTATGATATACCCTATCATTAAATAAGATATATCCATATATATCACAAGAAAAAACAAATTTAGGGACTATTTCCTTCAATATACCACTTGAAATAAAGCCATAACTACATTGTGTCATTTCACATTACATTGTATCGTATATAATAAATAGTGAAACAAAATCTAAAACTCATTTGAATATCTTCCAAGAAACTTTTGGAAAGCTATAATAAACTTCACTATGAATAGAATCATATGAAATACTATGCGAAAACCCATTCAACATATTTTTTTGATTATCTCTGAAGCACTTTTAGAGTAGATCTCTAAGTCAACCTCAATCCCCATTCAATCATCTAAAAAGAATGAACCACAATACATTATATAATTATTAATAAATAAGAATATATGGATCCAAAAATAGAATAATGGAGAAACATATAGTAATTAATCAATGATGCTAAACCTATAAAGGGTTTTGTTGGGATCTCAATCAAACACATATATCTTTACATGAGTGACCTCAAATTGCATCACTTACTATCATGTATTCCCATGTTCTCCATTTTTTCAAGAAAACATGCGACTATGGGACAAAAGGTATGTCAATAACATATATAACTCATATTTTCTCGACTCTCTATGTATATACTGACTGAGGTGATGAATAAATCACATGTAATTCACCTTTATGGATGAGAACATCCTATGTTTTTTCACCCAAATACACGAGTACATCATTTAGGTGTTGTTTTACACTCCCCGGTCTATCACAATTGAGGTTCCATGTATCATACTCAACATGTGAGGGTAAAATCCATAATGGTTGGTCATTAACTGATGACAAGATTAGAAACATACTCAACCACCCTTCCATTAGCTAAGCTTCAAGGATTGCATAAGAAATGTTGAAAATTATGATGGTTCTCATGCTATGTATCTCACCAATCTCAAGTAGTAAGGACTCTAAATATCATTCATGTATCCTATTATACTAAATACGTAGTGTATGACACCATATATGGTATAAACCATGGATTATCCAACACAAAAAAGGAATTTTATTTCTCATGAACATATTTTGTATCCCATATAATAATTATCCGCACTCCAACCTTAACATTTCATCATAACCAATAATAATCCATGATTAACATATATTAAGGAAGACTCAATGTCATACTTCAAGAGGTCAATTATCATTATACATAAAAAATATATATTAATATATACATATATTTAGCCAATGTGAATGAATTATAAAGTGTATATTTTTTTATATGATATATTTTATATTCTTAAAACTATTTTTAGAATACATAAAACAACCTTCTATAAGAACCTATTTATCATGTCATATATTATATATTATTAGATTAATATTATGTTTATAGTACTTTTTCGGTTTTTATTAACTCATTATATATATAATTCCCAGCACATATCTATATGAATATATGATAACCCCCACCCGATAAAATCATTTTTGAGTATCATCTAAAAAGAAAGCATATTTGAATAATGGTGAGATTTAGGAATCATATTCCTATTGTTACACTCCTTGAACATATCTAATCTCCTTAACTTTATAAAATCAAATGGTATGATTTCAACTTCTAGTGTCTTCTTAGAACTATCTGTATTGTTAAAATCATCATCCTTGTAACCATTTCATTAAGCATTTCCATCTATATCTTATTCTAATTAATGTAACTATTTACATACTTATTTAGTAGAACATCTTGAAATACTTTAGGATAAAGTGAGATCCAACTTGTTACATTAAATCAGTATAAAATTTAAATTTCTATTTACCAACATACCGTAAATCTATTTTATGATATTAATTATAATTCACTATTTATTTTAACTATCATGATCCTTTAGAAAACAGCGATATTCACATACACATGGTCCCTAAATATAACTCTTTACATTTAACTTTACTGTCATATATCCTAAAATATTTGGGATATTAAGTTGGAATTTCTTAATTTTAGACTAGTTTAATCTTTAATTTATTAACATTGAACTTCTCTTATTTAATATAAACTTTAAATAGACTCTTAGGCACTATATTCTATTTATAATATCGTGATATTATAAAAAAACTCCTTTCTGTCAATAAATAACAGTTATTTCCTTTATAAATTATGGTATTATATGTGTTTGATTTATTTTCCTATAAAAAATATTATTTCTTAAAATATACCACTTATGGGTGGTTGGAACATATTCTCCAATATTTTAAATACCATCTAGATGAACACTTTCATCCAAGATAAAACACTTTTATCCATGTATCTTTTTAAAATCATGTTATAGAGCTTTATTAAAACTAAACTATGTGTATTTAATTCCATATATAATAATCTTCATAAAAATATTTTTTAATAAAAAACATATGTATTCACAAAATTGAAATGAGATGAGGATACACATTCTTTACATGGATATATAAGATATTGAATTATTCTTTTTTTATTCAATGATTTGATATATAAACTATTTGATTCATCACATGAATGAAACCTACAATATCTATCAATTATTCTATTTCTTTTAAGCATATCTATATTTATTACAGTTTTAAAATATAAATTTTGTATCATATACCCTTAAAAACTAGATAATTTGTTTCTATAAAACTGATACCTAACATGGGAATTCCATGGAGTTCCAAAATTCCCTTCAGGTATCTTAAACAATTATATCTTATTAAATCATTATTATTCCTTCCTAATAACACCATTAGGTTTTATTGACCATGATTCGATAGTTAAATAATCATTTTTGGACTCTCCAACTAAAGTTGTTTTATATTATTTAAACTTTTACCCACCTGTACTATAGAAATATCACCAGAACATAAAAATCATATTCCCAGTTTATTTATTCTTAACACTTGAGAATGTGATGTAAATTTTTTGGGTTCATGGTTTCTAGGGTTTATGTTTTTTATTGTTAGGGTTAGTGTCTAGGGTTTTTATGGTTTATGTAACATTTATATATTTAAACAAACTGTTGAAAATATGATGAACTACTTAACCAGAACAAGACTTATAGGAAATTTCCCTTCTCTCTAATTCGTTAGCATTCTCAATCATATTGATTATAATTGACATGTTGGAAAATATTTAGTATCTAGGACTAAAATTACTTAAGTAATTTAGTATTAAATTTATTTGAAACCCAAAGTGATTCATTATATGCTTCTCAAAAGCATCAAGATTCACCTTTTGGAAGAAATCAATAATTGGTTTCTCATAAAGGAATTTCCTTAAAAAAAATATTTTCTCCTTAATAACATTTATTTAGGTAAGTTATTAGTATTTACTTACATTAATCCTACCATCTTAGGGGTTGATCTCAAATTTATGTTTTATGATTACGATATTAATATCTACATGGAATCTTTTATAAGATCAGTATAATATTTTACAAATATTTATCAAGGAAATTTTTTAAATAAGATCCAACTAAAATGATGACCCCTTTTGAATTAATTACACCCATTAGTGATCCAATATCAGTATTTCACTTAGAAAGTATGCCAATTTATTCTTCATCTCACCTATTAATCTATTTAGGAATTCCATCATGCCAATTCAGTCATCCCTAGAACTACTGAGGCCTATCTTTCACTCAAAAAACCATGTAAGATACCCAAATCCCACCTATAATAAGACAAGGGCTCAATACAGGTGTTGATTAGGAATATCACACACCGGGTAGGCCTTATCCTAAAGTACCTACACACACATGTATCTCCATTCATCAGTGTAATAAAGAAAAAATAAACAACTGATACTGTAAATGAATGAATTACAACTAATCCCACATCATAGTATGATAAAATGTACATAAAAGAAAATGGTGAAAAAAAGTTCACTATAACTGAAAAATGAGTATGAAATCCAAATAAAAAGTGAACAATTGTGAATATGCAACTCATTGAACCCTCCATAGTCAGAGTAGCACAACCAAGATCTTCCTACAACTAATCCTCCTAGAAATTCATCAAAATACCTTTCATCATCATAATAAACAACATGTTTTGGAATATCCTATGTAGGAGTGAGTATAAACATACCTTGTATGAAACCACTAGATCACCAAATACAAAGAATCAATGTTTTATTCCTCTATAAATCATGAATCCAAAGTAATGAGAAAGATTACCAAGATATTATGAAAGGAATAATCTAAAACTCGAGGTGAATTCATGTCTTTAATATAATTGAAGGATTATACTAGATTCTCAAAGGTAACATTCATATGAGAGAACTCACTATTTTGGAAAAATTTACGTCGTGGACCGTTTTTGTGGGAGAGATGGTCCCAATGAGACTAGGCAGTATATCCTTTTTATGTAATGTGGGAGGTCCCACAGAGTAGTGGTCCTAGCGGGTGATTACAGGGGTTTTGTGTTTGTGCAATTAGCCCACATTTAGTATGATGCCCTCAAATGTCCTTCAATGGGTTTATTTGTAGATCCAGAAACACCCAACGGTCCTCTGATCCATGATTCATGGACCTTCCTTCAAAAGGTAGACACTCATTGGATGATTTGGGAAATGAAACTTCTAGGGAACACAATTGTTGATAGGATGGAAATTTGGTCACATCACACCCTTTTGTGGGGAATTATTTCATTTTATGGGACTCTCCTATAGATTTAACCAATGGTCACATGTTCATGAATAATCGGTTTATTCACAAGACTGTGTCCCAAAATTACTCCAAGGTCGCATGATCAATCTGAAATATGCATCGGTTTAGAATCAACATTATGTAAATGATGTTATCTATTGATGAATATATATATATGTGTGTGTGTGTGTGTGTGTGTGTGTATCTATGTTTCTTCATAAATGTTACCCTTGTGTGTACACATTAGGGGTCATATTGTCTTTCACTAAGACAATGATGATTTCAACCACATGATATGATGCTCTAGAGTTTAGAATCATCCAGGGGGATATAGACTGTTTTGATGTCGGGGTCGAACCCATAAAATGGGCTTCATATGTATCCTCATGAGATAAATCAGAGCCCATATAATTCATTTCAACTTATTTGGACATATCAACTTTTAAGGTCATGTGATGAGGATCTATCCATGCAGTTTAACTATATGTGTTAAGGATGTCTTGGTAAAGGGTCCTAGTCAATATTTGGTTTGGAACTTATGATGAGGTGGCCTAGGGTACCAGGAAGCAATGTAGTCTTCAGGGGAAAGGGTTACCCTACCCTGAATACTTCCCAAAAATCATTATGGTAAGTTTTGATGTTGGTTTGGGACCTCGGGGAGGCTTCTTACATATCCCAGTTGGTTGCGAATCAAACCCATCATAGTCCAGTATGATGGGGATTACGTATAGAAGCTACACATAAAAGAGGCAAGATTTGGGGCTTACATCGGTTGGGGGGCATTTTTTATGTTAGAGTTGGGACATACATTGTATAGGCTGGCATGATAAATTAGGGGTCAGGATTGGGGTTAGCCTTTGAGAAGGATACCCTTTGTGCTTCGGCCTTAGATTGGCATCCTAAATTTCCTAGTTATAGAGGGAATAAAAGGTCTTGAAGTTCATTTTCGTATGTGGACTGTGCGGGTTCTATGATCATCACTAGCCTCTAAGACCACGTGAGTCATGTTCAGTGTGAGAAACAAGAGGATGTGAAAAACTCAACAATCAACACAAGTTCTCTTTTCCTATGATGGAAAAGGAGGAGGACGATGGTTGAAGAGGTCAAGGGGATATCATCACCTCATACCATTATTATAAATACAACATTTAACGTCAAAGTAATGCCGTCAATTTTTTCTAAACCAATTCCAACAGTATATAGGACAAATATTTGGCTTCAGTTTTTAGTAAAACAGATGACAAACCTTTTTAAGAGTTGTTTTTGGAATTGGTTTTCAGTAGAACAAATGCCAAAACTTTAAAAGAAATCTTATATGGCGTCGGTTTTTCAAAAAAAAAACGACTTTGAAGATAAATTAAAAAAAAATTGGTGTCATTATTTTTAAAAACTGACAACATTAATCCCAAAAACAGGATCTTTTGGGGTCGTTATTTATAAAAACCGAAGGCATATATAAAAAAACACATATATGGCATCATTTTAATGGAAAATTTACCCCATATATTATATTTTTGGCATTGGTTTTCGTAAAAATGGACACCAAAAACAGTTCTCGGACTCTTCTGTGTTGGATTTTATAAAAACTAATGACGAAAGCCTTTTAAAATGTGTATGAATCGGGAAAAACTCATGTTTTTGGATCTGTGAATTCTCAAATGTGACGGATCCTCTCAACTCACGACGACTTTGGTAGGAATATGTGTGATATTGAACCAACATTTTCTTCGATTTTCTTCTATTTTCATGATCTACAATTTGATTTCATTATTATCTCCCTGTTTTACATCATCTACAGGTTATGTTTTCTTCTAAAACTTATTCCTATCAGCATTCAACCACGGTTTGATTTTAGTTTGTTGTTTATCTTTATTTTTTAGTTTTAATATCATTTTTTTATAAATCATGCAGTTTCTAACCTTTAAAACCATTTTATAGAACAATTTTCATATTTGGGTATATTTTCTTGTTAAACACCAAATTTTGTCAGTTTTTTTTAAAATTTGAACATAAATTAGTTATCATTTAAAATGTTTTCATTTTATTTAATTATTAGTTTATTGTTTATTATAAATTTGTGGAACATGGTTAATAGTATCCCAAAAATTGATCACCCCATATAAATTCACTTTATTTTTGTTTAATTTGGATTAGTCTATGATTGTTCAATTTGGTACAAATTTGGTTGAGTCTATTTAGGACAATTTAGTTTGATTTGGCTCAATTCAATTAAATTCATCTCATGTAAAATCAAATTCATGGACATTTTATTTTTATGAAATATTTCATGTGTATAAATTGAAATCATATTTTTTTTCATTGTACTGCCTTCATGCACGTATATCACGTACCATCTCTTCACTTTTTGTGTGTGTAGTTTATCACTATATAAATTATTAATAGTGTAGTCACCCAATTGGATGAATTCACATTGTTCTTCTTTACTCAATACAAAATATTCTTACTTATCAAAATAATATATTTCTATTATTATACGATGCATGAAAACACATAATAGTTTCTCAACCTCACATGCACTTTTGGAAGCACAAACACACTATCCATGATTCTATCATGAAAAACCCAATCACACATACTGTCTTTTGTCAAATTCTTACTGACATGAAATATTCATATAATCATTATGAATTCATATTGTACACATCTATCTTTTCTTCATATTTGACACGGGATATCACACAGTTTTACGGGAATGAACTTATGAATATATTCCCAAATTACTATTTATTTATGTATGAATGATATTATCCACTTATTACTTCATAAAAACACTTGAACTCATTATTCTTTCTCAAAAGACACAATGTCACTATGTGTTATTCCTTTACGTGATAGAGTCTCACACTAGGAATTACAATATCGGAATGTAATTAAAAGAATCTCTCTACATAAACACATAGTAACCATTCTTTAAACAATAATTTACTCATTGTTAGAACCAATGGACAATTATTTTGTTCTCTTTTTTTTCTCATCACAATACACAATGATAATTTTCACTGATTTGTGGTTTTCAAAAATATCATCGCATAAATCAGTGAGTATTCATAAGAATATTGAATTTATGAATTGTTTCGCATAACTTAGTTTATTGTGATTCTAGAATAGTGTGATAAACCCATATTTTTTTTATCATGATAGTTTCTACTCCTTTGGGTGTATTATGATTGATTTCACTTATAATATAAACATTTACTCTAATTATTATTTCATATTACTAATAATAATTAATTTATCATCCGTTAAATTAATGAAATTTTCAATAATATTGATTCATGAAACATAGAAATAATGCAAAAACTATGTAAAATGAAGAAATAATTTTTAGAAGTTCGATATTATAATTAAATTATAATATAAATATAACACATGTATATAATTTGAAAATAAAAAATTTACTATTCGTAAATGTGTTTTATATCTGATGTTTTCTACTTGATTATCAATAATTTTTGTTAAATGTGTTTTGGTTTTCAATTTTTCTATAATATATATATAATTATTTAAATTTTTATATGTTTAAATATATTCACTAATTATATTGTGATATCAGGTATTGAATGAATCGTAATTTGATATATTTACAAATAAGTACTAGTGACTCTAAAAAATGTGTTGATGAATTCTTAAAATTTTCTAAATGTCATCTTCAAAACATTGATTTTATTTTTTCCATGTGTACAGTTTTTTAGTAGAAGAAATTTTAACTCCATAGAAATCAAGGATCATGTTATTTGTTATGGTTTTAGCCATAATTATACACGTTGGACCTGGCATGGTGAAAGAACTGAAAGTTCAACATCCAATGTTAATGAAAATACTCATAATGAGGTAGAGGATCATATTTATGAGTTAATTGAAGATTTAGGTTTTGAAACCATAAAAAATACCAGTTGTTGAATGATTGTAGGGAGATTCTGAGAAACCATTATTCTCAAGATGCATTAAATATATAATGATATCTCCAGTTTTGAGATTAGTTAACATAAAAGAAAAAAAGGGTGAAGTGATAATTGTTTCTCTAGATCACATGAATTTTTAAAATAGCTACTTCTATAAGGAAACGAGCTTCCAAATTCCAATTATGAGGAGAAAAAAATATTATGCCCAATGGCATTGGGTTATAAAAAGATACATGCTTGCCTCAATGATTGTGTACTATATAATAATGAGTAAGAATATTTACCAAGTTTTCTTACATGTTGGACATCACGGTATATGATATATGGGAAATTCAACTCAGATTCATTCTCATATACTTTCATCTAACATTATGAAAAATCCATTTTGTACTTTCTAATGATATAATCCAATACTTTTTGCATACAATTCTGATAATTAAACTATTATTAATTCATCGGTACTAGATTTAAAACTCTTACTAAATAATTTTGGTACCTTCCAATAATTCCTCATTTGAATCGTATATTTTGAAATTCAATTAATGAAAAAAAATTAAGAAGGCATTCATATGAGCGCGTCTCTAATGGTAACTTACGTCACCCTCCCGATTGACCACAATGGAAGAGTTTTGAAATCAAATTTCATGATTTTTGTTGTGATGTTACAAATATTAGAATGTGATTTCTTACTGATGGAATGAATCCATATAAGATCCTTAGTATTCAACATAGTTAATGGCCAGTTTTTCTGGTAGTTTTCAACTTGTCACCACATCTATGAATAAAGAAAAAATATTTCATGAAGAGCTTGATGATTTCTGGACAAAAAACCAGGAAATGATATTGCTGTGTATCTTTTACCATTGATTGTTGATTCGAAAATACTATGGGAGGAGGTGTTAATATTTTTGATGCATACAAGAAGGAGTATTTTTTTGTGTGCTATGATAATATTAACTATAAATGAATTTCTTGTATATGAAATCATGTCTAGATATATTGTTATGGAACATAATGCACGTCCAATTTGTGAAGAATATACTTCATATTATCAATTGAATAATAGAATAATGACAGTGTACATGGGATATATAATATTTTTCCGAATTGATCATCCTTAGTATTGATTGAAAAAATCATTTAACAGTTTAAAAGAATACAACCTCCCCCCTCTGAAATTGTCAGCTGAATAATATTATGACTTGGTAAAACATATTTATTCTACATTTATAAAGAAAATAATTTATGGACATCAAAGAAATATCTAGGAGAATCATTATATTTTTTTAAACTACCTTATTAGATATTTTTATAGATAAAACATAACATCGATGTTATGCATGTTGAGAAAAACATATGTGGCAGTTTGATTGGATCATTGTTAGACATAAAAGGAAATAAAAAAGGTGGATTTCATGATACATAGGACTACATATTATTGAAAATACATTTAGATTTAGAACCCACTATAAAAGGAAACATAACATATTTACTTCCTTCTTGTAACTCGTTAAGAAAGATGGAAAAGATAAATTTTTTTCAGTGTCTTGATGGTATTAATGTACCCAATGGTTTTTCTTCAAATGTGAATAATTTTGTGTCATTGAAGTATTTTAAATTAATAGGTATGAAATCTCATGACTTCCATGTATTTATGCAACAAATTTTACCAGTATTAATGCATGTTATATTGCAGAAAACTATCAGAAATACAATCATCTGTTTATCTAATTTTTTCAAGTCCATTTACAGAAAATTCATTTATCTAAATTTGTTAGATGTGTTAAAGAATGAAGGAACTCATATTCTTTTTCAACTAGAAATATATTTCCCACCTACATTTTTTGGTATAAAGGTTCATCTGCTGATTCATTTGGTGTATGAGATAAGAGTATGTGGGATTATTTATTTATGATGGATGTACCCTTTTGAATGATATATGATAATTTTGAATGGATATATTAAAAACCTTATCGACCATGAAGCCTCTATTTTACAAAAATATGTATTGGAAGAGGTTATTGAGTTTTTTACTGATTATTTGTATGAGGTGGAGCATATTGGGTTCCCTACATCTTGATATATGATAGTTGATAGTGAAGGTAGAGTGGTTAGATGCTTGAAGGTAAAGTTCATTCCACGTGATTAAGTGATGCAGACAGATTTATATATTTTAAAAAAACATAGATTAGGTACAATGATATATATCCTCGCATATTTCTAAATTAAAGTTACGCTATCCAAGAGGAAATTAAAATTGGTTGATGATTGAGCATAAGAAGATATTTGTTTCATGGTTTAAAGAGAAAGTCACCATAGATATATCTGACAAAGAAACATTAAAGTGGTAAGTAGGGGGGCCATCTCTTAATCTCATCACATGGTATGGTTTTGATATTAATGGTTACACATTTTACATAAAAAATATGGATGACAAGAGTACTATTCAGTGTGGTGGTGTGATGGTTTTCACTGATGAAGTATATATTTCATGTGCCAAAGATAAAAACCCAATTTCTGCATCAACGCCATATTTTGGAGTTCATGAAGACATATAGGAAATTGATTATATTAAATATATAGTCAATTTTTTTAGTATAATTTTTTTTATAGTAAGAGTGACGTGAAATATGATGAATATAGGTTTAAACTGGTTGATTGGAAAATATTTAATTTCAATGAGGAACAATTTATCATTGAGACACATTCAAAACAAATATTTTCTGTCAATTATCCATAAAATGGTCATTGGTCTGTTATTTTTCAATGAAAAATATACCATTTGAGTGATGAGGATGGTACTGACAATGTTATTGATTTACATGATCCTTATTCATCTATTACGCAATTTCCAAATGATTAAAATGAGAATAAGAAAGAACTATTTAATGAAATACATAATGACCCTGATGAAGGAATGTGGTAAAACACAAAATTAGTCTCCTAATTTTTTTGTTAAATATTTATATTTTGTTTATTTTTTTGAAACATAAAAATGCATGCCTCTTTTTTACTTATTTTATAATTGATTGTTTCTAAATATTTAATTTTTTAATGGTATATAGGTACAGAAAATGTCATTACACTTTCTAGTATAAATGTTAGATATAGATAGAGAAGAGTAGTTACTGAGGTATATCTATTTTTTCATATTATTAAATATTCAGTAATAAAATTTTTTAACGAATGAGAACTATTAATTTAAAAATTCATTTGCAGTACTACTAATGCGTCCTCAGAAGAGGATACTTCACCTCTTACTACTAAAAAATCAATTTCTCAAGTCAGTAAGCGTGGTATTACACATTTACCAAGACTATAACTTTATCGTGACGATTATACACATCCATTTTTTTGATAATAATAATGCAACTAGACCAAATGTAGTTCATTTTACCAATTATATAGAGATATAGAGCTATTGTAGGATTAGTATTTTATAACCTGATTAGAATTAAGTGGACAGGATGTCAAAACAATAGTTTTAGGAGGCCGTGATAATAAAATGTCTAAATTTACTAATATTATATCATTTTTAGAATATTAAATATTTTAAATGACATATTTAGTTTTTTTCAATTAGAGATGACATTCAATTTTGAGGAAACCAAAGAAATTAAGAAACGACATCTATCTTTACCAGCGGTTGGAAAGAGATATCTTAAAAAACTGGCAAATATTTATTTTAATGGAAAGAGAATGTTTGAAAACACATGCCTAAAGTATCAGTTTATAGATGAAGATACATGGAGGCTATTTTTTGACAGTCTTCATAAAGAAAAATTTATCGTATGGTAATTATTTTATATTTTAATATTTATTATATAATTTTATAAATACATAGTAGTTTATTTTTATATAATAGGCCTCGAGGAGATCTAATTAAGAGATTATGTTGATAAATTTATACCCTCAATCTTTATCACGTGGAGGGTATCTGTATTTGGAGTATAAAATGATTAATGAAAATTTTGGAGCATTAAGAGATCAATCTAGTAGTGGTTCAGAAGAGGTTTAACATGGTCATCCATCTCTTCAAACTCACCATAAAAAATGGAAACTAACAAAATTTAAAAAAAATGAACAGTGTCGTACATAAGATGTTCAGAAATAAGCTGATAAAATTGTATATAAATATTATTTATTTGTTATCAATCTTTATATTTATAAATTTTAAACACTAATATAACCTTTTCATTTTTATTTTAGGATGAAATTTAGGAGCAAGAGACACAAGGACATTTTATCATTGAGGTTCATATGGATATCCTAGCCACTGCTTTGAGAAAGGCAGAACACCCCAAACATGTTAGAGGATATCAGGAAAGTCTCAGTATTGGGAAGGTTTTGGGTGAGAGTAACCAATAAAGAGACCTAAAAATAGAATCATTAAAACCCAAGCATAAAAATATGAAATAGTCTATGGGTGATCAAATTCAAGAAACAATGCAGAAGGATTTTTTAGAAAACATGGAAAGATAGTCACAGTTAGTGCAGCCTCCCATGGATTATTATTTAATTTTCATCAATTTTTCTATTTTATAAATGATAAACACTAATATAAAATTTTCATTTTTCAACCTTTCGAGCCTGATAACCCGAACTAACCTACCCCATCTGCCTAGCCTTCCCTGTATGAGCATCCTTCCAAGGTATAATATTTATTTTTCATCAATTTTTATAATTTATAAATTATAAGAACTATATAAATTTTTTTATTTTTCAGCCTTCTGAGCATGCTCACCCAGACAACCCAGCCCCATCTTCCTACCCTTCCCTGTATGAGCAGCCTTCCCAGGTATATTATTTACTTTTCATCATTTTTTTATTTTATAAATTATAAGCACTAATATAAATTTTTCATTTTTAAGATTTCCAAGCCTACTAACCCGGACTACCCTACCACATCTGCTAACCCTGCCCCCAATGATAAGTGTAACGACCCAAACATTCATTAATGGAAATTTCTCTTGATAGAATTAAATGTCTAATTATGTATAATGTTTATATAAAATGTGAACTTTATATGTTTTATGTTTTTGGATTTTAAAATACTGTTACGAATTGTGATCACTTCGAATATATCTGTTTAACAATGATCACATGATTAGTATAAATAAAGGGCTTTAAAAAATCCAATTTACTCAGACAAAGGAAGTGATGGCTTCATCCAGTAGACTTTCCCCATTTGAAGCCAACTTTGCAGAGCTCAAAAAGGAGGTGGCATCATTCTTCTTTTCTCTTTACCAAGCCCGTGTCGAGCTTCAACATGTTCATCTCAAACAGAATCTCTTACAATACAACTAGAAGTTGATTGGGGTTACCACCCTTAGTAATGTTATCCGAGCCACCCAAGAGTCTGTCGCCATCATGAACCATACTCTTCAGTCTTATGTGGGTGTTATAATGGGTTATGTAACAACACCTTATCACTATGATTATATGTAATATTTTATATATAATAATTAATATACAATCATTTTATTATTGTATCTTTGTAAATAGTTTTAAAAGCGCAAATAGACTTTTTAGTTAATATTCAACTAAGAAATATATTTCAATGAATTAATGGACTATTTAATTAAATAATATTTTAATAAAATATTATTATTACTAAAATATTTTTTATTAAATAAACCTGATCATATAATTTTATGAATGCAATTGTAATTTTTATTGTGGTTTGAAAGCTGTTTTTTTCGAAACCCATGAATTTTAGATAAATGGTTGTTTTTATTTTAAAAGTAAAAATTCAAATATTTAGATACAATTAATATTATTTTGGGAATCAGGACGTCAAAATTAGCCAATGGTGAATTTTTCATAATTTCTTGAGACAGATGAATTTTTGGGTAAAAATTTAATACCATTTTAATATATATTGTGTTTTATGACAACATAATGACCCAATAGTGATGTAATAAAATAATATAAATGATATTTTCGGCTAATATATGTTTTAAAATTAAAATAATTGATTTTAGGTGTGTTTTATTTATTTTACAAAATGTTAGTGGACCATCCAAGGGTAATAAAACATTTGCACTTTTTAAATGAATTTCCTTGAGAATGTGACTCACCTCCACATAAGAAAACCTATTATTTTAAGAAATTATATCATCGGACTTATAAAGTATTGTTTTCCACTCCCCTTTGGAAAACACTATGGGAAAAACTATGGGCTACTTTATGGTATTGATTAGTTTAATGTGTGGTGACCCAAACCTAAATAATAATGAATTCCCTCTCCTTTCCCATATAAACCCACCAATGCTCCCACTTCCTCTTCACTAAAACCTTGGGAGTTCATCCAAACTCTGCCCTCATCTCTCTATAATCCTCCCAAGGTGCCCCATACTCCTAAAAATCCTCTCTCAATCCTCTTCCAAGCCTTTGTGATCACACTTCCAAGTAAGGGGTTTCCTCTTAACTCATTTTTGTCTCAATTTTATTAGGTTGTTATACCCTTTTAATTTCAATTAAAAATGTTTGGGTGTGATTTATATCCTCCCCCATACTGACCTATTTATGAGTGTATTATGAGAGACCCCTTTAAATCTCATTTAATTCCTCCCATGTACACCTGTTACCATGCTGAAATTCCATAAGGAATTTCTCTCACCTCATTTACCATTAGTGTTAAGTAAAAACATATACAAGGAATACAATGTTGTTTAAAAGGTATGGTAAATGTTCTTAACATAATTAAATGTTTAATGAAAAAAAGATTCATAAATGAAGAAATAATGGTGTGAAACATGATTTTTCTAAAAAATAATGTGTAGATACAACATATCATCCTGATTGATTATAATAGATTAATAATTAATGATTATAGACATATAAGTGATTTGTTAACCAAGTAAATTATTTGAGTATAAAAAACATTACTTTGTATTACTAATTAATTGAACACAATCTAACATCAATTATAACAAACATAAATATAGTAATATATTATTATATAACCTTATTATTATAAATATTTCCATGTACAAATTTCATTTATCACTATATGTTAAAAATATATCTTCATTTTTTGGTTTATTTTTATGATCGAATGCCAGAAGCTCTGACTGCTTGTTTCATATTATTATTGAAATGAAATTGTTTATTTTTATTTATTAAAAAAATATTAATCATTCCATAATTATATATGATACTAAAATCATGTTTCTTTAATGATTAATCATATCTATTTTTCTGTTTTTTTGTAATGATAAAACATTGTTTTAAAAAATCAAAATTGGGAAGAACTAGTTTCAGCATGTTAAACAATCAAATTGTGATATATTAATAAATATATTAAATATCCATATAATATTTACAAAATTAATAAATAATATTAATTACATTATTATTACATGATATTATAATTTTATAACATCCCATAACCATTAATAATATAAATAATGTATCACTAGTCATGTAAGTGGTAAAAAATGACCCACATAAGAGCGTACTACAGTTATATTAAGATTAAGGTCATTTTAAATATCTGATAATATAGCTTCTAGATAATCATAAAAATATAATAAATATATTTTACCATCCTTAAAATCATTCGTATAATCATATATGATGATTAGTGATCAAAAACTAAATCTATCATTCATGGAGGTGTTAATTTGGATGTACACATGGATTAATGATTTAATTTAACAATGAATGGGATGTAATAATGGTATTTTAAAGGTTAAAATTACATAATTGTAATTTTTAAATAGTAACATATTAATTGGTCAAATTTTTCATTTTTACCTTAAAAAATAGATGTTTATGAAAAATGAATCACACCATTTTGTAGGTGCGTTATTCTGCTGGTACACATGATCAATGTTGTTTTTAATTATGGATAGAGATGATTTAATAATGAATGACTAATATATATAACAACCTTAAAGTAAATTAATAATTAAGAAATCATTATATTTGGGTTTTTTAAGATGTTTGGAGTTTTAAAATTAAGAAGCAATTTCTAAGGGGTAAGAAATACCCATGTTTGGAACTGATTCTTTATCTTGGAAATTCCTTAAAAAATAGAGGCATTAGGCTATTAAATTGTGACCATAGGATTAAAAACATGAGATATTAAATTATTAACATAAAAATAGAACAATTTAAGGAAGTAATTCCATGGTATATGTGTGTAATTGTGTTTCAAATTTGATCACATTATATATGTGAAGAGAAGATAGTGTTTTTGAACACCCATCATTTTTCAATGATATCATTACAAAATTAAATGGTAAATAGATAAAAATGATTTGAAAAATAGATTTTTTATAAGGAATATAAATCATTTAAAACTATTTTGACCAAATATTTTGACCATGATTTGAAGCACATACCCCTATATCATTACACATTACCATTTTTCCACAATTAAAACTATTTTTAAACTATTTAATTTATTTTTTATTAAACAAATAATATTAAAACTCCAAATTTGTTTGGATAAATCATCCTATATTTATAATATATTTAATACAATAAAATTTTATATTAGTTAATCTTAAATTTTATATTTAAACACACAATGTATTTAAAAATTGGTTTTTGTATAAAAATTACATCTGGTTCATTAACTGGTCCTTAACATATTTACTATAGACTAAAAATTAAATGTGTGTTAATAAAATTATATATGTCTTTAAAAATAATATATTATTCGTTTTTAAGATGTATTAATTTAATTAATTGTAAAAAAATTACACAATGTTAGTGAAATAAGTAAATAAAAATTAATCTTTCACCGTTATCATAGTAATTAACTGTATTATTAGTATTATTATTTTTTGAATAAAAATGAAATGGTATTTATTAAATAATATTTACATATTGATATATAATAATAAATACTTTTTATAACACCCTGAATATAGTAATTGAGGGATGATTCTTACTATATTACATTAGTATATTATATAAGGGAAAAACCACACAAGATTGATCATTTTTATAGTCTTCAAAAACTAGATAAAAATGATGACAAAAATAAATTTTAAATATAAAAAATAACATAAAAAAGTTCATAAATGGTTGAAATCATTCAAAATATCCTTTTTCATGTCTTGAGTAAACAAAAAATAATTTGTTGGCTAAAATGTTGAGTAAGGGTTACGTACGGTGGGCACTATCATGAATAAATATGGCATAATAAATATGGATGTGTGGATCATAAAGCGAATTACATTCAATCAAAAACTAGTATCTAGTGAACATGCATGGATAATATTAACATATCAATAAAATAAATAATGGAAAATGTATTCTTAAAAAGTAAATTCATAAATTTCAACATTCAAGAACATTCTATCAGGGCCTAAAATATGATATCATAAATCAAAATAGTTATGCCTCTCAACCATTATATTATTCTTAATAAATGGGTTGGTGTTAATAAAAAACCCATCTAAAATGAAATTCCTCCTTTTTATGTCATTAGAAATATCAATGCATTGAGGTTTCAATTATAATGGGTACCCAATCATCACTTGTACATCATATGATTTCCTCATATTTTGAGTGATAAATATAATTCATTTTCGAAATATTATATCAGCTGGAAATTATATTTATTGAGTCATGAATATGTAAAATCAATAGTTCCCGAGTAATGAAATAAATTACTTATGAATATTCCTTCAACTAATACCATATATAAAAATGGTATATAGTTTAAATGATATTTATGTAATTGAAATAATTTTTAATTCATCTATGTTATTAAAAATAAGTACATCACAAATGAAAATAATTTCCAATTAATAATGGACAGATAAACAAATGATCATAAGACTATGAATGATATAAAAATAAGGTTTAATATAGTATTAATAAAAAATGATAAAAGACCATTGATACATTATAAATTATGATTTTATAGTAAAACCAACCCTTTTGAAAATATAATAGATAAAATACATTAAAAATAAAATCATTTAACATTTTGTATGGACTATGTTATGAATAAATTTTCAAAATTATCTTCATTATAGTATGGAAATAATATGATTTTATCTTGATATTTTTTAAATTAAAAAGTCAAAATATATTTAGAAAATGATTTTATCTAAAAATAAAAATGGATACCTATAATGGAATCCTCAAAGAGAATTGTTTTCATGATAAAGGAAAAATTCATTCATGTGGTAAATGTTAAAACAAATGTTTCATTTACACCTTCAATAAAATTTACCATATTAAAAAATGACATGGCGATTCCTTGTAAACCATTTTAGAGTAAGTAAAACATGGGTAAAAATAAATTTAATTATAATATTTATAAAAATAAAAACAATTAAAAAATTATTGAAAATATGGTCAGGGAAGAAAAATGGTCCGAAGGAATGATTCGATATAATATTTTTTAAAGAATGTCCCATACAAGTTATTAAATTTTTGATTCATGATAAATAAAAGTGAATAAATTAAAACACATATTGTACCCAAAAATATCCAAAGGAGAAAAAAAATTGGGTTTTATTAGAATATGTTATATAATTCAACAAAAGTAAAAATAAGCATAAATAATCCTGAAATAAAAATATATTATTACAAAAATATGTTGTCTTTGGTGTATTCCTACATGTATGTGTTTGTTCAATGTATATAATTAATTAAAATTTATTAAATGATTCATTAATAACTTTTTCAAACTGTATTCCATTTTTAATGTCCTATTATAATTATTCTAAATCCATTCATTGAATATTTCCTTATTATGTTTATCCCTTTAAGGATGTTCAATTTATTCGTCTAAAATTATGTTAGAATACTGGCCATGGTGAGTGGTGTCATTAAATGATTCAATAATATCAATAATTTAAAAAATATCAAGAATATATTTTTTCCATTATATTAAATTTTATAATCATTAATGAATATTGGTAATAGAATAATGAATCACATCACTTTTTGTAGGTGGGAGTCCACACATGAATTTGAGAGACATTATAATTTTCCAATGAATGGAATGGTAAGAATATAGAAAATATATAATATTTTTAGAATAATAATTATGTTATAAATACTATATATATTTCATTAATTAAATATTTATAACCATAAAATTAAAATATTGATGAAAATTAATTTACAAACACTACATGGATATGGTTGTTAATATGTAGAAATAATTGATGTTTTTATTTTCCATAGGATCAAAAAAGAAAAGGAATATAGATATACCATAATCATAATAAAGTCTCAGTATATTAGAAATACTAGAGTCATTATTTTTGGTTGGATACAAAAAATAGAGGATGTAAAAGAATGCATAAACATTAAAAGTGTTGAACAATACTATTACCTCTTATTTGAGAGTCCTCCTTTAGGTTACACCCAAATCCTTCATAGGATAGTATTAGGTTAAGTCTATTAGTTCAAAATTAAAGGGAAGGATCTAGAGAATGTTTTTGGGTATGTATTATCTTAGACATAGGGCAAAATGATTGAAAATAATGGAGGGGGATATATTCCATTTTATAATTAATGGTAAGGAGACCCATGGAATTACACAAAATATTTTTTAGTAATATAGTAATTTTCTTTGGAAAGTGGCTCCAAATTGACTTATATTAAAATATGATAAGGATAATGTAAATCCCCAAACCAGTACTTCTGAATTTAGTGCTAAAAATATTGTGGATATTTTTTATATAAAAAGAAACTAGAAAGTTTAGAATACTTTATACATTCTAAGAACTTATCTAGTATAGGTTCTAGAGAATTAGAAAATACCTTACAATTATTCATATTTGAAGAAAAATAAAATAAAATAATTATTTCACTTCATGTTTTATAACTCCAAAAGAGATTCCATCAATACAAAAACTTTTAAAATACCTGTGATTTTTTTTAAAACATGGAATGAGCATAAAATTGACCAATCAGTTGGTTTAACGACAATGAAAAATAATTTTATGAAAAGTCATCGGAAAACTATTTTAAAACATTTAATCTCATATACATGTAATATAAAAAAAATTCATTTTTCAAAAAGATTTCAAAAATAATTATTATTACTATAGGAAAAAAGCTATATAGTGGTAGTATTTTTTATTATGTTTTTAAAAACCAAAGGTAATGTTTTTTAGGAATTAATTTAGTTCTAATTTTTTGTAGTGGTACTAAAAATGACCACTGATTTTTTTAAAAAAAATATATTTTTTAATTTTTTAACCAAATTATATTTAATTTTTTTAGTGGTTTTTTTAAAAAACTGTTTGGAAATGGAGGAAGTTTTTTAAAAGCAACAATGAAATAATGCTGGTTTAAAAACACTACGGTTAATTTAGAGGAAAAAGGATTAAAAAAAAAATTGTTTATTATGACTTATGATTTATTATTTAGTATTATATTTATATTATTATTTACAATTTTAATAAATTATAATGTGTTAATGAATAAATATTTAATGTTATTATTTAATAATAATTTGAGACCTAAAACAAACATTAAACAAGTTGAAAATTAGAATTAGGCATCAATTGGCCATAACTTTTGATCGGGGAGTCTGTTTTAGCTCCACGACCATTGCAATTGATGCCTTTAAAATGATCTATAATCAAATTAAATTCAAATTTTATAATAGTTAATAGAATAAAATTTATTATAGTTTGACTGAAAGTAAGAAATCGAACCTAAACTTTGAACGACTATAACTTTTGATCGAGGAGTCTCTTTGGTCAATACCACATATCAATTCAAATGTTGTGGTGAGTTCAAAGCCTAGGAAATTGAGGGAATCACGACCACATTGTTTGATGCCTAAAGGCCCAGAAGTCTTCAAAAAATGGGTTTTTAGTTGAGGTGTCCCAATTTTTAAACATTAAACGGGATTTCAGCCTCATTTAAGGGGGTATTATATTATTTTTCAACAGGGGAAAAATTTATTCTTAGGGATTAAAATCATACTGATATTATATTTGTTATATTTTATTGTTTTATCACAATTTATTTATTTATAATTAAATATATGCATATTTTCATATATTTACTTTTAATAAATCATTTGTATAAATACATATTTAGATATAAGTATATTTTTAACCAGATAAACAATATGGAAATGAAAATGTTTTAATTTTTAAATTTAAAATAAACAAATATCTATTTTATTTAGCTTATAAAAATGTATTAATTTGTATATATATATACCTATACATGTAATGTTTATATATAAGCATGTGTGTCAACAAAACAAATCTATATTTTTTAGTATATTCTAATATATATATATATATATATATATATATTTGTTTTTGTATTTGAGAAATATAAATATACAGTTGTGTGTCAATAATATTATGTTTATACATCACTTAAAAATGTTTTTTGAATAATTTTTTTTATTAAATGTAGTTTGTAACTGAATTTACAGTAAAACTATATGAATGTATATACAAATATGTAAATAATGTCAATATACACTTATGTGTGTGTATTGATTAATGAATATATATTAATATTTATATTCTTATTGATTTGATGGTGTTGTAATTATTGTGATTTCCCATCTTTTGATAATTTATTATTAGTTATATATATCTGTTTATTTTAATTTAGAAATATTTATATATATTTATGTACATTTGTAAACATTTATATATATTTATGTTTATATATTTTAATATCATATATGTGTAAATAAATAAATAAATATTTATTTATTTATATTTACTTGTCTTGATATATATATTTATATTAGTATACAATTTTATATATGAGTGTGACAATAAATAATTAAGTAATATAAAATTGGGTTCATATATATGTTTGCAAATTTTGTTATATATATATATATATTTTTTTAGTAACATATGACCATTTATTAATTTATTATTTATTAGTTATTCAATTATTATTATTTTATATATTATTTAATATTTTTTGTTAATTATTAATTATTTATTAGTTATTGTTTTAATACTTATTTATTATTGATTTAATATTTATTGATTTATTTTAATTATTAAATTAATTTTAAATAATTATTAAGTATGTATTTATTATGTATTATGGATTTATTATTAATTTTTTTATTATTAATGTTTTATCAATTTATAATTTAGTTATTACTTCTTAATTATTTATTATTTATATATTTCATTATTATATATTATATTTTTTATTCGTTATTTATTATTTTTTAACCATTAATTATTAACTATTAATTATTAATTATTTATTAATTATTTATAATTTATTACATACTTATTTTTTATTTTTAAATATTGATTATTTATTTGTCATTTCTTTATTTATCATTATTATTTTTATATTATATTATTTTTATATTATATATTTTCCCACAATTTAATAATTGTTTTTCATGAATCATGGTTTATTTTTTAATTATTCTATATAAAATGATTATTAATTTATTTTTAATTTATTATTATCTTAATATTAATTTTTTATTATTCTGTTATTCATTCATTATGATTTTATTATTAATTTGTTATTAAAGTTTTATTTATTATTTATTATATATTTATTATTTATAGATTTTTTATTATTATTTTATTATTTATTTTCTATTTTTTCATTATTAATTTCATTTTTGTTTGATTATTATTTATAAATTAATTATTATATAATAATTATAATTATTATTTATTTTATTATGTAATTCATTATATATTATTAATTTATTATTGAGTACATATTTACTATATATTCATTATATATTTGTTGTTGATTTATTCATAATTTAATATTAAGTATTTATCAACAATTATTTATTAATTTCTTATTTATTTATCAAATATATATTTTTTAGTTTAATTGATTATTTAAAAATAAATTCTTTAATATGTGATATTTATTAATTATTATATATTATTTATTATATATTTATTATTTATTATTTATTATTTATTATTTAATATTAATTATTTCATATTAATTATTTATGTATACATTTTATTATTTAGATTTATTATTTAAGATTTATTATTTTCCACTAATTAACATACTATATATATATATATTTATGTATTATTCACTTATATTTTTTTTATTTATTATTCATCTATATTTTATTTACTAATAAGTAATTAGTAATTAGTAATTATTAATAATTTCTAATCACAAATTAATTTTTAATTTTTATTGTTTTTTATTAATGTTTAATTATTAATTATTTATCTTAATCATTTTTTGTGTTATTTATTTTTTCAATCAATATATATATATAAGGCTATAAAATTCTATTTATTCACCACAATAAGAGCCCATTGGAGTGGTGGCATCTTAAAAGAATAAGCAAGAGATAAGGGGTTCAAATATTACTCAACACAAAATTTCAATATATGGTATATGCATGCATGTTCACGTGCATGTGCATGTGTATGTCCATAGTAATAAATACTAAATAAAAAATATACTAATTACTAGAATTTAAATGTTCACAAAAATAATTAAATAGTGAAATAAAATATTATGAAATAATAAAGTAATAAAATAAAAAATTATTAAATTAATTAAGATATTTATAAAATATTAAAATAATAAGTACATAAATATATAAAGAAATTAATTGTGGAAATTAAAAGAAATTATTTTTTTTGAAAAAAATAAAACCTCCATGAAAAGGATTTTTGTAGCATTTGAAGCCACCACTAAATGATTCATGTGGTTTTAAAAAAACTTTGCTAAATCGGTTTGTGAAGGTTTTGAAAAAACGTCGCTAAAATAATACTAACACATGATTTAGCCATGGTTTTCTAAAACCATAGACGAATGTTATAGCGGTGGTTTAAACTCCCGCTAAACCCCTATTTTGGCATAGTGTATTTTAAAAATCTATTTCAATATAATCTTTGAAATGTATATATCATTTTGATGATAATTTCAAAAATAATCTTTGAAAAAACATTTCGATTTCTCGTTAAAAGATCATTTTGGTTTTTTATTAAACTGATAATTAGGAGATCCCATGATGACCATGTGACCAAACACGATATTAGTAGTTGGACAATGTCCTATTAGACTATGAGTCAAATCCCCCATCCTCATTCTCCTACTTGATACCAAAGTTCTGGATCAAATTGTTTAGAAAATATTCTGAAGCTCCGCCTTTCTCAATCACAACCCATCACAAAAATTTTAAAAATTACTTGAACTATTTTCAAATGTGAAAATAATTATACTTCCTTGATTATTTTTCAAAACTATATTTTCATAAAATACATTTAAAATATTTTTAAATCAATGAGTTTAAGAATTTAAAAGTATGAAATTAAACACAACCAATAATTATATTATATACAATTGTTTAATTAAACGTATGGAATGTTATACATTAATATATTATGCATGGTCATGTAAATATTAAATTTCAACATTCTCATAAAATTATTTTATGAAATATTATTAAACTTTTATGCAAATTCTGTTACAAATAATACTAATAAAAAAATTATATCTTTTTTAATTTGAAGAAATTATTAGAAATTGAATAATTTAAACTATTTGAAACACTCCAATGAAAATATGAATATTTCTATAAAAAAAATAAAAAATTTGAAAACACAATAATATCTTCCTTACATATAAATTATAAACATAAAAATAACAAATCTATCACTATAATGTAATATGAAAAAATGAACAATAAAAATAATTATAATTAATCATCATAGTAAAATATAATTTTATGAAATAATTAAATGAAATTAATTATTTCAATCATAGAATAATTTTTAACAAAAATTTACTCTATTAGAGATAAACTTGAAACATAATATTAGATACCTTTAATTTTGAAACAAATCCATTACCGTAGAGTAAAATTTTACAAATAATTGTTTTTATAATTTTGTACAAAAAATAATTCACATACCTCTATAATTCCTCACATGATAGACTTGTACTTCCTCTTAGAAAAAACTAGAAAAAACAAGGGACACTTCCCCCCATTTGTAGTCTACCAAGATAATAAAATCCACCATTGCAGAATGCCTCTTCATTTGCAGCCACTCGTTCCTAGACTAAATCACAAAACAAAGAAATGGAAAGCTTTACCTTTATAGAACTGACTTCACTCACATTAGTGTGTAGAACATTAATGTATTAGAATAAAATATTATACATATAGAAAATTATTATATATATATATATATATCCAGTAAATGCTTCAGCACATTCAAAATCAATGTTCAACTATAATTTATTAAAATCTCACCTAAAATCATTCATTATCTATAAACAACGGATAAGAAAAAAATATCCAAATCGAAATATGTGATTGAGGTGTGATGCTTGCTGAGCTAGATAATCTATAAATGAAACCATCATCTCAACTATTTCACAGTAACACATAATCTGAAAGAAAAATAATTACAAATAAATGAAATCCATTCTCTTACTCAAACCTGGACCGAAAAAATCGTTATAACAAAAAATTCAATGATAATGTATATAATTATTTATTCACCGAAAAATGTATAGTGTTGATGACACAAATAGAAGGAATAAAAAAAATAACAATAGTAGTGTTGATCATCTTTTGAAAAACTAGTTCAAAAATTTTAAAAAGGAATTTAAAAAAACAATCAATGTGTAAACAAGGATGGTGGGAGGAAGATTATGGAATTAATGGAACAAAAATGTGATTCCTACCTACAATAGACTTTCAAACCAAAAATTAAGGAGGAAAGATATTCACATTCAAATCCCTCATTATTCTCATAAATGGCCTTCAAATGATCGATGACATTCAAAAATGACTCAAACCGCATTTTTTCATCACCTCAATCCTTAATTGAATCCATAGACTTCGAACTACACTCGAATATCCATATTCTGGTAATCCATATGATCAGATCTCCCTCTTAGTGATCGACCTACACGCTATCAACTCCACTGCATATCTACCATCGGAGAACCATTGATCAGTCCCCAAATCTCTCACTTGGCCTCCTGAGATAAAGATCATGGTTTCGTCGAGCCCTCCCAAAAAATCCTCTTATTTCTATGATTTTTATTTATTCATGTTTTTATTAAATAACATACATTCAAATATTTAATATATTTATAATTTTAAATATTTATATTTTCATTTTTTTAATAAAAATAATGTTAAAAATCTTGATATTAGAACAATAATTTTAGTAACACTTCATATTTCAAAATTATCACAATTCGTATTTGAGATTTCAAAATTTTATAAAAACTTTTATAATAGTTATAATTTCAGTGGTATATTCAAAATTTATATTAATATTAGATTCAATAATTTTTATCATAATTCATATATTTATATATTCACAATTGTAAATTTTATATAATATTCCTAATTTTCAAAAAAAATATATAACTTATTTTCATATTATTCTAAATTAAAAATTAGATAATATACATATATCTAAATATATAAGAATATTTATCATTTATATGTCAAATAATCATTAGAAAATGATGTTGACATTAATATAAACTATGTATAATATTATCTTTCTTACAGTGGATTATAATGAATAATATATATTATTAATTAATAACATTTAATTATTTTAACTAATTTCCTTAATTTTAAAGTATTGTTCTTAAAAAAATTGAAAATTTTGTTATTTATATCAGGTTATAACATTTATAATTTTTTTACATAATTTATTTCCAGTATTTATTTTTAGGAAATTATATTGTAAATATCTTGTTAGTTTGTTTTAAATTATAAAATATTACATTAGTAGAATATTAATATAAAAAGAAACAAAACTTAAAATTTATGTGTGTTATATTCTCCCACGACGAATGAATCGTGTAATCGCAATTTGTTTGTCGGTCATAATCAAATTCTAAATTTCCATCTTTAGAATTATGAGAAACTATAACTCCTAAGTAACATAAATATCAAGGAGATCAAAGAAAATTCGTCCACTTATATTTTTTATGTACAAAAAATAATGTATAATCTACAGAATTTTCTAGATCATTCATATAATGTCAATGTTAAATCCCAAAACTCTTACTTCCTGATAAAGTGCTAAAAATTCATTGTATTTTTTTACCGAAAGAAACTAAACAATACCCTGGTCATGGTTCTAGAAAATGAGGTGTCACCTTGCAATTTGACATATTAATAAAAAAGTAAAATAAAGTTATTTTTTCCCATCACGTGTGATAACTCCAAAAGTGAATTCATCCACCATAGAATTTTTAAAACAACTGTAAAAATATCTTTAAAACATGATAAGAGCATAAAACTTCCCAGTATGAAGATTTAAAAATATTGAAAAATAATTTTACAAAAACTCATTTAGAAACTCTTTTATAAATTGTGTATAAAATATAAATATACATTTGATATTTATAAAATAATTTTAGGAAAACCATTGAAAAATAATTATTATTTTGAAATTATATTTCAATATAAAATTAGAAATATACATATAATTTTGAGATTAATTTCAAAAATATTCTTCAAATAACATTTGGATTTATCCTTAAATATTCATTACGAAGATAATTATTCTTTTTATAGATTAAATTGATACTTTGAAATTCCCATGAAAACCATGCGGCTACCGGAAGTATCATTAGTAAGACAATGACTAATGGGGTTGTGGGTTCACTCCCCATTCAACATTCTCCCACCTGATACCCAGGTTCCTTATAAATTTTTTAGGAATACATTTTGAATATCCTCCTTTCTCAATCACAACTCATCAAAACACTTTTCAAAACTACCTAAATTATTTTCCAAGAAGAAAGTAGCTGTACCTTTTCAATAATTTCTCAAAACTAGATTTTCATTAAACACATCCAAAATTTGTAGATATTGATGAATTTAATAGTTTCGAATTATGTAGTCAAACACAACACATAATTAAATTAATGACAATTAGTTAATTAAATGAATGAAATTTTATGAATAATTCATGATGGATGGCCATGTCTATATGAAATTTTAACATTATCATAAAATGATAATATGAAATATGATTAGTTTTCTCTAAAAATCCCTATACAAATAAGACATATCTAAAAATTATTACTTTTTTCATTAGATGAAATTTTTAGAAATTTAATAATTTGAACTATTTAAACAAATATAACTAAAATAAGAATATTCCTTTCAAAAAAAATAATTTTTGAAAACATAATAATTTATTCCTTATATAAAAATTTAAAATTAAAAAAAAATCTATTTCTATAATATAATTTGAATAAATATAAAATAACTATAATGATAATTAATCCTCTTACTGAAATATAATTTGAATAAATAATTAATTGAAAATAAATATTCTAAACCGAGATTAATTTTTCTATAAAATTTTAATCTTTCACAAAAATTAACTCTTTTACACATAAAAGTGTATCTTAAGATTATATACGTTTATTTTTGGATAATCATTCCTTAACATAGAGTAAAATTTTAAAAAAAATAAAAAACAAAATAATTTAGTACACAAAATATTTCCCTTACCTCTATAAATCCTCACACGCAATACTCATACTTCCTCGTCGAAAGAACACAGAAAGAGAAAATAAGGGGCACTGAGCTCCATTTACAATCTACCTTGAAAAAAAAATTCCAAACATATAGTCTGACTTTTCCATTATAGACTATACTTTCTAGACTTAAGAATAATGAAATCTATGGAAAACACTACCTTTCTAGAACTCAGTTCACTCACAGCACTGTGAAACACATGAATTCATAACCCTTGGTCGGTCCTCCCATCTTCCGCTTAGCTTCTCAAGACAAAGCACATAGTTTAGTCGATCCCTCTGAGAAAACAATATTATTTAATCAATTTTTATTTGTTCATTTTTTAAAATATCATAATTTCAGATATTTAACATATTGATAAATATTATATTTTATAGCTTCATAATTTAATTTTTATTTTCATAAAAATTTATCATAATTATGATATTGCAATAATAATTTTAGAAATATTTCATATTTCAAAATTATCATAAATCATATTAGAAAATTCCAAATTTTTAAAAAAAATTCTAACAGTTATAATATAATATATAAATATATTTATAAATTATATTTCTTTCATATTTTTAGATTTAATAATTATTAGCATAATTCATCTTTTAATATATTCATAATTCTGTATTTTATATAATAATCATAATTTTCATAAAATTTATCACTAATTCATTAATCATTCTAATTTTATTATTAGATAATGTACATATCATTAAATATATAAGAATATTTATAATTTATATATCAAATAATCATTACAAAATTTTGTTTCACGTTAATATAAACTGTGTATAAAATTATTTTTCTAAAATTAATTTAAAATAAGAAAATATAAATTAATATTTTCTAATTGTTAAAGAGTATAATTAATTTTCATAATATTAAATTACTATGCATAAGAATTTTGTTAATTTTATTATTGAAATCAGGTTATAACATTAGTAATTATTTTTAACATAATTTATTTCCAATATTTATTTTGTAAAAATTATCACCAAAAACTATATATTTTTGTTTTAAATTATAAATTAATTCATTAAATAAAATATATATATATTAAAAAACTAAACATATAAGTTTTTTTATGTTATAGTTAAGATCAAACTAAAACCAACAATTATTTTTAATAATTCTTTTAATTTATCTTGAATCTTTATCCCTTTATTTCCAAAACCCTTTTACCCATATTACCTATAATAGAGGTGACACATATTTACCATGGTTACTATTTATTATTATCTAAATTTTTTTTGAACTTATTAACTAATATTATTTATGTTGAATCAAAATATAGAATAAATTTTACATGATTCAAATACTATAATTGGAAAAATCAATTTTCATATATTTCGAAAAAACAAAATGAAACAAAATTTGAGAAAAAATAATTGTAATTATTTAAATGATTTTATCAAAAAATAAAGTATAATGCTAACTCTAGTGGGATTAATTGTATTAGGTTATATAACTGTAGAATTATACTCATTTCAATATGAACTGAAAGTTATTTTTACCTTCTAAATTATATATTAAAAGAAAAACACTAAAAATGTCTTAAATTTGAACAAAAATATTTCTTAGATTTCCAAAGTGTTGGGTATCTGTTTCTATGATCAAAATTAAAATTTTAAATGAATTATACTAATTATATAGTATATATATATATGTTATGGAAATTGTTTTCAAAAATATTAACATTATTCTTGTATCATTGTAATGTTATAAAATTAATAGTTTCCTAAAATCGGGATATTTCACTTTTCACCAGAAAAGAAAATATTTAAAAAAACTCAAAAATTAATCCTATGATAATATAGAAATAGTGAGAATAAAAATAACAATAATTTCTTCAAACTAAAAAAATTATATTTACCATATTTAAACATGTTATTGAATTATGTTTATTAAATTATGTTAATATTTCTTTAGAATGAAAATCTTACACACTGTTACATACTTTGATCGAATATCTCGTGTATCATTATTTCTTCTTTTTGAAAATATCCTCTATAAAATATATATAATTTTACTTCATGAATAGATGTGGGTAGTTCTTCATAATAAATTATTCTGGATCTCATAATTTCTCTTTTATTCTATGATTTATCCAATGGACCTTCACTAATCAAGTCAGACGATTCTGTGACAATTGTACTATAGTGTCAAGATTTTGGATAGGATCATGAAAGTATAATAAATCATGCTAATCTTATATTTGATTTTTGGTGAGTACATATGTAGGGTCTGAAATTTATATCCTCAAAAATAGATTTGGAACACATCATGAAATTTATAGGGGGCTATGTGGCATTAAAAATTAGTAATCTACAACTCCAATTCATTCTAAAAATCTTAACAGATGAAATATCTGTGAAATAGTTTTCATTTATTTCAAAAAATTATAAAATCCTTCTATGGAGATATTTTCCCAAAACCCAATCCCCTACATAATATTTAAAAGCCCAATTTATTATATTCAGATAACTCTATTTCCTAATTTGATATTTATTGATATGACTATGAATATCTCTCTATTTTATCATTATATCCTCAATAAGATGTTGTACAAAAATATTCATTTCATGAACTTCATCCCGACGAGTTAGTGTATAAAATATTTTCACATAAAATGTTTTATACAGTTCCATTTTAATGCACTAATAGAATATATTATTATTTGGAAATTCTAAAAAATGTAAATATAATTCCATATAATGTGAAATCAAAATGACCAAAACTACAACATGTATTCTGATGTATGAAATATCCATTCATACATTCCTTGTATTTGAGATGATATTTTGTGCCCAAATACACCTCACTATCAAGATCCTTTCGAAACATTTTCTAGAATTATGATGTAAACCATTGGTCATAATAATATACAATTTATATAGGTTCACTATAAAGTATCACCAATTCATTAATATAGAGTAGTGAAAGGGAGAGTTGGAGATTATAGTGGATCCTTTAACCCAACCAATTTTTATAGAAACTTTTGTTGGGGGACCACTCTCTCACCCACCTCTACAAGCTATGTTATTTTTATCTTGGCAGTGAGAGGTTTTCTTGGGACTATATAATGGTGGAGATTAATCCCTATGATGTCATCCATATAATGGATTTTATAATCTAAAATCGGATCATGGGTGGGATGTTTGTCTAAGTGGGTAGTATACCTCTTATAACGTGAATCAATGTTAATTTTCATAGTTGCTTTTGATCTTTATATGAATTATGTAGGAACGATATAGGGGAGAGTGTACTTAATCACTAACCAGCTGGAGATCATTTAATTATATGACATGAAATATATTGGGGAACAAATTCATATAGGTTAATAGGATACATGGATGTCTTCCAGGAGAATATTCTGAGTCCCCCTCACTAATAAATTTAATTTTTCAACAATTTTTAACCTCGAACCATAATTATCACTTCATAAGTATATCAAATGGCGTTATCCAAGATTAGGGAGTAAAAGGTGTTGTTATAGATGTATTTTGATGTTCAAAAATTCTAATAGGTGGGCAGATTTACTCTTACAAAATTAAAAAAATATTATAAATGGAAAATTTTAAAATAAAGTTATTTTAAAATTATATTGAAATTAAATAGATTAAATAATAAATAATAAATTTTATTTGAATAATAATGTTTTTAAAAGAGTTAAATAATTTCTTACACAATGATTAAATGATATGAATTACATTTATGCAGATTATGTGTATTGAGTTTTTGAATGATGCAATGAAGAAATATAAAGAGATACTAAACATAGTTTATAAGGACTTAAACAATAGCATACAAGTTTCTACCACATCTCCACCCCTCAATAATAAATATATGTCTTATTAATACCTTCCCTTTTTTTAATAGAAACCCAAGAACCGCTTCTCTTGGTTATATAGATATTCTAGAACCAACTTCCCTCTGTTTTAATGGAAACACATGAACCAATTCCCTTAGATTTAAGAAAAAACTAAATAACCACTTCCATTTCATTATCATGGTTGTAAGAAGAACCCTAATAATTAATATCAATCACTTTTCAGATTTTGAGCACCCAACCCTAAATTTGTGGTTATGGGAACCGTTAACAATATTATGTCAGAATAGAGATATTTTATTAGATAAAATCACGTACAAATCTAGTGTTATATCTCTTTATAATGTAGATACAATATTATAAAGAGATAGTGGAAAAGGTGAGATTCTTTAAGATTTGGCAATTAAGGTTGTTTCTCTGAGAGGATTGCTTCATATAATCTACTGATTTTGTTTCATGATTCATGCAGGGGATGTTTTACACCTTTGTTGATTTTTTAGATTGAGATCAAAGCCTCTATTACACAATATTTAAATCCTTCAATGGTGATGGGGTCATCACTGGTCGAGCCAATCCATTAAGCTCCATGAAAAATCTTTTTTTACAATTATATATGTAGCTTGGAAAATTCTATAATATAGCCACCATATACCTGGTTGTCGGTAGACTAAGTAGAAAAAAAATGTGCATCTGGAATTGGAATCAACTATCTAGTTCACCTCCATTGTCTAGCCATAGGACCCCATTGTCTAGCCATTGGACTACTCTTATATTTTCTAGGTTCTACCATCACCACCGACCAGCCAGTGACACTCCACCATATAGTTATTGGGTCTTATTATCACCAAAGAGTCTGGACATATGGATCCAACTAGCTGAATCCCTAAATCCAGTGATTGATGCAACCTTTACAACCCATATTCAAACAATTACACATCCACTTCCATCAACATCCTTTGGTGGATTATATAACATGATTTCATAATATTGAATTATTAATTAATACAAATTTAAGACTTTAAAAAGATTAACAACATTCCTTTGGATTAACATTAAGATCACCATTAGAACCATCAAGTACATGACTGAAAGTCAAATTAAAGTGTTTGAAAACCATTTTAATGAAAACATTACTTATACAAGATAGTATTGTTTGTCATGAAAACACCATGAGAGAGGGTGTTACAACTATATCCCCCTGTTTGATGCCGAAAAACACTAAATAGAAAAAGATGAGTTAAGTGTAATCCATGATAGAAAAATAAATAATTTAATCAATTCATGACATTATAATTTTAGGGTAATAAGAATTCTTAATATATTAACAAGAATATATCCATAATTATGAAGAGTTTAAAAAATTATTTGAAAATTGACACAAAAACCTAACACAACTACCAAAAAAATAAAAAAACACTACCCTCCTTGGTGATTATAAAAAATTAAATAATAAGGATAGGGATATGATGACTTTATATAAAATTAGAAGTCCATTCAATGAGAATTAAATTTAAGAAATTATTTAAACAAAATATTCTCAAGAAAGAACATTCTTAGAGAAAGATAAATCATTATTAATGTGATTAAATAATGTATTAATTGAGAATAGATCATCAAAACAACTCCACCTACATTAAAAATATATCATATAACACAAAGGCTCACATCATCATAAAAAGAAAAATAATTAAGTACAATAAATCTGAATAAAAAATATTTAAATGATTTTGATAAAGATATGAAAGAAGGGAATTTAATTTGTAAATGATATATTAAAAATATGTGAAAATATTATTTGGAAAATAAATTAAAAAAGAATATGGAAAAATAATTTAAAATTAATAATTTTAGGAGAAATAAAAAAATATGAAAAAGAATACATCTCCTCTTTTAAGAAAGCATTGATGTGAGAGAGATCCAAAAATTATGTTAAATAGATAAATAAAACTAAAGAGATCAAGAAACATTTTTCCCATATATATGAAGATTGATTTTCAAATTTTTCTACCAATGGAAAAATCCAACCTACCCCTAAATTGGTTCATTAATCAATTATCTCAATATGGGAAGAGTTGTACAACCATTTAAAGGGGTGATAGTAAAATTTTATTCATAATCCACGTTATTATAGATAAATAAATATTGATGGTGAATTACTCATGGAATTAAAAAGTTAGTGACATTGGGTACCAAAATTGGTGATCTAGTTGTGTGAGCTAATAAAATATTTAATACTGAAACAATTTTCGATCAACGTAGATTTTCTAGTAAAGATTTAGGAAACCCACAAATTTTAAGATTTTTGAAGAATAGTAGAAGAAATATGGGTAAAAATAAGTCTCCCATATATTTCATTCTTACGATACCTATCATAAATTTGATTCATATATTTTGAATAGTAATTATAAAAATAATTTTGAGAAACACCTTTCACAAAAGTAGTTTTTTTATGATCTAGTAATATTTTAAAAAATTCTATGATTATTTTTTTTAGAACATTGATAACCATGGATCAGGTTAATATGTTTATATCATTGGTTAAATTTCGGTAGAGGTATTTTGAGATCAATTAATTCATCTTGGAAAACATAAAGATCTGGTTTCATAAACAATTAAAACCAATTCATGTTTTTTTTGAATGAAGACCCTTTTCATTTAAAAAAATTATATATTTTTTTGTTGAGAACATTGTATAAAAAAGTATGTTCATGAGAAAACTTTTTTATCACAAGTGTTTTCAAGTTATTCATAGCTCGTGGTACATAAAGAATAAGAAGAGGAAAAAGTATAAGGGGAATGTGAAGGGTAGTGAGAAACTTGGGAACCATCCATTGTTACCTTCCTCACGATATTCCATGAGGAATTTAGGACTTGAGTTAGTTGAGGAGGATGAATCACTCCATTTTGAATCTATAATATATTTCTTAACATTAATTTTAATTTTTAAATTATTTTTTAGATTATAAATTATAATTTAATGTGACCCTTTTTTTATATTTTGCATCATGTCACAACAGGTTATTCAATTAGATCTATATTTATGGTACGTCTGGATGACTTACTCTTAATTTTAATATTTTAAACATTTTAACAATTTATTCAAGTTCACATTAACTAATGAAATTAGTTCTATAAGAATCATAATTTTTTTCTTTAAAATAATGGATTTCCATGGGTTTTTTAGCTTCTATTCCTTCATTTATCTCTTGTATTTTCGTGATGAGATCATATGTCATTAAGGATCTGAGGAGTTATTCAACCACCATATAATTTATATACTTGGATTATAAGATTATTTTCACTTTGGGAACCCGTGAACTAGGTATATAACATATTATTTTTCTTATAAGTTTTTCTATATAAAAATCATTACTGAGAAATTTTACACCATTTCAAATGTCTATAAATCTCATGAACATGATATTAAAAGATTTTTATGATATATAGAGAAACATTAAATATACTAATGAATGATATATAATCTAGATACTTTGACTTTATTCAGGCCTTAATGTGTGACTTCAAGTAATTTCCATATTTAAGAAGAAATTTTTCCTAAAGAAACATGATTAAACTCATTACAATCTAGTACACAATGTATAAAATTTAATTTTTTCCATTATGTTAAAAATTCATTAATATTACTCGGAGTCTACTTATCATCATATTATATATTAAAAATATATTCATGAATTACCATTTTCTAAAGATGAACGCCATGCTACTTAGAAGGATATAAATTTATTTTTTCTTGTAGGAATAATCAGTGGAATCAAAAGCCAGAGAAATGGAATAAAATTCCATTTTAAAAGATAAAATCATTGAAATCAATTAGAATTTTTTTAAAAATTTGATTTTTTGAAAAAAATATGAAGTATTTCTTTAGTTCCCAAGTGCAATTCATATTATAGAAATGGAATGAGGGGATGATTAACATTTTAAAAAATTAATGAATTAAATAAAATAGATAAAATAGAATGATTTTGAAATAATAAATAGATGAAATAAATTAAGAAAAATGATAAATTCAATTCATATAATGTATATAATATAAATGTTAAATAATAATATGAAAAATTTAAAATTAGTATTAGTTAAATTTATGTAATTTATCCATATCAGTTTTTGGAATGAGGCAATGCATAAATATAAAGCTAGAAAAAACATAGTTCATATGAAGTTTGTAAATAGCACACAATTTTCCCCTACATGTCCATACCTAAATTATAGAATCATGTATTATTAATACAATCCATTTTTTTAAAGGAAACCCATTAGCCCCATCCCTTGTTTTTTTTGGAAATGAAAGATCCAACTTTTTAGGGTTTTAATGGAATCCCAATAATCAATTCCATTTGTTTTAATAGAAACCTAATAACCACTTCCATTCGTTTAAATAAAACCCAAAAACCAATTCCCTTACCTTTTCATGATTACGAAAAGAAAACCAATGATGAAGATCTGTCACATTATCAGTAGTGAGAACACATACCTCACTTTGTGGTTGTGATCACCTTAGAGAAGAGGAGGTGAAAATAGAGATATTTTATTAGACCATATCCTTTACAAATATCGTCTTCTAACTTGTAGATAAATACTCTTTCATGTTGGGGTTTTCACCTCAGTGTTTTTGTAAATGGATGTTAAATGATAAACCGATGCATTTTGTCATTAATTTTATATAAAATCAAAATTAAAATTACTTTTTAAGAATTCGTAACATTGGTTTTATAAAAAACGATGCTAAATGTAAAATTTCATTCACACATAGAATTGATATTTTATTTTTTCACAGCATGGTTCTAATTTTTAAAATCTTTCCTAAAGTTGATCACATCACAAAAAATATTTTCATATAAATTATATAACTTTTAATTATCCCTATTTTCACATTTTTGATATAATCCTTTTTTATCAAAACTAATGTTACATTGCTTATTCAATTGATGACTTTATCATGGTATTTATTCTCATAATTTATTATCGTTATTATTGATCCTCAGAATCTGTAAAATATTTTCCATTTTTTTATGATGAAGGATAATTATTGAGATATAATTAATAAGATAATTTTTTTTAAAGATAATAAACATCCATACAATAAAATTTATCATCAAGTGACATTGTAGTTGTTGGATGAGTTCTTTCCTAGAAATAATAGGAATATGAACAAACAATTTATTTGTTCAATGAAAAATGAATAAAGAAGAGAAATTAAGTTGAATATTTAAGTTTTTTTATTTTTTCATTTGTTTTCTGAAATATTTAATTCATTTTTGGGTATTTTATTCAAAGATAGTACTATAAATCTATTGTTTTAAAAACCTAAACTTTCTAAACATTATAATTCTATAAACACTATGGAATGTGATTTTTGATGACTCTTTTTTGAGAAAACTATTTTAAAAGTAAAAAATTACTTTTTTTATCGGTTATCAGAATAAAAAATGTAGTGACCCTTAGAAATAATAATTTAACATCATTTTATAAGAATAGATGCTGAAAGGCCCATATTCAACGTCACTTGTATTATCATGGATTTGTCGCTAAAAATAAAAAGAAAATAAAATTTATGTTAAAGGTGTTTTTAATCTCTTATATATCACTCTAGAAATATATAGTAAATTTAAGATAGAGAGAGGGAGAGGGAGAAAGATGATAGACTTTGGTATGTTTAAATGATGGTTGTCTCTTTGAGAGGTGGGATGGGGTAAGGTTGGAAATTGGGTATCTTAATTCATAGGAAGATATTTTAAAAACCATTGGTGATTGTTAATATTCAGATCTAGGACTCCATTGTCATTTTTTATATCCTTATATTGTGTCATGGTAATCCATTATCGAGGCAAGTTATTAAGAGACCAGAATTATTTTTGTAGTCACATTAAATATATCTCGGAATATTCTGGAATGGAACCATCAGATACTCAGTAGCCTCCACTGGGTATATAGTGGTCAATGTAGAGGCATATAAGCTTCTTGAACTCGTATCAGCAAGTTGTTACACCTACACCAGCTAGATGGTGGACTGCTATTGGTCATTACTAGTTCTTCTATCACTATTGGTGGACCGATGGGACTCCAGCAGCTAACTAGAAGGGATTATACTCCCCATATATTCTAGACACATAACATTGTCTAGTAGGTACATCCTACTATAGCCCATATTCATATATAGACTCTTACACTTTATTCAATGTCTTTCATTGGTTCTTATTACATGATTCCATGAACATGATGTATAAATTAATATAGTTCCAACCCCTAAAAAATATAAAAAAATTTCCTTTGAATTTAATTTGAATGACACCATTAGATCCATTGAGGGTATGACTTCAAGTAAAATTAATTACTCTAACAAAATATTAAATAATAAAATTAGATATATAAGAGAGTGTTTATGATCATGAAAATATTATGATTGAGGGAGGAGAAATATGATTATCTCTTAGAGAATATTTGATCCAGATCATTATATCCCCTTAGGATGATCCTATCTTTTTTACCAAGAAGGTATGATATTATAATGATTTTTATTGGTTATTTATAAAAAATCTGGTAAAAATCAAGAAAAATACTCTCTTCCATGGATTAAATAACTCTTCGAAAAGATAAAATATGCTAGTGGTTATTTAAGATCAACTCTATACTTAGGTATTCACATATTCCGTTCTATACGGAGGAAATTCTATAGATGAAATTTATATATCTTTATGGGAATTATGATTTCTATGTGATGTAATTGGGGGCGATAAACACCAATGGCATATTCATAGGACTCATTAACCATGACTTTTATCTATTCTTAGAATAGTTTATTATGGTCTTCATTGATTCCTTCCTCATCTATTCTATAATAGAGAATTTTCATGTGGTACATTTGAGGAACATATCAGGATTGGTTTGAGACCACTAATTATTTGGTAAAGTCACAAAGTAAAAAATAATTGATTTTAGAGGTTTATTTTATGAGGAACAAAATCTAAAAGGGTATGGTAGTAATCAAACCTATGAAGATATAGGTTTTGGTATATTTGGAGCCACTTAAGATTTTGTTTGAGGTGTGTAGTTTCCTTGGGTTATCAAGCTATTACCATAGGATTGTGGTGTATTTCTCTAGGATGAAATATCCTATAAATACACTTACCTAGAAATGGTATCCCTTCATACAGTCTGATAAATATCAAGGATACTGTTAGGAATTTAATTATAGGTTTTATAGTGATTTAATATAGTATTTACTTAAGGATGGAGGTGAGTAAAAGTTTTACTATAATTCCTTTGTAACCGGACTTAGAGGATTATTGATATATAGGTAGCGGGTGATCTATTATAGGTCCAGAAGGCTAAGACCCCATGAGTAGAAATACATTGTGCATGAATTAAAACTCATGATATTATTGTTTTATTTAATTTTATTGATATACAAAATACTTGTATAATAATATTTTAACTACATGGATCTAAATAGCATAAGTTTTATTGTATCCCAATGTATTCTCAAACAGAGAGATATGAAAAAAGTAGAGTTTTTATAAGACTATAATTTCTAGATTTTATAAAATTAGAAAGGATAACATAGTGGATGATTAATTATGTAGGGATTATCAATCTAATTTAGAAAAGTAGTAATCCAAACAATGAGTCGTGACTATAGAATTATACTTAATGTTCATGATCATAGTGGACATGGAAGACTTCCTCTAAATTAATTTGATAGTGGTAGCCCAAAAAATTTTACACTGAGTGAGTTAGGTTAAACATCTTAAAATGTGTTGTGATGTATTACATAACCTAGTATTATTAAATGATACACATGAGGGTTTCACTAATGGTGAGTAGTAATTCATCCTTTTTCAGGTCTGGTCAGTTGTTCTATTTGAGTTATGTGAAGAGGTTTTGTAGGAGTCTCACACATATCCCGTATAAGTAAATAAATGTTTTCTAAATATTTTATGGTTTATAAAGATCCAGTATTAGTAGTAAATCAAAAAGAGGAATATTTTAGAGTTCATGTCTCACTATCACCTCTTAACATGTAAAGGAAAAACAGTAGGTTTTACCTGGTTTGGGCCATCCTCTGGAAGTTATGTAGTGTAAATGGGATAGTAAATTAAGGGATTTTGTAGCATGTGTTGATCCTATTAATTAATAAAGTGGTTATAAATTAATACTTTGGATCATTTATAATATTTTTGAGACCCATGAGAAATGGTTTTTTATAGGTATGGAAGAAATGAATTGGGGAAGAGTATAAGTGGAAAGGGTTCTTGTGATTTATTTTATTGTTCACAAATAATGAATGTTCAAAATCAAGTGTTACATGGTAGTTAATTTTATTTGAATCTCACTCATAGGTTTTGGAGTGATTAAATTCCCATTTAATAAGTTTTAAAGTTGAATAAAATCTATTTGTATGTTTATAGGTGTTTGAAAGATGATTGTAGTTGTTTGGATGAATTCTAACGATTTTTGCTGTTGAAATAAATTAGATTATAAAATTTATTGTACCAAATATATAATACAATTATCCTAAATAAATAAGGGTTTTCTCTATGTATACTAGAAAACAATTAGTAAATTATTTAAAATTTAAGGTTGTTCCTCACTATGATACATAATATTTTTATATTTAGTATAGAATAAAATCAACAAATGAAAAGGTCTTATTGTGATATATAATGTTTATTTAATCTTCGATAAAAATGGATTTTTGATATATGAGGTTTTTTTCATCTAATTAGATACATGATAATGTCCTAAAACAGATGTGTGGATAAAAAAGGTTTCTCATACATTAAATCCTCTAACCCTATCCACTTTATTATAATCATTTAGCATGCCACATGACATTTGGCTTGCCTCCCCATACCCCAAAGGTTGATGACTAACAATGAAGGTCTATGGGAGGATATTGAGGATACTATATATTTTGAAGGTAAATAGTAAAAATACACATACAACATATTAAAAGAAATATTAAATAATAATACAATATATATATATATGTTAATATATTGTCAGTGTAAAAACCATTTCCCATTTCATATTAGTCATAAAAAACCCAACAGATTGACCATAGTCCAATCAAATATATACGAGTATAAAATATAAGATCCTGGGTATTTATATTAGGTATACATCATTTTTAGGTTCAAATCCTAGTTTTTGGCCTAGTGTGAGTGGATAATGTGATCAAAAAGGTTTTGGGGGTGTTTGGGGCTTCGTCAGAGCCTAGATACCATGTTTTTAGAAAAGGAATATGGTCCACATTGTTAATAAAATTGATGTGACACAAGCTGTTTTGTTTGAGTAAATTTTACGGGGATCAAAAGAGGTACACATAAGGCTGCACGGTTTGAGGAAACCATCACACCTAAGACACGTGCCTATTTGATCCATATGATTTTTTAGTAGAGGCGTGAAACATGGTTTACGCAGAGTTTTTTAAATTATGAACATGAAACCATGTGACGTTCCGCGTGAGCATAGAAGGGTGAATGGTTGGGGTAAAATTTGGTCAATATTTCATCCAAACCATGATATCTAGTAAAAGGAAGAGAAATGAGATTTTAAAAATTAAAATATATTAAAACCTAAACCCCCTTTCACCCTTTCCATTATTGGATAGATGACTGCCTTAGAAGATATCCTTTGAAGCTAAATCATAGGATTTTCCACAATTTCATAATCCCAACTCGAAATCAAACACCAAAAGTCTCGTTGAATTCATGTGGGTGAGATATTAAATCATATTATGTTGTTATTCATTTGATATAGTATCAAAATAGTTATTTATGTGAAAGATAATATGACCTATTTTCAGGATTTTTGTCTATTCTTCATTTTTAACTTGAGCTAGACTGAATCAAATGTTGATACTAGATGAGAACTCTACAACAGACCTACTATAGGTGGTCTATAGGTTTTCATGTAAGTTTTTTTTTGGTAAATATAGTTGTTATTATTTCACAAATCATACATTATGGTGTGTCCAAAATATTAATTGAATGATCAAATGAAACATTCTGAGTCCTGTTAGGTTTCCCATTGAGTGGTATTTTATATGCCACCCATGGGGTACAACCTTTATTTTTTCCTAAGTTTTACCACCCCGTTGAGTGTCCGAGTTCTCTCCTTATTAGAGAGAAAATTTATAATTGAATAATAATTGAATGAATATTTAGAATACGATTATTTCTCTTTTCCATTTGGTTACATGATGTTTATTTTTTTCATAATGATTAAATGAATTTTACAAAAATTGTGGAAATGATTTGTAAAAATCATGGAATATGGATGTTTGTGAGATGATGAATTAATGAGATGATGATTTAAAATGGTAGTGAATGCCTGGGATGATCTCATGAGAACCCGATTCCTTATATTCCAGGGAAATTTCTTCTATGGATATTGATTGTGGTAGTGGATGCCTTGTACTTCATTACTCCTTAGATCCCTATTTCGTAGGATGCCTCGGGCCTTTTTTCCCCTAGATCTAGCCTACTTGGACATGCATTGTAAATAGTCAATTGACATTATCCTTGGACTCCAACCAAGTAATGTTTGAGTTTCTATAGATATGATCCTGATACTTTATGTGTATGGCTTGGTTTTCTATACCTTGGATACACCCCTTTGTAGTCTGACACTTTATTACACGACATTCCCATGGTGGATTTGGAACACGTTTGATTATAAAGCCTAGTCGTGTTGATTTCTATGTACTGAATTATATGGTGTGTGCATGATATATATTTTATACTTGATTATACGGTGTGGTTGTCATGGATTTTTGGTTTCTATTCATACATGTAGCCCTAGTTTGGGTATCATATACCGGTTGTTAGAATGGAATTTAATAGTTTTTTATTTATATTTTTCAACAACCCTTGTTTATGTGAGAATGACTATTTCTTATAGGGATACTTGTTTGGCTTGACATTTTCACTTTTCTTTTATCACATATGCCTTGGTAACTTTATTTTCATTACTATTATACCTATTGTATATATTTCACAATGATTATCTTGTTATACACTTGATGGATTCATTATTGAAACCATTGGTTGGGGTTTACTGAGTGTTATCTCACACCCTATTTGGGCCACCATTGGGTACCTATATAGACTTCATGGATGTAGGTAGAGACCGAGGGAAAGCACCCACTATATGATGCTTGATTTTCTTATTTCTAAGGAGTAGGAGAGAACATTACCAATCTTGGATCGTGATGCTAGATGTGATAGTGATTTTTGTCTTTTTGGTATTTTGATAGATGTACTATATAGGATTGTTATCTAACTATTATACTAATTTTTAGATACATGATAAGAAACATCATTTTATATGATATTACTTATGGAATTGTTTATTTATTCCTATATTGAATATTTATATTTTGGACGTATTTTTTACTGCTTCTTCTATTTCTTGATAATTTTACTAAAAATGTGCTATACTCTGACTTGAGGGAATAGTTCCCCCATAGACACACCCTTGTCCCTCGCATCCAGTCGACCGCCTCTAGCATATGGGTAGGAACACTTAAGGCCATGTTACACACCAGCTCGGGGAACAATTTAGTGGATCCTAGGTTTGGCTATTAAAAAGAGACATAAAAGGATTTTTCATTTTTACCTTACTATTTTGAGACAATAAACAGGTGATCAAGAATGTTTTCCAATTTGTTAATGAGATTTTATAAGGAGTAACTAACTCATGTACAAAAAAAATGCAAACTTCCATAGAAGGAAATTGTTGTTTTCTTGATTTTTCCTATTACAGTTGAATTGATTCCACCATTGGGTGATACACATGAATTGTGATGTTAATATTGATGTAATTGAGTATCTATTTATCATCTCTTATTGAGATGATGGTATCCATATCAAGCACTATTTTAGGATCCTCATAGCATTCATATTCCATGCATTATTTCATTCCATATAGGATGCATTACTTGACTATAAGACATTGTGATAAGTTCCTTGTCTGGTATATTTTTTCTCTTATTAGTGTTCTTTCAGGGAATTTTAAATTATATTTGTTACCTAGAGTCCCTATCATAACATAATGTGTTTTTACTGCTTCAACTACAACATACACCCTAAGAGGTCAACTATGGAACATTTAGTCACAGACCATTGGTCTTATAGACTACAACATGTTATGGTATGGATTAATTGGATAGAATATTTTGTTTCATGATTTAAAGACCTAAAAAATTCAAGGAAATGTTTTTCTTAATTTTCTTTGGATTTTTACAAGAACGCAATTTCTGACGGTACCTGATTCCGAGGCCCGGTGTGCCCGGAATCATTTTCCGAAGCTTGGCTCGGGTACGTTCAGTGAACGGACGAGCGGGTTTTTCTAACCTTTGAACCGATGCTCAGAATCGAATTCTGAGGGCACTGATGGAATCGCAGCGCCGGTAATTTCTTAGAAACGCCTCTTCCAGAGTTGCGTTTGCTCGGGTGTGGTTTTTAATTTTTGGGCTTAAAGTTAAGAAATAAAATAATTGTACAACAAACTTTATTTTATTTCACTTAAGCCACTTGGAAGCCACTTGAAGCCACTTAAAGCGGCTTAATCTAAGTTGTTGCGGATAGGGTGTTATCCAAAAATATCCTACCCTCCTGGTAGGATATTTGTGAGGTGGGGCCCACACGAGCCCCACCGTTTCTTTTCCGCTATGTAACACACCCGCGAAAACCCGTCATTATGAAAGTCAACTGACGTGTTTTCTTAATTTCTTAACGCACCAATTAATTGGGCAGTTTTCTTCGTTGAATTAAATGAGTGGTTTATTCGTTGAAATTAATTCTATGAATTAATTTCATTCGTTTCTTAACCTTTTTTAAATCCGTTGGCGTAATAATAAAATAAGACCAACGCACGACTTCTGGAAAAATGTTCGTTGAGAGGATTTGACAGAAACCAAGAGTTCTTCATCCTCCTTCGCGAAGAACACGAAGAACGTGAAGAACGCCGACCTCCGACGAAGAACACCGAACCCGCGGAAATCGACGACGCGATGCCGTGTGCCGCGACGCTGACGTTTCCTCTCCTGCGACGTTCTTCTGCGACGTTTCTTCCTCCGTGACAAAAACCTTCGATCATCCATTGAGGTGAGAGTTTGCGATTCTTTAAATTCCTTTATGGATTTTAACTCAAGATGGATTTAATTATTAAAATTAAATCTGTCGTTTCTTGGACCTCGGAGTTCGTCGACGCAACGCCGGATACCGCGACGACGCGACGCCCTTCCACGATGCGACGATCCCCACCTTCGGCGATGATAAATTTTGCGAAGAACGTGCGTGCGACGACTTGACGAGGTAGGGGTTGTTGTGAATTAATCTATTTTCCCATGAACGTTTCTTTTAAATTAAAGAACTGGTTCATAAGAACAATTTTAAATTATTAAAATTGTCGTTTGATGTGTTGTTTAATCCTCCCAATTGTTATCGTCTAACGCGGAGGGTGCGGGCCAAACAAACACGGCCCGTCAACCCTACGTCATTCTTAGTTGTTGTGTGGATTTGGTGGGCGATGACAAAACGTGACGCAAGGGCGATTTGATGATTCCACAGAGAAGAGTGGGTCCCGGGAGGAGCAACGACACAGACGGGAAGGAAAACGGACCACCAGAGCAACTCCGGTGGCCCGTGGAAGTCTCCGGAGGCGGCGGCGCCGGCGGCCAGCGGACCCGCGGCCGCACGGGTCCGGCTCGCCCACATGGGACACGGCAGAAGCCGTGTCCGCTGATCTCCAGTGCGGCCCCACGCGGGGCCGCGACTCATCCAACCCGCGGGGGCAGCGCCCCGCGGCTGCCTCGGTTGGCCGCGCGGCCGAGCCGAGCCGGGCCGGTCCGACCGGCCGGGCCGCGCCCTGGCCGGACTGGACTGGGTCCAGCCGGGTCGGACCGGGTCAGGTTGACCCGGTTCGGCCGACCCGGGGGGGGGGGGGGGGGGGGGGTCGGGCCGGGCCCACACCCCCCGTCTTCAGACCGTTTTCGGTCTTTTGCCCGTAACTTGAGCTACGAGCCTCCAAACGACTCGCCGTCAGCGGCAACATGATCCTTGGATCGAGACGGTCGTTTGTATATCTCACTCATGGTTTCAGATTACTTTGAGTTCGGCTGGGTTGGTTCGTACACGAAACCAACCGGGCCCTCGGAGCGGAAATGCTCATATCTTGAGCTTCGTACGTCTGATCGACGTGCCGTCGACTTCGTTGATTTCCTCTAAGTGAGATGGATCTTTTGGATAAATCCGCCTGAGGTTTGGATGCAGGTGGAGTACGGTCCGGTTGGTTTTGCCTTAAAAACCAACCGGGCCCCTGGGACGAAAAAGCCAATAACTCTCAGACCAGGCGTCCGATTGACGCGCCGTCTGCGACGTTGAGTTCCTGTTGTCAATACGGAACTTTTGGATACATCAACTTTGGACTTTTTGTCTGTTGATGTATCAGCCTCTCCGCTCGTGGAGCGGACCCTCCCAAACAAGCTTACTGTGTGTGGGAACCCTAGTACTGGCTGCGACTGCTACTGCGACGACGACTGTGCAGAGATCCTCAGTGGACTGCGACGACTACTGCACTCAGCGATCCTACATGGATCAGTGCTACAGATCCTGTGTGGATCTGATCCTGTGTGGGTCAGCGCTCTGCGGTTCTATGTGAGCCAGCGCCTACTGGTCCTGTGTGGGCCCGATCCTGTGTGGGTCTTTGCGGGGGTTAGTTACTTATTGATCCTGTGTGGGTCCGATCCTGTGTAGGTCATGGAAGGGGTTAGTACCTATCGTTCCTTTGTGGGTCCGACGACATAGATGGATCAGTGATCATCTCTATCGTCATCTGAAGAAGTATACCTATGTGAGTTGAATCCTGTTTACTCTCCTTTGTGGATTGTGTTGTGCTATCCTGTGTGGGTTTAAGTTTTACTTTCCTGTGTGGACTGGGTTGTGCTTGGGCTCGAATGTTGGAGCCGAACGAGAATTAATGACTTAGGTATATGTATGGGCATATACCTAAGATGTGTCGGATGTTACTTCGTGATTGTATCTATCCTTTGTGGATTCTAGGAGACTTTAGGGGGTCTCGGGGTCCCTACTAAGTAGCTTATACTCACCCCTGCATGGGCTATGCCCGCACTTCATTGTGTTGGTTGCAGACGACAGACAGCGCTGATCGTGGTGGAGGCTTGCGGAGCAGGACGGTACCTGGAGGTGGACCACTGGGCGGAATGTACTCGGAGCGGCCAGGTGGACCCGAGGAGTAGTGGAGGCTTTCTGTTCCCACCCTTCAGGTGAGACTTCCAGAGGACAGCTCGACGCTGCGGCTTTTCTTTTCAGTTGTTGTTTTCCCTTTCAGTTGTACTTTATAGTTGGGCTTGTATTCCCGACCCCTTTTACTTTCAGAACAGCTTGTTATAGTTTTTACTTAGTGGTTACTTTTCAAAGGCAATACCTTCCCTTTTTCTAGGATTTACGCCTTGGTGCTAGTCGCCAGCCCCTGGCCTATGGAAGGCGGGCTTGGGGTAGTCACGACACGGGCCCCGAGGACGGGTTGTGACACATGAGGTGTATGATCCCTTATAGATCAAAAGTGGGGAACCATTTTGTTCATGTATTTAAAGTGTGTGGTGATATATATATATATATGTATATATATATGAATTAAAATTGAATTTAATTGAAGAAAATAGAGAAATTGACCTAGAATTGGCTTTAATGTGGGATTTATGAAGTTTCTCTAGCAACAGTTACAACTATTTATTTTTATCGAATCCTATATTTAAGAGTAGGAAGATTCTTATGATCTATTTATAGGACGGCTTTATCCAGACCTACATTTTTTTATCTATGAACTTATTACTATTGATATTTTACAAGGCATGTGTTTGGAATTATAGATACATGCCACCTTGAGGAAATATAGTTGTACACTAGGAGGGTGGAGGGGACCATGATCTAGAGTTTGTGGGCCATGGTCTTCAAGTATATCCTTCTACAGTTCCCATTTTGGCACCATCATTTTTACTAGACATAGTTTCCAACACAAAGTTCTGCGAGGGTTTTCTATGCTATATAAAATTTTTCTATGGAGAAATGAAACCTATATACACTATAGTAGAGATGATGTGTTTGTTACAATAGTAACATCTGCACACATTTTATGGGGATGGTGGTCCTCAATATACAAATATGTGGATTGAGACTACCTTTTCAATCTTCAATCATCTGGAGACACCTCCTGAGATGAGAGTGAAGATCACAGAATATATTCCTCACAGAGAATCTATGAATTTGTTCGATGTTTTGAAATGGGATGATATGCTCCAAGATATGGTTAATAGGTATTGCCAATATAGTTTTATGACTAATTGTTTCCTAAGACTTTGAGAACAGACCAATTTAGTGAGTTTATGCATTTGGGGTAGGGATCTATGACCGTTATGTAATATTTGGAATGCTTTATATATCATCATCATTTTCACCAATATATCTTTCTGCTGAGATATCAAGGGAGATACTCTTTGAGTATGCTCTTCAAAATTTCATTCAATCATAGAATAACATATTTAGGTAGATGAATATTACTAAAATAGTGAATCGAGTTCTTATGAATGAGTGTAAATTGAGGGATGCTAGGGGTGATGAGGAGAGCAGTGTAGCTTCTTGACCTATTGGTTCAGCTTCTAGGGGTAGGAAGTTCCATTTGGAGTCTTCTCATGAGAGGAGTACTAGTAAGGGTGTTTGTGCGGGTAACTCTATTTCAATCATTAGTGGGGAAGATGGGGACATTTGAGGAATCATTGTGATCGAGACCTAGTTGAGTTCCTAGCTTGATACAGGATGGACCATGTAAAATATTTCTATAGGACCTTCCCTTTAGAATATAGTGGATGGGTTTTCCATTGACTTCAGGTTATGGAGTGGGATTCATAGATCAATGATAGGATTGTAGTGGGGGTAGTGTTGGTTATTTAGTCTGATTTGGTGCTACTTGTTTAGGAGGTCACGCACCAGATATACCTTGATATTAGAGTTGGCCTACTATGGGGAGTGATATTGTTGTACAGGGCCAACGTTTAGGCCAGATATATTATGTAAAACCTAAACCTGATGAGAAGAGAATTATCCCATCTATGGTGAGAGGTAACATATTAGTAGCCAATATTATAGTATCTACAATTTTTGATACAGGTGAAGCTCATAGTTTCATATATGCAACTATTATTCTGATACTTGGTCTTATTGTTCAGTTTTATGATAGCATTATGACCTTGAATACTTCATTGGGGATTATAACAGGGGGTGTTTTTCTAGTTCATGGAGACCCCCCTTGAGAGTAGTGGGTTTCACTTTACATGAGATATTTTTTTCCCCTAGATAATAGGGTTTAGAGTCATACATTTGAAGGCCTGGCTAGTTTCTTATAGAGTCTATATTGATTTCTAGCACCGCAAGTTGACCATTATATCACTATAGTGAGGATGTTTTTATTCACAAGGTTGAGTGAGATTTCTAGGTTATAAGATCTTGACCAGAGAATCATGGGTTGGGTCTAATGGTAGCCCAAATTACTAGGTTATATCTGGATGATCGAGGACCACATAAGGTATATTTCTCTCCATTGATTGATTATTTTGGGGATGTTTTCCTAGAATAATATTCTCTTTTACCTCATTATATATAGGTTTAGTTATCTACTAATCTAGTTCTAGGAGCTAAAATGGGGTCCATTCCTCCTTACACAGTGGATACTATGGTTCTTCAGGAGCTCAAGTGGTAGTTTGAGGACATAGATGTAAATGAATTTATACGACCAAGTACTTCTCTATGGGTTTCACCAGTCCTTTTTTTAAAAAAAGTAGTATATTAACCTTAGGATACATATGAATTATCAAAAATTGAAGCAGTTTATAGCTAAGAACCTAACTCCCTTATAATAGATATATAGAATTTTTTATTATCTCTAATGAGATCTAGTATTCTAAAAAATTGATTTGATGTTAGGATATCACCAAGTTCATGTTATAATTTTAGACATAACTCATACAACTTTTCATAGAAGGTATGTTCTATATGTGTATCTATTTATGATTTTTTGCCTCACAAACACACTAGAATGTTTTATGGAACTGATCATCCATGTTTTACATCCTTGTCTAGATTTATTTTTATGTTTTTCATGGATGGTATCGCGGTGAATTCTCACAATCAACATGACCATGAAAAACATCTTGAGGTAATTTTGGATATAGTGAGAGAGAATGAGTTATATGATAAAAATACGTTGTCCCAATTATGGATGGATAAAATTCACTTATTTTTTTATATTATATTCGATAAAGGAGTACAAATTTCACTATAGAAGTTGAGAGATATGGTTTACTCGGAGAATCCCAAGAGTATCTATCATATATTGTGTTTATTGGGTCTAGTTGGATATTAAAAGAATTTCATTGAGGACTTCTCACACATAGAAGAACATTTTATGGGATTGAATAAGAGGGTTTTGAAGTTTTTATGGATAGATATCTACAAGATATCCTTTTAGGAGATGGAAGGGAGATTGAATTCAACACCAATAATGATTCATCTAGAGCCGAGAAAGGGATAAAATATGTATTTTGATGCATTATGTATCAGAATTGGATGCATTTTGATGTATGGGATGGATTTGTGGAATACATTTCTCACCAGTAGAGGAAAAATAATAGTAATTTACAAACATTAAATATTGATATTTTTGTAGTTTTTCATTTTTTGCATTGTTCGACAAATTATTTACTGGGAGATAATTTTGTGGTGTACACTGACCACAAAATCCACAATTATATATTTACACAAAATGATATGAATTTGAGGAAGAAAAGGTAGGTTGAGTACCTATAATATTTTTTCTTCGAGCTTGCATAGTAGCCTAGAAATGGAACTGTAGTGGCCGATGTATTGATAAAGAGGACATTGATATAGGAATTACAAGATGCTAGTAGTGGGTGGTAGCTTATGGACATGTTTTTCGAAATCCACTTGGAGTTGTAGGATGGCCAATTGATTAATTTTATCTCATCCTTGGTAGTGACAACCACTATTCTAGATAGAGTGAGGATGAGATAATTGTCTTATTTTTAGGACCTAGTCCTATGGGATAGTGTGGTAGGTGAGGACCCACATCTTGGTTGGACTTTGGGTGAGGATGAATTCTACATTCTCCCAAATGTGTATGGGTTCCAATAGACAAATGATGAAAGCTTATTTGATAGTTTCATGCCTCAGTTTGGGAAGTTTATCCTGACATGACCAAGATGTATCATGATTTATGTTCCCTATACTAGCGGCTTAGGATGAAATGTGAGTTAGCAGGTTTTTTCTTGAGATGCTCCACCTATCAGTTGGTGAAGGAATAATATCAGTGACCAGATGGGTGTTTATAGAGGTTACACATTCTCAAGTGGAAATAAGAAGATGTTGGGATGAAGTTTTTATTGGATCTATGAGGATTTCTCAAGGTATTGATGTTGTATGGTTTGTTGCTGAAAAGATGAACATATTTCATTTCCAATTGATAAAGAATAACTTCTCAGTAGATGATCTTGGGTGGTTGTATATCTGCGAGACAGTGTGGCTTGATAAGGTTCGCCAAACATTAATATTGGATAGGGATTCCCAATTGACATCGTATTTTTTGTAGAGACTATATAGGGAATTGGGTACACATGTGATTCTAAGCACAACATACCACCCTCAGACTGATGGCTAGTCAGAGAGAATGATTTAGGTGCTTTTGTAAATGTTTCAACCATGATTCCTATATTATTTGGTTCTTGGGAGAGGCATATACCACTAGTTTAGTTCACCTACAATAATAGTTTTCATGTGATGATATAGATAGTAATTTATGAGGATTTTTACGATAGTCCATTTAGATCCTCTATGTGATGGTTATAGGTAGGAGAGGAGGAATCGATTGGAACATGTATTGTTTAGGAGACTTCATAGTTGTTCCAGTTCATTTAGAAATGGATGGATACCACATAGTGGAGAAAATAATTATATGCTAATCACCGTTGATGATCTATAGAGTTTGAGTTTAGGGACATGGTATTTTTTTGTATCACAATGAGAATGGAAAACATATGGATTAGGAGATGGGGTAAGATTTCACTATGGAATTTTTGTCTATTTGAGATTTTGGAGGGTTGGACCGGTAGCCTATCTTTTATAGTTACCTCAGAGGTTCCATGCTATGCATGATGTTTTCCATGTATCTCATCTTTGCTGTTATCTCTCATATGCATATCACACTCTATATCAGAAAGTGGTGGAGTTTTATCTAAATGAGTCTTCAAGTAGCACCCTACTAATGTTTTTTATAGAGGCACAATGGTTTTCATAGGCTGGTCAATTCCTCGAGTATGGGTACTATGGAAAAAAGTCATTTACAGGATGTTAATTGGGAGCAGAATGTGGATGTATGTGATTAGTGGCCAAATTTATTTTTACCTGATTCTTTACCACCCTTGTAATAGAAATTTGGGGGTGAATTTCTATAAGAGCAGAGATTTTATGATCATGGGTTTTCCTATGATGTATATATCTTTTTGTTTTCAGTTTAGCTTCTTTTTTGGCCTAGTGTTTGTTCCTAATAAGATCATGATAGTATCAAGTGTGTCCAAGGAATGTTTGAAGACCAACAATTGGGGTTTTGGAAAAGTAATATGGGATGAAAATTTAGTAGAATCTATATAAACCAAGCCACACAGTTTGAGTAAACCATGCAGGGGTAGATAGAGGTTTGTAGGAGTCCACACAATTTTAGGAAACCATGAATCTTGAGGTGAGAACCCTTTCAGGACATCTATAGATTTCAAAAGAGGTTTGCATCTTGGGTTATTCATGGTTTTACCAACAATTAACATGAAACCATGTGAGGTTCCCTTTAATATAGATAAGGGAGAAAAGATGGTGCACAGGTTGACCAAAAGTGCATCCAAACTATGAAACGTAGTTTAAACTGGTGAAATGAACATTATAACCTTAAAATATATTAAACCATACCCCCATTATATTTTTCTCCATTGGAAAGAATAAAACATAGGGATCTCTCCGTTGAATCGAAATAATGGGTTCAAATAATATTTCTTGATCTGGATATGTAATCATACATTGTCTATCACGCAGGTATCTTCTATTGAGTTATTTGATCAGCTTGTGTCATTATTCATTTGACATTGTATAGAAAGAGTTATTGAGGTACAAGAAAATATTCCCTATTTTAAGTATTTTCAAATATTCATCAGTTTTATCTCAACATGGACCAAATTATAGGTCGATACTAGATGAGTTATCTACTATGGACCTATGGTAGGTGGTCTACACATTTTCCCACAATTTTGGTATTTTATAAATCTAGTTATAATTGTGTTATGTGCCATAATTTTCAGCATCCCCATAAAATTAATTGAATGATTGAATTGATTTTTATTTAAACTATTAGGTTTCCCATTGAGAAAAAGTTTATGATTGGAGGACATTTATCCTCATCCTAGGCCACCCATGTGGTGCCCCCTTACTTTGTTTCGTATGTTTTCCCCCTTCCTGGGTGTGCAAGTTCTCATATTGAAGAGTGATCCTTTATATTTTAATTATAATTGAGTGAATTTTTAATTGAAGGTTATTACTCCTTTATATGTGATTACATGTTATTTTTTTCTAGAGTGAAGAAATATATTTTAAATAAATTGTGAAAATTAATTGGAAGAACTCATGGAATTAGAATGTTTGTGTGATAATGAATGAATGAGATGATGATTTGAAATGGTATTGGATTCCATGGACGATATCCTTCGATCATGATTCGATTAGATGTCATTGACTTTTATCCCATGAATCTTGATTATAGTAGTGTATTTCATGGACTTGTTTACTCAATAGATCCTAATTCTATAGGATACATCGGCCCTTGCTACCCCTTGGATCCAGATTCCTTTGACTCGTGTTAGAAATGTTCTATTGACAATATTCTGGGATTCGAACAACATATTTTTTGAGTACCCATTGAGGTGCTCTTTGGACTTGATGTGCATTAATTTGTCTTCTATACCTTGGATTTGGGACATCGTGGTCTAAAAATTGATTGCACACTATGAATATTGTGGACATGATACAATTGGATTATATATAATGGGAGTGGTGAATGTTATATACTATATTATATGTCATAGATGTGATGGATATTACATATTAAGTCATATAGAATAGAAATAGTGTATTTTCTATTTTCTTCTAGACATCCCTGTTATAGGTATCAGATATAATTTCATAGATTGGATAATAAAATTTGGTTATTTTTATTTTATTGTTTCCCTTGTTTATGGGAGTTGACTATGCCTTATAAGGAGCCTTGTTTGGCTGGGTATGTTTAGTTTACATTTATGACACATTCCTTTGGTACATTATCTTCATTTTTGTTATATTAATTGTATATATTTCACATTTATTATATTTATATATATATATATGCTGGATTTGTTATAGTCATCATCGGTGGATGCCTACTTAGTGTTACTCACACCCTATTTGAGCTACTGGTGGGTACCTTGAAAGACTTAGTAGATGTTGGTTGGTACAAGGGAATGTTCCCACTATACAGTGCTTTGTTTTCTTATTTCTTTGGAGTAGGAGAGAATAAGACTGAGAAATGATCACGATTCTAGATAGGATAGTTATTTAGATATTTTCAGTATTTTGGTACATGTATTGTACTTGATGCTTTTCTACCAGTTTTCTTATTTAGTAGAGATACAAAATGAAACATAATATTTTATACAAGATTACTTATAGAATTATTTATTTATTTATTTATTAGATATTTATCATTGGAATGGATCTCTTACTACTTCTACTATTGATTGATATGTTTAATACTATTGTGATACACTCTGACATTATGGTACAGTCTCCTCACAAACACACCCAAGTCCATCACTTCTAGTTTAAAGACTTTGGTATATGGTGAGGCACACTTGAGGCCATGTGACCCCCTATATTAAAGAATCATTTAGTGGATTTTGGGTTGGGACATTACACAAATATACTAAAAATAACTATTATCCTTGCACTGAGTAACCACCCAACCCATCCACAAACCATGTTATCAAGATCATTCTTTATATAGACATATGTAACACCCAAATATTTTATATTAAAATTTCATGTGAAATTTAATTATTTCGATAACATGATCTACTTAGAACATATAATCAAAACTAATCACAGAACATTATATATACACCAAAATGTAGTTGTTAAAATATTTGGTAAATATAGATATAACAAAATAATTAAATATATGAACAAATAAAATAAATATGATTATTAATAATATGTAATTGATTAAATTTCAATTATTCTTCCTAAATAATTAATTTTATAGATTTATGCTTTAAAATTTATGTTTTCTAAAAAATTCATTGTAATGAATCTTTTTTAGATTAATCATTTGAATATTTTTATGTGTACGTCTGGATTTTCCCTCAGAGTCAAAGGTGTTATTAGGTGTGTCAAGACCCCAAAATTAATATATTAAAATATTTATATATTTCAAATCATATTCCTTAATATTTTCAATATAAATTTTCTTTTAACGGATAGAGACCTCAGATGGGAAATATTAGAAAAAAATTACTATGGAATCTTGGGTTTACCCTATGTGTTACTTAATTTTCGTAAACATCAAACATTTCGTGGATGAATTCTATAGGCGATGTGTGAAGGAAAATAAATAATGGACTTATTTATTTTATTTAATTAACCAAAAAACCAAAATCCCTCAGTAACAATTATATTATAGAAAATATACATGGATAACTGCATAACCTTTAGAGAATAGAGTGGAGGAGGTAGTGTTCATCTTTGAAGGATCAGGATTGAAGATCAATGAATAATGATTGTGGGATCGTGAGGAAGATGGTGAACACATCGATATAATCTTCTTCCTCAGTGTTGATCAAGTTCTTCACTAATGATCAATCCATAATCGTGTTAGGGCTCTTTTTTTATGTTTTTTACTCATATTGATTAGTGAAAATGAAAGTTTGATTTAATGTGTCATTCACATTTGATCCTATCAATCATACAAAATAGATTAAATATTTTTAAAACCCGATTATCAATTTTATTATATATCCATGCATCACCCCTATTTTTCTCAAATTATTATTTTCTTAAATGTTCTCATTGGAAAAAAAACTATTTATTTTATTCTTATTCATTAACCTATTATTCATCATGTAATTCATCATTGGATAATGGGGTCACAGTTCAACGCTTCTATGGTGGGTTGGAGAAAAATAAAACACCACGATTCATGGTAGCTTCCCATATGTTTATGGATCAATGGTTCACTAATGTATTAAGGTTTTGGGTAGGACGATAATGATGGATCCTTATATTTGGGAACTAATTTGGGGATGACATGTGATGATATGTGGTATGAATTTAAATTCAAGTGATCATATTTATGATTTCTAGCCACTGGAGGCTAAATATTGTTGATCAGTTGTACCCCTTCAATTTTAGGTGGAAAAATGGAATGCTTTTTGGTGAATATGGTATACTTTAAATCTAAATAATGTCAACGATTTAATATTGGTAAAAAATAAAACTAAACAGTTTTTAGTCTGGAAGAACGCAGGATGTGTAGTCCTCAATCTATGGTTTATAGCATTGCTGGTGAAAATAAGGTTCTCAAACCATGTATGGACATTACAAGTCATGTGACTGTAATGACCCGAATTATAAATAAAATTCCAACTATAATTTAATTAAATGAAATATTAAATATTATAGATATAGGAAACACATGCACTTATTTGGTTTAATTATATCCTATCGGATTTAGAAGACTGTTAAGAATCATACCATTATTAATATATCCATTTAACAGATATCATATGATAAATTGAAATATAAGGTTTTAATCAATCCAATTGACATAGACAAAGGAAGTGATCGCCTAAACTAGTAGTATCATAAACTATGAAGCCCATTTTTTGAAGATTCCAAGGGAGATAACATTACATGGATTTTCCTATAACCAATATGAAACTGAGATCCAACAACATAAGAATAAGAGAAACTTCTTTTTGGATAGGTTAAATCTCATCGCTATCATGGACCAAACTATGTATGTCGAACCACCCCAAGAACGTCTCAACATTGCACACCTTACCCTTATTAAATTTGTTCGTTTATTAAATGGACGTATATAAATAAAATACTAAAATGAATATATATATATATAGTATTTTCAATATAATTATTTTCATATTTTATTCTTATCATTACATTACATATAATTTTTATTTTTATTCAATAAAACAAAAAATGTATTTTTAATTAGTATTCCATTTAAAATTAAGACATTTGTTTTGATGAATTAATGGGGTTTTTAAATAAATAATATTTTAATAAAATATTTTTATGAAATATTTTTTATTAATTATTAATTATCATAAAACTTTTAAAAATTCATTTTTAATTTTAATAAGGGTTTGAAAATTGTTATTATAAAAAAACCAATCATTTCTCAATAAATATTGATTCTTATTTTAAAAGTTAAAATTCAAATACTGAGAAAATTATTTTGATAAAATTAATTTTATTTTTGGTTTCAGACCAAAAAAATTATCCAATGATTAATCTTTAAAAAAATTTCGAGACATTCAAATGTTTCGATAAAAATTATATAACATATAAATATCTGGTGTGTATTACAACATCATAATGACCCAAACGTCATGTAATAAATACTATAAAGTGTATATATGACCAAATATATACTTTATATTAAAAATAATGTGGTTTTATATTTATTTTATTAATTTTAGAATGACATTATGAATCCTTCAGAACTATATTTATATTTTTAGGTTTTAAAATCACTTCATTAAGAGTATGACTGACATCGACATCATCAAGGGTATTATTTTATTATTTTTGGACTTTAGACATATAATAAAATGAAAGAAACTCCCATTTTGTAGAAATCATGTTGAAACCCATGGTATGGTTTGTAGTTTTGTTTAGTTTATTATATGGAGTCCAAAATATTTCTTTGAGAAATGATAAAGAATTTCCCACTCATTTCCTATATAAACCGACCAATGTTCCCAATTATATTAACTAAAAATCCATTTAGTGCATCCTTACACTTTAATAACCTTTCTAGAGTACTTCCAAGGTTTCCCAAAGATATAAATAATATTCTAACAAACATTTTCATTCACACCGTGAAGGCATGGGATCTTTTACATATACTCTTTATTAAATCTTCTTTATTATCTTATGCCTTCTGTTTCCAATTCATTATATTGGGATGTGTTTTTCCATATCCCTATTACATTAATATTTCTTTCCAAATAATTAATGTCCCATTTAACTCTTATAAACCCATTTTAAAAATTTTAATGTGACATTGTCATGCTGCCGAAATTCTAACTCGATTTTCCTTTCCAAACAAATCTGTAGTGAATACCAGTACCCATTTCATATCAAGGGTGTTCAACTTTATACACTTATACTTATTTATTGGGGAGTAAAATTTATTTATTACACACTCCATGATATTTGAATAAAATGTGATGATAAATGATTCCATTTTTTATTATCTACATGGCACACATAAGAATGATAGTGAAATGAATGAGATAGGTGCACACATAATTATACAGCGCTTCAATTCACATGGTAATGTTTTGTCCCATGATATGTAATATTGGTAAAGGGACTAAATAAGATTACCTTGTTTTAATTTATCCATTATTATCTCTTAGAAGTTATCCATGACCTATGATTATGATGTAGCATTTTATGTTGTTTCTACATTTCCCATGTCACCTTTCTGATTATTATTCTATTTCATGTCTCATAGTATGTGTTCATGATTCTCACTCCTTTTATTACATATTGATATGACTATTTTATAACATGTATTATTTTCTTAATGCTATTCCATATTTATTCCCTTACTGGGCTATATAAATCACCCCTTTATCATTTATGTCCCTAGGTTATCACATGTAGTTTTAAGTATTAAGGAATATTATGGTCATGTTAAGGCAATTTTCAATAAAGATGATGTATTCCTTGTTTTATGTTGTTATGTAATGTACCTAATTTCTATAGACACTATATTTATTGATATTTCAGGTTGTATAATGTGCAATATTATGAAACAAATCATGTTTTGTTGTGAAATAAAGAAATATGTTGTTATATTTGATATCATAGGATAAGTTTAGTTATCTTTGGGTTTAGGATTATAAAACACTAGATAAATCCATAGTAATAAAACTAAGTAAATGAAAACATCCATAATATTATTTTCATATATATAGATAGTGTTTTATCAAGAAACATAATACCAACCTAGACATTACAAGTGTATGTGGCTCTGGTACATATGTACATAGGGGTAAAACCCGAAAATACATCATTGAGCTCGATTCGACTGAGAACTAGTGAACCACCTAGGTTGAAACTCATAGAAGATATTAATTGTAAATTGATATAATCATTATGAACCATTATTATGGGAAACAATATACATGAGAATATATATTAGGAAATTTATCAAAGACAATATATATCAAATCATATAAATTCATAAGTGAAGAAAATAAATGTAATTTATAATTTAATATTTTTAATAGCATTGGATCCCATTATATGACATTAATATTTTAAAAATAATCATCCCTAATTTCCCCTTTATTCTATCCAATTACTGTAAATGGTGGAATGAGGTAAACAATCAATGTGATGGACAATGTTATGACTGCCATAATGAGATTGTAACCTGATGGGAGTTGGATTCACAAACACTTATGATAATACTCTATCATAGAAATTAGTTTATGAAATTAAATATATATTTGAAGGAGTACCCAAATCCCCGTAAGAATGAAGAACCTTCAATTGAGATCTTTATGCAACCAAGGCCTTTGAATTTCAATGGATCATCTGATCCCTTGATTGTGGAGAAATAGATCAAGTCCATTCATAAGTTATTCTCCATCCTTTAATGTTTTGGGAGAGATAAGTTTCAACTAGAATTTTATCACATAAAGGGAGAAGTTGATGAGTGGTGTACATAGATGAAGAATATGAATCCAAAAGAATATATAAAATTGATGAGGTGGAACAAATTTTGGGAAATGTTTTTTAAAAAATATTTTCCTCAAAATGTCTTACATAAAATGGAATGGGATTTTCATTATGTAAAAAAACATATGTTGAAACTATTAGGTTTTACAATGAAAACTTTACGAGACTTCTATGATATTCCTCTGGCTTTATCGTTACTCTGGAATACAAGGTTGATAGCTTCTTTGGTGGGATAAAACCTTGTGTACGAAAATACCTAGTGAATCAAGACATTGATAGCTATGAGGAAGTTTTTTGATGTTCTGCCAATGTAGAAATGGATATCAATGAATATAAAGGGTATCACGATGATATGAAGCCGAAATTTGAGTTTAAATTTGGCAGTACAATGGATAAATCTAATGGTTCTAAGAAATTTCAACATCCCATTTGTCTGTGGTGTAGAAAGAAGAACCCTTGAAACATTATAAGTGGGTTGAGGAAATGATTTAGTTATGGGAAGGAAAGAAATAAAGACAATTTACCTTTTGATACTAGTTTTACACATTCCTTAATTTCATGAAAGTTTATTATAACTACTCAAACACCATCATAAATTATGGAATTGGAGTTGTCGGTGAAAACCAAAAATGGGGAAATTATTTCATCCCGAGTATATAACTTCTCCCCTATAACATAATATGGGATGACCATCCCAGTGAAACTTATAATACTCCCTTTAGTGTAATTTGATTAAATTATGGTCTTGGATTGGCTTTCCCCATATGGATCCAATATAAATTTTTGTGAGAAGTAAATTACTCTCAGTATTATGAATCTTCCCCAGATTACGTACAAATGAAAGGATATGGATGTATCATCTTTAGAACCAATATGTCAAGCATGAATATTATCTACCTAGGAGTAAGAACATCTACGTTAAATGATTATGTATAAGGAAATAAATATCTTTGAAGATAGTACCATTATGAGGGAATATGTTGATACATTTCTATAGGAATATCTTGGTCTTCCTCAAAGCTAATAGGTTAAATTTTCAATCAATCCTATACCTTGAGCATTACCATTATCCATTTCCCCTTATATAATGGATATTATAGAATTTTATGAGATAAAGAAACAACTACATGAGAATCTGGATAAAGGGTTTATATGCCCAAGTGATTCACAATGGGGTTTATCAGTCCACTTCATCAAGAAGAAGGATGTATCAATGAACCTTTGCATTGAATATCATGATCTCAAGAAGATAATGATATAGAAATAGTATCCTCTTCGAAATATTGATGACTTTTCTGATCATATATGTGGAGCAAAATACCACACCAAGGTGGATCTATGATCAGGATATTACCATGTTTTGGTGACGAATAAGGATATCCACATAACTAATTTTCATACAAGGTACGAGCACTATAATTTAATAGTAATTCCTTTCAGATTCGATAATGATCCAATAATAATTAAGGGATTTATGAATATAGTATTTATAGACTACCTTGACAAAGTATTTTTAGTATTTATAGTTTATATTCTTATATACTCCTACAGAAAGGAAGATCATGAGGAGCATCTGAGCAGAGTGTTAAAGACCTTATAAAAGGATACTATTTATGAAAATTACAACAAATGTGAGTTATATTTAAAGGATGATTCATACTTGGGGAATATCATCACAATCAATGAGATATCAATAGACCATTAAAAAATAAAAGAAATTGAAGGATTAATGAGGCCAAAATATATGGCATGTATTTGTATTTTCCTTGGATTATCTGGGTATTATCATCAATTTGAGAGATATTTCTTACAATTTTCTAACCCTATAACCCAGATTAATATAAAGGGAGTCATGTTTTCAAGGAATAATGAATTTGAATAAATATCCATGGAGTTTAAAAAGAGTATTATCACTTAACATGTAGTCATACTACCCACAAGTGGAGAAATTTTCGTGGTATTCACTGATGATTTAAAGAAAGGATTGGGTTGTTTATTAATTAATAATAAAAATGTGAGATCCTATGACTCAAGGAAGTTGAAATTTCATGAATTGAACTACCCAACATATGATCTAGAGTTTCTAATAGTGATCTTAACTTTGAAAATATAGTGGCATTGTATATTTTGGGAAAATTATGAAATATATAAGGATACAAAAATCCTCATGTATATATTCACATAGAAAGAGATTTATATGCACGAAAAATGATGGTTAGAGAATATAAAAGACTATGAATGATCAATTCACTCACATCCTGGGAAATAAAAAAATTTGGAACAGACTATAAGCTGAAATCATCTGGAAATAATATCATTGATCAAAATTCAGAAGGAACTGATCTTCATTTATTTGAAAATAATGGACATGGTAATCATAAGGGAAGGAACATCATCAATACTTTTACAAATAATTTCTCAACTATATCTTTAATAAAAGATATTGTATTATCAATGTTATGAAGTAGTAATTTTGAAGAAAGTGGAAGAAATAAGAAAATGGAAATCATTGGAGTTCAATACTAATAAATACAGAATTTTGAGATTTGTGTTAACACTTTATGTACTTTAAAATCCCAATGTAAATAAGGAGTTGTTGGATGATGCACATAACTCGAACATCCCAATCCAACCTAGAATCATGAATATGTCTCTAGATATTTGAGAGCACTATTGGTGGGACAATATGAATAAGGAGATCACAGAATATACACTATGATTTCTTATATTCCATCAAGTGATGGAAGAAAATAAAAAATCCAAGGGGAAGATGAAACTATTACTCATACCTACATAGAAATGGAAAAGCATCACCATGGACTCTGTCACTAGTCGTTCAATGAAATTAAGAAGAAATAATGATGTCTTGGTTATGGTGGATTTCATTATAAAGACTTCACACTTCATTGTAATTTGATAAGACTCTTCACTTGGTCAACTATCGGGGTTATACTTTAAAAAAGTGGCGTGGCTTTAAGGAACACCAATATATATTGTATATGATCAAGATCCAAGATTTACCTCCATGTTCTGGAAGACTCACCAACATGTTTTGAATAATAAGTTAAACCTCCGCATGGCTTATCACTATCATAAGGATGTCCAATCTAAATAGAATATCCATAAACTCAAAGACATGATGAGATAATGCTCAATTGACTTCAAATTAGGATTCGATCAACATCATCCTTAGGTCATGTTATCATACAATAACAGTTTCCAATCAAGTAACCAAATAGATCCATATAATGTCCATTTTAGAAAGAGGTTGAGAACACATGCATGCTGGGATGAGGATGGGGAATGTAAACTACAATGTTCTTAAATGGTTGTGGAACTTTTCGAAAAGTTCAAGACAATTAAGCATCACGTCATGGTATCTCAAAGTCGAAAAGGTAGCTGTACTAAAAATCATGATGATACATAGAGTTGGATGTTGGAAACATTGAATTACTCTCCCTATATTCATGGAAAAAATACATGAGATTTAAGAAGAAGAAAATATTAGTCTAAGATACATTAGACCCTTCGAGACCTTTGATCCTACCAGTGTAGTGGATTATCTAATAGCACTCACAACTATCCTATCTGAAGTACATGATGTATTCGATGTATACTACATGCGAAAATACATACCATACCCCTCATATGTACTAAATCAAGAGGTGGTACCACTAGATAATTATTTATCATTATGGGGAGAATCCATTGAAAATAATATATCATTAGGAAATGTTCTATGTAATAAGACAATACACCCAAACAAAGTGTTGTGGATAAACCACAAGATTGAAGAAGAGACATGGGAACTCACCAAATTTATGAAACTAAGTTACCATAATCTATTTTAGTGTGTGAAAAGAACATTTAAAGGGTGAAATTTATGAATTGGGGAATATTATAATGACCCAAAATGTTATAAATAAAACCCACCTTGTGATTTAAATAGATGCGTTATTAAATATTTGGATATAGTAAAGACAAGAACTTATTTGTTTTTATTATATCTTGTAGGACTTAAATGACCATTGAAAATCATAACCATTGTTAATATATCTATTTAACAGAGATCATATGATCAATATTAATATAGGGTTTTAACAATTCCAATTGTCACAGATAAATGAAGTGATGACCTCAACAGGTAGGATCGTACCCCATGAATTCGATTTATCAGAGCTTTTGAGAGAGGTAGATTCACCAGTCATTTACCATGATGATTCCTAAGCATAGATCCAAAATAAATTAAGCATGAGGATAACTGATTATGGGAGAAGTTTGAGTTCATTAAGATCACGACCCAAACCACGTACACCGAAAAACCCCATGATAGTCTCACCATATAGTACCTTACACATAAGGTGTTTTCTAGTGAATTAAAGGGATATGTATCATGACCATAATAATATGAATATTAATATTTTATTTTCAATAAAATAACGTTAATATTTTAATATTTTTAAAATAAATAATATATTTTTAAAATAAATAATAATTTAATATTTTTTTATTAAATAATGTAAATTAAATATAAATGATACAAAAAAATTTATGAATTCAAATGTAATTTTAATAAGGGTTTGAAAACTGTTACTGTGAAAAATAAACTAGCATTTCTCAATAAACATCGATTGTTATTTTAAAAGTAAAAAAATAACATATTAGGAATTTTTTTTATAAAATTAATATTATTCCTTGAATCCTAATGTCTAAATTATCCAATGGGGAATTTGTATAATTTTCCAAGGCAACCGAATATTTGGGTAAAAAATAAATACAGTATAAATATATGAATGTATTATGACATCATAATGAGCCAAATGTGATCTAATAAATTCTATAAAGGGTAACCATTACCAAATATATGTTTTACCATAAAATTATTGTTATTTTATGTTTTTTATTCATCTTATAAAACCGTTATAAATCCTTTAACACCATTAATATATTTTTATGTTTCAAAATTATTTATTTAAGAGTATGAATCACTTTGATATCATCAATGGTATTATTTTATTAAGTTTAGACCTTGTACTTATTAATAATGTATACAAAATAAATTTGGAAGTAACCATGTGAAAAAAAACATGGTAATGTTTTTTTATTATATTATATAGAGTACAAAAACTATGTTTGAGAAATGATAAAAAATTCCTCACACATTTACTATATAAACACACCGAATATTCCAAATCTATTCACAAAAATACATAGATCACATCCTTACTATTCCCTACCATATCTAGTATCCTCACATGGTTTACCAAAGCACTCAAGAATATCCCCCCAAGAATTTTATGTCACACTCGAAAATTAAGATACCTTTTACTTCTCGTCTTTATTCAGGTTTATTTATTATCTTATACCAATTATTTACAATTTATATTGTTAGGATGTGTTTATACATATCCCCATTACTATAATTTTCTATAAAAATGATGAGAGACCCATTTCACTTTCATAAATCCATCTTATGAATTTTTATGTGATGATGTTATGTTGTTCTTGGTGCCAAATTCCACCTGAATCCAAAAAATGGCAAGCTTTGGGAAAACCAAAGCCATAATCCAACTCAATGGAGAATTATGAGAATGAAACAGATGGTGCATGCTAGTTTTAAGATTCATTCACAATATTTAAATCTAAACATATGACTGTTCCACGAACAATATGTATTATCTTGTGTCCCTTCTCTATGGGCCACTCAAATGGCTAAGGCAGGTGCGAATAAGAGGTGAAATATATACTAAATAAGACGACATGTGCATAAAGATATTAAGTAAAAAATGAGACATCGAACCAGACCTTTAAATATCATTTAACACAACTAAGGATGTAGTTGTGAGGGAGACCACTTCTGTGACTGAAACCATGCATGCCCTTGCTGACACACCTTTTTTTCTTGGTCGACTCATATTTTATTCTTAATTTATAAGTAATATGAGTAGTAAATGATGAATTAATTCATTACTAAGGGATTTAAATAATATATTTCATGAATAAAAGTTTAGAAACATAATTGGAGGATCATCATTTGTAATTTATAATTTATTTATAAGTATACCTAGAATTTCTTAAATTTTTAACTCTTTCTTTATTGATGATATGTTTGACTTGAAATCTCTATAAAATGTCTATATTTTATGATCCATTTGTATAATACCAAAAGAAGTGTTCTATATGTGCACCAGAAGTGAGTATCTTAGAAACCAATTGAGGATTGGTATTTGTATTTGATTTATTATCAACATTTGTTGAGGGTTTGTGATGGATGTATTATCAACCAATAAAGCGTGTTCAAGAAATTTATTATTAAATATGTCCCATAATTTCATTTTTTTAAATGTTTAGATGTTTAGAAAGTTATACATTAAGAGTAATTGATGATGTTTCAGAAGATTAGTTATTATAAAAGATATTATAGAAGAATATTTATGGATGTTTCATAAGTAAAGTTGACATTTAGAAGTTTATTTCAAAGTGCAGGTTCTAGAATTACATTATAAGGGAAAAGTATTTTTTAATGTGAAGTTTTTTCTAAAAAAAATTAGAATGATCATATATATTCATAAATTTAAAGGAAAACACCAAAACATGAGTCTGAGGATTGTATTATGAGTAAAGTTCATATAGAAATAGAAAATGCATAAATTTCCCTTTATACATAAGATATTATAGAGTGATATGTAAGAATTTATAGGAATATAAGGAATTGGAAAAGTATTGGGGAAGTATTACGATTATATGTATAGTCCATTGAAAGGATATGTAATATTTTAAGGTTGATATGTAATATATTTAGTTGATATGTAACAAATTCTAGTATATGAAAATAAAAAAATAGAAAATCACTTAAATGGAATTGTAATATATATGTATGATATATAATATTCCATGAGTTTGAAAATGTTGAAAAGAAAAAACAATCAGAGTGATACATCGTCGTCCCTCAGTAATATAAAGAATTTTATAAAGTGTATTATTGCTCTTATGAGTGGAAAATGGAAAAGTGTTAGACTATAATAGAATACACAAGAGTTAATATGAATTATACATAAGAGTATTTGGGCTGTAAAATCTGAAATATAAGGTTTATTAAATTTTATATTATCAACCAAATAATAATATTGATAATGCAGCCAACTATTAATGGTTTCTCATTATGGATATGATGGACATGCCTTGAAGAGCATACAAAAATGATTTTCTGTTACTATAGAAGTTAAAAAATATATAAAAATAACTCACAAAATGATAAATATTATTTCTTATGAAGGGGAATTTGTGATAGTTAGTATTAGGGCTATTTGAAGTTGATTAAATTTCTATATCATAAAGTATAATTTCATGTGGTAACTGTTTTGAGAATAAAGAAGACATTGGAGGATCCTGCCTTGATTTTTGAAGGATTTATATATGTTTAGATATATTGGATAGGGTTTTTGATTAATAATCATTTCATGAATAAAAATATCTTTTTGGCATCAGGTTCAAGAAGTAAAAGATAATCATAGATTAATAAATTCATGTTGGGATCTATTCATTTGTGGATTCAGTTATAGTTATAAAATGTTGCGGTAAAATATAAATTTTATATAGTTTAATAGGATCAATTCTAATAAATTACTCCGAAAATACTCATAGAGGTTATAGACAAAAAATATAGTGGAATTTAGGACATATTGAGATAACATTCTTCAAAAGGAAAAAAGATGATCATGGATTGAAAATGGAGTATAGGGATAGGATGTCCAAAAATGTGTTGGAAAGTAAGAGATAAGGATATGAAGGATACAATCAATGATATATCTGGTGCTGTGATAGTGGAAAAATAGAAACAATGGAAGACGAATATAAAATAAATTATTATCACTATTTAATGATCTTGTCAATGAATTAAGTTATAGTTTCTATGATGACTCAAGGAAGGTGATATTTCTATTGAAGTGATGTATTTAATTAGTTTATGTAAGATAATCTTATATATATAAATGATTACATATCTATACATGATGAATCAACAACATTAGTGATATTGATTTTAGTTTTCTTTCATTTCATGTTTTTTCATTTATTTAAGTAGTCATAAAGAGAGAGGAGTAAGGGGTGATCCCTGGGGGGTATTGCACTATCCCAAAACTTTATAATGGGAGTGACCCCAAGCATTGATTTCTCTCACATAAACCCACCACTAAATAAGGATTTTAGTGGATTTCAATATATATTAAAATTTTCATTGTATGCTTCTTGGATTATCCTATGGTTGGTTAACCATGTACATTCTTCTGTCTTATGTTCATCATTTATTTATATTCTATAAGACATAAACTAGTGAGTGTCAGTTATGAAATCATTAATAAAATATAATTAAGAAAACAATATGATAAATAATTATTGTATCATTATTAAAAGAATAACATATGTTTAACCCTATTAACTATGAGGTTAAGATAAATTATTATTGTGAGAGTTTCAATAGAAACATGTTTATATTTTTGAGGGTTTCAGGACATGAGCCCCCCAATGTATCTCTCAGTAAATACCCTTGTGTACTAGATGAGTTTTATTGAAGCATAATTTTATTCTTCTTGGATTTGTTTTATTCTACATTGATCTAATTGGTTCTTGGAGTTATTTTTTCTATCATTGAAATATTTTTTTGAAATTAAAAAGTAAAATAATATAAAGAAGAAGCAATACTCTAAGGGAATCTATATAATGGAACAATTTTTGGATAAATTATCATTCAAATAGAATATTATAACAGCCTTCAAAATGAAGGTATAAAAATTATAATTGTGAATTTACTCATTCATTCTATGATAATGAGAATTTATCTAAGGGGCTTGATATCCAATGCCAAGTTAAATATAATAATCAATGTTTTATATCAATATTTATCAATTTGGAATCAATTCACTTATAAAAGGTTTTAAATAATTAGATTAAAGAAGAAAACTTGAAGTTAAGAGGAGAGACTATGTATAAACAATTTTATCTTTGAGGACTAAAGATTGAAGTTCAAAATTCAAAAATTCTAAACAAAAGATTGGTTAATGTGGATAAAGCTCTTAGGGAAATGATATTGGTTTTCAAGGGATCTAAAAACTCATGTTATAATTAGTGTAATATATTAATAAAACTAAAAATAATATGAAATATGTTATAATTATAAACCATGTGTACTATATATGATTCATGGAGAAGCAAATATACCATTCATCATTTTACATAGTAGCATCAATGATCTTAATCCAACATCACATAGGATTAATGAATATTTCAAAAGGATAACCAAATAGAATCCCTACTCCATGAAATTTTCATATATTTATGAGTCACAAGATGATTGAGTGGGATTCCTTTTTTCACCACAGTATGCAAAGACCTCATAGTGAAAAATTGAAAGAAGAAAGAGATATTTAGGATCGCGAGATTTCCATCCAATGCATGAGTGGGATTTCTCATAACCTAGCATAGAACAACCATAGGGTAGTGGATTATTTATAGACTCTAAATATATTCTCCTAGATTAATAATTAATTTAATCATACATTTTGAGTTAATGAATACATCATTTGTAACTCTTCACCGGGCATGAAATACTTGCATAAATTAATTGAACTCCATTGTGTTTCATTATATGAAACACTTCATTTATGATATAAAATGTGAAAGATTTATTTTAATGATAATAGTTTTAATTTTACTACTCATAATAAATCATATATAATGGAATTGTATAAAATTACATGCCTCGCAATATGTCTTGTCATACCATATGACCAGCAAGGCCAGTACCTTCCAATATCAACCACTCATAACTAATTATTGAATATTTTAGTATCATGAAATATTATGATTTATGATATACCCTATCATTAAATAAGCTATATCCATATATATCACAAGAAAAAACAAATTTAGGGAATATTTCCTTCAATATACCACTTGAAATAAAGCCATAACTACATTCTTTCATTTCACATTACATTGTATCATATATAATAAATAGTGAAACAAAATCTAAAACTCATTTGAATATCTTCCAAGACACTTTTGGAATTCTATAATAAACTTAACTATGAATAGAATCATATGAAATACTATGCGAAAATCCATTCAAAATATTTTTTTGATTCTCTCTGAAGCACTTTTAGAGTAGATCTCTAAGTCAACCTCAATCCCCATTCAATCATCTAGAAAGAATGAACCACAATACATTATATAATTATTAATAAATAAGAATATATGGATCCAAAAATAGAATAAAGGAGAAACCTATAGTAATGAATCAATGATGCTAAACCTATAAAGGGTTTTGTTGGGATCTCAATCAAACACATATATCTTTACCTGAGTGACCTCAAATTGCATCACTTACTATCATGTATTCCAATGTTCTCCATTTTTTTCAAGAAAACATGCGACTATGGGACAAAAGTTATGTTAATACCATATATAACTCATATTTTCTCGACTCTCTATATATATACTGACTGAGGTGATGAATAAATCACATGTAATTCACCTTTATGGACGAGAACATCATATGTTTTTCACCCAAATACACGAGTACATCATTTAGGTGTCGTTTCACACTCCCCGGTCTATCACAATTGAGGTTCCATGTATCATACTCATCATGTGAGGGTAAAATCCATAATGGTTGGTCATTAACTGATGACAAGATTAGAAACATACTCAACCACCCTTCTATTAGCTAAACTTCAAGGATTGCATAAGAAATGTTGAAAATTATGATGGTTCTCATGCTATGTATCTCACCAATCTCAAGTAGTAAGGACTCTAAATATCATTCATGTATCCTATTATACTAAATACGTAGTGTATGACACCATATATGGTATAAACCAAGGATTATCCAACACAAAAAAGGAATTTTATTTCTCATGAACATATTTTGTATCCCATATAATAATTATTCTCACTCCAACCTTAACATTTCGTCATAACCAATAATAATCCATGATTAACATATATTAAGGCAGACTCAAAGTCATACTTCAAGAGGTCAATTATCATTATACATAAAAAATATATATTAATATATACATATATTTAGCCAATGTGAATGAATGATAAAGTGTATATTTCCTTTTATATGATATATTTTATATTCTTAAAACTATTTTTAGAATACATAAGACAACCTTCTATAAGAACCTGTTTATCATGTCATATATGATATATTATTAGATTAATATTATGTTTATAGTACTTTTTCAGGTTTTATTAACTCATTATATATATAATTCCCAGCACATATCTATATGAATATATGATAACCCCCACCCTATAAAATCATTTTTGAGTATCATCTATAAAGAAAGCATATTTGAATAATGGTGAGATTTAGGAATCATATTCCTATTGTTACACTCCTTGAACATATCTAATCTCCTTAACTTCATAAAATCAAATGGTATGATTTCAACTTCTGGTGTCTTCTTAGAACTATATGTATTGTTAAAATCATCAACCTTGTAACCCTTTCATTAAGAATTTCCATCTATATCTTATTGTAATTAATGTAACTATTTACATACTTATTTAGTAGAACATCCTGAAATACTTTAGGATAAAGTGACATCCAACTTGTTACATTAAATTAGTATAAAATTTAAATTTCTATTTACCAACATACCGTTAAACTATTTTATATTATTAATTATAATTAACTATTTATTTTAACTATCATGATCCTTTAGAAAACAACGATATTCACATACACATGGTCCCTAAATATAACTCTTTACATTTAACTTTACTGTCATATATCCTAAAATATTTGGGATATTAAGTTGAAATTTCTTAATTTTAGACTAGTTTAATCTTTAATTTATTAACATTGAACTTCTCTTATTTAATATAAACTTTTAATAGACTCTTAGGCACTATATTCTATTTATAATATCGTGATATTATAAAAAAACTCCTTTCTGTCAATAAATAACAGTTATTTCCTTTATAAATTATGGTATTATATGTGTTTGATTTATTTTCCTATAAAAAATATTATTTCTTAAAATATACCACTTATGGGTGGTTGGAACATATTCTCCAATATTTTAAATACCATCTAGATGAACACTTTCATCCAAGATAAAACACTTTTATCCATGTATCTTTTTAAAATCATGTTATAGAGCTTTATTAATCCTAAACTATGTGTATTTAATTCCACATATAATATTCTTCATAAAAATATTTTTTAATAAAAAACTTATGTATTCACAAAATTGAAATGAGATGAGGATACACATTCTTTACTTGGATATATAAGATATTGAATTATTCTTTTTTTATTCAATGATTTGATGTATAAACTATTTGATTCATCACATGAATGAAACCTACAATATCTATCAATTATTCTATTTCTTCTAAGCATATCTATATTTATTACAGTTTTAAAATATAAATTTTGTATCATATACCCTTAAAAACTAGATAATTTGTTTCTATAAAACTGATACCTAACATGGGAATTCCATGGAGTTCCAAAATCCCTTTCAGGTATCTTAAACAATTATATCTTATTAAATCATTATTATTCCTTCCTAATAACACCATTAGGTTTTTTTGACCATGATTGGATAGTTAAATAATCATTTTTGGACTCTCCAACTAACATTGCTTTATATTATTTAAACTTTTACCCACCTGTACTATAGAAATATCACCAGAACATAAAAATCATATTCCCAGTTTATTTATTCTTAACACTTGAGAAAGTGATGTAATTTTTTTGGGTTCATGGTTTCTAGGGTTTATGTTTTCTATTTTTAGGGTTAGTGTCTAGGGTTTTTATGGTTTATGTAACATTTATATATTTAAACAAACTGTTGAAAATATGATGAACTACTTAACCAGAACAAGCCTTATAGGAAATTTCCCTTCTCTCTAATTCATTAGTATTCTCAGTCATATTGATTATAATTGACATGTTGGAAAATATTTAGTATCTAGGACTAAAATTACTTAAGTAATTTAGTATTCAATTTATTTGAAACCCAAAGTGATTCATTATATGCTTCTCAAAAGCATCAAGATTCACCTTTTGGAGGAAATCAATAATTGGTTTCTCATAAAGGAATTTCTGTAAAAAAAATATTTTCTCCTTAATAACACTTTTTTAGGTAAGTTATTAGTATTAACTTACATTAATCCTACCATCTTAGGGGTTGATATCAAATTTATGTTTTATGACGATGATATTATTATCTACATGGAATCTTTTATAAGATCAGTATCATATTTTACAAATATTTATCAAGGAAATTTTTTAAATAAGATCCAACTAAAATGATGACCCCTTTTGAATTAATTATACCCATTAGTGATCCAATATCAGTATTTCACTTAGAAATTATGCCAATTTATTCTTCATCTCACCTATTAATCTATTTAGGAATTCCATCATGCCAATTCAGTCATCCCTAGAACTACTGAGGCTGATCTTTCACTCAATAAACCATGTAAGATACCCAAATCCCACCTATAATAAGACAAGGGCTCAATACAGGTGTTGATTAGGAATATCACACACCGGGTAGGCCTTATCCGAAAGTACCTACACACACATGAATCTCCATTCATCAGTGTAATAAAGAAAAAATAAACAACTGATACTGTAAATGAATCAATTACAACTAATCCCACATCATAGTATGATAAAATGTACATAAATGAAAATGGTGAAAAAAAGTTCACTATAACTGAAAAATGAGTATGAAATCCAAATAAAAAGTGAACAATTGTGAATATGCAACTCATTGAACCCTCCATGGTCAGAGTAGCACAACCAAGATCTGACAACAACTAATCCTCCTAGAAATTCATCAAAATACCTTTCATCATCATAATAAACAACATGTTTTGGAATATCCTATGTAGGAGTGAGTATAAACATACCTTGTATGAAACCATTAGATCACCAAATACAAAGAATCAATGTTTTATTCCTCTCTAAATCATGAAACCAAAGTAATGTGAAAGATTACCAAGATATTATGAAAGGAATAATCTAAAACTCAAGGTGAATTCATGTCTTCACTATAAGTGAAGGATTATACTAGATTCTCAAAGGTAACATTCATATGAGAGAACTCACTATTTTGGAAAAATTTACGTCGTGGACCGTTTTTGTGGGAGAGATGGTCCCAACGAGACTAATCAGTATATCCTTTTTATGTAATGTGGGAGTTCCCACAGAGTAGTGGTCCTAGCGGGTGATTACAGGGGTTTTGTGTTTGTGCAATTAGCCCACATTTAGTATGATTCCCTCAAATGTCCTTCAATGGGTTTATTTGTAGATCCAGAAACAACCAACGGTCCTCTGATCCATGATTCATGGACCTTCCTTCCAAAGGTAAACACTCATTGGATGATTTGGGAAATGAAACTTCTAGGGAACACAATTGTTGATAGGATGGAAATTTGGTCACATCACACCCTTTTGTGGGGAATTATTTCATTTTATGGGACTCTCATATAGATTTAAGCAATGGTCATATGTTCATGAATAATCGGTTTATTCACAAGAATGTGTCCCAAAATTACTCCAAGGTCGCATGATCAATCTGAAATATGCATCGGTTTAGAATCAACTTTATGTAAATGATGTTATCTATTGATGAATATATATATATATATATGTGTGTGTGTGTGTGTGTGTGTGTGTATCTATGTTTCTTCATAAATGTTACCCTTGTGTGTACACATTAGGAGTCATATTGTCTTTCACCAAGACAATGATGATTTCAACCACATGATGTGATGCTCTAGAGTTTAGAATCATCCAGGGGGATATAGAATGTTTTGATGTCGGGGTCGAACCCATAAAATGGGATTCATATGTATCCTCATGAGATAAATCAGAGCCCATATAATTCGTTTCAACTTATTTGGACATATCAACTTTTAAGGTCGTGTGATGAGGATCTATCCATGCAGTTTAACAATATGTGTTAAGGATGTCTTGGTAAAGGGTCCTAGTCAATATTTGGTTTGGAACATATGATGAGGTGGCCTAGGGTACCAGGAAGGAATGTAGTCTTCAGGGTAAAGGGTTACCCTACCCTGAATACTTCCCAAAAATCATTATGATAAGTTTTGATGTTGGTTTGGGACCTCGGGGAGGCTTACTACATATCCCAGTTGGTTGCGAATCAAACCCATCGTAGTCCAGTATGATGGGGATTACGTATAAAAGCTACACATAAAATAGGCAAGATTTGGGGCTTACATCGGTTGGGGGGCATTTTTTATGTTAGAGTTGGGACAAACATTGTATATGCTGGCATGATAAATTAGGGGTTAGGATTGGGGTTATCCTTTGAGAAGGATACCCTGTGTGCTTCGGCCTTAGATTGGCATCCTAAATTTCCTAGTTATAGAGGGAATAAAAGGTCTTGTAGTTCATTTTCATATGTGGACTGTGCGGGTTCTGTGATCATCACTAGCCTCTAAGACCACGTGAGTCATGTTCAGTGTGCGAAACAAGAGGATGTGAAAAACTCAACAATCAACACAAGTTCTCTTTTCCTATGATGGAAAAGGAGGAGGAAGATGGTTGAAGAGGTCAAGGGGATATCATCACCTCATACCATTATTATAAATACCAGATTTAACGTCAAAGTAATGCCGCCAATTTTTTCTAAACCAATGCCAACAGTATATAGGACAAATTTTTGGCTTCAGTTTTTAGTAAAACAGATGACAAACATTTTTAAGAGTTGTTTTTGGAATTGGTTTTCAGTAGAACAAATGCCAAAACCTTAAAAGAAATCTCATATGGCATCGGTTTTTCAAAAAAACGACTTTGAAGATAAATTAAAAAAAAATTTGGTGTCATTATTTTTAAAAACTGACAACATTAATCCCAAAAACAGGATCTTTTGGGGTCGTTATTTATAAAAACAGAAGGCATATATAAAAAAAACACATATATGGAATCATTTTAATGGAAAATTTACCCCATATATTATATTTTTGGCATTGGTTTTCGTAAAAATGGACACCAAAAACAGTTCTCGGACTCTTCTGTGTTGGATTTTATAAAAACTAATGACGAAAGTCTTTTAAAATGTGTATGAATCGGGAAAAACTCATGTTTTTGGATCTGTGAATTCTCAAATGTGACGGCTCCTCTCAACTCGCGACGACTTTGGTATGAATATGTGTGATATTGAACCAACATTTTCTTCGATTTTCTTCTATTTTCATGATCTACAATTTGATTTCATTATTATCTCCCTGTTTTACATCATCTACAGGTTATGTTTTCTTCTAAAACTTAATCCTATCAGCATTCAACCATGGTTTGATTTTAGTTTGTTGTGTATCTTTATTTTTTAGTTTTAATATCATTTTTTTTATAAATCATGCAGTTTCTAACCTTTCAAACCATAATATTTGGGTATATTTTCTTGTTAAACACCAAATTTTGTCAGTTTTTTTTAAAACATTTGAACATAATTTAGTTATCATTTAATATTTTTTTCATTTTATTTAATTATTAGTTTATTAATTATTATAAATTTGTGGAACATGGTTAATAGTATCCCAAAAATTGATCACCCCATATAAATTCACTTTATTTTTGTTTAATTTGGATTAGTCTATAAATGTTCAATTTGGTACAAATTTGGTTGAGTCTATTTAGGCCAATTTAGTTTGATTTGGCTCAATTAAATTAAATTCATCTCATGTAAAATCAAATTCATGGACATTTTATTTTTAAGCAATATTTCATGTGTATAAATTGAAATCATATTTTTTTCATTGTACTGCCTTCATGCATGTATATCACGTACTATCTCTTCACTTTTTGTGTGTGTAGTTTATCACTGTATAAATTAATAATAGTGTAGTCACCCAATTGGATGAATTCACATTGTTCTTCTTTACTCAATACAAAATATTCTCACTTATCATAATAATATATTTCCATTATTATATGATGCATGAAAACACATAATAGTTTCTCAACCTCACATGCACTTTTGGAAGCACAAACACACTATCCATGATTCTATCATGAAAAACCCAATCACACATACTGTCTTTTGTCGAATTCTAACTGATATGAAATATTCATATAATCATTATGAATTCATATTGTACACATCTATCTTTTCTTCATATTTGACATGGGATATCACACAGTTTTACAGGAATGAACTTATGAATATATTCCCATATTATTATTTATTTATGTATGAATGATATTATCCACTTATTACTTCATAAAAACACTTGAACTCATTATTCTTTCTCAAAAGACACAATGTCACTATGTGTTCTTCCTTTACGTGATAGAGTCTCACACTAGGAATTACAATATCGGAATGTAATTAAAAGAATCTCTCTACATAAACACATAGTAACCATTCTTTAAACAATAATTTACTCATTGTTAGAACCAATGGACAATTATTTTGTTCTCTATTTTTTTTCTCATCACAATACACAATGATAATTTTCACTGATTTGTGGTTTTCAAAAATATCATCGCATAAATCAATGAGTATTCATAAGAATATTGAATTTATGAATTGTTTCGCATAACATAGTTCATTGTGATTCTAGACTAGTGTGATAAACCCATATTTTTTATCATGATAGTTTCTACTCCTTTGGGTGTATTATGATTGATTTCACTTATAATATAAACATTTACTCTAATTATTATTTCATATTACTAATAATAATTAATTTCTCATCCGTTAAATTAATGAAATTTTCAATAATATTGATTCATGAAACATAGAAATAATGCAAAAACTATGTAAAATGAAGAAATAAATTTTAGAAGTTTGATATTATAATTAAATTATAATATAAATATAACACATGTATATAATTTGAAAATAAAAAATTTACTCTTCGTAAATGTGTTTTATATCTGATGTTTTCTACCTGATTATCAATAGTTTTTGTTAAATGTGTTTTGGTTTTCAATTTTTCTATAATATATATATAATTATTTAAATTTTTATAAGTTTAAATATATTCACTAATTATATTGTGATAACAGGTATTGAATGAATCATAATTTGATATATTTACAAAGAAGCACTAGTAACTCTAAAAAATGAGTTGATGAATTCTTAAAATTTGCTAAATGTCATCTTCAAAACATTGATTTTATTTTTTCCATGTGTAATGTTATTTAATAGAAGAAATTTTAACTCCATATAAATCAAGGATCATGTTATTTGTTATGGTTTTAGCCATAATTATACACGTTTGACCTGGCATGGTGAAAGAACTGAAAGTTCAACATCCAATGTTAATGAAAATACTCATAATGAGGTAGAGGATCATATTGATGAGTTAATTCAAGATTTAGGTTTTGAAACCATAAAAAATAGCAGTTGTTGAACGATTGTAGGGAGATTCTGAGAAACCATTATTCTCAAGATGCATTAAATATATAATGTTATCTCCAGTTTTGAGATTAGTTAACATAAAAGAAAAAAAGGGTGGAGTGATAATTGTTTTTCTAGATCACATGAATTTTTAAAATAGCTACTTCTATAAGGAAACGAGCTTCCATATTCCAATTATGAGGCGAAAAAAATATTATGCCCAATGGCATTGGGTTATAAAAAGACACATGCTTGCCTCAATGATTGTGTACTATATAATAATGAGTAAGAATATTTATCAAGTTGTCTTACATGTTGGACATCACGGTATATGATATATGGGAATTTCAACTCAGATTCATTCTCATATACTTTCATCTAACATTATGAAAAATCCATTTTTTACTTTCTAATGATATAATCCAATATTTTTGCATACAATTCATGATAATTAAACTATTATTAATTCATCGGTACTAGATTCAAAACTCTTACTAAATAATTTTGGTACCCTCCAATAATTCCTCATTTGAATCGTATATTTTCAAATTCAATTAATGAAAAAAATTTAAGAAGGCTTTCATATGAGCGCGTCTCTAATGGTAACTTACATCACCCTCCCAATTGACCACAATGGAAGAGTTTTGAAATCAAATTTCATGATTTTTGTTGTGATGTTACAAATATTAGAATGTGATTTCTTACTGATGGAATGAATCCATATAGGATCCTTAGTATTCAACATAGTTCATGGCCAGTTTTTCTAGTAGTTTTCAACTTGTCACCACATCTATGAATAAAGAAAACATATTTCATGAAGAGCTTGATGATTTCTGGACACAAAAACCAGGAAATGATATTGGTGTGTATCTTTTACCATTGATTGTTGATTCGAAAATACTACGGGAGGAGGTGTTAATATTTTTGATGCATACAAGAAGGAGTATTTTTTGTGCTATTATAATATTAGCTATAAATGAATTTCTTGTATATGAAATCATGTCTAGATATATTGTTATGGAACATAATGCACGTCCAATTTGTGAAGAATATACTTCATATTATCAATTGAATAATGGAATAATGACAGTGTACATGGGATATATAATATTTTTCCGAATTGATCATCCTTAGTATTGATTGAAAAAATCATTTAACAGTTTACAAGAATATAACCTCCCCCCTCTGAAATTGTCAGCTGAATAATATTATGACTTGGTAAAACATATTTATTCTACATTTATAAAGAAAAGAATTTATGGACATAAAAGAAATATCTAGAAGAATCATTATATTTTTTTAAACTACCTTATTAGATATTTTTATAGATAAAACATAACATCGATGTTATGCATGTTGAGAAAAACATATGTGATAGTTTGATTGGATCATTGTTAGACATAAAAGGAAATACAAAAGGTGGATTTCATGATACATAGGACTACATATTATTGAAAATACATTTAGATTTAGCACCCACTATGAACGGAAACATAACATATTTACTTCCTTCTTGTAACTCGTTAAGAAAGATGGAAAAGATAAATTTTTTTCAGTGTCTTGATGGTATTAATGTACCCAATGGTTTTTCTTCAAATGTGAATAATTTTGTGTCATTGATGTATTTTAAATTAATAGGTATGAAATCTCATGACTTCCATGTATTTATGCAACAACTTTTACCAGTAGTAATGCATGTTATATTGCAGAAAACTATCAGAAATACAATCATCTGTTTATCTAATTTTTTCAAGTCCATTTATAGAAAATTCATTTATCTAAATTTGTTAGATGTGTCGAAGAATGAAGGAACTCATATTCTTTTTCAACTAGAAATATATTTCCCACCTAAGTTTTTTGGTATAATGGTTCATCTGCTGATTCATTTGGTGTATGAGATAAGAATATGTGGGCTTATTTATTTATGATGGATGTACCTTTTTGAATGATATATGATAATTTTTAATGGATATATTAAAAACCTTATCGACCATGATATATATCCTCGCATATTTCTAAATTAAAGTTATGCTATCCAAGAAGAAATTAAAATTGGTTGATGATTGAGCATAAGAAGATATTTGTTTCATGGTTTAAAGAGAAAGTCACCATAGATATATCTGACAAAGTAACATTAAAGTGATAAGTAGGGGGGCCATCTCTTAATCTCATCACATGGTATGGTTTTGATATTAATGGTTACACATTTTACATAAAAAATATGGATGACAAGAGTACCATTCAGTGTAGTGGTGTGATGGTTTTCGCTGATGAAGTATATATTTCATGTGCTAAAGATAAAAACCCATTTTTTGCATCAACGCCATATTTTGGAGTTCATGAAGACATATGGGAAATTGATTATATTAAATATATAGTCAATTTTTAAGTATAATTTTGTTGATAGTAAGAGTGACGTGAAATATGATGAATATAGGTTTAAACTGGTTGATTGGAAAATATTTAATTTCAATGAGGAACCATTTATCCTTGAGACACATTCAAAACAATTATTTTATGTCAATTATCAATAAAATGGTCATTGGTCTGTTATTTTTCAAGGAAAAATATACCATTTGAGTGATGAGGATGGTACTGACAATGTTATTGATTTACATGATCCTTATTCATCTATTACGCAATTTCCAAATGATTAAAATGAGAATAAGAACGAACTATTGAATGCAATACATAATGACCCTGATGAAGGAATGTGGTAAAACACAAAATTAGTCTCCTAATTTTTCTGTTAAATATTTATATTTTGTTTATTTTTTTGAATCATAAAAATGAATGCCTCTTTTTTACTTATTTTATAATTTATTTTTTGTAAATATTTAATTTTTTAATGATATAGAGGTACAAAAAATGTCATTACACTTTCTAGTATAAATGTCAGATATAGATAGAGAAGAGTAGTTACTGAGGTATATCTATTTTTACATATTATTAAATATTCAGTAATAAATTTTTTTAATGAATGAGAACTATTAATTTAAAAATTCATTTGCAGTACTACTAATGCGTCCTCAGAAGAGGAGACTTCACCTCTTACTACTAAAAAATCAAGTTCTCAAGTCAGTAAGCGTGGTATTACACATTTACCAAGACTATAACTTTGTCGTGACGATGATACACATCCATTTTTTTGATAATAATAATGCAACTAGACCAAATTTAGTTCATTTTACCAATTATATAGAGATGTAGAGCTATTGTAGGATTATTATTTTATATCCTGATTAGAATTCAGTGGAAAGGATGTCAAAACAATAGTTTTGGGAGGCCGTGATAGTAAAATGTCTAAATTTACTAATATTATATCATTTTTAGAATATTAAATATTTTAAATGACATATTTAATTTTTTTCAATTAGAGATGACATTCAATTTTGAGGAAACCAAAGAAATTAAGAAATGACATCTATCTTTACCAGCGGTTGGAAAGAGATATCTTAAAAAACTGGCAAATATTTATTTTAATGGATAGAGAATGTTTGAAAACACATGCCTAAAGTATCAGTTTATAGATGAAGATACATGGAGGCTATTTTTTGATAGTCTTCATAATGAAAAATTTCTTGTATGGTAATTATTTTATATTTTAATATTTATTATATAATTTTCTAAATACATAGTAGTTTATTTTTATATAATAGGCCTCGAGGAGATCTAATCAAGAGATTATGATGATAAATTTATACCCTCAATCTTTATCACGTGGAGGGTATCTGTATTTGGAGTATAAAATGATTAATGAAAAATTTGGAGCATTAAGAGCTCAATCTAGTAGTGGTTCAGAAGAGGTTTAACATGGTCATCCATCTCTTCCCACTCACCATAAAAAATGGAAACTAACAAAATTAAAAGAAAATGAACAGTGTCGTACATAATATGTTCAGAAATAAGCTGATAAAATTGTATATAAATATTATTTATTTGTTATCAATCTTTATATTTATAAATTTTAAACACTAATATAACCTTTTCATTTTTATTTTAGGATGAAATTTAGGAGCAATAGACACAAGGAAATTTTATCCTTGAGGTTCGTATGGATATCCTAGGCACTGCTTTGAGAAAGGCAGAACACCCCAAACATGTTAGAGGATATCAGGAAAGTCTCAGTATTGGGAAGGTTTTGGGTGAGAGTAACCAATCAAGAGACCTGAAAATAGAATCATTAAAACCCAAGCATAAAAATATGAAATAGTCTATGGGTGATCCAATTCAAGAAACAATGCATAAATATTTTTTAGAAAACATGGAAAGACAGTCACAGTTAGGGCAGCCTCCAATGGATTATTATTTAATTGTCATCAATTTTTCTATTTTATAAATGATAAACACTAATATTAAATTTTCATTTTCAACCTTTCGAGCCTGATAACCCAAACTAACCTACCCCATCTGCCTTGCCTTCCCTGTATGAGCATCCTTCCAAGGTATAATATTTATTTTTCATCAATTTTTATAATTTATAAATTATTAAAACTATATAAATTTTTTTATTTTTCAGCCTTCTGAGCATGATCACCCAGACAACCCAGCCCCATCTTCCTAACCTTCCCTGTATAAGCAGCCTTCCCAGGTATATTATTTACTTTTCATCAATTTTTTATTTTATAAATTATAAGCACTAATATAAATTTTTCATTTTTAAGATTTCCAAGCCTACTAACGCGGACTACCCTACCACATCTGCTAACCCTGTCCCCAATGATAAGTGTAACGACCCAAACATTCATTAATGGAAATTTCTCTTGATAGAATTAAATGTCTAATTATGTATAATGTTTATATAAAATGTGAAATTTATATGTTTTATGTTTTTGGATTTTAAAATACTATTATGAATTGTGATCACTGCTAATATATCTGTTTAACAATGATCACATGATTAGTATAAATAAAGGGCTTTAACAAATCCAATTTACTCAGACAAAGGAAGTGATGGCTTCATCCAGTAGACTTTCCCCATATGAAGACAACTTTTCTGAGCTCAAAAAGGAGGTGGCATCATTCTTCTTTTCTCTTTACCAAGCTCGTGTGGAGCTTCAACATGTTCATCTCAAACAGAATCTCTTACAATACAACTAGAAGTTGATTGGGGTTACCACCCGTAGTAATGTTATCCGAGCCACCCCAAGAGTCTGTCGCCATCATGAACCATACTCTTCAGTCTTATGTGTGTGTTATAATGGGTTATGTAACAACACTTTATCACTATGATTATGTTCAATATTTTATATATAATAATTAATATACATTCATTTTATTATTGTATCTTTGTAAATAGTTTTAAAAGCGCAAATAGACTTTTTAGTTAATATTCAACTAAGAAATATATTTCGATGAATTAATGGATTATTTAATTAAATAATATTTTAATAAAATATTATTATTATTAAAATATTTTTTATTAAATATACCTGATCATATAATTTTATGAATGCAATTGTAATTTTTATTGTGGGTTGAAAGCTGTTTTTTTCAAAACCCATGAATTTTAGATAAATGGTAGTTTTTATTTTAAAAGTAAAAAATTCAAATATTTAGATAAAATTAATATTATTTTTGGAATCAGGACGTCAAAATTAGCCAATGGTGAATTTTTCATAATTTTCTGAGACAGATGAATTTTTGGGTAAGAATGTGATACCATTTTAATATATATTGTGTTTTATGACAACATAATGACCCAATAGTGATGTAATAAAATAATATAAATGATATTTTCGGCTAATATATGTTTTAAAATTAATATAATGTGATTTTAGGTGTGTTTTATTTATTTTACAAAATGTTAGTGGACCATCCAAGGGTAATAAAACATTTGCACTTTATAAATGAATTTCCTTGAGAATGTGACTCACCTCCACATAAGAAAACCTATTATTTTAAGAAATTATATCATCGGACTTATAAAGTATTGTTTTCCACTCCCCTATGGAAAACACTATGGGAAAAACTATGGGCTACATTGTGGTATTGATTAGTTTAATGTGTGGTGACCCAAACCTAAATAATAATGAATTCCCTCTCCTTTCCCATATAAACCCACCAATATTCCCACTTCCTCTTCACTAAAACCTTAGGAGTTCATCCAAACTCTGCCCTCATCTCTCTATAATCCTCCCAAGGTGCCCCATACTCCCAAAAATCCTCTCTCAATCCTCTTCCAAGCCTTTGTGATCACACTTCCAAGTAAGGGGTTTCCTCTTTTCTCATTTTTGTCTCAATTTTATTATGTTGTTATACCCTTTTAATTTCAATTAAAAATGTTTGGGTGTGATTTATATCCTCCCCCATACTGACCTATTTATGTGTGTGTTATGAGAGACCTCTTTAAATCTCATTTAATTCCTCCCATGTACACCTGTTACCATGCTGAAATTCCATAAGTAATTTCTCTCACCTCATTTACATTCAAGCAATTCTTTGGTATTATGAATCATATTTTTTATATATATATTAGGAAATATAGATATATTAACCCCTTACTATCCATATAATTTATATATGATGATAGACCCATCTATCTCTTTTCAACCATTTTTATGAATTTTTATGCCACTTTGTTATGTTGCCAAAATCGCACTGTGATTTTCCATATCAAAATCCTTGTATAGTGAATACCATAATCATGTCTATATCAAGGTTATTCACCTTTATGTACATATACATATCAAATGGTAAATTCATGTGTATATTCCACATTTCTTAATCTACAAATATCTTATGATGTTGAATGATTCAATGTTATATGATCCATGTGGCACACTTATGTATGAAATGAAATGTTTAAGAAGGGTGTGCCCTGATAGCACTCCAATGCATTGGGTAAATATTAGTATCATGATACATCAAGTACAATGATATTTTATTAATTCTAATTCAATTTCAATGAGGGTTTACTCATTATACATGTGCACCGAGCCTTGGATCATGCTAAAATTAGGTTAAATGTTGTTTCCACATTTCCATGTTATGAGTATCATGATTTATCATGCCTTTATGTTTCTCTTGTGCTCCATTTATATGCCTATTGTCTAACACATACTATATTACTCATGTTATTCCTTTTTTATTCCCTTACTAGGATTTATAGCTCACCCTTTTCTTATGCATGTCCTCAGGTTATCCTATGCAATACTAAGTATGAGTGAATATAGGGGTCATGTAAAGGAATTTTTCAATAAAGATGTTGTGTCTAATGTTTTAAGTGGTTATGTAATGGTACAATGACCAAAAGGCACTAGGCTTCTCGTTCTAATTTGTTTTATCATGTGGATTTTATGTCATAAATCATGTTTATGTTTGTAATAAAGAACATGGTTGTCCTAGTTGGTATTAGAAGATAAGTTTAGTCATATTGGGATTAGGATTAGAAAACCTTAGTAAATCCTTAGAGACAAGACTAACTATAATAAAAAAATCCCATTGTTTTGGTGAGTATTGGTTAATTAGTTTATCAAGAAAATACATCCCTATTTGGATTAGAGCAGGTAGAGGCGACTCTAGAACATATGTACCTAGGGGTGAGAACCCTGACAAGGAGTTTCGAGCTTGGCCTAGGGTATCCTAAAACACGAAAACAGGCCTTGCAGCGCTCTTAGTTTAGACACTCTCAGGGGATAAGATTTGGTAAATTCACATGCTTAGTATTAAACCCTTATTAAGGAAATAAAAAAACGCCCTTATGAATATGTGTTAGAAAGTAGATCATGAATATCATAGATTGAAGCCTATGGATTCATAAGTTATGGAAATAAAAGTTATTTATTTGTCATCAGTTGTCTCTAGGGATTACTCTTTATGTGTTAATCCTAACATTAATTTTATTCTAGCCAATGGAAATTTATTGGAGGAATCGAGCTAACAACCGATGTGAAGAACAATTTGATGACTATGATAATGAGATGCCAAATCTGGTGGGAGCAGGAATCATGAATATTGTCATGCTTCTCTCTCAGTTAACTAATGATTTCAATATAATCATGGGTCTAGAGGAACGTTCACCCCCCCCCCCCCCAAGAAAGAAGAAGTCTCTATCGAGAGCTTCATGATACAAAGGCCTCCTACTATTAACAGATCTTCTGATCCCTCAGTAGTCGAACAGTGGATCAACTCGATTGAAAAGATTTATCCACCCTTCAATTTTCTAAACCAAAGATGTTTCTCCTGGCTACATATCATATGGAGGGTGAATTATATCAATGGTGTATGTTGATCAAAAATACAAAGCCAGAGGAGGAGATCGAGGTGTTGGAATGGAAGGACTTCCAAGAGATGTTTTTCTATAAATATTTTCCATGCACCCTCCAACTTAATATTGAATAGTACTTACATTCTCTCTAGAAAAAAGATGACAAATATGTCAGAGTGTAAGTGGATAACATCAAAAGGCTTTCACGATACACCTCTAGCTTTGTGGTTACCCCGGAATTAAATGATGACTTCTTCTTTGGTGGTTTTAATCCTAGCTTGTGGAAAGTGCTGGCGATCTGTGAATTCGGCATCTATGATGAAATTGTCTGATGTTCCCTCAAGTTTGAAATGGAGATCGGAGAATCTCAGGGGTTTCATGGGGATAAAAAGAATAAGGTGGAATTTAATAAATGTGGTTCTAGGGATAAATCCAATGGTCCTTGGAAGATCCAGCGCCCCACTTTCCAAAGGTGTGGAAAGAATCACCCTGGAAATTACTTGAAGGGGATGAGGAAATGCTTTAGGTGTTGAAGAGAAGGGCACATGGCTATTAATAGTCTGCAATAAAAACACACGGCTGCAATATAGGAGATTAATGCACCGGTCAGCCCTCAATGAATTGTTCATTTCTTCAAATTCAAAGAATCAGGTCACTTTGCAAATCAGTGCCTTAAGACAAGGGTTTTGGAAGCAACCAACAACCTCCAAGATAGTAAGGGCGAGATTTTCCCATCACTACCACCGAAGTGAACCCTTACAATGATGTGGTGAAAGGTATTCTAGTTATTCATTCAAGAATAGAGAACATACTTTTTAATTCTAGTTCTATGCATTCTTTTATATCCCGAATGTTTAGTAGAATAGTTCCAACACCACCACAAATCATGGATGTAAAGATGATAGTGAGTACGAAAAATAGGGAAAACATTGCATCCCATGAATATAACTCCTCCGTTATCATAATTAGTGGACTGAACTTCTTTGAAATACTTTTCATACTCCCTTTGGTGGAATTTGATGTAATTCTCAGCTTGGATTATCTTTCCTTATATAGAGCCAACAGAAAGTTCCATGAGAGGGAAATCACTCTCCATGTGTAAAATAGACCGTTGATTCTATACATGTACAAGGAGGAAGATGAATCTTCTTTAACTCCAACATCTCAAGCATGGATATTATTTCCTATTAGCACACGTATCTGGCTTAGATTATTAATTCCAAGGAAGAAACCATCTGTGAGTACATGCCTATTGTGATGGAATTTGCGGAAGTGTTTCCCTAGGAATTTCATGGTCTTTCTCCTAGAAGCGATGTTGAATTGTCAATTGATAATATACTTAGGTCATTTCCAATATCCAAGACTCCATATATTATGGATATTGTGGAGTTTTAGGACATGAATAAACAACTACAGGAGAATCTGGATAACGGATTTATATTCCCAAGTGCTTCACCATGGGGTGCACCAATTATCTTCCTCAAGAAGAAGGATGGGTTAGTGTGCCTTTTCATCGATTATCATGAGCTTAAAAATCATGATTAAAAAAGTATCCTCTCCCATGAATTGATGACTTGTTTGACCAGCTGTGTCGACCAAAATACTTCTCCAAGGTGGATTTTCGGTCGGGATATTATCAAATAAAGGTGAAGAAGGAAGATATCTCCATGATTTATTTTTGTTCCAGATACGAGCCCTATGAATTCATAATAATGCTTTTTGGACTCACTAATGCTCTAGAAATCTTCCTAGACTTGATGAATACAATATCTAGAGGTTAACTCAATAAATATTTGGTAGTATTTATAGATGATATAATGATATACTCTAAAACCAAGGTGGATCATGAGGAGAGTCTAAGAACTGAACTAGAGACCTTTCAGAAGGAGAATCTCTATGAAAAGTAAAAAAAGTGAGAGTTCTGGTTGAAGGAGATCTCATTCATGGGCTATATCATCACAAGAAATGTTATATCTATGGATCCCTCCAAAAAAGCTACAATTGAGTGATGGTGGAGGCCAACATCTATAATAGATATCCATAGATTCTTAGGGTTAGTTGGATATTATCGACGATTTGAGAGAAATTTATCACAATTTTCCAACCCTCTTACCTAGCTTACTCGGAAGGGAGTAAAGTTTTGTTAGAGTGATGAATGTGACGAAAGAATAAAGGAGTGAAAAAGGAGGCTTACCATTATGCATGTTCTCACTTTACCCACATGTGGATAACTTAATGTGGTATTCATTGATGTTTTGAAGAAGGTCTTGGGATTTGCGTTGATGAAAACGGACAATATAATTGCATATTCTTCAAGGAAATTGAATGTTCATGAGAAGAATTATCCAACACATGATCTGGAGTAAGCTACAGTGATCTTTTATTTAAAAATTTAGCAGAATTATTTCTTTGGGGAGATGTGTGAAATTTATACGGACAACAAAAGCCTCAATTATGTATTCACACAGAAAGTGTTGAACATGCACCAATGAAGATGGATATATTTGATTAAATACTATGACCACTCAATCCATTACAACCCTGGGAAAGCAAACAGGGTGGATGATGCTCTACGTAGAAAGGACCTTGGAATTATATCACTGATGAGAATTGAGAAGCATCCAATATTCTTGTATTTGATAAAGATGGACATGGGAATCATAAAAAATGGAATATGATCCATACTTTCACAAATGATTTCTCAAAGATCCCTTTTTGAAAGGTTAAGGATGCTCAAAAGGATGATGTGGAAATTCAAAATAAAGTGGAAGATATCATAAGAGGGAAATCCTTAAATTTCAATATTAATGAAGAAGGAATTGTGAGATTTGGGAAAAGACTTTGTGTTCCATCATGTTCAGAGAACAAGAAGGAACTTTTGGATTATGCACATAGTTAAAATTTCTCTATTTTCCTAGGAAACACAAAGATGTATCGAGATGTACAGGCGCATTATTGGGGGGGATAATATGTAGAAAGAGATTGGTGGATTTAAATCAATGTTCATGGTGTGTCAACTAGTGGAGGATGAGAGTAAGAACTATACAGGGATGATGCAACAATTACCCATAACGGCATGGAAATGGGAGAACATCACCATAGACATTCTCTACGAACATCTGGAGACATCCAAAGGAAACAATGCAATCAGGGTTATTGTGGACCATCTCACAAAGTATGCACAATTTATTTCAATTCAAGAGGATTTCTCATTGGATCAAATAGAATGAATATATATCAGGAAAGTGGTAAGGATACATAGAGTACCACTATCTATTGTATCTGATTGAGAACCAAGATTCACCTCTAGGTTTTGGAAGAGTCTTCAACAAGCTTTGGAAACTGAGATGAACTTCAGTACAACTTATCATCCTCAAACTGATGGCCAATATGAGGGGACTATCCAAAACTTCAGGACATGTTGAGAGCATGCTCAATGGAAATTAAAGGTGGATGGGATCAACATCTTCCTATGGTTTAATTCACCTATAATAATAGTTTCCACTCGAGCATCCAAATGGAGTCATATAAATCCCTTTATGGGAAATGGTGCAGAACACCAGCGTGTTAGGATGAAGATGGTTAGCGTAAGCAGCTAGGACCAGAAATGGTTAAAAAATGGTGGATAAGGTGAAAACCATTAAATAGCATATCAAGGAATCCTAGAGTCGACAGAAGAGTTATGCAGATAACCTTCAATGAGACCTTGAGTTTAATGTTGGAGACATGGTGTTTCTACGCATATCCACGTGGAAGAAGTTCATGAGGTTTGGAAAGAAATTGATGTTAATTCCTAAGTACATCGGCCCCTTCGATATTCATGATCATTTCAGGGTTGTGGCCTATCGACTAGCACTTCCACCTACAATAGCCAATGTACATGATGTGTTTCATGTATCCCTCTTAAGGAAGTACATTATAGACCCTTCACATGTACTCTCTTCAGAGGTGGTATAGTTTGAGAATGATCTTTCAAATGAGGAGCAACCAGTTGAGATCTTAGATCGTAGAGGAAAATTTGTACGAAGTAAGACAATTCCCCTCGTTAAGGTGTTATGTCGAAACCACAATATAAAGAAGCAGCATGGGAATCAGAGGAAATTATCAAGAAGAGTTACCCACATCTGTTTTAGTGTTGGAAAATAAATCTTTGAGGAACAAATTTCTTAATGGGGAAGATTGTAAGGACCCAAACATTCATTAATGGAAATTCCTCTTGATCTAATTAAATGTATCCTTATGTATAATGTTTATATAAAATGTGAACATAATTTTTTTTATGTTTTTTGATTTTAAAATACCTTTAAAAATTGTGACCATTTCTATTATAGACGTTGAACAATGATGACATGATTAGTATAAATATAGGTTTTTAATAAATCCAATTTACTCATACAAAGGAAGCGATGGCCTCGCCCAGTAGACTTTCACCGTATGGAGCCCATTTTTTGGAGCTCAAGATGAATTTCGTGTCATTGGGCTTCGCTCTTGACCAATACCAAGACAAGCTTCAACATGTTAAGATCAAATGGAATCGCCTATGAGAGAAGTCGAAGTTGATAGAGATTACCATCAGAGTAATGTTATCCGAGCCACCCCAAGAGCCTATCACCATCGCACACCTTACTCTTTGGTCATATATGGGTGTTATTAGGGGTTATGTAACATGACCTTTGCACTATGATTTTGTGCAATATTTTTTATATAATAGTGAATATACATTCGTTTTATTATTGTTACTTTGTAAATAGTTTTTAAAGAAAAAATTGTATTTTCATATAATATATAACTAAGAAAATTATTTTGATGAATTAATGGATTTTTGAATTAAATAATAATTTATTAAAATATTATTATTATTATTAAATTAATTTTTATTAAATCTAAATGGTCGTATAATTTTTTGAATGCGATTGTAATTTTTATTAAGGGTTGATAGCTATTTTTGTCAAAACCCATGAATTTTCGATAAATGGCGGGTTTTGTCGTAAAAGTAAAAACTCACATATTTAGAAAATTATTTAGATTAAATGATTACTATTTTTGGAATCATGATGTATAAATTATCCAATGGTGAATTTTTCATAATTTTTTGATGGAGTCAATTTTTTGGGTAAAAATTAAATACAGTGTAAATATATAATGTGTTTTATGACAACATAAAGACCCAATAGTGATGTAATAAAATAATATAAATGATATGTTCTTCCAATATAAGTATTAAAATTAAAATAATGTGATTTTTGGTATGTTTTATTTATTTTCCAAAACTTTAGTGGACCCTCCAATAATCATAAAACATTTTTACTTTTTAAATGAATTTCGATGAGAATGTGACTCACCTCCACATAAGAAACCCTATTATTTTAATAAGATAGGCCATTGACATATAAAATATTATTTTCAAATCCCATTTAGATAAAAATATAGGCAATAACCATGGTTTGGTTTGTGGTATTGATTATTTTAATGTGTGGTGACTGAAACCTAAATAGTAACGAATACCCTCTCCTTTCCTATATAAACCCACCCATGCTCTCACTTACTCTACAGTCAAAGCTTTTAGAGTTCATCCATCCTCTTTCCAACTCTATCTATAATCCTCCCAAGTTTCCAAAATCTCCCAAGAATCCTCTCTCAAGCCTCTTCCAATCCTTTGGGATCACACATCCATGTAAGGGATTTCTTCTTTTCTCGTTTTGTGTCAATTTAATTACGTTGTTATACCCTTTTAATATCAATTAAAAATGTTGGGATGTGATTTTTCACCTTCTACATACTTCCCTGTTTATGTTTGAATTATGAGATACCCCTTCCACTCTCATTTAATTCCTCTCATGTACATCCATTACCATGCAGAAATTCTGTAAGGAATTTCCCCCTCCTCATTTACATTCATGAAATTCCGTTGTATTTGGAATCTAAATTCCTTTAATTATGTTGGACATGTTTCTATATAAACCCCTTACTTTCTATTTCATGTAAATATGATGAGACACCCCTTTCTATCTCATGAACCATTTTTATGAATTTTTATGTCACACCATTATGCTGCCGAAATTGCACCATGATTTTCCAAGTCAAAATACTTGTGTAGTGAATACCATACCCATGTCTCTATCAAGGGTATTCAACTTTATGCGCATATTAATATTTAATTGTACTTTAATGTGTGTATTTCAAATTTCTTAGTCTTTGAATAACTTATGATGTTGAATGATTCCATGTTAGGTGATCCATATAGAACACTTATGCATGAAATGAAATGTTTAAGAGGGGTGCACCCTTATAACACTCCAATGCATTGGGTAAATATTAGTATCATGATACGTCATGTGAAATCAGAGTTTAATCATGATAATTCAAGTGAAATGAGGGTTTACTCATGCTTCTTGTGCAATGACCCTTGGTTAATGATAAAATCATGTTAAATGTTGTTTCCACATTTCCATGTTATGATTATCATTATTTATCATTCCTTTATGTTTCTCTTGTATTCCATTGATATTTCTATTGTCTAACATGTACTATATGTTTCATTTTATTTCATGTTTATTCCCTTACTGGGCTTTATATCTCACCCTTTTCTTATGAATTCCCTCAGTTTATCCTATACAATGCTAAGTACGAGGGAATGCAGGGGTCATGTTATTGATGGATTCAATAAAGATGTTGTATCTTATATTTTAAGTTTTTATGTAATGGTTTTAAGCCCCAAAGACACTATACCTATTCAACTTATTTGTTTTATCAAGTGAAGTTTTTGTAATAAATAAGGTTTTAGTGTCTAATAAATAACATGGTTTTCATAAGAAGCCTTCCTAGGTATATTATTTATTTTTCATCAATTTTTTTATTTTATAAATCATAAACACTACTGTATATTTTTCATTTTTCATCCTTCCTAGAATTTTCATCCGGGCTACATTGCCACATCTTCTAAATTTGATCCTCCACCACCTAGCTCGGACCAAAACATATACTGTGAGTTGTCTACTAGAGATCCTAATATACATATTGTTTCTTTAGGAATCATACATTTTTTGGGGATTATGTAAATAACCAGCCTTTGTAGATGGGTTATGTTATAGTATCAATACTTGATATTATAGATCCAAATTCTCTACTATCATTTCCTACCGAGGATATCACCAGAGTTGGGGATTGTCTGGGTCATTTTTTACATTGTTGAACTGATTTTTTTCATTATATTTCAAATGAGGTATGTATTTTTTTTTGAATTTTAATTAAAAATGATTCAAAATTAGTTACAATGTATTTTGAAATTTATATTATATATGATTATTTGAAAGCAAAAGAAGCTGTATAAATGAATCAATATTTTCAGGAACAATCGACTGTACATACATCAGATATTTTTTAATGGATACAAATAATATCTTATGAATATTCTTCACTGAATTATATATATGAATTTTGGATGACAGTCGATATATGCAGAAGAGAATATCCATTGTGATTACTCAAAGAAGATAGCAAGCATCTATTTGATTTTGAAGAGCTCATCCTGAATGTGGTGCAGTTGTTTTCCATGTATGTGAAAAGAAATTTTTATTTGTATTTCATTATTAAAATATTGTCTTTAACTGACTAACCATATTTTATTTTTAAAATTAGGTATCTACAGACGCTTCTTCTACAAAATTAGGTTGCATACATTTACAGTTTTATAAATCCAGAATTCATTTCCATGGAATTGAAATATGTGAAGAATCCTGATAGAGTTGCATATATGTTTGAGAGATTATAACATAATATGATTCAATGCTAGTTTCTGCCATTTCGTGAAAAGAAGGAACAAAGACATAATTATAAACTATTGATAATTATAATGTCACTAATTCTAAACTTTTTGTATTTGTTGGGGGCATTGGATGTTAGGCATATTTGCCCAAGTGAATGCACCTTATATAGGTTTTTCTCTTTATTAGGGAATTTTCGTAATAGTTTTTACACATTATTATAAAGGTATGTTTTTTTCTTTTTTATAAACTCATTATTTTTAATACTTATTATTTAGATATGTATTATTTGTCCATGTATCTGAAAATGTAGTTCATGCAAAAAAATTAACAAGGAATACATGTTGATAACAACACGGAATAAAATCAAATATATGGAAGTACATGTAATTAGTTTTTATATTAGAATTTATTATTATTATTTTTATATATTTTTTTAGTAAGCGTTTAATGTTTTATAAATGTAGTTTCATCGTCAAAAAGGACATGTTGAATGTGGTCATTATATTCTGCGATTCATGTATGAGATAATCATAATAGGGGGAACTACTGAATTTTATAAGGTTAGTGGTATTAATTTTTTTTATATTTTCTGGCATATTATTCTAATTTTTTATATCATATCATTCATTGTTATTGTAGGAATTTAGTGATTCTGAGACTTATTATCAATCTGATATTACCCATATTCAATCTATTTTTGAAAACTATTTTTTATGTATAATTCAGATTTGGGTTATGTATATTCTAATATTTATGAATAATATTACAATATGAATAAAAAACTAACTATTTTGATATAATTGGTGTTTGAACATACTGATAATCATTTGAATGCTTCAACAATAACTAGAAATGAGGATGTTGTAAATTGCAGGTATGTATATTTTAATTCTACTTTATAATACAAAAGTGTGGATATTTTTTTTATTAACTAGATAAAATCATTTATGTTATATATTTTTATGCAATGATAAATACTATTTTATTTTTCTATATTGTGTTTTTATTATTGGGATTTTTATTTTTTTGGAATTGTATAATTTTAAATTTTCTAAAAAAATAACTTAGGCATCAGTTTTACTAAAACTGATGCCGAAACTTTTTTTAAAAAATATTTTTCTTTCAGAGTTGGTTTCTTATATAACTGACACCGAAACCTATTCAAAAATGGATTTCGGTGTCAATTTTCCAAAAACTAATGTCGTAACCCTTAACCTAAATTATTTTCAGCATCGGTTTTTCAGAAACCGGTTCCAAAAATTATATTTTTACATCTCCTTTATAAACATCTTTTTAAAAACGACGTAAAAAATAAAAAAAATGAATATAAATCTAGTTTTTGAACTTGTTTATGATCAATGGGGGATTAATCCTATTGGGATTCCCGAAAATTGGTTCTGCGTTATACTATAGTTTAAATTCATATAGCTTGGATGATGGCATCAAAGTTTAATGTCGTGTTGTAGGGACTAATACAATATTGTTTAACATCATTTTGTCAAAATGATTTTTGTTATTTCAGTTTAAGGTTATACAATAAGGACCAATATTTATTGAATCGATGATTAACTAGAGGATAATTGGGTCGGGTTGTTCTTACATGCCTTGAACATTAGAGAGAAGGAATGTGTAAACCATGATTCTAGGGGTTCATGAATTAGGACAAATGATGTGTGGCATTAAATCCATTATGGAATATAGAGGTAGGAAAATCCTATCCAGATGAGGAATTTGTTCTGGTTGACATGTATTTTTTGTGGGCAACCTATGTAGATCTGTACGAGTATTGTGCGCATAGTCACGTATTGTTATCCTAAAGACACTAACCTTACATTTCTGATGGTCGGGAAGGTTTATGAATGCAATGAATCATATTTTCAGGAATTTATTTTTTTAATTAATTGGGTAAATTCTGAGACAAGGTAGTAAGAAGGCGTGTGATTCTAAGGCCCGTTGTGTCTGAAACAATTCATGGTAAAATGATAAGTTTTAAATAGCATCAATGTGAGAATTTACTAAAAAATTGTAATAAAAATTAAATGGGTGTATATATTAGAAATATGAGGGAACCATTGATCTCATAGAATTGGATTTACCCTAGGCGAAACATAAATCTATTTGGTGCAGGTCTTCTGATGACAAACCCGAAAAGTTCATAACCATAAATAAAATAATTATTTTTTTTAAATTTTTTGAATCCTAATTACTCATGTATAGTGAAATGGATTTAAAATATGATACCACCATTGAGTTCATAATGTAATTTTATTCTTCAGGTGGGGCCTAACATCGGTTGATGTGGTCCGGCTGTGAAAATAATTTTTTGGGATGTAACGAGGATAACAATATATTTAATAAAAATAAATAGTATTATGTTACACAGCGAGGAAGTGACATGTTTTCTTTTTATTAAGGAATTTTCAAGAATTTAGGGTTATCACCATAGCCCTATAATTCCTTTGATATGGAGAGAATGACCTTTGGAGGAAACACTGGAGAACAGAGATATATCGACAACCTCAGACTTGGTGGATCAATGATCAATGAACTAAGAAGACATAACACTTCTCTTAGTCAACGATCATTTCAAATCAAGGTAGGATATTTTATCTATTTGCTATTTCTTTTCCCCATCCTATATTCAATGATATACATATACCAACCAATGGACATGTTGATCAATGGTTCAATCGTTATTGTGAGATGGTGAAATTGTGGGTTGACGGGTGATATATCTTTGTGATTATTCTTCTTCATTCTCCCTTCTAACAAGAATGAATCGAGGACAACATGAACAAAGTAAAAGATATGTTCGTTGAGTTTTCATGGGAATTTATTTTCTCCCCTAAATCTCTTTAGTTATTCAGGTGTTCTTTTCCTATTAAACTCCCATGAAAACGATAAACCATTGCACCCCCTATCCATGGTGAAACAATCCGAGATCGAGGATCCGAACCCGTAATGAAAAAATAGGTGAAACAATAGGCTCAACATGATTTGGAAATAATGGTGGTGTAAGGAGGAGGATATGGATGGTTTGGGTGAGGTGTCAAGGGTTCATGGGGCCGGTCCAGGTGGACAAAGAGCTGGTAGGGTGAGGCCGCCAGCGGGGTGGCCAGCGGCGCTGGAATCCGGCTGGGGGGCCGCGTTGGAAACAAGGAGGCCGGTGGGTGTGGGCCATGAAAGGAGACCATGAAATTGACTAGGGGGTTCGATGGGGTGAGGATGAATAATTGGTGGTGATATGGAATGTGGTTCGGTGTCGCATCATAGGAACTTGCGGCAGCGATGTTGGGGGGTAGGTGGTGAGGTGGGCCGACCATGTAGAACACGTCAGATCACCACGTAGGCATGGGAGGCATGCATTCAGGGTGGACTGCATATGATGCAATGAACATGCCAAAATTTTAGACCAATGGGTGAGGCTGCATCGGGTCATCTGAAGTAGGTTGGGTTGGATGGCAGGTCAGGCTGGGTCTGGCGGGTCGGCTCAGACCTGAGTCAGACCTTTTTAGAAAAATAATAGTACCATTCAAACAGTGTGTCAGTTTGATGATCTGTTTGCAGTTTCGGCATACATACAACAAGATGGTATTTCACAGAAACCATATGGGATTTTTTGTGGAAGTTGGAATATGATCTAATAGCTCGAGGTGTATGTTCTCCCGGAATGAGTACCCTACAAGTGGAATCCTGCAGATGGTTGTAACTTAGAAGCTGTGTGACCTAGGGATTGTGAGACTTACCAAGACTGTGTGCCTTACTAGGACTTTGATTCTTACTAAGACCATGTGCCTTACTAAGACTGTGTGTCTTACCAAGACTGTGTGTCTTACCTAGACTGTGTGTCTTTTCGAGGCAATGTGTCTTATCGATAATGTTTGTCTTACCGAGAGTATGTGTCTTACCGATACTATGTTTCTTACCATGAATATGTTCCTTAATGGATTGAATATATCAAGAATTTATTATAATATAAGATATTGACATATACCTGTGTGAGGTGACTGTACTTCAGGTGTTTCCTTTGTAGCGTTCCTTTATGGTATTCTTTAGTGGAGATCCTTCATAGTGTTCCTTCATTGTGTTCCTTAATGGTGTTCCTTTATGGTGTTCTTTCATAGTATTCCTTAGTGTTGATCCTTCATGTTGTTCCTTCTCTGTGTTACATAGTGGTGTTCTTTAGTGGTGTTCATTCATGGTGTTCCTTAGTGGAATTACTTTAGGGAACACCATAGTGGTGATCTTTCATGGTTTTACAATGTGGTGTTCCTTAGTGTTTTCCTTTGTGGGGTTTCATATTGGTGTTCCTTCATGGTATTACTTTGTGTTGTTCCTTCATGGTGGTCCTTGGTGGTGTTATTTAATATTTCTACTTAGTGGTGTTCCATAGAGGTATTCCTTTGAGCTTGTCCTTCGTGGTATTCATTTATAATTTCCATGAAGTATTTTTTTTCTTTGTGTTTTTGTGGTGTCCTACTGGGTATTGTCATACTCACCCCTGTATAGGATTTTCCTGCATGTGTCGTGTCTTTTGTAGAAGATCAATTCTTTGATGGAGTCCTAGGTGGACCAAGACCAAGTGGTTCTTAAAGAGTCCAGATAGTTGAGGTGTGATCCTACAGCTTCATAAAGTGGTCTAGTAAATTTCCCTTGAGGTAGGTTTTTATAAGGACGAGCTTCAGGAACATGTGCATTCACATTTATAGACTCTTAATTTTGGTGGCACTGTATTCTAACACTGTTTGATATCTATTTTCCTATTATTTTACACTTTTTTTGTTATATTAGTTTATGCATGAATTGTTTGCTTTGTTTTTTCAAATTTCAGCATTTTTTTCTTAGAGATATGTGTGTGTGTACAGGTACATAGGCAAATGCCTCCCATTTGTGGGATATCCCTACTTGATGCTAGTTTCAAGCCCTAGGCCAATTTGAGGTGGGAATGGGGTTGTTAGGACACAATCCACTCTAGGATGATTCGTATAGAAACCCTAGCATTTTACCTATCATTACTTGATTTTATGTATGATAAAACATTATATTACAATCCAACGATTGTAATGTCTAGTGTCTTAGAATACTAGGTACATAAAACGAAATATATAAGACCCAATAAATCATTTCATTATTTAATATTCATAATGATCACAAAAATCTAATTTTTCTCATACATTTTCATATGATAATATTGGGATAACATGAACAAAGTGATGACCTAAAAATACCATAAAAGGAATAAACAAAAGAATAGAGCTTTAGCACTTGGGTCAGAAGGCATGACATAATGATATAAAAAGGCATGGATCATATGGAATAATAACATAAATACTCAGGTCATAGTAATATGGAATCTACATAAAACATTATTTTAGCATGAGTCAGAGCTCTTTTCACATATAGGAACACAAGTCAAGGTTAACCACTAAGACTGTTGCACGTGGTAACAAGAGTAAAGGATAACCGCCAAGACCGTTGTAGATAACGTCTCATGAGACTAAAATTTATTCATTGCATTGGAGAACTATATTGGTTCACCCATCATAAAATTATCATAAGTCTATTTTTAACATATAGAATCATACATAATCATTCGTACATAAACATAAGGGTTACCCGTGGAATGAATTTGGTATCATATTCATGTCATAAAGCATAACAGATCATTGTATCATAAAAGTGTCCATGAAGGAAAGGAATTTGATTATGCATGAAAATTCATTTGGTATAATAGGAATATATCATGATATTTGACGTCAATTTTATATGATAACATGAAAAAGGAGCATTTTAGAAACTTTAGAATAAAAACATTTTAGTTCGGTTTAAGGAAAATATCAAAGATCACTTAAAAGAGAAAAGGGAATAATATTTTATATAAAACAAGAAGTGATCCAAGAATGTTTTAATAATAAAAATATTGAATTTTTTAAAAAAATGTTGGCTTAAAATAGTTTTATATAGTGCACATGAAATTGGGTAGAAATTGAGGAAGTTCCTTTATATGGGTTTGCTTATCGAGATGTATGGAGGAGGGAACCACATAAAAACATGTATATCCCCGAAATATAATTATGAACGGATAATGATCCATGATTTTTGAGAATTTAAACCAAATTAAGACTATGTAAATAAAATTAATAGATAGCTTGATTTTGGTAAAATGAAAGACATATAAACCTGTAGGAATAAGGGAGGTTCTGGTAGAATCCCATACCATAAGTACGATGGTATCCTTCATGTGATATTAATGTCATGGATAACCAAATTACATCAATTATTTAATATTTAAAGAATATATTATTCATTTAATTGATTTATTATAACCTTATTAAGTTTATTCATGACCTTTTTGATGGGTTAAGAGGATAAACCTTTTTTGGGAGGGTTTTTTTCATTGTTTTTCATGACTGATTTACATATATACATGTACAGATAAACATGTTGGATGAGAATTGTCTTCTAGAATTGAAGTCGAATGATATCAGTGAAAAATCAGAAGATTACATGGTTGTAAAATTCTTTTATTTTTATTTTTATTGAGGATGAATCATTATATAAAACTTTAATGACAACCCTTTTAAATAATTTGTGGTTATTTATCACAATGAACACATTTCAATTTAAAAATTAATACCATGTGTAAAAAAGATTAAGGAACCCTAAATAAGACATGATACATATATTATACTCAGGATAAAACATAAAAATGGTTTCATAACTAGAATTGAGGATGGTAAAGGAAATTGAAAACCCATTATCCTTGAATCCGATAAATTAACAAATTTCTGATGGTGTTTTCATTTCTATTATAGAATGAGGTGTAAGAAGATATGATGATGAATTATAACGTTATCAAAAAAATTCCATTACATTTAAGGTACTAGAGTTAACATAACATTTGGATGAATGAAGGTGAGGAATGAAAAACAAATAAAGGAACTTTAAAGAAAATAAATGAAATGAAAAGGGGAATTTACCTCTTGAATATATCTTCCATGAGAGCCTCTTCAGGAGAAAGTATTTGGAATTTTGAAGATAATAAGGGATTAAATCAGTGGTAGAGTGGAATAGAGAGATTTTTGAGAAGAATTTAGACTAGGAACAAGGCTAGAGAGGAGTTAAGATAAGATGAGGGTGAGGGTGATTTTTATAATGGAGGAGAGGAAGGGTTTCCTATTATTTTAATCAATGGTTTAATATTTTTGACAAGAATATGAATAGTTTTGATTCGTGTGAAAAAAGTAACAAGTGCATGTTAGTTTGAACCAATTGGGATTACATCTGTAGAACATTAGCTTAATGATTTAATAATTAATGTATTTACATTAATCCTAAATTATCATAACTTACTATTACTAAAAAATTAATGTATTTCAGAAAAAACCCAAAAATCCACCCTAACCCTTTTTATCATGGAGAATAAAAAAATGAAATAATTTTTTTAAAAAAATTCTAAATATTAAAAATATAATTTTTTATTAAATTCATAATTTTCTTGAAAAATAAAAAATTTTAAAATTAAAAATTCTTTTATAACAATTTTAAAAATTAATTAAGGTCTCATAATATTATATTATAATCATAATACATAAAAATATTATTTTATGAATACATTTACTGAAGATAAATTTTCTTCTATTTTTTGGAATTAATCATAAAAATGTAATTAAATATGAATTACATACAAAAATACCAACACATAATTAATAATTATTAAAATATTTTTTTAATTATACTATGATATAATTATATTATTTTGACACTTATAAGATGGAGAAATTTTATTTATAAATTCATTGTTGAAGTCATTATTATATTCCCGGGTTTACTATTTATAGGGGTCACATTAGTATTCCAAAGGCCAAGTTACTATTTCATTAGTACATGTTCCTTAACTTCTAGAGATACCTTTTATTTCACTAATTCATCATTTAAAATGTTTGAATTGTGTTCTATAAATAATCATATGTGATTATACTATAAGACATAATTATAAGAAGGGAATTGCATTGATAAAACATTGGTTCATTATATTCTTCCCCCATTAAAAAAATTCAACCACTAAATTTCATTTTTTATACTAAGATGAAAATGGGAGTGGTAAATTTTTCATCATTGATTCCTCTAAAACCCATGTTGCCTCTTAATACTTATTATTTATCCATATTACTTTTACCAGGATAGTAGTCTTGTTGTGTAGAACATGATCTCTATGCTGAAAGATCTTCACTGTATGATCCTTATAAGAAAGATCATTCTCAACTATACCACCTCTGAGGAGAGTACATGTGAATGATCTGGTATGTACATCCTTAAGAGGGATACATGCATACATCATGTACTTTAGACATGGTAGGTTAAAGTTCTAGTTGATAGGGAAGAACTCCAACATGGTGAAGGATCTTGAAGGGGGTTATGTACATGGTACTTAGCATTCAATTATTACCAAATACTATGACTGTATTCCATAGAGATATGTGGAGAAATACCATGTCTCTAACTTTGAAATCAAGGTATCATAAACGATTATCTACATAACTCTTTTGTCGACTTTGGGATGCCTCAATGTTATTCTGAATCATTTTCACCTTATCAACCATTTATTCGACCATTTTATGTTCAAGTAGCCTACATTCACTTAATTTATCCCAACACACCAGTGTTGTGCACCTTTTCCTATTAAGGGCTTTATATGGTGTCATTCAGATACTCGAGTGGAAAAAATTATCGTAAGAAAATTAGACTAATTGAAAATGTAAGTCCTAACCTCCTTTGAAGTCCATAGAACACACTCTCAACATGTATTTCTATGTATGAATAGTTCTCTCATATTTTCCATTAGTTTGAGGATGATAGGCCATACTAAAGTTCATCTTAGTGCGAAGAGCATGTTAGAGGCATTTTCAGAACATCATGGTGAATCTTGGATATCAATCAAATACAATAAATAGTGGTACTCCATGAATCCTTAACACCTATTTGATATATATCCATTCATGTTTATACAATGGGAGGACTTCTCAAATTGAGATAAAGTGACCTATCTTTGTAAGACAATCCATAATGACCCATATAGCATTGTTTCCTCTGGATGTCCATGGAAGTTTAGTGACAAAGTCCATGGGAATGTTATCCCACATCCATGTTGGTATGGTTTGTGGTTTCATAATCCACTTAAAATTTTCTCTTTCATCCTTCACTTATGGAAATACTAGGAACTTTTATGAACACTCAAGAATATCCTTCTTCATATTGTCTGACCAGAAGTTCTCTCAGAGATTTCAATACATCTTAGTACTCCTAGGGTCAATAGAGAAGGTTGAGCTATATGCATCATTCAAAATATAATTCATTATATATGGATCATATTGTACACTTAATCAGGGCCCAAATCTGACAACTCCTTCCTCATCAATCATTAACTCAGAAGATTTCCCATTTCCAACAGCTTCTAATCATTTCGGAATTTTGGCACCATTTTTCTAAGAATCATTTGTTTTCTCCATGAACAATGGTTGGGAAATCATTTGAGTAAGGATTGATGATGTTCCTACCTTAATTATTCCCATATCCATCCTTTCAAGTCTAAGAATATTGTATCTTTTTCTATTCTCATCATTGATAAAGATTCTATAACATTTCTACTAAGAGTATCAGCTCCCGAATTTACCCTACCAGGATGGTAGTGGATTGAGAATCCATAAATTTTGATGACACCAAGCCCTATTCACTGATTCATATTAAGATCCTTCTATGTGAATATATATTTTAGACTCTGGTAATCAATATATATATATATATCACAATTCTACGCATAGAGATAATTCTTCCATATTTTCAACGCAATGATCACAGCTGCAAACCCGAGATCATGTGTGGGATAGTTTTTCTCAAAACGTTTTAACTGAATTTAGGTGTATGCTATTACATTATCATTTTAAATTATCCCACAAACAAAACATTCTTTAAAGAGTCATTGTACACCACAAATAGTTCTCCCCGTGTAGGGAGTGTAAGTACTGGTGTAGGGATAGGCCTCTTTTTGAGCTCCTTAAAGCATTCCTCACATTCTAGAATCCATAAAAACATCACCCCATCCATGTCAACCTGGTCAATGGGTTTAGTAATCATGATAAGTTCTTCATAAATCGTTGATAATACCCAGATAAACCTAGAAAGGTATTGATTTTCGTTACAAATGTTGGTTTGGGCCACTCTTCAATTACCTTTTTCTTATAAGGGTCCACATATATTCCTTTTGTAGTTATAACATGATCTAATAATGATACATACACCATACAAAAATCACATTTACTATACTTTTACAAATGTTTATCCCTTTCTAATGTCATCAACACAGTATTAAAATTCTCCTTATGTTCCTCATTGCTCTTGGAGTATATCAGCATATCATCAAGAAAGACTACCACAAATTTGTTAAGGTAATATCTAAAGTCTCTATTAATTAAATTCTTGAATATTGATGGATCATTAGTGAGTCAAAAGGGAATCACTATGAAATCATAGTGACAAAAGGAAGTTTTGGGAATATCTTCCATCCTTGCAGTTAATTGGTGATATCTCGACCGCAGATCCACCTTAGATAAATAATGGGCCCCACATAGCTGATTGAACAAGTTATCTATCCGAGGTTGGGGATACATATTATTTATCATGATTTTATTAATCTCATGATAATAAATGAAGAGGAACATTGATCAGAAATCTTATTAAGAAAGAGGATTGGTTCAGTCCATAGTGATGCACTCAAACATATAAACCCCTTCTCTAGATTCTTCTGTAACCACTCCTTTACCTCTTCCTACTCAACTGTGGCCATTTGATAAGGTGTCTTTGATATTGGTAGGGATATAGGAATAAGTTTAATTGAGAAATCAACCTCTCAATCAGGAGGAATACCAGGAAATTCTTCATGGAATACATTATTCTAATCCCTCATGATGGAAATATCTCCGAGAAGTATCATCTCTATTATCTCAATCTTTTGATAAATACATTCTTACTCACTAGAAAAAATTATCCCCTCTTGAGATGATAATTCTCAAGGAGATTCAACTTCCTCCATACACTTGTACAAGACTAGAGGATAATCTGGGTTGTTAATATTCATATCCATTTCTCGATAATTAAAGTTGTATTTTTCAAAAGATAGACAATACATGAGAAAAATAGAATCGAACTCCACCAATGGAAGTATGATAAGATTTTTTGGGAGGTTAAGTCAACAAACATTTACCAGGGAGGAGTTATAAACCTTGGAATCAATAATTTCCCCATTAATTTTTCTCACATATAACACAACCACCAAATTTTTATGTCGTGTTTGAATAGTTCTAATAAATGTTCAAGATATGAAAGAATGCATAGTGCCATAAGAAAATAATAAATTTCCCATTACTGAATTAATAACTAGTGTACCTTTCACCACATCATTTTCTAGATCCAACTCTACAGTAGTGATATCATTTTACCTTCATTGTTTCCTTGGAGGTTGTTGTTGATTTCCTCTGACAAACCTTGGCTCAGAGAAATTTCTCATATAATGCCCATGTTCCTTGTAATTGTAACATTGCATTACAGGCTGAGTGTTGATCCAAACCATCCTTTTTTATTCCAAATTATTGGGACTATCCATATCCCTCTATTATTTATTAGGGCGATGTCCCATTTTTCCTAATTTGAAAAAATTCTTGGTTAACTTTATAATGTTCCCAGGAAACATCATCCCATAATTTTGACATGTGGGATGTTCGATCTTCTTTCCATCATGAGATTTATTTCCCTAACCACCCATATTAGAATCCATTTTTTTCCTTTTACTGGGCCCAAGAGACCATTGAGAGTCTTCGGTCTCCATTTAAAACATGAGGGAACAACGAACAATCTCTTCATATCTGTAGAAGTCTCTAATAAGCAACAGTTTTCATATAATCATCATTAGTCCATTAAAAAAGTGATCCACCTTACTTTCAGTGTTTATAACAAATTCAGAGGTGTATCTTGTAAACCTTGTTATGTTTTCTTCATACACCATGATGGATTCATCTTCCTTCTGCTTATGTTCGAGGAACTATATTTCCATCTTGAGACAGAGGTTTAGGGGAAAATATTTATTGAAAAACATTTTCTTGAATTCTTCTAGATCCATAGAATAAATTTCCTCATAGTATATCATATTATTGTTTAGTGTCCACCACTGATCAGCTTCCCCATCAAAACGATAGGCCACCATCATGACTTTCAATTCTTCTGAGTACTAAAGGGCATAAAATATCTTTTCAATGTAGTTAATCCAATGTTTCATGAGGAGGGGAACAGTGGTTCCACTAAACATAGGATTCCTTTGCTGCATGAAGGATTATATGGAAACATGATCTGTTATTGCAGATGGAGGGAATTCCACATTATTCAAGCTATTATTCATAACTTCATCCAACTTAGTAGGTACTGGAGAAACGTTTCTGACAACCATTCCCATCATATCAGGCATATAATTAGCTAAATAGTAACATTTCCTATCACATTGATTATTGTAATGTATTCTTATATTTCCTTCCATTAACTAAGAAAAATAACATATAATTATAAATCTTGAATACTTATCTAGTAATCATAAAACATATTGTTTAAACATAATAGGATAAACTCTTAAAGTAAAAGTATATCCTAAGACGTGTTTCACTTGAATTCAATATACGTTACCCCTAATATTTTTCCTAACAAATATTCTTATGGGATTCTTTTTCTTTGTACCCTTAGAAATGGTTCTTACTAAGCATATGAATTTACCAAAGCATATCCCCAGGGATTATCAAACCAAGAGTGTAGCAAGGCCCGTTGTCATGCACTAGTTCCCATTTGAGTCTAGAACAAATCTTTTTTCAGGTTTTACCCCTAGATATATATGTGCTATATCCGCATACACTTGTTTGTATCTAGACATGGATGTATTTTCTTGATAAACAACTTATAATATAATTACCAAAATTTATGATTGTTTTCTTATACATAGTCTTATCCATAAGGTTCTTACTATATTGTGTTATTCCTAATATATGAAAATTACTATACCTCCCTCGGATACCATCTATAGTGACCGTAAAATTTTTAACATATCATTGAATGACTTTATGTATAATAAAACAACACATTACAAGCCAAGGATCATAAAGTCTAGTTACTTGGAAGACTAGGTACATAAAAATGAATACATGGGAAAAATAAAACATTTAATTATTTATTCATAATAAAGTGATTCTAACATCCATTGCGATCATACATATTCATAAGATAACCTGGGTATAACATGAACAAAGGGATGAGATAAAAATACAAAAAATGGACTAAACATAAGAATAAAGCTTTTGCACATGGGTTAAAAGTCATGACATAGTAATATAAAAAGGCATGTAACATATGGAATCATAACATATAAACAAGGGATCGTTTAAAAATGGGTCATAGTACTATGATAGAAACATAAAACCAGAATATAGCATTTGTCAAGGCTCAATTCACATAGAGGAGCACAAGTCATGACTAACCACGAAGTCCATTGCACATGGTAGCATGAGTCAAGGATAACTGCCATGACGGTTGCACATAACCTTTCATGAGACTAAAATTTTACCCAATGAATTGGAGCACTATATGGGTGCACCCATAATAATATTTTCATGAATATGATTTACACATACAAAATCAAAGATATTCAATAATACATAAATATAAGGATTATCCATGGAAGGAATTGGGTTTCACATTCATGTCATAAAGAATAATAAATTAGCGTATAATAATAGTGTCAATGGAGGAATGGAATTAGATCCACAATGAACATTCATAAGGTATAATAGGCATATATCATGATAATTTATGTCAAATTTAAGTTATAATCTTCAAAAATAGCATTAATGAAACTCTAGAATTAAAACATTGTAGTGCGGTTTTAGGAAAATATCAAATATCACTTAAAACAAAAAGAGTAATAAACTTTTATATAAAACCACAAGTGAACCCAGAAGGGTTTTATAATAAAAATATAGGATTTTTAAAAACAATGTTCTCTTACAACATATTTATAGAGTCCATTTGTAATTGGGTAAAAATTTGACAAGTTCCCTTAAAATGGGTTTTCTTATCAGGAAGAATATAGGAGAGAACCACTTAAAAACATGTATATTTCATAAAGATTACGATGAATGGAACTTGATACATTATATTTGGTAATGTAAATAGAATTTAGAATATGTAAATAAAAATAGAATATAACTTCATTTGGGTAAAATGAAAGATAGAGCAACCTGAAAAAGTAATGGAATTTCAGGTAGAGTCTCTTACCTTAAGTCTGACGGTATCCTTTACATGATATTAATGTCGTGGATAACTAAATAAAATTAATTAATTAATATTTAGAATACCATATATTCATGTAATTGATTTATTATAACTTTATTATGTTCATTCATGACCTTTTTGATGGGTTAAGAGGTTCAATTGCGTTGTTTGGGAGCATTTGTTTCCTTGGTTTTGTTGATTGGATTACATATATACATGTCAGGGTGAATATATCAAAAAAAATGGTTATATAAAAATGAATTTTTATTTTATTGGTGGACGTTCATAATACAATATGTTTATAAAATTCATTTTATTTTTTGGAGTGAGGATGAATCATTATATAAAACATTAATGAAAACTGTTTTGGTTAATTTTCTATTTTTAATCACAATGAACACATTTTCCATTATAATTTAATTCCATGTGTAAAAAAGCTTAAATAACTCTAAATAAGACATGATAATTATATTATATTTGTTTTAACGATAAAAATAGTTTTATGACCATATTTGATGATAGTAAAAGAAATGAAAACATGTCATCCTTTAATGTGATAAATTAACACATCTTGGATGGTGCTTTCATTTCTATTATAAAAGGAGGGTAAAAGGGATATGATTATGAACAATTACATTATTCTAAATATATTATAGCACATGTATGGTACTATATTTATCATTATATTTTTATGAAAGGACACGAGGAAAGAAAAAGAACAGAAGGAACTTGAAAGGAAATTAAGGAAATGAATAGCGGAACATACCTCTTGAATATATCTTCCTTGAGAGACAGTTTAGGGGAGTGTATTTGGTGTTTTAATGATACCAAGGGATTATAGATGTGGTATATGGGCTCAATGGAGATTTTAGTAGAATATTATTAAACACAAGGCTTCAGAAAAGTGAAGAGAATAGGGGGTGAGGGTGGTTTTTATTCTGGAGGAGAGGTGGGGTTTCCCATTATTTTAATCATTAGTTTAATATTTTTTCTCAAGACAATGAATAGTCATTATTCTTATGACCAAAAACTGTAATATGTGCATTTGAGTTCGAACCAATTGGGCTTAAATCAGCAAAACATCAGCTTAATGATATAATAATTCACGTATTTACATTTATAGTAAATTATTGTATTTTACTATTTATAAAAAATTTATGTATTTTAGAAAAATCAAAAAATAAATAAAAATAACCATTTTTTGACATTTATAATTCAAAAATGAACTCCATTTTTCAAAAATATTTATCTAAATATGATAAATTTAATTTTTAATTAACATCATAATTTACATGAAAAATAAAAATTTTAAAAGTAAAAATGGTTTTCTAACACATTGAAAAATTACATAAGGTATCCAAAAATTATCATATAATCTTGAGATATAAAATTTTTTATGATTACATTTTAGGAAGATAAATTTTATTTTAACTTATTAAATTAATCCCAAAAGTTTTATTAAATATACTAGAATTACAAAAAATGAAAACACTTATTTAATAATTTTTGAAATATTTATTTACTTAAAGTATGATATAATTATATCATATTGAAACCTATAACGTGGATAAATTTTATTTATAATTTAATTTTTGATGTTTTTATTACATTGTACGGCTTAATATTCATAAGGGTCACATTGTTGTTCCAAAGGTCATGTTACTATTTCATCGGTATAAGTTCCTTAACTTTGAGAGATACCTTTTATTTCAGTCATTATTAATTTATAGGTTTTTTATTGTGTTATATAAATAATATCATGTAATTATACTATATGAAATTATAATATGAAGAAAATTCCATTGATAATACATTAGATTGTTACATGTGGTGACAAAGTGGATTCATAGTAGGTCGGTTCTACATTAGGACTAAGAGTTTTTATTGGTTTGGGGAAACAATGTTGAGTGTTTAGAGTTCGAATTTCATGCTAGGAAATCCAGTGATGGTACATCGGATGATGAATCCATACACCAGGACTTTGGACACCTTCTTTTCAACTCGGTACATGAAAACATTTCTTAGAGTAAATATAATGGTACATGCATCATAGAGGATTTGGATGTGTTATTTTATCCTTCTAGGGGAAGCTCACCATGTATAATATATTTATTATGGTATATCTTATTTTACTTCAATATCCTTCAACATAGACAGCCGACCGGGATTCCGTTGTGTGAACGCGAGGATGATCCGCTTAGTGAAGAGACATAAGTATAGAGATATGAAGTAGAGTTGGAACCTCTATGTGGTGCACCAGCTATACAACCACCTGTATAGAGGATCATGGTACCAATAGTACTATGGGTGAGGATTGCAGGATGAGTGATCACCACAAATTTCAGCAGCAGAGACCCCTGTGGTTTTGAGGTGAGCCCGACACTCAGGTGGTTGAGAAATGAATTGATGTTGTGAACCATGTTTTTTGTTTAGTCAGGAACCCGAAATATTATATGGTGGACCTCTTAACAAGCCTTCTACATGGATCAATAGAGTGATGTTGGGGTTTTGTTACATGATCTTAAGATGAGGTGACTCTTCCATGGAATATTCTTGAGAACCATTTCATAGAGGAGTTCTTACCTTACAAGCTATGTGCTATGTGTGACCAGAAGTTTCTACAGATTCATTAGGATAACAGGTTAGTATATGAGTAGTCATTGAGGCATACTGAACTTCCCATGTACTCAATGGCTATGATACATGACCATTTCTTCAGGAATCATACTTTCAAGAAAGGTGTGCATAGGGACATCCGAGAATACATTATCCCCCTATGCATTCCTACCTATTCAAGGGTGTTAAATAGAGTCTTTATGGTTAAGAGTCCCTTGGATGAACAAACATAGACAGTGATAGTCAGCAATGAAAAATAAGAAGTATAAAAATCCACAATGAGATAGACATGGAAGACGAGCGTGGATAGCAGTAGGAGGTGGTAGAAAGTTTGTCATGTTACCACCACAACCACCAGGCTGTCCACACCAGGATCAGGGAACCAGTGGATAAGGACGAGGATATCTGAAGGCGATGGAGGCATATGGAACAGGTTATATATGGAAGATTAGAGGTATGATCTGTGTCTTTTCCACCATAAATTTAGTTTTGATATACATAGGTTCTAGTAATTACATTCTTACCACAGACCTATTTTGGGCCTCGAAGATTCCGGTTGATCTGTTGACCTAACCCTCATGCATGGAGACTCATACTAGAGGAGACCCAATTGTCACGCAATGGTGGTGACAGTGTGTCATGACTCTTAGTGGTGAGAGTTTCAGTTGTGATCTCTTGGCAGCGGCATCGAGGGCTTATGAAGTCAATCGTGGTATGGAATGGTTACCTAAAATTCTTGTTTAAATTGACGATTTTAGGTGAATACTTTAGTGTGTCCATGGTGGTGGATCATGGTTTCCCTTGTTGATAAAAAGGAAACTCATGCAACACATAATGGGCTCACTCAAAGGAGGGTACAGCTGAATGCTCATCAACTGGCTAGCCTAACCCTCAATGTGGTGGGTTTTATGAGTTCTCAGTTTCCTATAGTTGTAGAAGAGTTTCAGGGGATATAGAAAAGGTTGAGACAAAGGTATTGGCTAGAGTTCCTCTAGGATTATTAATTTGAGATTGTCTATACTCATGGGAAGGTTAAAGCGGTGACAGATGAACTCACCAGGATGTCTTGTTTGTAGTTACAAAATGAGGTCTCAGAGTAATTAGTCTAGATTTATATATCACTTGTAGATGGATTCAAAATATAGTACTTCTATTCGGTTATTTTTAACCATTAACCATTACAACATTGACTAGGGAGGCACAACTTGGGGGTACCCACTAGGAGACTCTATATGCTAAGATATCCAAAGGTCATGCCCCTAATGTATATTCAGAAGTTGGGGAGGACATCATTCCTTTAAAGGGACTTTTAGTAGTACCAGTGATGTTGAGGGAGGATGATCTAAGGATGTTCCATACTTTCTCCTTGGGCAGTACATCCCCTTTTGAGCCAATAGAACTGATTGTATGGAAATTTTGAATGCCTTGATTTAGGGCCAAGATCCTGGTTTCTATGCCTGTTTCCTACTCTTTGTGATGTGACACAAGCCTAGAGGGATATTGTGATATGTGGGGTTGGGGGGCCTAGATTCTATGGTAGTAGTGGATTCCTAAAGTGGCGAGATGCGTTTGGATATGCATGTGGGTGTTAGGGTGGAAAATGGGGATGATGGAACGTTTTGAATCTATTATTACCTGTTGATAAGAAGTTGGGTGATTTTTTGAATCATTTTCTTGGTTTTCAAACTCACCATGTTGATCCCCATGTGTTTAAAAGGGTTGTCTCTTTTCTTTCGTGGGGTTCCATGAGAGAAGTTGGAAGGGATATCAATGGACTTTGTGATGGATTTTCTACGAATGTCTAGCAGGAACACTACCATATGGTTGATCATTTATGGACTCACCCAGTTGGCCCACTTCCTAGATATTTGGGAGTGGATTTGAGTAGAGATTATTGGATGCCTCTATGTGCATGAGATAGTCAGACTGCATGGAAATTATATCGACGATTGTTTCAGATTGTGATGCGTGATTTTCATCCCGTCATAGAGATCGAGGATCAAAATGATCAGATCCTTTGTGGATGAGTGATTGCTTCATTGTGTTCTTAGTGGCAGCACATGAATCTTTGGAAGAGCACATTGGATCAGGAGTCTCAGGTTCATGCTCAGTACAGTCATTTGTTTATGTATCCCATGGTTTGGATTTTTGGGATGTAATTCCTTAAGGTGGGAAAAATGTAATGACACATATTTTTTAATTTTTATAAAATTAATTAAAAAAATCAGATACTAGGATTTGAGATGGAACACGATTCTGAGGCCTGGTGTTCCTGGAATAATTTGTTGAAAAATGTAATGTTTTTAATAGCACACACATGTGAATTTCCTGAAAGAGTGGAATAAATCTTAAATGGATGCCTGTATCAGAAATATAAGGGCACCGTTGATCTCAAAGTAGTGTCTTTCCCATAGGCACTACATAACTTTAATTATTGTGTGCCATCTATTGGGAAACCCAAAAAGGTAAAAACCGTAATTAAAATAAATAAATAACATTATTAAATTTTAAAATCCTAATATCTCATGAATGATTACTTATATTGAAAATATGATACCACCATTTTGTTCATAATGAGGGATTTTCTTTAGGATGGTCCTAACATCAGCCAATGTAGGTCGACTGTGAAAAATAGTTTTTGGGATGCAATTGGAATAAAAATATTTTTAATAAAAAACATTTTTCACATTATACAGTGACAAAGTAACACATTATATTTTTATTAAGACCTTTTTAGAATTCAGGGTAATCAATAAAACACAAGAATTCCTTGGAGACAGAGAGAAGGTAATTTGGACAAAACATTGGCCAATGAAGAATGATCGACAACCCCAAACTCGATGGATCGTGGAGAGAAAAACAATGATGGAAAAAAATTTCTCTTCATCAATGATCCTTACAACTCTATGTAGTATTTTTTATCTCATTATGATTTCCTTTCCCCTTCTTATATTCAATGAAAACACAGACCAACTAATGAACACATTGATCTGCAGTTCAGTCATTCTTGCAGGATGGTAAAATTGTTGGGTTGACGTGTGATAGATCATTGTGATTATCATTTTTCATTATCCCTTCTAACAAAAATGAATTGTGACTAACATGAAAACGGTAATGATCTATTCTTTGGGTGTTTATGTGCACTTATTCTCTCTCCTAAATCTCTCACACTCTTCATTTGTTATGCGCCTTTGAAACCCCTATGTGAATGATTGATCATTGAACCCCCGATCTTTGTTAAAAGGATAAGATATCAAGGATTTAAACCCTAGACAAAACAATGGAGGAGTGACCGCAGTCACATAACGATTTGGACGGAATAATGGAGGATCCATTTGGTTTGGGAGATACATCATGGTTCCAGGGTTCGGTCCTTGTGGATGGCGACCCGGTATGGTGAGGCCATCGACAGGGTGGCTGATAGTAGAGAAATGTGGTAGGGAGGATTTATCGGGGCTGATGTGGCTGGAGGGTGCGTGACGTGGCAGGAGGCCATAACATTGATCGGAGGATACAGTAGTGAGGTAGGATGCAGCTTGGTGCCGCATTGGAGGAACCCGCTATGGTGAGGCTGTAAGGTAGGTGGTGTGGTGGGATGACTGCATGGAATATGGCATGACACCATGTTGGAATTAGAGGCACCTGGTCAGGGCGGACCACGTGCAGTTTAACAAACCGACCAGTAGCATTGAGCGCTACAGTAGTCCAGTGGGAAAGACCTAGTGACTCAGTGGTCCGGTTTGTTTTGGGCTGGACCAGACCATGTCGGATGAACCGGTTCGGGTCGGCTAGTGGGTCAGGTCGGGTGCAGTGGGTCAGGTCGGACCTGATCAAGACATGGGTAAGAATGTTTTATTAAAATAGCCATAACAGTCAAACCATGTGTTCGTTTGATGAGAAATTTGTGACATTCTAACCCTTACGATGAGATATTCCATTTATGATATTCTAATTGTGTTTTTTTGGAAGTAGGAATACAACCTAATGGATCTAGGTGTAGGTTCTCTCAGAACGAGTTTTCTATGAGCGGAATCCTATGGATGGGTGTGACCTAAATGTTGCGTGACCTAAGAAGATATTTGAACTTGAAGTTGTGTGATGTAGATAATGTTTGTCTTACCGAGACTATGTATCTTACTGAGACATTTTGTTTTATCCAGACTGTGTGTCTTGCTGAGAATGTGTGTATTATCGATACTTTTCATCTCACCATGACTATGTGTCTCTTTGGATTGAGTATATCTAGATGTTCTTAGAATATATGATATTGAAATAAACCCGTGTGAGATGACTATACTTAGTGTATTTCCTTTATGGTGTTCCTTTATGGTATTCCTTAGTGGTGATCCTTCTGTGTGTTCCTTCATGGTGTTCCTTTGTGGAGTTCCTTCATGGTGTTCTTTCGTAGTATTGCTTAGTGGTGATCCTTCGTGGTGTTCCTTTATAGTGATCCTTAGTGGTGTTTCTTTGTAGTGTCCCTTAGTGGTGTTTTTTCATGGTGTTCCTTCATGGTGTTACTTCATGTTATTCCTTAGTGGTGATCCTTTGTGGTGATCCATCACGGCGTTACTTAGTGGTGTTCCTTTATGGGGTTACTTAGTGGTGTTCCATGAAGGTGTTACTTTCTGGTTTTACTTAATAGTGTTCAATCATAGTGTTCCTCAGTGGTTTTCCTTCATGGTGTTCTTTAGTGGTGTTCCTTCATGGTTTTACATAGTGGTGTTCCATTATGGTGTTACTTAGTGTTATTCCTTTCCAGTTTTCCTTCATGTAATTCCTTTGAAATTTCTTATGTAGTATATTTCCTTTGGGGTTTTGGGGCATCCTATTGTGTATTTTTATACTCAACCCTGCAGTGGATTTTCATATACGTGTCTTGTGTTGTGCATACGATCTACGATTTTATGGAGTCCTTGGTGGACTAGGAAAAGGTGGTTCCTAAAGAGACCAGATAGTCAAGTTGTTATCCTATGGCTTTAGATAGTTGTCCAACACATTTCCCTTCAGATAGTATTTTCTGTAGATGAGCATCAAGAACTTGTTCATTCATATTTACAGACACATTCTTTTGTTGGGATTGTATTCTAGACTTTTCTTCTTTCTAGTTTCCTACTGTTGTACTATGTGGTTGGTATATTAGTATATGTTAGAATTTTTTACTTGGTGTTTTTACATTTCAGCTTTTTTGGTATGGAGATGAGTGCGTGTGTATAGGTAGATAGGAAAATGCCTCCCATTTATGGAATATGCCTACTCGATGCTTGTCTCCAGCCCCTGACCTATTAGAGTTGGTCTTGGGGTAGTCACAATGTATGACCCTATGGGATGGATCATGACAATGAATATACAAGATCACCTAGGACACAAGGTTTTCATGAATGGAAAATATGTTTCCAGACATGTAAAGAAAACATTTAGGCTATGATTGTCCATGGAGTTCCGGATCAACCTGGCATTGGAGGAAGGTGGTGAAGTTTTAGGAGTGTCATTAGAAGATGGTCGACTCATGATATTCGATGCATGGATATCAAGGATTCATAATGGTGAAATAGAAAATTTCAATAACCCAAACTGAAAAGTTCACAGTGCAACTCTCCATTTTTGATGTGGAAGAGTGATGGTAGAGAAGGGACCTGCCCGATGGTCCAAGAATGTAGCCTGACACTAATCCCGAGTGGAGTCATAGGGGCATAGACCTCATAGTATGGACCTATGGGCACATACAATTTTGACAAATAGGATCTGGCTGCATAGGAGTTTTCTCCATATGATCATCCACATAGGATCTAGCCGTGTAGGAGTTGGGTGTGTAGGAGCTGGCCACATAGTATTTTTTTGTGAATGAGTGTATATAAAGGAATGAATGTAAAGGATTTGGATGCTTAGGATTTGGTATTTTAGGAGCATATACAAACTATTTCCCATATAGTGGTGTCTATGTACTATTTCCAGTATTTGAGTGTCCGTGACTCTTTCCCGTAAAGGGTCATTCGGGAACTATAGTCGGCATATGACTGTTCATGACCTATTTTACACAAAGGGTTGTCTGCATACTATTCTCCACATAGGGTGATCCATAAACTATTTCCCACAATGGTTCATCCAAAAACCATTCCTTTTACTCATTCACGGGGTCATAAAATGAAACCTCAATCCTGTAAAAGACACTACCTCGACATATTTTCTTTTTTAGAGGGTATTTCGAATATGGTTTGTTAGGTGGATTTCCATGAAGGAACACCTAGATATTTCTCAATTAATGGAGTCCTCAAACTACTTCAGGTGTGGGAGGGATTTCTCCTACACCCTATATATTATTCTCTTTGCTTCTTCTTCTTTCCCATCTATGCAAGAGAGATCTTTTTCAACCACCACCATGGTTTTTTTATTGACGAGTCAAGTGGTCCATGTACTGAATTTTGTAGAATCCCATGGTGGACTTAGCCATTGGGGGATTCAATTTTAGGGAATGGAAAGTCCACCTCATCCCGTGAACTACTTAGTTCGGGTGGGATCATCATTTGCAGGAGTGTAAATCACTACCTTAGCCCTAAAAATTATATTTTTTCGTTCGTAGGGTGCTATCTACTTCCCTATTCCCACGAACCATTTGAGTCTATGGAAAACTTAATATAGGGGGAATATTTCCCTACATCCATCCCACAAATGACATCATTCGCTGATCTATAACTACCATCCTCCTCCCATAAACTGCTTGGTTCATATGCGGCACGTGAATTAGCATATTTCCATGTAGAGGAGTGATCTGTAAAGAAACTTTAACTTCCTGGAATTTCATATTTATTTAAATATTTTTCTTCAATATTCATCAGGGTTTTATTTATATCCTTTTTTGAGTTTGATGGAATTTTATTCAACTTGAATGTGTAATTTTTAGGACCCTATAAATTCCTCCTTTTAGAATAGGCTCTGATCATGTTGAAGATGAGGCTAATCCAATTTAGAAGTTGTATTAAATTGAATACAATATGAGATAATGATATATTTTTTCTTGATCCAGGTGACTCAACAATCAAAGCAAGATTATTTTTGGGGTTATCTGGAAAAAACCATACAAAATTTAAGTTTTTATCTTTTATAACCAAAATTTCATCCTAATCCTGTTATGATGTGTGATTTGCGGTTATAACTTGACTATTGTTTGGGATCCTCGTTGTGGGTTTTTCAACTAAAAAATATTTTTTTTCTCTTTTGATTCTTAATTGCTAAAAATGTTTGATAAACTGCATAGAGTTTAGGTTTAGTGAGCTGGTACACAACATTGGTTTAGGTTTCCCTTTGAGGGTTTTCATCTTGGTGAGTTTCATTTCTTTTTTATAGTTACCTTAATGTCATGAGAAGCACCGTATCATTAATATTGTTTTAGGTCAAAAATCTTTGACCATGACTAATATTTTAGGTTGAAAAACTTAGACCATGACCTACAAGGAAAGGTCCCCAATTAGGGGTTATGGATTAAAGAATTCCCAATACTTTTTCGACATGTATGATGTATTTTTATGGACCCTTCTTTATTATTTTCTAGATATAAGACATGGATTTGATACATGATATATGAAATGGGATCCATGTAGAAAGCATAAGTAGAGAAATATTCTCTTGAGGATGAATTTTCCTTTGGTTGACAGGCCTTTCTTGTTGAAAACTTATACAGAGCCACTAGGACATTGTGTGCATAGTCAATCAAAAGTGTTTGAAGGATACTAGCCTTCCATTCTAATGGCCAAGAAATTTTATTTAAATTTGGATTAGTTTTGTTTTGGTAAGAAAACAATGGGTGTTCTATTGGGGGTGATGTTTGGAATTAATAGGCTAATTAATATCATTTTTTGGTCAAGAAATTGATCCCACTAAGTATACTATTTCAATAGGAATCAAGGAGTATGTAGGTATTGAGAGGCACTTCTGTATGAATATCTAATACATACATAGTAATGGGGCATTTCCATCCCATATATGAGCTTACCTATGAGATAGATATCATACCAGACTTTCCTATGTCAATTTATTTCATGCATAAGAAAATGGGGAAAATAAATATTGATCTTTCTAGACAAAAGACTGAACATTGGGTTCCATGAATCATGTAGTTTTAATGTCACATGATTAGGAACATGATATAAAATCCTCCATTTATTAGAAAATAACCAGACAGGGATGTCCTGAAATGTCCAAGATGTGAGTATAAAGATAAGTGTAAACCATAACTCCGAGTGTTTTTGGAATGTGAGGAATGATTCAGGGCTTGGAATCTATTAGGTGTATAGAACTAGGAATGGCCACTTATGAGGATGAATTTTCCTTTGGTCTACATGCCTTTTTTGTGGGAAACATAGGTAGAGCCGCTAGAAAATTATGTATATAGTCAAACAAATGTGTCTGCAGGGTACTGGCCATCCATTTCTGGTGGTCATGTGTGTTTGTGAAGATCCAAAATCACTTGAAGCATGTAGTTTTATGGTTGTAAAGGTTTTTGTTTGGAATATTAGAAACCTTGAGACCATGAGTACCCATATAAGTAGGGACTCTTCTACTTATATTTGATTCGTAAGTAGGGTAAGTCATTTTTTTGGAGCCAAGACTGGGTTTAAAGATCTAGGTAACTAGAAATGAAAATTACATCATAGTATAGATTCATACCTAGGGAGATTTTAATTTTTAGCAAAGGTTGGGAAGCCTTGCAGTTTAATGTCATATTGTTAGGAATTTGGGATTTCCATTATGTGGGGAAAATAGCTATAATGTCCCTTTTAAGGTTTTTCCACTAGGACCATCTATTGAGGATTTATTTTCCCTAGATCTATGGGGAATCCCCTACAGAAATACCTATGCACATGTGATCTATGATTAGTGTGAGAAACAAGGGGTGGAAATTTTTTTCTTCCATTGAATAGGTATGGATTAATAATTTAAGGGAGAATTTTATACTCTAGGTTGTGTTTTTATGTTTATCGTCATACAACAAAGAAATTTTGCCATACAATTTATCATTGTATGGGGAGAAAGTGGATACCATGTAGTTTATTGTCATGTGGTTAAGAAATTGATGGCCCAACGTGAAGAAGATACATTTGATTTGTCCTGAGATGTCCTCGAAATAGGATAATATATGGGAGTTCCATGTTTTTACTTAAGGAGGGTCTATTTTGATGGGTTTTACGGATAGGTCTGTGTCATAGGATTTGGGCGTCATTTCATATCCTAACTGGGTAAGAATCAAGATGGACATAGTTATTTTATGGAAATCACCCCCCACCCCATGCAGGTCTAGACCATACACAAGGGGAAGACATTTTCCACATTGAGGTGGATGAGAGAGGATGAATGTTTGGGTGCCCCTACAGGTCCTTCGAGAGATGGAATCAACCAATACACAGTTCTGACTATACCATTCATTTTAACATCATGCTACAATGATGTGTGTGACTCAACGTGAATGGATATGGATATTTTTTGTTCCTATAGTTTTAAGATCTAAGACATGACATTAGGAGCGTAGTTTAATGTTTTTTTCGGAGTGAATATCAGAGAGATCATGAGTATGTATAGGTTAATCAGGTTGGGATGTTCTAGAATATCCTGGTTGTGAGCAGGGTAAGTAAACTGTAAACCACGATCCTAGGGTCCCTCATATCTGGAGGAATGATGCAAGGATTGGGAGACAATGGGAATACATATGTAGAAGAAGGCCTTTCTTGAGGAAGAATTTTCCTTTGGTTGAAAGGTCATTTTTGTTGGAAACTTATGCAGAGCTGTCGTGGAATTGTTTGAATAGTCAAATAATGTTTTCAATAGTGCATTGACAACCTATTTCTGATAGCCATGAATTATTATTGAGATTCTTTATTTATGAGTGAATGGATTTTGATTTATTGAAAGGGTGTATTTCAGTATGTAAGAACTATCCCAACCATGATTAGTTGTGATGTATGGAATCCCATAAATATATCTAAATTGTATGTAAGGTGGGGATGATCATTTTCCCCTCCCTTGTTATATGAATCATGAATTTGAATATATGGAATATGATTGTATTTTACATTTAGAAGATTGGGGACATTTGTTCTGTTTTTTTCTGTGGTTAGACTTGAGCACAATGTCTGGGTATCACAATGTATCTCTTCATATTGAGAATCTGGAACCACATAACTCTTATGGTACCCTGTAGTTTAATTTCATACTGTAAGGACATTGTCCATGCAGTTTAACATCATTCAGTAACGACCTTGACCATGTAGTGGATTGGTTTGCCTATAGGGAATTCCTTTCCGATGATCCAAATCCCATCTTAGATGTGCTCGGTTTGAGAAAAAAGGGACAGAAAATGATTACTTCACCACATAGGGGTTACATGATGTAGGATGTGGACATTTCAACATCGATCCATTGTGTATCTAGGCCAAAGTTTGGTATCCTAGGAATTAATACATACCTTGTATTAGCAAGAACCAATTCGGACATATTTCTATGAAGTTCCTTGCACAAGTCGGACCCATATGCAGGGGGAGTGTAGTTTTTTGGAAGGAATCTATATCAGGATTTGGGATATGAGCATCACAACATATCTTGTAAGGTCAATAATCAATCCACACATAGACCTAAATATTTCTATACCGGTCCGGCCCTCGCACAGGGAGAAGGCATTTTTAATTGGTGGCGGCTGAACAATGATGTATAATATGGGTATCACTACCTAACCTATAAGTGCATAAATCAAGTTACACATAGTTCTATGGACCTCCTAGCATGGGTTTTGACCACACACAATGATATATCATTTTTTAACATGGTGTCTAGACTCCGATGGGAATTGTTTCGTCAATACCTATGTTACGAGGGTTGGAATCAAGCCATATGTAGTTCTGGAGGTGCCATGCAGTTTAATGTCACACGATAAGGACCTATGGGTACCCCAATGTGGAGGGGGGACCCTATTTTTTTTAAGGCCATTAAAACAGGACTATGGAAACCCTATTGTGTGTTGATATGCCTTGACCATGTGGGGAACTCTCTACCAAACCCTTAATCCCATTTGAGCAGTGATTCATGTTAGAAACATGGGATAGAAGAGGTGTAATCATCACCATGGGGATAACATAATGAAGAGTGGAGGCATTTTAATATTTGGCATTTTTTTGTGGATGGGACCATTTTTTGAAATCCATTTTCCACTAAGTCTCCTTATGGGGATGAGAATCAGACATAGTTCTATGAATTGCCTCTACGTTGGTTTGACCCATCCATAGGGGGAATTATTTTTTTAGATGGTGGGATAGACCCGGATGAGAAATCTGGGAGTCACTACGTATCTTGTGGGGGTAGGAATCAAGCCACATAGAGTTATTTAAGAAAGCATTCCCATGTTGATCTGGCTCTCACCTAGGAACATGGTCACTTTATCATCTTACCACATAAATATAGATCTTGTGTAATGAATCATTAGTCCATATTCCATGATCACCATGAATATTATTGTCATGGAGCTAAGAACTTGCTTCTGTGTAGTTTGACATCATACAAAATCAATGTAAATGAAACTATATGGTTTAACATCTTGTATCTAGGACAGACTCCACATGATTACATAAATTATTTCTTTAGGAACCTTGCATTGGTGGGAGTTATGGTAAGCTGAGCATCCATTGAAATTACTGTACATACTCTACTAGAGTAGACCCTATGTATGATGTATGTTCCTCCCCAATTTTTATCCAATTTTGGAGCTTTCTTCCCTAGTATCATCGGGGTTCATAGAGCCAACACCATTTTTTTACTTCGAGGAAAGATCTTAGGTGAACCCCTTTGTTGATGCCACATGAATTCTAGTTTTGGTAAAATTATAAATTGTATAGGGTTTGAAATATTTTCTCATCTATCCCCTCCAACTCATCAAAAAATTTCAAGGACTACTCATCTGTGGATAGTTGAAAACAGATGGAAACTTAGAGCGGTGGAAGTTGAACATAGATGGGTATGACCATATCAGTTTCGTATATAAATGAATACATGGTTTCTTGAGTGGAGGTACAGGTTGTGGCCTCAAAATCCCATAGATCATGGAGGATCTTGTCTAACGATGAATACATTTCCTAATCTACCTTCTTCTATAGTATATTGGAAAAGGTTTTTTTGAAGGCATATTTCTATCTGTTGGCTGTGCATTATAGTGGGATGAATGGTTGGCCTTGATAACAAACTTCCTATATAAATCATCCAATTTAGTAGAGAAGAAATTTGTTCCATTGTCCATCATTATAATATTAGGGACCCAAAATCTATTGATGATGTTGGATTTTACAAATCAGACAATGATTCTTTCTCTGACCTATTTTAGGGGTGAGTATTTTTCAAATTTATAAATATGTCAGTCATATTGAGAATATTATTTAATTATTTGGTCTTTGTGGGAGGATATGACCCCTTGACGTCTATTACCCATATGGGAAATGTCCAGTAGTACTTTCCTATGATTAGTAACTCTAAGGATAGGTCTATGAAATTGGCATCAATATGATAGGAATGGAACATTGTTGTGAATGTGGAACAATCCTGCATCATAGTGGGATTACAGTATCTAAGACTTTGAATTTGATAGGAAATCTTGGATGCCTACTGATGTTTCCCATAAGCTTCATCATTATACTTCTTTCTTGATGGTGTTGGTCTCTTCTCCGTCAATGCATCTGAGAGGGATCTCATTGAGGCCCTGCTTGTAATTCATTTTTTGTTGATTGGGGACATCGTATATAACAATGTTGATTTCTAGTATCCAAATTTGTTCCCTTGTGGTAGGAGATCTCCCTTTTAGAGGTAATGTTCAATGGGAGTAATATGCTAGTAGTAGGACCATACAACTCAGATAGGAGACTGATCTAGTATATTTCTTCCATCTTGACCTAGACGAATGGTAAAACCATCTGGTCGTGGGAAATTTTGATGACTGTTTCATTCCAATTTGGGTCAACCATTGTTGTGGCTGCATTAGATAATACATCATCCTGTGCATTTTGTTACAGGGGGACATAAGTCAATGTTAGCTCTAATGGGAACTATACCATCAGTCCTCGTACATGGTGCATCAAAGGGATTAGATCATATTTTTTCATGTAATAGTCACCATTGAGTTTCTTGATGAATATCACCGAGTCATATTTTATCTTTTGGTGTTCGACCTGTGCTTGAAGTTCCAATTTCAGGATGACTATAAGGCCCTGGTACTTTATTTCATTATTTGTGGACCCCTATGAAAATAATAAGGAGTAAGACAAAACTTTTTTTCCTAGAGATATGAGTATGTCTCCCAGAACCAACTTATTTATCTTGGGGTATTCCATTATTTTTCGTATCAGAATTCTAGATGCACCGTCAAAATACAACTCCCGTGTTTGGGAGCGCTCTTTGCACAAAAAACTTCTTCATTGGGTAATTTGATGCCAAATGGGTAATGTTTATTAAGCAGTGTTCTTTTAGATAATTTTCTAATTCTTGGCCATTTATGGATTTATGAGGTACGATCTATATATCAAAATTCTACAAGATGACCGTGCACCAAAACAAGTGTCCATTAAACATTAAACAACTAAGGATCTACTTGAGCGGTTTGCTACAAGAGACCAAATTGACATCATGATACTGAAAATAGTTCCATAGCTTCTGGATTTCTAAGATAAGGGCCATGTATCTCTTTTCAATATTTGAATAATGATTATAATCATTAATCATAGTCCAAGTGAGATAATAGAGGCTATCTTCCCTGTCAGTATCATTCTTTTGTGCAAGATATTTTCCAAGGTATATCTCCAAGGTGGTCACATATTGAATGAGTGATCTTCATTCAAGAGTTGGAATTAACACTTGTGGGATTAAGAGGTACTTCTTGATATTTTTGAATACTTCATAATAATCATCAGTCCATTGATATGAAACCATATTTTTCATCAACCTCATGAAGGGTGAAAATTTTCCTACAAGGTTGGATATGAAGCGTCAAATGTAGGTCAGTTTTCCTTGATGTCCTCTCAAATAAGCCAGGTTTAAATTTGGTGACATGCCAAGGATATCCTCTGTATTCTATGGTTCGACATTAATTCCACGATGGAGTACAAAGATGCCAATGAATTTAAATGAGGTGTCGCTGAAAGCACATTTTAGGGGGTTAATTATTAGTTAGTGATACCGCAGTTCATTGAAGAGTATTTCCGGGTTTATATGGTGGTTTGAATGTTGTCATTATTTAACCACCATGTCATCCACATAGAATTCCCAAAAAATCCATGATGGTTTTTAATTTTCTATGCATGGCACACTGATATGTAGAACCAACATTTTTTCAAACCAAATGGATTCACCTTGTAGAAAAATATACCTTGGTTGACCAAAAGGTGGTGGCTTCATCATCTTATTAGTCCATTCAGATATTATTATAACCTGGATATTCATCCATAAAAAAGATATCATCATATCTAGTAGTTACAACCATCAACAATTTTATAATAGGGATCCAGAATTAATCATTCGGGCAGTGCTGGTTGAAATCCATAAAATTGATTCAAAATATAATCTTCTTATTCTTCATTCTAATGGAGAATATTATTGAAAACCAAATAGGACATTGAATGGTTAGAATTAAGTTTTATTGAATGATCTTGTTGATTTTAGCCTCTATTTTGGCAGGATTTGTCAGATTTGTCCTTCTGGTCGCTTTCTTATAGACACGATAGTCTTCTAAAAGGCTCTGGTGGTGAGTGGCCACTTTGTGATGGAGGCATGTAATTTTTGTATAGTTATAGGCAATCAAATCCTGATTCTATTTTAGAAAGGGGGTATTCCTTTTGTTATTTGGAAGGAATGGCCACAATAATTAGAGTGATCCATGAGTCTTCTTCCATACCCAATATTATTTCATTGAGTTCATCAATGGTGGAAGATTTTCCCTAGTTAAATAGTGGAGGGGAATCATTTAGTTCTTACAATTCTTCCTCCTCCTATGCATCTTCATCATCTTCCACTTATTTTTATGGGGGAAAATTCTTGAGATGATCTCCCTAGAGTTGAGATTAGAGTTTCAATTCTCACTCCTGGAATATGAGGTGTCTTATTCAAATATGAATGATAGAGGAGAATTACTTGGAGTTAGTGGAGAGGGTTATGGAAAGGTTATTTATTCATTTTCATCCCTAGTAGGAGAGGTATGGAATTTCTAGTGCTCTGAAGATGGTTCAAAGTCATTTTTATATGGGAATTCACCCTCGTCTTGGGAACCTGTGGGCATTTTGGCACTATTGGTCTTGGCAACCATGATTGAAATCATGAAGAACACTGAGTAAACATCTGAATTTGGACCTCTTCACTAAATGTTTTTGATGGTAAGTCTGTACTCCTCACTGAGTTAGTTGAAGTGTTCGGAAAGAACCATTTCCAGGCCATTTGTGGCGGTGACCAAATCAATTCCATCGATCAAAGTCCCCTTCCGCTTTGGCTCGTAGAACCTTGCATCAATATTTTGTGACTCACAAGAGTAGAATGGTGCCTTATCAATGTAAAATGTACCAATATTCCAATTAACACAATATTTGAAGCACTTATGGTAATATAAAGGAATTTTTACCTACTTATGTAGCTAGAGACTTCCTAAAGAAACATTTAAAGTCATATTTTATCAAACAACCAAAAATTTGAGTCGGCTATGAGGTATCCGAGACATGTTATTAGGTTTATTTATCCGAATGAATTTTGGTGTCTTTTTTCATATCCCAAAAATGTTATGGTGTAGGGAATAATATTATCTTCACTACAGCCAAACCGAAGAAGTGTCCATACTGGGAGGATATTATCACCAAATCCATTGTCAATGAATACTTTTCTGACATAGAAAACATTTATCCTTCCAGACATATATAGGTGTTTTATATTCCCATTGATGATGGAGTCTTAATCTTGATCCATGATGGAGATAAAAACATGGAATTCTGTACGACCGGTCTTTCTCTGATAGACTTCGACGGTGACCACTTCAGCTTCAAACTCTTTATGGATTAGAATGAAATCTATAAGTTCCTCCAGGAGATCATATGAAAGATCTGGTGCATCTATAATTGATATATATAATTTTATTATGGCCAATTGATTAATTATATCTTATTTAGGATCTAACAGCTGGTTCTTACCAGCTTGGGGATAGTCTTTCTTAGGCGGTTTATGGGATTGAGAATTTGACCATGGCGGGTCAGCCCTTGGTACTGAAGATGGAGGGGCATCCATATTTTGTGAATCAATCTAGTAAGGTCTACCCAAAAGTAGATGAAAATTAGTCACTTATTCTTCTCGTGATGTATATTCTATAAAGGCCACACTAGAGTGGCTTCTTACGGGTGAAAGAGAGTTTCCATGTTCTTGTTGGGTCTACTCGATTACTCTTCATTGAATTTCTACAATGTTGACAATTTGAGTAGGGGTGCAGCTGCAAGCTTGATTTCTTCCATGGTTGCATCTTCCTTGGATTTCCTAGATCTTGCAGCCTCTTCCTCCAGATCCTCGATTGGGTGTGGGTAACATGGGTTCATAACCATATTATAATTTATAAAAGGGGTTCATTATGTGGATGACATTAATAGATCCGAAAATCAGTTCCTCATCTGATGATGAATATACCTCATTATATGCCTTTGGGGGTTTCATTTTGAGGGGTAGTGCCGATTTTACATTTTGAAGAGATGGTGACCATATTTTCGGATCTGTTGGAAAGAATTTTTAGGGTCAAATACAGTTTGGACTTAGTGAAGACTCATCATCTGACAATTTTTTTCAACAATTCTGGTCGTACCACTTTCTGGATGGATTTCATTTGGAGGATCATGGGGATGAGGATGTCGGATATGTTTCATCAGTAGTTGTTAGGGGCACAAATTGTTGCTTCAACAACATGTGAATTATTCCATGATCTTGGTTGGTTATTTTCAAAGTCATCAAACTATCTAACATTAATTATTTTTGTCCAACAACTATTTTCCACCCTCCTTCATCCGGGTAATTGGTGGAAACATACACCACATGCGCTAGTGGTGGTCTGAGTTTGACTTTCCTAGAATCTATCATTCTTTTTAGGAGGTCTTTGAAGATGAGACACTCCTAAATATTGTGTCCTTGTATCTGATAGAAGGGAGAATAATATAGATGATCATCGAGACCTACATAATCTTCCCTCTTTGTCCCTGGTAGTCAGTGGAAGTTTCAATTCATGGAATATATAAATAATCCAAGGATATAGTTATCTCAGAATCAGTAAAATTTGGTCGTCTATTTTTCCAATTGATTTCACCAAGCCCACCTATGACAATATTGATGAGGTGAGGGTGGTTGATGACTTCCAGGGGGACATCACTTTTTGGGGAGGGCCTGGGACCTAGAGATGGTGTATGGGGTGTATTAAGCCAAAAATAATCCACATCAACTCTTCCAACTATTTACCCTTGGTTGGACTGAGCTACCTGGGACTTGAGATTAGTTTTTTAAAAGGAATATTCTATTATCTAGGAAATGGAAGAGAAATCCTAAAACCCACATATATATTTTACCTGGATAAGTGGTGTTTACAACTTATCATGAAGATTGATGATTCACATAACGTGCATATCATATTGGGGGAGTATCCAGTTCAAGGAGAGAGTCAGAGATTTCTAAATGGAAATGGATTATGAAACCCTCTCATTTTCCTACTTCTTGAAGTCCATGGGGTTACTTATTTTTGTCTTTGGAAACGTTGAACCGAACTGGAACTGGAACATTCACCAGAGATCCTCCCACCCAGTTATAGAGTTAGTTGGAAAACTAGTATACCACACAATGTCTAAACCTTGGAGAGTTTTCATGAAGCATCTGAGCTTCACTGTCATCTATAATTTTGGGGGCTACATCATAGGATCATAGTAAAATGTATAATTCATTAGATTTTGTTCTGGGTAACTTGAACCATTGAACACTAACAATACAGTGTTCCTGAAATTTTGGGGATCTGGGAAATTACTAACTGAGTCACAGTATGGGTTCCTTTCTTGTTGTATTTGTGCGCATCACCATTCCATGGGTTCCAATCGAGCAACCAATGACTCTATGGAATTCTTGAGACATTTATAGATGTCTTGTTGAATATGGTAATGGACGGGAAAATACAAATGATATTTTGATCCGGCCAAGGATGCTGGCACCTAAGGTGGATACACCCCTGGGGGCTTCCTTTGTGTATTTTTTTGAATTTCTTCACATTGTTTCCTAAATGAAGGAAAATACTGATATCCTTTCAAGATTGGGTTTAAGTAAACTAATGGTACTAGTTCTGGATGGGATGAGCATTCAGGATTTGATTTATTTGTTGGTATGATCCCTTATAGAAGAGTAACCTCTATTGGAAGTGTATATTGACACTCAACCTAGGGAATATATTTGACGATATGGATTCCTTGAAGCACCTCAGTATTGGTTTGCCTTAGATATTTCATTTCTTCCCCCTATCGATCAAATCTATCCTAAAGTGTAAAGGATGCATTTTTATGTGTAGGATGAGGTAGGTCATGTATGGCCTTGCTCTTATTCTTATGGTTGTTAGTAATTCACATAGTTAAGGAAGAATTGGCTAAGGGAGCACTCATATTTAGGGAGGCTCTTTGAATCTGGGTACGCACACCTTTATGTTCGATGTGGACAACCTTTTGGAGGGAATAGTCTAATCCTACATCCTCATTATTTGTATAATTTTTAGGGAGGTCCATGGTAATGACACCCACAATGTTCATTGATGGATACAAAATTGGGGGTGGCATACAAGGTGTTGAATGGTAGGAGAGCTTGTTGCATCCGATGTTGGATCTTCCCATTCCAACTCGGGGGTCCTCTTCGGGTTTCGTGATGAAGGATAACTCAAAAGGAACCTTGAAATTAAAAGGATATACATATACTTTCTGGGGGATATGATTCATGAGATGGGATATAATGGGTTACCTCTCTATTCAATGTCCTACCTAGGTAGGAAACTAATGACATCTAACAGGCTAATGGTTCAGGTAAAAATGTCCATAGCCCATGCGGGATGGGGTTGCTCCTTTCTATTGTAATTGTAGCTTGTACCAGATTTTTTGGACTTATGAGGGAATTGATTGGTAAAAATTCTCCCATACATGTGGGATAGGGTTGATCTCTTACTGTGATAGTTTCTTCTACTATTTAAAAATTCTTGATCTCACATATTCCCATGCTGGTGTGGGCTAGATATGGTTCCTGATCTACAGATGAATTATATTCTTTTGAGGACATGATCTATGCTAATTTCTTATATTACCTTGGTGAGAAATCTATTGAATATTCATAGTTGACTACCTCTCAAGCTGTTGAATGAATCTTTCTCACTAGGCCATGCGCTTTTGAGTCTTACTCATGGCCGGTTCATGCCGAGCGTTCCACCTTTCATGAGCATGGGGTTCATTCAATTTCCATCATAGGATGATAACATTACAAGATGTCACCTCTAATGGGTTCTACTAGATGGGACGTGCGGTGAAGTGTAGATCTCCATGTTCTCCCCACCCTATGATCTAAACAGAAAACGGGGCATTACCGATGAGGCAACGCAAGTTATGAAGCATGTGAAGGAAGTCCAGTTCAAGGTGTTTCTTTCACCTCTCTAATTGGGGACTCAATGCACACAATAGGGCTTCAAGGATAATTTTCCAAAAAAAGCACTGACATTACATTAACACGGTCTTTATACCCATCATAGGGTGGAAATTTCATTTTAAACTCATAGAGATTGGTCCAAATAATAAGACGAATGTTGTGCATACATTCTTTTGACAACTCTATTGGAATGTTAAACTACGAAGTGGATGTGGGGCAGAATATAACTTTTATGCCATCTAGGGCTAGTTTTCCTCACATGACAAATATATTTTGTTTTTCTTCCACCATGTATTCCTCTACATTGTGTTCCCATCTTGGGTGTTATATAATAATTTCATGCTGAGTAGTGGGGATAATAGGGGTATCATTTATGCATTAATGATGTGGGGTGGCTCAAAGGATGATCATGGCCCCAGGCTCTCTATTAACTGAGAAAGGATGTCTCTTGTAATCGATAGGGTGTCTAGCTTATCTGGCCCCATCCTTCCATGTGGCTTAGAATCTGAGGGCTTTCTCATATTTTACCCAGTGAGGGGGACCCTCATACCAGTGTGTCTTTTGATGGAGAGGGCTACCATCGTAAATTAGTTTCCTACTGAAGTGTGATTTTCCTCGACGTATAACTTTAGGAGGAACTTCAGGGAATAACACAGTAAGGGAAGGAAGTTGTTATTGGTATTCATTGCAAGAAGGACCTTTACAACAACTACCATCATGGAGTGGACTACCATCATGGCTTGATATCCGACGACGAGGAGAATATCTGTTGTATTCATCCTCGGGGGGACCTCCATAATGAACATAAATGTGGGGATTAACTTCTCATTTCATGATGTCACTATAAGGAAAGCATGTGTAGTGATGACTAGGATGGTGATGGTTACCATCATAGCCTAATGCCCGACTATAGAGAGAGTTACGATAGCGTATACCCTGGGGGGACCACAAGGGTGGAAGATAGTAAGTGGATGAACTTCTTTTATAAATCTTCTGGTCAAGGGGAGGGATACCATGACACTCATCATAATATAGGTTCTCGTGATAGATCATTTTTCCCATGAAGTAACCCCCAATAGGTTCTCTGAGGAGGACCTTCAGAGATACTAGTAGTGACATTGTGAGGAGGAACTTCACAACCTCTACTGCAACTTCCATAATTTGGTAATAGATCGACCAGATCCAACACCTCTATTGAAAGATGGTTGACTGTGTCAAGAATTCTAGCTTCTAGAGGAGCATAATCATGAATTTGATCTTCATTTTCTACAATTGGTAATGACCTTCATAAATGGTTTTTGATTTGGATGACTTCCGTGATGTATCTGGGATACACCGACGAGCATCTTGAGTTTGGGAAGAAATATATCCCTTCCCTAAAGCAACCACCACATTGGAATAGTGTCCCCTAGTTTGAATGTGTGTTTTTTTCACAATATTATTATCCTTTTAGTGCATAATATGGTTGTTAACCCTCTTGTACTGGAGTAGGGTTGCATGTCTGCTCTAGAGTGAGATTCCTATTTTGTGAATGGATCACCCTACTCAGGGAGATGGAGTCATGGGACCGACTACCAGATTTTGATGTAGACACAATGAGGCCTTCAAAGGTACGGAAGAAATGGCTTGGAATAAATCGTTGATCCTCCATCATTTCCTGGATGTGCTGATATTCTTCATTGGCTGGAATGGGTATAAATTTCAATTATGATTTTGGAGTAGAAATTTGTACCTGGTTTTAGTCCTCAATGTGTTTCCAATGGGTACTAGTAGTTTTCTTGTGTTAGGGAGGAGGAAAGAGTTCTCTCTTGACTTGTAGCAGCGATACACCAACTACAATATCTAGATTCCACCAAATCTGACTAGTGGGATTTATATTTTCAAGTATTAATTTCTATCTACTCGTTTTACACTTTATTTTTCTCATGGGATTGAAATACATCCACTAGAATTTGAATCTGATCATATTTTTGTGCCATAGTATTTGAATGGTGGGCTTCATTGTGGTAGGTAAGAATTATCATTTGGTTTTTTATTACCATTGTATTTGACTGCTGGGATTTATGTTCCTTAGAATTAGTAGTTTTTTATGATTTCCCATAGCTTGCTTCCTTATTTTGATAACAAGATTGTTATTCATTAGTTGTAATTTGTACCTTATTGTATCCAGTTTCCTTCCAATTCGGATGATATGATTCTTGTTCTTATGTAGGGAGTTTCATCTACCTATAATTTTCTTCTCTACTCATGCTGCGCGGGTCCGGTGATCATTGGCAGGAAACTACGTCTACTTGTAATTTGTCAACATATATGAATGGAGGGCTTTAGTATAGTGAGTATGATTATGAACCTGCTCGTAGTATTCTACCATTTTTGTTAGGAGGATCACATCCTCCGAAAAAAGGGTGATGACCTACTCCTGATGAATGTTCTTCACCATCGGTGGGTAGTCCAGGGGACCCGTACTTTATGAGATTCACAAGGAGCCATTGGTATGACATCCTCTTTAGAGTGAGTATATTGGGCCACACATTTCTAGCGGTGACGTTCTCGGACAATGGATCTTGAGTGGGGGTACTTTACAACAGGGAGGAATTCATCAGTGATGAATTCTTCTACCTCCATAAGATAACAGAGGTACTCATGCCACATTCTGGGAGAAGGAACCCAAAATGATTGTAGACAGTAGGTGGAGCTACCTAATTTTGGACCGCCAGTAGTATATAAGTAAGCGGTTTATGGTTCTTCATGCCATAGAGGCCCTGCCTTGCTACCTCTAGGGTAGGGAGGGTACGATTATGGTGGTACCCTCAGATCAGTGTATTCGAGACCCAATGTTAAAGACACTGGGTAGGCTATGTTTCCCTTTTCTTCATTGGGGACCTAGTCACCTGTGCAATTGTGAATGCACAAGTCTAAAAAATTTTCATGCTTCTATTGGATTGAAGGAAACTATGCATAATTCCTACAATATATAAAATTTATATACCACAAAATCGTTTTGAATTTGAATCTCCTAACCAGATTTATAAATGATGATATTTCTTTACCCTCATCCTTTTTAATTCAAATGGTCTTAAGGTGTGCTAACATCGTCCCCTTGGTGAAAGATTTAAATCGGGTTCAGGATTTTTGTTTCATCCCAATTCACATCGTGGACCCTTTTTGGTGGGTGAGCTGGTCCCCCCAGTATTGTGCAGTATATCCATTTTTGTTTCTATGGAGGTTCCAGATTTGAGTGGTCCTGGTGGGTAATTAAAGGGTGTTGAGTGTTTGTGAAATCATCCCATGTTATGAATGATGTCCTCATATGGTTTTAAATGGTCTTGTTCATGGATCAAGAAACACCAAATAACCCTATTATCCATGATACATGGACCTTCTTTCCAAATGTTGGGGCTCATTGTATCATTTGGAAAATGACACTTGAGGACTCACATTATTCGACAGGATGGGAATTCGGGCTCATCACACACTTTTGGGTGGAATTATTGTCTAATCTAGGACTCTATTATATATTTAATCAATTTTCATATTTTCATTAATCCTTGGTTCATTCCAAAGCACGTGTTCATGGATTATTCCTTGGTCGCAAGATCAATTAGAAATATGTATGGGTTCAAAATCATCTATATGTATCTGATGTTCTCTATTGATGAATACATCTTTTTGTATCTGAGATTCTTCATCAATGTTAAAAACTTGAGGACACATTAGGGATTATTTGGTCTTTATACAAGGTGACGATGAATTAATCCATATGATTAGATGCAATGGAGTTTTTCATCCTCTATGGGGGAAAAACACTATTTTTGATATCACGGTCAAACCCATAAGATGGTCCAACTGCATATCCTCATAAGTAGAATCAGATCCCATATATTTTGGTGCAACTTATCGGAATACATCACCATTAGAGGTCATGTGATGAGGCCCAATCCATATAGTTTAATATCATACGGAAAGGACGTCTAGGTGAAAGGGGCCTATTCGAAATTTGGTGTGGGAATTTTGCTGAGGCGGCCCAAGGTACCCTGAAGTAATGTAGTCATGAGGGTAAAGGGAAGACCTACCAGATATATGGTCCAAAAAACACTAGGGTATGTTTTGATGTCGATTTTGGACCTCGATGAGGCTTCCTACATATCCCAGCTGGTTGGGAATCAAAAAATTCATAGTTAGGTATGATGGGGATTATGCATAGAAGCTTCCCATAAATGAGGAATGATTTGGGGATTATATCTTCTATAATGTCCTTTTTAAATATTATTTTGGTCATCGACCATCAAGTATGAATTTAGGAATTAGGATTCATGATTAGGGTTATAATTTGAGAATAATATCCTTTAATCTCAGGCCTTAGACAAGAATCCTCTATATACAAGTTATGGTGGGAATCAAAGGCCTTGTATTTCATTTTCAGAAGTGGATATTATGTGTTTTATGATCATCACTAGCCTCTAGTCCTATGTGATTCATTCCCGGTATGAGAAACATGAGGATGTAAAAGTTTCAAAAATCAACACATGTTCTCTTCTCTGATGATGGAAAAGGCAGAGGATGATGGTGGAAGAGGCCCAGGTGAGAGAACTACCACCCATGATCAACAGGGGATTACTCCAAGAGGTACACCATAAAATTGGTTCTAGGGAATACAATAGTTTAAAATCATATATATTGGAAGATGGAATAACACATTAATGTCATGTTGTAGGTCCAATTCCATTCATTTTAACATAATTTGGTCAGGATGTTTTGGTGTCTTGTAGTTTAAGGGCATACGATGAGGACCCCTTATTATTAAATCCATGATTAAATAGAGGAAAACCAGGTCAGGATGTTCTAAAATTCCTTGAACATTAGAGGGAAGAAATGTCTAACCCTTGATTCTGGGGGTTTATGAATCAGGAGAAATGATATGGGGCATGAAATCAGTTATGGCCCACAGAGGTAGGAAAATCCTCTCTTGAGGATGAATTTGTCTTTCATTGATAAACATTTTTTTCGAAACATATGTATATATGTCGAGGAATTGGATGCATAGTCAAGTATAGGTCTCCTCAAGACATTGGAATTCCATTTCTAGTTTCCAAGAAGGTTTATAAAGATCCTAGATTTCCAAAAACACAGAGTTTGATGAATGGAAAGGATGTGTCCAGACATGTAAAGAAAACATTCAAACTAATAGTGTCAATGGATTTTTGGATCAACATGGCATAGGTGGCACGTGATGAAGTTTTAGTAGTGTCATGAGGAGTAGGTTGACTAATTGTATTGGACCGATGTATATTAGGGTGGTATAAGGGTCAAATAGAAAATATCATTGACCTGGCCTGAATGTTTTGTGGTGAGACCATCCATTTTTCATGAGGGTCAATGACGGCAGTAAAGGGACCAGTCCATAGGGCTAGGAATGTAGCCCGACATTGATCCTGAGTGGGGTGTAGGGTCATAGGCCCCACTGTATGTACTGGTGGGAACAAAATAGTTTCCATATAGGATCTAGATATGTAGTAGATAGGCACATAGGATCATCTGCAAAGGAGAATCTATGAAAGAGAGACCTCGTAGGAGGGTCTGTGATGTAGATGGTCACGTAGTACCTGGTCCCATAAAAGTGTCTGTGTACTGTTTCCCAAATAATGGTGTTCGTGTAGCATTTCCTGTATCTGATTTCCCGCATACCATTTCCCGTAAAGGGTCCTCCATGAACTGTAGTCGGCATGGGAGTGTTCATGAACAGTAATTCACAATGGAGCATTCACATACTATTTTCCCATATAGGGTTGTCCATGAACTATTTCCATCAAGGGGGGATACTCAAACCGTTCCTTCTTTTCTTCTTGAATGTAGAATTTTCATGACCCTACACTCAATCATCGGGTATTTCTATACTGACGGAACTCATCTAAGAGGTCAAAATCACTGTTTCTTTCCATGAGGAAGAATTTAAAAAATGGGTGATATTATCTGAGGTACTCTCTCGGTCAAACTACACCTTACTAGAAGGAAACATATGTCAATACAGAAATAGGTGAACACATTTAGGGATAATGGGGGACACAAAACCCTAACTAGATTAACCCTCTAGGAAAGGAATCATACTTCTTGTATATAGGTTATGTGATGCATAATCCTTTTAAGGGAGAATTAGGGAAATAAAGATCCCATCATAGGCCACAAAAATGGATACCTTATCTAATCTATCAAAGGGATACTATGCCTAATGCTCAAGACTAGATGTTACACTAAACCATCATGGGAGTAGACTAAGGAAACTCACCATGGGGAAAGATAACACACCCATATCGAACTAGAAAGAGAAAACACACCAAATCAAGACAAAATCTACATGGGGAAAACAAGGGCTCCAACATTCCCTAGAAGTAGTAAACAATGATTCCAATTATGGGACAATTCATGTTAAAAAAACAAAACTTTACCATGTCATGTCATCCCACATAGAATTTACATCCTTAGTTTCATGATGTGTTGTTACGATGCACGATGTGTATTGGTAGGTCTAGTACATAGTGTGTGACATATCCCAATTATCATTCACTTTTCTAAGTAAAAGGGGTGTTCTCCATCACAGATGTTGTGTGGGGTCACATGGACTCCTTGACGTGTACTCCATATACATGCTAACCTGGATGACTAGGGGTCACACAACATGTAAACCACCAACATTGTGTGTGATATTTAACTAACCAGGTAAACCCTATGTACAACATATATGGGATCACATGACATGTGTTATTCCAAAGTACATGAAGTTTAATATAGAATTAAATAGAAATTAAAATCTATTTTAGGATTCTCACCCACACTACAAAAACCTTAAAATCTTCTAGGAATCTCAACCATAACTCCTATAACAGAGTTGGTCAACATAAACAGTTGAAAAAAGTCATATTCCAACCATTCATCACTATAAAATAGATCATATCACCAACCCAGAACACTCTATGGTATGGCTAGTAAAACCTACACCTCTTATTCCATCATTAGATAATTTTCATTATCACATCATAGATACCCACTCAATTTGTCACATGAAACTTCCATTTCCCAAAACCCTGTCAGATTCCTTTTATCACTTTCATGCATTTGTATCATCTTCATATTCAAAAATTGAACCCAAAATAATGATCTTTTTCACCAAATAACAGTTTTACAATGATCAGTTAACTGGGTATCATTGAATAATAAGCCAATTGAAATACCAATGATGAATATTGAGGAATGATGGGAGAAATGAACAAAACAATTTTATTATAATGAAGTATGTGTTAATTAGGATGATGTTAATGTAATCCAAATACTGGGGGAAATAAACAAATCAAAAATTTCAAAGATGAATAAAAATCAACATCCTGATTTTAGGAAGTGAAAGAAAACATTAGAAAAACCAATGAATAAGGACCAATGAACTAATTAAAAATTAACTAATTAAAATTTCCCAATAATAAATAATACGAAAATAGAATGCAATATTAAATTTCCTAACTTAGGTTTGGATAAATCGTTGGTGAAATTGAACTGTTATCAATGGAATTGACAAGATCCATCCCAGCCATTGCTGTCTCCACAAAACTCTATGTTTGTTCATCGTGGATTCTCCTCACAACATCTCACCCAACAAATGCACTATCAAACCTCTAAATATCCCATGGTTATATTGATAACACTAAATATTTTCCATCAAGAGGACTTTAAGGAGCTTTTCTATGTTAAAAAATTTATTAGGTAATCAATAATAAAATTATTTTAATTTATTTATTTTATCTATTATTCTGTTAGTGTTTGCACTATACTGAAATGATTGGTGCTGACATGGAATACACGTCACCTTGGGTAAAAACTATACTCTGAATTTAATGGAGGTCACAGATTTCTTATCCAATAAACTATTCAAGATTTATCCCATTATGAACAAAATTTCACCTGTGTGATAAAATGTATTTAATATTTTTTATATAACCACACCAAGGATCCGTAGGCCTCGAAATCCCAAGATAACTTTGTTCCATAACATAAAAATAACATTTATAATATTTTAAAAATCAAATACAAATTTTGGAGTCACTAAATTCTACCCACCTACAATAATTTTAATCCAAAAAGTGAAAACCTATTGTTGATTCCCATTAATTGAGAATTAGTAAATTTAGGGTTGATGAAATACCTAAAACAGGCATATTATGTTCCCCATAAAGTAAATAAGGGAAATTCATAGACACATAGAGATTATTTATTTGATGTATATGGATCATGTATCCTTCAATAGGACTTGCAATAACATGACCCTAGGAGTAACACATGTAGGGATCACATGATTTTCATGAACTTTTAGTTAATCTTGGGGAGGGTGCAAGACATGCCAGCCAAATATTGAGAAGGATTTGAGATAAGTCTTTCTAGTCACGTGACTTGTTGATTAAAAATATATGAAAATCACTTAAGGGGAAATTGTAAGAAAATATAAAAATTATGGGACCTTTATGAGAAGAATAGTAATAATCTTTTTATTTTGTGGTCTTATGTTCTATACATGATCTGTTTACCAATCCCATAAAGGCCCTTTGATTTTACATCTTCATCTCATTTAGGGATCTCGACATACCTGTTTGATCTCATAAGGGGACCTTTAAATTATTGATTGATCTTTCAAAGGGAATCATACATACCAGTTTAATCTCACGAAGGGCCTTAGAGACACCATCTTGATCTTGTGAAGGCCCTTTGACATGATATCTTGATGTCACAAAGGCCCCCCGACATTCATGATTGGTCATGTGAAGGCCCTACGATATTTCATCTTAGTCTTAAGAAGGGAATTATACATGAAATTGTGATCTTGTGAAATTACATTCTACATTCCAGTCCGATCATATTAAATACCCTTTGTAATTTCAACTTGTTCATTAAAAGGATCTTTGACATGTTGATTTGATCACGTGATTGCCATCAGACACTCCAGGTTGATTAGGAAAAATCCCTATGGATATTCATGTTTTCATGAAACATGGTAATGATGGAGTAATCATGAATTTTTTTATTAGATGTCACAAAGATGAAATCATTGATGACATTTGGGGGTCATGTGAAGTGTGTGATACATTATGTGAGCACCCCCTTCACTAATTCAATCCAAAATATGAGGTTTTATCACCATGTATAGTGGAATATACTTATGATGGAGATGCTTATATAATCCCCCCCCCCACAAAACCTAGAAAACACACATGGATGTGAGAGTGAACATTCCAAAGTGAAGGTTCACTTGATCTTAAGAGTCTTCCGCCTAAAAAATTCTAGTGAGTAATTTAACGAATTAGGAGGTATGTGCATTCACTTCATGTGATCATTTAATTGACTGCAAAAATGATATCTATCATATGATATAGAACACTCTAAGTTTCTTTGGAATGATTTAATAATCATGTGATGACGTAATAGGGAAATTCCAAGCTATTTTTGAATGTACTAAAAAAGTCTAAAAATGATTGAATTTTAATGTGGAGAAATATACACTATTTTTTAATGAAGGACTTATGTTCATCATTTAATTATTTCCATGATCATGTGAAGGAACCATGGGCATGTCAAACTGGTTTATGAAAGTTTCCTTGACAATTCATCTTTGAACATGAAAAATCTCTCTTATGTGTTAGTTGGATCAATTGAAACACCCCTGACATGTCAACACGGTCCATGAAATTTATCAATACATTTTAGCTTTTATCAAGTTACAATTATGAGAAACTAGTACTCGCCCGTGCTATTACACGGCATATTCAATTAATGTTTTTTCTTCTAATTTGAAATTAATATTTAGAAATGTTAAGAAGAAAAAATATGTTGAATAAATTATAATTAGAAAGTACTGTTGTTTGATAATGGAATAAGAGGACATAGAATACGAATACATCATTCAAGTAGTTGACAAACAGATTAGAGACAAAGATGAACCTTATTCTGACTAAAACCCAAAAACATCATTAACATCCAGTTGTTGGAGTATATGAGGTTTTGGTATGCTTCCATACTACATACTGGTGGTTGTTGCTTGCGACCGCCCACTCCTGACCATATAGACACCACGCCCCATCTTCCATCTTCATGTGAACCTTATTCAGAATAAAAAAATTTAAATAAATGGTAAAACCGCACATCTTCAATTAGAAATTCAGAAAACAAAATTTTATGGGAGCACAAATTATAAATGTAAAGTGAAATAAGATGTTTTCGATTAGTTTTTTTAAATTAGAACAATAGTAGTGGACTGCACCAAGCAAGGAGATATTTACCTAAATAGTATCACAATTTTCCATTACAAAGAGCACTAAATTACATCTTGGATAACAGTGACCTGAAGCCTACACATTAAATGTCTGTTGAGAAATCTACACATTAAAGCGGAAAGGACTCTCATACACTGTAACGAGGAAGGTTGAAAACATCAAAATCATTGAAAACAATCTACAAGCACCAACTTAGATATTTGGTTATGCTTCTAAAAACAATATGATTCGACCATCAAGAGTTGGGTGGAGTGTTGTCCAGTTATTTTCCTACCCAGAAAATAGAAAGAAAATTTTATTAACTACTAAAATAACTACAGGAATGAAAATAAATTAAAAGGGACAAGATTTTTTGTCTTTAAAACATCAAAAATAAAATTAAAGGTGGATACCCACTTAAACATCATGAAAATAAAAATCTTGGTGGGCCTTTTTCATGCATGAAATCAAAAAAATAATATTAACTGAAATGAAGATGTTCCAGGGGACAAAAGCAAACCCATTCATTGATTCATGTTTTTAACACCCAATTTCATAAATTCAGTGAACTGGAGGGATTAAATGCAATAATGTTCATCTATCAAGGTATAGACACTTGAACCATGAATCAGAAAAATTAAAATGAAGATACTTATAAAGAATTTACGGAGGCAGAGTTAAATTACCAAAAAAAACTAACCTCTTGGATGTTTAATGGTATTTTCAGAATAATTTTATTCACCACCTGGAAATGATTTTGATTTCTCACATCGACTGTCATCGTAGTAATTATGCACTGCCTTAGTTGAACCTTTAGAATCTGAAAACATATAACAGAAAAATGAGGAGAATTGATACAAGAAAAAGTTAGGATATCATGTTGATGGAAATGGAATTAAATACAACCTTTCTCCACATGTATATCTCTAGATGGTGGTGCATTATATGTCCAGCAAGGCAATGCAGCACTTTGGTTCCCCAAAAATGAATATGATTATGGTCTGAGAACATATCCATGTTTCAGTGAAGCATATGGTGAAGGAAAAAGTAACCAACATATGTTCTTCTTGCTGTAGGTTCTCAGAACATGTCCAAGTTCCAAGAAAATATACAGGTTCCACATTCTCATAACATATCCAGGTTCCCCATCACTGAAGATGATTATGGTCTCACATATGAGATGCTTCATGTAGTAATCCACCTCGATGACCATAAGTAAAGATGCATGTAGCAAAAAAATCAACAAACATAACCTATAAATTTCTAAAATCAGTTGAACCCATAATAGAAAGAGTTGCATGAACTGAAATAATAAGATTCAGATAAATCAAAGATAATAAACTGGTTGTAATAATAAATATGAGATGTGAAAATAATTGAATTAAATACCAACTGACAGAAAGTATGTAATTGATGCATATTTTTTAATGTATAAATTTGTAGATGATTTTCAGGAATATAAATTTATACACTCATCAAAAAAACATTTTTTTCAAGATGTATTCATCTTGAAAAACTTCCAGCAGGTACATTATGTAGATAGAGAAAATACATTTTGTTTTGAATAAAATAATAAAAAATGAAGTGATTGGGATGTTAACTTTAATATGAATCATCATGTGATCATTCCCATCATATATCTATTAGAGTTTATATCACTTCATGGCTACATGACATCATTAAGGCAGTTACATTGAATATTTCAAGTTTATATCTGAAAAAATGTCGAGAAAAATGTAATGAAAATATGACTTTAATCAGTGAAGGAATGGAAGCTTCTCAAAAAGTGATACAATTTCAAATATGCTCTATATAAGGAATGAGATATGCTCCCCTCAACATTAAAAGTCTATTCATTCACCTTAATGCTGGATATATATTTTTGGATCTTTCCCTCTTTGTTCACGATGATCAAAATTGAGTACATATATCACCCTATTTGATCCATCATAAGTATAAATGCTTTTTTGGAATCCTTTATTCCATAGTAATGAGATCGCCAATTATATATTGTAATAGAACATCCTCAGTTGTGGGGAATTCAAGTTTACCAAAACTGTTTTGTCATTGCCAACTGTATAATGTCCCTACATTCGTTAAAATGGAGCCAAGAAATAATGAATCTAAAAGTGATAGGAGATATCCTATCTTCAGTGGATAAAGAAAAAAAATTATGTCTACGTATTAAATATAAGATTGTGACATTCATGTGAGTGGGGGGTATAGTACATATATTCTGTTATCTGTAAATAAGAAATTTTTAAAACAAAAATAGTAATGGAGTGAACCAACCAAGGTGATATTTACCTAAATAGTCTCTGAAATGTCCATTAAGAGATCACTAAATCACATCTTGGATATCTTGTGACCTGTAACATTCACATTAAATGTATTCTAGATAAAACTGCACATTAAATGTAAAATGTCTCGTATACCCTTTAAAGAGGAAGGTTGAAACCACCATATACATTGAAAACAAAGTAGAAAAAGGAACTTGGATATTTGTTTTACTTCTAACAATAGTATTATTCAATCTTCAATAGGTGCATGAGGTGTTGTCCAGTTGTTTTCCTGCCCAGAAAATAGAAAGAAATGTTATTAAAAAGTTAAATAACCCTTTATTATGTGTTGTTAGATAAACCTTCACATTAAATGGTCAATTTCTGATATACACTATTGAGTGTTGATTGTAGTTCTTCTTGAACTTCAACTTCAGTGAAATCAATACAATGTCCATTAAGACCTCTCACCAGCTGTTCCCGGAATTCACCACCTTCACATGCACTAAAATAATGAAAAACTGAAAAATAATAATTCAAAACACAATTATATCCTATAATAGAACTGCACATGATCATATAAAAACCCTATAAAATAAATTCATTAACATGTCTTCCTAAATATAGCCCCTATTTAACTTCATTATAATGAATTTTTAATGGTATTGAATAAATTTGGCATATAGAAATCATGTAATACAGCTGGAAAATAGTTTTACATGAGCATACATAATGTAGAAACAATGTAGTGATCAAAATTGCTAAAACATACCAATTGTCATAGAAAAAAATTTATGAAGCAGGTTCAGCTTCGGCAGGTTCTGAATGCCATGGAGCTGGGCAGAGGCCCACCTCCAACCAGTCTTACTGGCAGGGTTTATCCCATTCTTCAGCAGGTATCACTCAATGTCAAGCATGTCACGTGGCAGCTCAATCTCGCATATTAGCTACTTGATGTCACCATCCACCTCGACGGCCACAAGCGGTTCATTTAGATATTTGATATCTTCTCTTGAATATGTGAAATGTTAGGAGGCTAGAATGAATAAACTCAAAATGGTTTCAAATAAATGTTCGTGGAAATAAACTAAATGCTAGGTCATAAAAAGTAAATAAACATGTAGATGAAAATCTAACTAACAGAACCTTAAATAATTAGAGAAAGAAAGTCTGTAAAAAACAATCAGCATATGCAACATCTAACTTAGTTAGTCAACTCCCTGTATTCATATAACTTCCAGATCACATACAAATCAGTTTTGAGGGAAGAAATCCTCTATCTGCTCCAAATAATACGAAATGCAATCCTAGCCACTTATGAAAAAAATTAGAGTCAGTAAGACTGGCTGTAACAGAAAAGTGCTTGAAATACCAAAATAAATCTACATGTAAACAGGCTGGAAGACTGTCCTACTTGTTGAATTCTTTAAGGTCCAGTTTTTTCCTATAGTAAAATGACAGTCCTACAAAAATATAGTTGATAATTTAATCATTAATAGAATAGAAAAAAATGTCATTAAATGAGTAATGCCCAGCATGAAAACCATCCAGCAAATCTGAAAAAAATCACAATCAACAAAACGTCCAGCATATAACGACGTCCAGAACGAATAACCAAAGGGAATCAATTTGTAGAAAAACATTGAGCATCAAAATCATCCAGCATTATCCTTCTACAGCCTGTGTCTCATCCTACTAATTGAAAAATATCCATAAAGGAAAATTGATACAAAATCATACACCATGAAAAACATCAAAAATGAAAATAAAACATGCCACCTTGAAAAATGTACTGCATGAAAAACACATATGGATGTGAGAGTGAACATTCCAAAGTGAAGGTTCACGTGATCTTAAGATTCTTCCACCAAAAAGAATTCTAGTGAGTAATTTAAGGGATTACGAGGTATGTGTATTCACTTCATGTGATCATTTAATTGACCACAAAAATGATATCTTTCATATTATATAGAACACTTTAAGTTTATTTGGAATGATTTAATAATCAGGTGATGCCTTAATAGGGGAATTCAAATCAATTGGTGAATGTACTAAAAAAGGCTGAAAATTATTGAAGTTTAATGTGGAGAAATATACACTATTTTTTCATGAAGGACTTGTGTTCGTCATGTAATAATTTCCGTGATCATGTGAAGGAACCATGGGAATGGCAACCTAGTTTATGAAAATTTCCTTGACAATTCATCTTTGAACATGAAACATCTCTCTAATGTGTTAGTTGGATCAATTGACACACCCTTGACATGTCAACATGAATCATAAAATTTATCTATACAGTTTAGCTTTTATCATGTGACAATTATAAGAAATGTCAATTGGGTCATGTGAAACACCCCAATGATGTCATCCTCATTCAAGATAATTCCCTAGACATGTCATCTTTTATCATGTGACAGCTCTCAAACATTTCGGTTTCAATCATGAAAAATTCCACAAACATGTAATCCAAACACATGAGAAGTGGTTATACTTGACAACATTGATCACATGACATTTCATAGAAATGTCATATTTTATCATGATAAAGATATCAAACATGTCATTTGGATCATGTGAGAAAACCAGAAATATTATCCTAGTTCATGTTAAGCCCTTGGAAATGTCATCTTTGATCACACAATAGCCCTTGGACATGTCAGCTAGGTCACACAACACAACTTGGATGTGTCAGACTATTTCATGTGATGTCCTTGTACATATCAATTAGACATGCACAAATACTCATAGACATGTTAGCCTTGTATGGTAAGAGATCCTTGATATATACCCTCAAACTATGTGAAATCCCACCACGAGTATTTTTTTGACCATTACCCCATTATATGCTAAATTTTGGTTCATTCACATAAGCAAAATTATTTTTATTATGGGTCTCTCATGAAACACTAATATGCTCAATCTACAACTCATAGTTCCCACTCCTTATCCGTCAGTGGATAATGGTTGAATATCTCTCATGGGCATCAACCTCAGTGTATATCCCTCTATATTCTGTTTACTCCAGCTCATAGTAGCCACCCCATGTGGTTCTATCATTCTTCCTCATCCATCAGTGGATTAAGAAACCTAATTGAACTATGAAGAATTTGATTCTTGTTATAAGTAGGATATGTAGGATGAATTCCTAAGGAATGATATCCAAGTAAAATATTCCATTTTGGATACTTCAATGTGCATGACACACATCTATATTCCCTATTTCCAATCACTTGTTATCTCCTATTTCTCACACTGAGAAATGCTCACATGATCATTGGTATTTTTACCAATTGTATCACTAGCATGTAATCCCCACTCAATATCATGATAAAAATTCCTCCATACATGAGAATCAACCTTGGGGTATGTCCCTAAGGAATTACTATATTAATAAGCTTTGGGGTAATAACTATTATGAGTATTAATTATTTATCCCCATCCATCATAGAGTTGAGGAAAGACCAAATAATGAAGTTTTATATTATTGTTATAAATAGGATACATTTGATTGTTTCTATACAATTAGGCTTAATCCCCAATGCATAAATCACATCATATACATCCTTAATGCATGACGTTAAAATTCATTTCTTGATTCCAAATGAAATATATTGGGTTTGATTATTATTTTACAGGATTCATAGGATTTCTATTGTATGTTAAATATCAATTATAAAAAACCAATGTCGTATCTGGACCACAATAAACACCACAGTTCCTAGTAATGCAGCTTCAAACCACAAGTATCCCCATATGTTTATGTAGTAATGGGAACCAGATAGAGAACTATTGATACATACATAGGGGATCATTAATAGAACGCCCTCTTACATTTATAGGGATCCCAAAAATTATAATTTTATTAGGTTGAATAGTCTTGTATAGGTATTTTTGAAGGGTTTATGAACATATCTTAAATTGTCACGACTCGTCCTCATGGGACGGGTCGTGACTACCCCAATCCCGCCTTCCATAGTCCATGGGCTGGCGACTAGCATCAAAGGTGTAAATCCTGACAAAAAAGATAAGGAATTGCCTTTATGAAACATAAACACACACAACCAGAGTACAAGAAGAAGAAAACACTAAGTAAAGAAATAAAAAAAGTGTTGAAAGTACAAAGGGACCAGAAATACAAGACCAACGGAAAGGTACAACTACAACTGAAAGAAAGTACAACAGAAAAACAACTGAGTAGTGAAGCAACTCCTGGATCATCCTCTGGGTTCCTACCTGAAGGGTAGGTACAAATGACCTCCTCAGCACTCCGCGTCTATCAGTCCGCTCAGTGTGTTGTCAGGCCGAGTGTCCACCTCTGGGTATCGTCCAGTCCTCGTACACTCTGCCTCGGTCAGCGCTGTACGTCGTCTGCATCCAACACAATGAGGTGCAGACATAGCCCGTGCAGGGGTGAGTATAACGATACTCAGTAAGGACCCCGAGACCCTCATGGTATCACTAAATACAACAAGGTTAAACAAAAAATAATGATCTCAACAGATAACCTTTACTTAGGTATATTCAAATACATACACCTAAGTTATCAAGTAACCCATCTCAATCATGAGGAAAAACAAAAAGGTCATTGACTCAGCTCAAACCAGGATTTTATTCATGATGTCGAAAACACAGCTGATGGAGAAATCCTCCTCTCTAGAGCACATTAATCCTATCACAACTCTAAGATGCCACTCACTAACCTTTGACTGCTGAGGTACTCCTCCTGTCGAGTATCGCGGGTCTGCCGCCCCAACGCAGTACTGCTCCACGCCATGGGTCTGCTACCCCAACACAGTAGCACTCCCCCTAATAGCCTACAGAGTTACCCCTCCTATTGAGTACCATAGGTCTGCCACCCCAACACAGTAGTGCTCCCCGCCATGGGTCTACCACCCATACACAATAGCGCTCCCCACTGGGCTAGTCAAGTAACTCATAATCGAATCGGACAAGCAGTCACCAGGTCTCAGCCAGCTACAAGGTCACCGAACTCCTCATGCTCGTCTCTGGGAGGATCTGCTCCACGAGTTATTGGTACACACTCCATGTGTCACAAATCCCCACGACGAAGTATCTCAAATGTCCTTCACATCATAGGGATCTCAACGCAAAAGACGGTGCATCAATCGGATGCCCGGTCTGTGAGTTATTTGCCTTTTTGTCCCCAGGGGCCCAGTTGGTTTCATGTACGAACCAACCCGAACATATCTCAACTTTACCCCGTATTCCTAGGGGGTATACTCAAAGGAACCACTTCTCAATAAGAATACAAACGCCGTTGACGGTTCGTCAAATGGATGTCCGGTCTGAGAGTTATTGGCTTTTCCATTCCAGGGGCCCGGTTGGTTTTTAAGCTAAAACCAACCTGGACATACTCCAACTGTGTCCAAACCTCAAGTGGATTATGCCGAAAGAACCATCTCATCAAGAGGAATCCAACATAGATGATGGCACATAAATTGGACATTCGTTCCTTATGTTATAAGAATTTCTGCTCCAAGGGCCTGGTTTGTTTCAGGTTCGAACCAACCCGGCCATACCCAAACATCGCCGAAACCTTGAGTGTAATATAGCTAAATGACTTCCTCGATCCAAGGAATCCTATGCAACTGACGCTTCATCTATCGAAGGTCAATAGCTCAAGATATGGTCGTTTAACAGAAAAGGGTCCAAAAAAGGGGGGACTGAGCCCGATCCGACCCGACACCACCCACCCTGGGTCGGCTCGAACCGGGTTGACCCGACCCAATTCCGGCCTGGTACGGCGCATCCTGGCATGCGGACGGCCTCGGCTCAGCCTGCCTGGCCGAGGGATTACGCGGAGCGGGGTGGGGGGGCAACTGATTAGAACTAGCGGCACCAGTTGGCATTGCCCCAGGTCGTCCAGGATCCCACGCAGTCGTGGGGTCCATCGTACCACTGTTGCGGCTATTGCCGTGGAGGGTTTACATCGGCAACGCACTGGGGCGTCACCGCCTCCAGTCGCCGGTGCCGCCACGAGGTTCCGCGGGCCCCCAGAGTTTCTCTAGTCGTCCTTTTTTGCTTTCATCTGTGCCAGCGGCCTTCTCAGGTCTCGAACTTTACTGCGAAGGCTCCTAAACGCTGTTGCGGCCCCGTTCACCCATCACCATGCAATCCGCGCATCAAGAAAAAGTTAGTGGTGGGTACAGACTTGTTCGTTAGTCTGTCCCCACCGCGTTAGTAGTTCAAATAATCACCCAACAGAATAATCTTCCATGCTCGAGGGTATAAATCACGTAAACGTAAATATACAAAATCCACCTACCTTGATATGATTCGCGGTAGCCGAGCGTCATGGATGATGGTGTCGATTCCGTCATCGTCGGAGTGCACCCAATGAAGAATTGGCATCTCCTCTCTTTTCGTGGACAGTAGAAAAGAAGGCACGTCATTGTCATTTGAGGATTTGGCATTCTTCGTCGAAGAGGCATCGTTCTTCATCGAACTGTTGATGTTCTTCAGCAAAGAAGAAACTCTCTTCTTCTTTCACCAGATCTCCCTCTCAAATATTTCCCCCAACACAACATGTGCCAAACTAAATTAAAATAAGGCTTACCCTTATTTTAATTATACTTCACAGGCATTCAAAATTCTAAACACATAATTAATTAATTAAAGAGGTTCAATTTATTAATTACGGTTTTTTTTGGAAAGAGTTAAAGAGGGATAGAGATGAAGTGGAAGGGTTTACACAATTTATGAGGATTTTAACAATTAAAGAAGGGGGTTTAAAAAGTATAGGGGAAGGTGAATGGTTGGGGCTCGTGTGGGCCCCACCTTTCAAATATCAACACATGGGTAGTTATATGGTTTTGGGTCCCACCATTAACTCCCCTTTGTAGGATATAACCACCTTAGATAGAAATAAAATTTGTATCCTCCAATTTTATTTATTTTAATCTAATTCCCCAAATATTAAATCTCAACCTGATTGAAATGGAATTGTGGTAAAGGTCCCCTTAAGCAATTACCGGCGATGCGAGTTCATCGGTGCCCTCAAATTTCAATTCCAAGCACCAGTTCAAAAGATATAAAAACCCACCCATTTTTTCATTGAACGTACACGAGCTAAACATCAGAAATTGATTTTAGGCTCACTGGGCCTCCGAATCATGTGTCGTCATAAGCTACAGACTCGCACATTTCTAAAGGAATTATGAAAAAAAATTCCCTTGAAATTTCTGGGTCTTTACATTACTCCCACCTCAGGGCTTTACGTCCCCATAAAGCTAAAACACAAACTAGGGAAACTAAAGGAGGTACCGATCACGCATCTGAGCCTCCCGCTCCCATGTTCTCACCAAGAGTTTCCCGTGCTGCCAGCGAAAGCGCACCAGAGGAATCATCTTCCCTTGTAGGACCCGTTCCTGTTGATCCCCAATATCCACCGGGACCTCTGCAAAAGTCTCTTTGTCATCGATGTCGAGCTACTCGTGGTCGATGATGTGTGAAGGGTCATGCACATATCTCCTCAGCTGAGATACATGGATGACGTCGTGCACCCGGTGTAATGGAGGTGAAAGGGCCAGGAGGTAAGCTATCTCTCCTACTCTGCTGAGGACTTGGAAAGGTTCGATGAAATGAGGAGATAACTTGCCGCCCCGACAAAATCTCTATAGAACTTGTCGAGGTGAGACCCGTAGGAAGATGAGGTCGCCACCCTCAAACACCAGTGGTCTCATCTCTTATCAGCATATGACTTTTTTCTTCTATATGCAGTCTTCATATGCTCCTGGATGATATGTACCTTCTTTGTCATAGCTTAAACCATCACAGGTTCTACACGTGCTGACTCCATCACTATCCACAAAGGATATCTGAAATGCGACCAACTACTGTCTAGCCACTCCTAACTGCTGAATTCCTGATCTCCTACTAAGAGCATCTGCTATAACATTCCCCTCCCTAGTATTATAAACTATCTCAAAGTTGTAGTCCTGGAGGATTTCAAGCGATCACCGCTGACTCAGGTTAATTTCTTTCATAGAGATGATACATCTGATACTATTGAGATTAGGGTAAACCGTAAACCGTTCGCTCAACAAAAAATGGGTGAGACTAGCCAATTGTAAGAAATCATCTCCACGCTTCTTTGTCTACATTCTACAAGATCTATAGAGATTTCTCCTCTGCTGAATGGGGAAATCTGGTCTCATCTTTTGGATGAACCACGTTCTTCACCTAATATAGTGAATCCTGACATGAACGATACAAATCATGTGTTAAATGACGTGGTAAGGCCTCAACGCTACTACAAGGAGATCCAATCGTTACTCTCTCCTCCAAGGGTTGAGTCACACTGTCGGCATTAGTGCGTGGTTACTGGGTCTCCTCCAGTAGGAATATCACAAGTGAGGGTCAAGTCAAAAGTTTTAACTGAAACCTCTTAGTATCAACCATACAAAAAGGATAGGAAGGTTCACATCACAAAGATAAGTGTGTTTTATTTCTGCAGCTCAAAGTACAAAAGACACATAACAACCTCAAAAAACAACAACATGGAAACTAGATGCACCAAGAACAAAGGCCTCCTTGCATGGATCTAGTCTTGCTCCTGTCCACCTGCTTCTAGAGTTCCACTGCTTTGTCCGCCACTCGGCTATTGCTCAAGCTCCCGCCGCTGATTCTGTCTCAGTGGCTCCTCCAATGCTTGCAGATCAACTGTGCGGGGAGTTGGATAGTCACGTGCCCTGTGACCAAGCCCACTACAGGAGAAACATTGTGCGTTCCTGGTATGCCTGGCTCTGACTCCACCCCTGGTGCCCCCAACTACCGTTCCTGAGTCGTGTGGTCGACCACCTATAGGTCTTGTCCTCTTGGACCCCAGCATCATCTATCTATTGCCTATAGATGACTCGACTACTGGTGGAAAAACCTGTGGCAAAGGCAGCAGCTCCTGGGAATGCTCAGCGTGTAGAGTTGATGATATAAACTTCACCCTGAAAAAAGTCTCGATGTTTCTCCAGGTGAAGGTCGTCTCGTTGCAAAGCTGGACCATCTGGCTCCACCACCTCTTAGCTACTCCCTGATAGAGACTAACAGCTAGGTACACCATCAAGTCAGCGAGTGTCTCAACTATGTGGAAATCTCATACTACAAACTCCATCCAGTGCCCAGCTATATGAGAATCTGACTTGCCTCAAAACCTTGGAGGCCTCTGTCACTAGAACTCGTGCAATGCGCTCATGCGGCATGCAATCTCTACTGGTGTTTCAACTGGGAGAGGGCCCTATACTGAGGCCTCGTTGCTCGGTGGGCTATCATCATGCTCTCCACTCGATACCCACGCTAACTGACTGTGTGAAGACATCCTGAAAAAAACAGATGTGACACTATCAAAAGAATATACCTGATGAGCTGACTTGGTTTGGGATGATTTTAAAGAAACTTTTGAAAACACACACGCAATCAGTGTCTTCGTGCACAAAGTTGGAAATCAGAAGTCAAGGTCTTGGTGAATGTATACGTCGGCTGCCAGCACCAACAATGGACTCCCTGAACTGAAGACCACACTTAGTACCCTTAACACTATTGCTTCACAGAAAAAAAATATCAGAGTTCTATGTTATGCGGTAGAACCTTCCTGTGATACCAATTTGTCACGACTCGTCCTCAAGGCCTGTTCCGTGACTACCCCAAGCCCACCTTCCATAGGCTAGGGGCTGGTGACTAGCACCAAAGGCATAAATCCTCACAAAAAATGGAAGGCATTGCCTTTATGAAAGGTAAACACAAACAACCAGAGTACAAGCGGAAGAAAACAATAAGTAAAGAAGTAACAAGAGTGCTTAATGTACAAATGGGCCTAAAATACAAGCCCAAAATAAAGGTACAGCTACAACGGAAAGAAAGTACAACAAAAAAGAAAAACAGCTGAGTAGTGAAGCATCTCCTGGATCATCCTCCAGGTTCCTACCTGAAGGGTAGGTACCGACGTCCTCCTCAGCACTTCGCATCTATCGGTCTGCTTCGTGTGTCATCACGCCGAGTGTCCACCTTCAGGTACCATCTATTCCTCGTACACTCTGCCTCGGTCAGCGTTGTCTGCCGTCTATATCCAACACAACGAGGTGCGGGCATAGCCCGTGCATGGGTGAGTATAACGATACTCAGTAGGGACCCCGAGACCCTCAAGGTCTCACTAAATCCAACAAGGATAAACCACAAAGAAAGATATCAATAGATAACATTTACTTAGGAATATGCCCATACATATACCTAAGTTATAAGGTAACCCATCTCTATCATGAGTAAATACACAAAGGTCATTGACTTAGCTCAATCCTGGATATTATTCATGATGTCGAAAACATGGTTGTTTGAGAACTCCTCCCCTATCGAGCAAAGCAGTCATGTCATGACTCCGAGGTTCCACTCACTAAACTTAAACTGCTGAGGTACTCCTCCTGTCGAGTACCATGGGTCTGCCGCCCCAATGTAGTAGCGCTCCCCGCCATGGGTCTGCCGCCCCAACGCAGTAGTGCACCCCCTAATTTCCAACAGTGGAACTTCTCCTGTCGAGTACCATGGGTCTGCCTCCCCAACACATTAGAGCTCCCCGTCATGGGTCTGCCACCCCTACACAGTAGAGCTCCCCAATGGGCTTGTCAAGTCACTCCAAATCAAACCGGATAAGCAATCATCAGGTCTTAGCTAGCTATAAGTTCACCGTACTCCAAATGCTTGTCTCTGGGAGGATCCGCTCCATGAGCTACTGTTAGACACTCCAAATGTCACAAAGTCCCACAAAAAAAGTATCTCAATGATCCGTCGCCTCACAGGGATCTCAACACAGTAGACGTTGCGTCAATCGGACGCCCGGACTGTGAGTTATTAGCCTCTTTGTCCCGGGGGCCCGGTTGGGTCTGTGTACGAACCAACCCGATTATATCTCAAATTTACCCCGTACTGCCATAGGGTATACTCAAAATAACCACTTCTCAACGAGATTTCCAACGCCGCTGAAGGTTCGTCAAACGAACGTCCGGTCTGAGAGTTATTGGCTTTTCCGTTCTAGGGGCCCGGATGGTTTTTAAGTTAAAACCAACCCGACCATACTCCAACTATGTCAAAACCTCAAGTGGAGTATTCCAAGAGAACCTTCTCATCACATGGAATCCAACGTAGTTGATAGCACGTCAATCGAACGTCTGGTCGTTAAGTTATAAGTGTTTTAGCTCCTTGGGCCCGGTTGGTTTTGGTTTCGAACCAACCCGGCCATACCCAAACTTCGCCAAAACCTTCGGTTTAATATATTGAAACGATCGTCTCAATCCATTAAATCCTACGCACCTGAAGGTGAGTCGATCGGAGGTCCGTAGCTCAAGATATGGACATTTAACCGAAAAGGTCCGAAAAAGGGGGGTCTGGGCCCGGTCCGACCCGACCCAACCCACCCTGGGTCGGCTCGAACCAGTTTGACCCGAACCGGGTCCGAGTCCGGCCCAGCCCGGCTAGCGCGGCCACGGCTCAGAAAACCTGGCCATGCAATTACAGGGAGAAAGGGGTGGGGGTAGCCCCCCGCTGTATAGAACCGGCGGCGCCAGCTGGCGCCGCCCCCGATCGTCCCTGATCTGGCGTGGTCGTGTGGCTCATCGCACCGCTGCTGTGGCGAGTTTCCTCTGGTGGTGTGCTGGGGCGCCGCCACCTCTAGGTGGTCGGCCGCCACCTCTGGTCGCCGGCGACCCATGCCGCGACGAGGTTCCGCAGTCCACCGGAGTTGCTCTGATGGTCTGCTTTAGCTTCCGTCTGCGCCAGCAGTCTTCTCGGGTCCAAAACATTACTGCGAAGGCTCCTAAATGCTGTTGGGGCCCCGTTCACCCATCTCCACACAATCCACGCATCAAGAACAAGTTGGTGGTGGGTTCGGACTTGTTCCTTAGTCCGTACCCACCGCATTAGTAGTTCGAATAATCACCCAACAGAATAATCTTCCATGCTCGAGGGTATAAATCACATAAGCGTAAATATACAAAATCCACCTACCTTGATAAGATTCGCGGTAGCTGAGCATCATGGATGACGATGTCGATTTCATCGTCATCGAAGTTCAACCGAAGAAGAATTGGCGTCTCCACTCTTGTCGTGGAGAAGAGAAAAGAAGGCGCATCATCGTCCTTTGTGGATTTGGAGTTCTTCGTCGAATAGGTGTCGTTCTTCATCGGAAGGTTGATGTTCTTCAACAAAGAAGAAACTCTCTTCTTCTTTCACAATAGGTCTCCCTCAAATATTTTCCCCAACACAACATGTGACAAACTAAATTAAAATAATGTTTCCCCTTATTTTAATTAAACTTTCCAAGAATTCAAAATTCAAAACACCTAATAAATTAATTGAAGAGGTTCAATTTATTAATTAAGGTTTGTTGGAAAGAGTTAAGGAGAGAGAGAGGAAGTTGAAGGTTTTATACAATTTATGAGGAGTTTAAAAATTAAAGAAGGGGGTTTAAGGAGTTTAGGGGAAGGTGAAAGGTTGGGGCTCGTGTGGGCCCCACCTTTCAAATATCCACACATGAGTAGTTAGGTGGTTGTGTGTCCCACCATTAACTCCCCTTTGTAGGATATAACAACCTTAGATATAAATAAAATTTTTCTCCACCAATTTTATTTATTTTAATCTAATTCCCCAAATATTAAATCTCAACCCGCTTGAAACGCAACTGCGGTAAAGGTCCCATTAAGCAATTACCGGCATTGTGAGTTCATCGGTGCCCTCAGATTTCAATTCCGAGCACCGGTTCAAAAGATAGAAAAACCCACTCGTTCATTCACTGAATGTACCCCAACTAAACTTATGAAATTGATTCTGGGCTCACTAGGCCTCAGAATCAAGTTCCGTCAGAAGCTAGAGACTCGTAAAATTCCAAATAAATAATGAAAAAACTTTTCCATGAAATTTCCAGGTCTTTACATAAATATTCAAGAGGGTCTTATATTAGAGAAAACTTCCCCCCAAAATGTTATGGAGAGCATGAACTCCCATCCTCTCGACCAGTGTGAGGTCCTAACCATCATTAGATTTGAATCACCCAATGATCATCTTAATTTGGAAATTAGATTTGTGCCTTATTAAAAATGTGAGATTCAATGGGAGATTCCTTGAGAGATAAGAAATTTTGAACCCAATGAATGAAATTGTCTAACCACACTCAATCACCCATAATTACATGCAAGGAATTACACATATTTCTTTTTTCAATAATCCAATATGGAAACCGTAATGTGATATCAAGTTATAATAGAATAAATATGTCACCATAGGTGTCAGAAATATTTTTTTCCAGACAATCCAACACGAATACAGTAGAAATAAAATTGGTGAACCCGAGATGAATACTTAAATAATAAAACATAACTGATATATTAATGAAATCTACCAATTTCTATGAATACCAAGCATGTAACTGGACAAAATAAAATATTAAAGAAAAATTATTCTTCCCGTGAATGGATAATTGATCATGTTTCAAAAATGATTTGATGCATTTTTTTGAGACCTTTTTCTTTTCTTACTGACTATAGATACTATTCTCATTAACATCACCTTGACCTAAGATCATGTCATCATCAAATGAATGTTTTGGAACCTCACCTATGACAACAACATTTGTGGGTAAGAAAGAAACACCACCAACTGGAAACCTTTATCATTGGTTGGATAGAATGATGGTCTATGAATATCACTAATGTGTTGTCGTACTGACCCTTAATTTCATTCATAGAGGTCATAAGGAATTGGATCCCATGAGTCCACCTCATTCGGGGAAGGCTACACAACCAACAATGAATATCATCACTCATAAATACTTCGTAAGTCTATCCTTGCAGTGAGATAATGAGTACCTTACTAACCATAGGAATGTGGATCATGTAATAAACTTTAATTCCATCATAGTTTAGGATACATCTTGGATGGATCCTATCAACCATCATTGTCACAATGATCTTACTGATTCCTTTTATTTTGTCACTGAGGAAACAACCCGATATGTCTCCATCATGGGAAACCATACCTAGGATCCATGGAGATCTCATATGGTGTATAAATATGTAGATTATAGGGATTGAGATCATATCCATACTTTCACTGATCAAGCCTACAAAAATTTTATGATGGTATCCAACGAACAAGCTCATTTCCCTACTCAACCAAATCAAGTTCTCCCATGTATTTTAGTAGTAATCATGGTGGAGGAACATATCCCTACCCATATTCATGAATCCCATCAACAGAACCAAATGGAACAAGGAGTAAAGGATTTTTATTATATACCACCTCAATTAAATACATCTAACAGTATATCGTGGAGACCGAGAACATATATTCGAGTATTGTAGAAAATACTATGCCAAAGTTCAATATATTCTGACAATAGAATAATATCTCTGTCATTATATTCCAGTATTAGAATATATAAAGGTAAAGTAATATATTCCTAACCCAATAGCTAGAGAATAATATCACCATGATCTACATGAATTGTTGGATACTCTGGGGAATGTATACATTTCTGCTCCGATTTGGGAGGAGTATTAACATATTCCAAGAAAGGATGATCCACAAGATTGGGCACATATTCTTGTTTCGAATGAGGACCATCAAATGAGTCTAGAAAATTCCTCAGAGTAGGTGCATATTAATATCATGGAAATCCGTTAGCAAAATCCAAATACATAAGTGCAGCAATATATCCCCACTCCAATTGAGGTTTATCAGCATAATTTGTAAATCACCTTAGGGTAGGATCATATCCCCATAAATTAAGAAATTTGGTATACTTTGGATCCTAACAAGAGAAAATATCATATCTCGACCTCCTTCAATGAAATATTAAACCAACATCCTAAAATGTCTATATAAGAGGAGGCTCCTGTTTCAGATGTCCATTGTCAAATTTCGATAGGGAATGTATATTCGAACTAGGACCATGCCCCTGATTCAACCAAGATTGACCAACATATTCAAAAAAACCACCAAATGGAAGTATTATATCCCCAACGATAGTATAGATGCTCACTAGAATACTAAAAAATCTTCTCAGTAGTGGTATCATATCCCTGCAGCAAGCCCATTTTCCCATAGAAACAGAAAGACATAAACATATTGCAGAGACTGTCACATAGTATTACCTTCTCCCTTTTCAACCACAAAAGGTAAGTAGACATACCTCGGTCCTGATATATAATGAGGCTCATATTTCTGATGTTCACAATTCTAGTTCCATTGCGGACATTTAATGCATTAATGCAACACCGTAAGGGTTTTTCAACACTTCATCTAAATCATACGTTGATGCCTATCTAGATATTCTGTGTCATGGTAGTATAAATATGGATCATAGTGAATATACTCTAGATATATATCATGTATAACCTCACCGTAGTAATATCCCACTTAGACAGGGAACCTCCCTAACGTCTAGACATCATATAATAGAGAGGTGATAAAAAACTAGGTTTAATCGTATATAGTTCCCTATAAACTACCACAAAAAACTCACCTTGGTTAGTAGGAGACCTAAATAAGAGGCCTCTATAGTCTAACTAGGTGGGGGAATATGACATTCATATAACAGAAAATGGAATAGATATGTGTAAGGAGCTAAAATTCCCTGATATTTTGTGAATTTTATTATTTCAAATATATAAAACACACAGTTAATCATTCACTATATGCATAATAAGATTTAGATTTCTCTAAAAAATCACCAAGGTTATATTGTGTTACACCAAACTATAACTTTACTCTATTTCTTACATAACACACAAGACTGAGTTTAACAACCAATAATGTGATTATTTAATATAATTATTATTTAATACAAAATTGATGTTCAATTTTCTTTCATCTATTATATTTATAAAGATAAATTATATTTTAAATTGGTTTCAATGTTCAAGTATATAATATTTTTATCAATTAATCCAATGTAGTCCATTGGAAAAAATTTCACATTGTAATTGGATATAAAAACATTGCAATATTTTGATCAGTTTTACTTTAAAACCCCGCAGTATCGTCCCATTAGTGGGGTTAAATATGAATTAATTTTGGCCACTTCTGTTATTGGAATTTGGAAAAATGGATTCCATATTTGTAATCATAATAATTTATAATTTATAATAAGTTCAGCCGAAATTTTTGACCAAAAATATTAGTTAAAGTAATTAAAATTACTTACATCACTTATGGTAATATTATGCTTAACTAAGGACTAAACCTTAAATTTTAGATTCAAAATGATCTAACAACTTATCCAAGGGACATTACCAATCCATATGTCGACCCAATAAACCTGTTTCTCAACTTTGGTCCATTACTAGATCCTATTTCAACATGAAAAACGTGGGTGGAATAATCTATTAAAATATTTACATGAGTGTCACTCCTCCTCCACTAAAAAAGACATCCTCTCCCCCCAGTTCCTCACACCTCCAAAGACCCTAGGCATACCTAACATTTGAAAAACTATTCTCTAAATGTAACCCCATTTTTCACTGTAGCCTCACCTTTTCTTATAATGAAAGCCATGGAAGCCTTCTTGCACAAACCAAAAGTAGTTACCCTATTAAGAGGTAACATCTTCTCTCAAGAAAATTCCATTTATTTTCATTCTCCACCCCCTCCACTCTCTCTAATTAATGTTTTCATCAAAAATTTATCCTAAATATAATGGGATATTTTTTTTGCAACGGTTTATAGCTACACTTACACACACCTCCATATAATGGGTTACAAACATATTGTTTTCGTGTACAACAAACTACCGCCTCACTAAACAATGACTATTCATTTTTTCCATTACCGCCTCTCAAGGTTGAAAATATGATGAAAAATATGTTCATATATGTAATATATTATATTTATTATATATTTAACAATATTTATTCCTTTTACAAAACATTCTTTTTTTACTTGAAATATAATAATTTTGTTTGAGGAAGTCTGGACAACCGCCCCCTCAAAGAAAAGTGATTTGTTTACATAGTACATGGAAGTTATTATGGTTTATTTTAGTGAAAATATATGATATATATAACATTAACATGATACAATAATTATATTATATATAAATATACATAAATATCATTTTCATTCTTTCTTTCAAAATTACAATAAAAAAGGAAACCGTGTGTATGTGTACGTACAACTTACCGTCCCCATGACCGGTGTATTCCATTTCATAGTTATATATTTTAAAGGTTATTATAAAACACATATAGTGAATATAAATGATATATATATCCTGGTGTACATTATAGAAATCATTATAAAAGTATAATGACCAAATATATTAAAAATTAAGACACATGCGAAGACCAAAACAGATATTACCCGACGTGAAACCATGACATATGATTATTGGAAATATGGAAATATAACATCACAATCAAAACATATATGGTATTAGATATAATAATATGGTTATATAAATTATGAATATAGGATATATATTTGTTATAAAAGTGGTTTGAATGAGTATGAAGAGATTCAAGACACATGGTAAGGGGATTTCATCTTACTTTTTATTTCATTCAGACTCATGCTTTATTCACCACCCATTCCTTTTGTGTGGTGTGTATAATTCCTCTAGTTGAATTTGATGTAGTGATTGGTATGGATTGAATCCCTAATTATAGGTTCCATATCAATTTTCTAAAAAGGAAATCTACATATGATATTTTGAATCAACATTCAATTTCCGGTCATTACAAGGAATAACCTGAACACCCAAGGGATATTACTTCCATCATATAGGTTTGGATACCTATTAATTATTGATATTTATATAACATGATTATATATAAATTTCATATTGATAAATTTTCTATTGTTCAGGACTATTATGATATATATCATGAGTAATTGTGTATTCATCCCACAAATCACGAATTTACACCCTCATTTGAACTTATACATTAATTTATACCTATCTAAAAGTCTACATATAATATGGAGAAAATTATGTCATGGAATTGAAACAAAACAATAAAAGAATATATATAATGGATTCACTTTTACTTGTTCTACATCACGGGTTTTAGATGTTTTTTGTTAAGAACAATGATGGGTCAATGCATCTTTTCATTGACTATCCATAACATAACAAGATCACTATTATGAAAAAGAATCATTTATCCCTTATTATTGATATGTATGATAAATTATGATGAAATGTACGTTTTTTAGGAATATTCATTAATTTGGATGTCATCAGATAAGGATCAAGATTGAGGATATACCCAACACAACCATTCATATGGGTTATGGTCCTTATGAATTTAAAATAATTCCAATTGGAATTTCTAATTTTCATGGTATATTTATAGATTTAATGAAAATATTTTTTAGAGAATACCTTTATCAGTTTTTCTTAGTGTTTATATGAAATATTATTTAATACTCAAATAGTAAGGAATTGAATGAAGAGCATTGGAGAATTATACTGATGTCCCTGAGGAAGGATTACTTGTATTCTAAATTTACCAAGTATGAATTTTGGCTTCATAAATTATCATTATTTGGTTATATAATCTAAAGTGAGGGCATATAGATAGATTCTTCAAAGATAGAAGTAATGATAAATATCCAAATCCAAAACATAATAATCAAAATAGATAGTTTTCTTAGGTGTCTTGAATAAAATTGACGATTTGGGAGATATTTATCTTTACTACACAATCCATTCACCATGTTGAATCAAACGGGGGGTAGTGATCTTATGTACATATTAATGTGAAGTTAATTTCAAAGAACTAAAGAGATGGTTGGTCAGTGCTCCTATACTTACAGTACCTAGTATCAAAGAATGGTTTTTGATCTATAGGGATTGATCAGTGGAGGGACCATGATTCTTCTTATTGTGGAATTAAATAGTTATATCATTTCCCACCCCATTAAACATTCATGGTAAAACAACCCAACACAAGCTTTAGACTTAGTAGTTTTATTTTTTTCATTGAATATATTGTGGAATTATCTATATAATGAATTGTGTGATATGTATACAAATCATAAAATCAAGAAGAATATATTTACATAAAAACAGTATAATATGAGATATATAAGATGGTTTGAGTACATAAAAGGTTAAAACATCTCAATATATTTCAACATTAGGAAGGTGAGAAAGGTGGATGATGCTCTATGTGATAAATACAATGATAGTTTATCCATGATGAGGATTGAATGTATCATGATTTTTATGGGTTTATAGAAAATATATTTTGGAATAATAGGGAATATGATCAGATCTTATTTTTACCATATGAATGTCCAACCGTCCATCCATGAGAGGATTAAAAAGGCACATATGTGGAATTATAAAATTAAGGGAGGCGTGTTTCTAAATTCAACCATGATCATGAAGGAATAATATGGTTCAAAAACCATGTATGTTTCCCATAAATACTTGACATGATGAAGGAGTTTCTAGATGAATCCCATAGTTCAGCATTCCCTATACATCCTATAAGTAAGAACATGTATAGATATCTAAAAGTGTTTTACTGTTAGGATAATATGAAATGGTTTATTATAGGGTACATATCTCAATTTCTTATATGTTTTCATATTATGGTTAACTGAATAAAGATTAAGGGTATTTTACATCCATTACCCATAATATAATGGAAATGAGAACACATCACCATGAGTTTTATTTACGGAGTCCAAATAAATCAAAATCAATATAATACATTTTGGGTTACAGAAAATTGAATTATGAACTCAACACACATAATTACTATCAAGGAATATTTATATATTGATCATTTTTATATAATATAGAATATGTAAGTGGTATAGTCTCAAAGAGTACCACATTATAGCATATCTGATCAGGATACGAGGGTAACCTTAATGTTCTGGTGAAGTCCTCAGAAAGCTCGGGATTCAGATTTGAGTTCCATAACATCTTATCATCCATGGGTAGATGGTCAGTCCAAGAATAAATTTCAAACACTATAAGTCATGTTGGGATATTCCCCTATTGGTTTCAATGGTGGTTAGGATCAAAACCTTCCTCTGGTCATTTTTTTATAATATAAAAATTCAATTGGGTATTCAGAAAAAGACTGATGAATCTCTCTATGGAATGAATTGTCAAACTCCAATGTTTAAAGACCTGGAAATTCCATATAATATTTTTAAAATATATGGAATTATTAAGAGACATCGAAATTCGATGACACATGATTGTAATGCCCGGATATCCCAAAATGACATTGGGATCTTTTTTAAGATACATTCAATAAATGTGTGAGCAGTATTTTCGATCATTTGAACCGGTGCTTGGATTGAAAATCTGAGGGCACCGTTGAATTCGTAGTGCCAAGATTCTCTTAGGATAATATTATCTTCGACCATCAAGGGTTGGATGAAAAAGATAATTTTTGGACTTTTTGGGAAAATAATTAAATAACACAGTGAGTTATTTTTTTCATCTTCAAACGTTGAGTGATGGTTGGTTGAACTTCAGTATAACAGTGGTCATTAAATGAAGATCATTAAAGAACCAGTTACAATGTTTTTGTAACCACAACAATCATGTGATTAATTGGTTTATTAACTATGGGTTATTAATGATCAATAATTATGAACAAAATGTGGGGATTAATTCGTTTATTAATCAAATTATTGCCATGAGAATTTACAATAGTGGGGAAAGATATGACAGAACACCGATGAAATCAACCTCTAACTAAGAATTATGATCTAACAATGATCGTTGGAGGAACCGATCTGGGATCGACAAGTGGCGATGAATGTCGAACGGAAAAGAACAAATAATTCCTTCCATCATCTGTAGAATATTATGATGAATCTAGGTAGGGGATTTATGTTTTTTATATTCTTATTTTTCCATTAATGAATAATATAATGAACACAGATCAACCAACCAACAGGATGATCCGTGATTCATTCCAAAATGAAAGAGGTTGTTGTGGGGTTACACTTTTAGGTTTTTCATAATCTTATAATTATTATTATTCCACCCATATGATAAAACGCTAATACGGAGAAAGAGGGTCAATCCGAACAAGGCTTAGACCCTCCACTTCTCTTGAGTTTTGTGCGTTCTTCATGGGCAATTGATAAATGTGGAGTCATGGTGATTTTGTGGGATTCGCAGTGAAGGCGGAAACTCGGGAGGCCCATAGGCACATACAAGAAGGAAAAAAGACCCCCAAAGCATCTTTGGGGTCTTGCGGAAGGTGCCACCGGTGCAACAGAACCGGTGTGGAGGCACTGAAGACCGGTGATGGTGGTCATCTCATGCAGGTGGCATGGAGAAGTGGCGCCCACAGGCGCTACGGTGGGGGGGGGGAAGTCACGGTGCCTATGCACCGTGCGGGAGACGGAGCGTCCCACTCGGGCTGCTTGGTTGGCACAAAAACCAGCTCGTGTTGGCCAATTCGGGAGGTGGGGCGGTGCCCTGCTAGCATTGCCAGCTGTGAGAATAGAACACATTACATTCGGTCCAGCACATCCGGCCTGCATGCAGGTTATGGTTTCGAGGTGGGATGGACCCACGAGCCCAATGGGCCGGCCAGGTTTGACCCCTACTAGACCCGGACCTAACTGTTCCTGTTTCACTTAATCTGACGTAACTCACAAATCAGAAATCTGATTGATGAACCGTATGTTTCTTGAGGACCCTTACAATGAGGTGGGTCTTCTGAAATATTGCACATGTGTTTTTGGAAAATGTTTCGGCAGGGTCGGGTTGGATCAGACTCGAATCCAACTGGGACCTATTTACCTTTTTACTTATATCTTGCAGACCAGATTTCTAATTAATGTGTCATCTATAACATTGGGACACTTATGAAAGGATGGTCCTTTTGGGTTACTTCTTCATGAGACATCATGGAAGATGATGTATGAGTGATATCTTAAGGAGCCGATCCTATGAAACTCAAGCACACTAAGTGTGAGAATCCAGTGGCTATCTGTCAAGTGAAGAGCGACCCTACATGGATCAGCATGAGAGAGAATCACAGTGGATCAGCAACAATGTGAACATCCATGGATAAATAATTGTGATACCCTTCATGGATTGAAATGAGAGTGACCCTACATGTATGAGAAGCAGTGAGACCCTCTTGGGATCAGTAGTAGTGTGACCCTTTATAGATCAGTGGTAGAGTTAACCTTTTCCGATCGATAGCTAAGAAACCATTCTCGGATCAGTAGCTGAGCTACCGATAATATTAAAATTATCTATCATAAGACAAATCTTCTTTATTATTTTTCTCTAAGTTGTATACATGGTGTGAGTTGTCTTTTACTTTAGGCTTTGTGATTGAGAACATTCTTATTTGTTTTTCCATTATGGAATTCTAGGAGAACTTGGGGGGTCTCGGGGTCCATACAGGGTATAGTTATACTTACCCCTACATGGGCTTCACCCACACCTTCTTGTGTCTTTTGAAGATGACAAACAGAAAGACTGAGACTTGGGGAGCTAGGGATAGATGGTGCTTGGAGGTGACTGATAGACGTGGTGAGTGGAAGTGACGAAAAACGATGATATGTACCTACCCATCAGGTAATATCCTAGGTGGATGACCTTCAAAGAACATTTTTTCCTTTTTGTTGTACTTTATTTTCAGTTGGGTTTGTATACAAGACCTATTTTACAATTGGTTCACACTTTTACTATCATTAGTTCTACTTTGTGGTTATATTTTGTTGTGTACCTAGTCTATGTGTCTAAAAGTTTTAAGGGAATGCCTTCCCTTTTTGGGATATGACTTCATGGTGCTAGTCACCAGCCCTTGGTCTATGGAAGGAAGGCTTTGGGTAGTCACATCAAGGGCCCTGGGGCATGGGTCATGACAATGTGGTATTACAGGATGGAAAGTTCTACTAGTTAACAAAGAGTCATGTTTTCAATGGAACAGTAGTGTTATGTGTCTTGAGTTTGGATTATAGTCTAGAGAGTCTAGTGTTGGTGTGGTGGCTGACATAACCATGCACTAGGACCTAGAATTCTGATTTCCATCTCGGTATACAAAAAAACTGTTTTCACATGTCTTGAAAATGCTGTTTTTTTTTTCACTCGAAGTATTTTGAGTCAGCTTACCTGGTATAACTTATTTACTTTGGAACATCTGTTTCTTTAAATAATTCTTCTAGGTGGACAACCATCAATGATTCTAGTGAGAGATCACAACGACGGCTCACCGTGCGATGAGGTGTCAGCGCACGACCCTCTTATGGAGACAACACCTGCAGGTGGTTTACCTGCAACACTTCAACCCATATGGTTGCAGTTTCCACAAGCCCCACCAGTAGACCATGAATGCCAACTAATCATGTTGAACAAGTTCTAGAGATAGAGGCCTCTAAGTTCTCATGGTAAGACAGATCCACCGATAGATGGGGACTGGATGGAGGTTGTGGCATGAGTTTTCCACTAGGACAAGACACTAGCAGACCAGTTGGTGATCTTATCTTCTAGTATCTTTCAGAACATATCCGGAAGGTGGTGGAGCCTAATTCTTCAGAAAAATGAGGAGAAGACCCTTTCCTGGTTTGACTTCAAGAGCCCCTTCAAGGCGGAGTTCGTACCAGCGACTCTACGCTCTGTGCATATTCAGGATCTCATGCACATATAGTAGGGCAGCCTGACAGTGGGCCAGTACTCGACGAGATTCACTGACCTCTCTCTCTACTCCACCAACTTGGTATGTGAACCTTTATTTAGGGCCTGAACCATTGAAAAGGGCATCCTCTGGGTGATTAGAGAATCGATGATGTCACTCAACATTCTGACATAGGCTAGAGTGCTAGAGAGAGCACTATTGGCGGAGATATTCCTAGCTGAGCAACCACTGATAGTGAGGGACACAACAGAAAGACAGGAATCTGAGTCATTAGTAGAAATAAATAGGTATATGATTCAAAGGCCCAAGAGGGCTAGACCTTCTAGAGAATGAACCCAGAATATAGGGTTGGATGTGAGGTTATCACAAGGTAGAAGCGGGCTGAAGAGGATCAGACTGTGCTACTCGTGCAGTGGGTAGGGTCACATGGATCTCGACTACTCGACCTTCTGTACTGATGATCAGAATATTGTTGAAGGATGTCCAAGGTAGAGGTAGAGTTTCAAGTGAGGAGGTCCACAGGGTAGAGGATGTGTCAGAGAAGCAGGCTGTGTAGCAGGCAGTGGGTGACAGTTTGAGGTACTACCGTCACCACCCCCATGCACTCCACCCCGACTGCAGGGAGTAGGTGGACATGGATGAGATCAGATTTGGGTAGAAGAGTTCTATGACCACGGTGCTCCCAAGATTATTTGAGGTATGATATGTTTCCAATCCACCCTATTTGTAGTTCTTATAGACACAGGTTCCATTTACTCTTTCATTTCCACAACTCTCGTTCAGAGCTCAGAGATTCTTGTAGAGTCGTTGCCTTGATCCTTACCTTCAGAGATTCCTACTGGAGAAGAATTTATGATTACACAATATTGAAGGAAGTGTGATATTAATCTTAGAAGGGAGATATTTATCTTTGATCTCCTAGTAGTGGAATCAAGGCTATATGATGTCATCTTGGGTATGGACTCGTTATCCATGATCCATCCTCAGATCGAATGTTTTAGGTACGAAGTGCGGTGTGTCTACGAGGATAAGACCAGGTTTTCCTTCACCAGTAAGAAGAAAATCTTTGCAGCATAATATTGACATTAACGTAGGTGGATGAATATGGTAATAATTTTTTGGCTAGCCTCACCCTTAGTGTAGTAGACGAGAGGATTGTGATAAATCCTGTTGTGGTGGACCAGTATACAGATGTATTTTATAGGGATGTTCTGGGACTACCTTTTCATAGATAGGTAGAATTATACGTCAACCTATACCCTTCAATGACACCAATATCTATTACAGCATATAGCATGGCTCCTATAGTGCTTCATGAGTTGAGGGTAGAATTGGAGGACTTGAAAAGGAATGGGTTCATATGACCAAATGTTTCTCTATGGGCAGCCCCAATTTTTTTTGGCCAAAAAGGTATATTTGACTTTGATGCTTTTTGTGGACTATCAGCACTATAACCTGGTGACCATGAAGAAAAAGAATCTTCTTTCGAGGATTGAGGATATTCTAGACCATCTGAAGGGACACCGGTGGATTTCTAGGATATACCTTAGATCAAGATATCATCAGCTCAGGGTACGGGATGAGGATGTACCAAAGAAAACCTTCAGATTCCGATATGGCCACTACATGTTATTGGTGATGCCATTCGGCATGACTATCACTCCAGCAGTGTTCATGGGACTCATAAATAGAATCTTTTATCCTTACCTCAATCGCTTCTTGGAGGTTTTCATTGACGACATATTGGTGTACTCCACATCGAAGGAGGAGAATGATAGACATCTGTAGATACTACTAGATACACTCTCAGAGAACTTTCTATATGATAATCTCTTGAAGTGCCACTTATAGATACAAATGGTCCATCTTCTAGGACACATCATATCAGAGGCTGGTGTTGTAGTGGATCCGAAAATGATCGAGGCAGTGCTTTCTTGGGAGCCACTCAAGAGTGTGACTGAGGTGCAGAGTTTCTCAGGGTTGTCTGTGTACTACCATAAATTTTTACCTGACTTTTCTAGAGTAGAAGAAAAACTATCATCTTTGAAAAAGGAAGGAATACCCTTTGTATGGATGGAGAGATCCCAGAAAATTTTCCAGGAGTTGAGGCAGAGGATGACAAGTGCCCCCATATTGAGGATACCAGAAGAGGGCATTTGGTAGGTAGTCTAATTTGACGCATCAGAGACCAAAATGGATTGTATCCTGATGTAGGAGAGAGCAGTGATCACCTACGGATCATGAATGTTGAGGAAACATGAGCAGAACTGGGAGACCCATGAATTGGAGTTAGCAGTAGTGGTCGTTGCGTTGAAGATATGAAAGCACTACTTGCTGGTTCAAAAATTTACTGTCTATTCTGATTGCAATAGTCTCAATTATATCTTTTCACATAAGGACCTGACCCTGAGATAGTGGTGTTGGCTGGAATTCTTATAGGACCTTGACATTGAGATAGTCTATATTCCTGGGAGAGGAAACGTCGTAGTAGACGCACTCAGTGGGAGGTCTGGTTTGCAGTTTCTGAGCGATCCTACAAATCATCTAGATGCACCGAAGATATAATTCTTGGATGGTGATGGAGTATCTTACCCCTGGTCTATGAATGTCACTCCCCCAATCATTTAGCAATTTCCAGAGGCACAACTTGGGGATGTTGACTATGGGGCCCGACATGGTTAGATATCATCAGGATAGGATCCTGATGGATTTTCTATAGGTGGGGATCACATCATCCTTTTTACAGGATGCACTATGGTACCCGTTATGTTTCGGGAAGTGGTGTTGAGGGAGTTCCATACATCCCCATTGGTGTTACATCTTGTAGTGTTTAAGATGTACTAGGACCTCCGACATTACTACTGGTTCCCAAGGATGATGAATGCAGTGGCGGAGTTCGTTTCACTATGGCTCACATGTTAGTAAGTGACGTCCAAGCACCAGGTTCCAGCAGGCCTGACTCATCCACTCGAGGAACCAGAGTGGAAATGGGATGGTATCTTGATGTACTTCATGACGAGGTTACCATGTACGTCCATGGGCCACAAATCTATCTAGGTGATCGTTCACCGGCTCAGCATGTTAGATCACTTCATTCCCATTCGGGAGCAGGGATCATTAGAGGGATTGGGACACCTCTATGTCTAGGAGATAGTATAGCTTCATGTGGTTCCATTGATGATCGTTTCAGATCGTGACACTTGTTTTACATCTCGATTGTTGGAGGGCTTGTTGGTGGTGTTCGGGACTTAGCTACACTTGAGCACCATCATTCACCCTCAGGCAGATGGTCAAACAGAGCAGACCGTACAAACACATTACGAAATGCTTCGTGCATGCATCCTTGCATGTGGCTGCGGTTGGGAGGACCACCTGCTTCTGGTGGAGGTCACATATAACAACATATATCACTCCACCATAGACATGGAACTATTTGGGTACTTGTACGAGGGACCATGCATATCACCTCTATGAGGGACAGACCCAGGGGAGACAACACTTCTGGGTCTAGAGTTGGTACGGGATACCACTGAGAAGGTGCAGATCATCCATGAGAAGAAGAAGACTTCATGTAGTAGGCATAAGTCGCATGTCGATAGGCGATTGAGACCCTGGGAGTTACAGAAGGGATACCACGAATTCCTACCTGTCTCCCCTCGAAGATGAGTACAGATATTAGGCTGAGGCAGCAAGCTATATCTATGTTTCATTGGACCTTTCCAGATTCTTAGCAGAGTTGATGAGGTGGCATACCACCTAGCTCTTCCCCCACAGATGCAGAAGTGGCATAATGTTTTCCATGTGTCGCAGTAGAGGAAATTCTTTCATGATCCACTACACATCATCGACTGGGGCAAGCTGGACATTGATGATGAGGCGATGTTTGCAGAGTTCCCGGTGGAGATATAGGATCTACAAGAGTGGGTCTTTAGTGGATGGTCAATTTAACTAGTGTGAGTTCAGTGGAAACACGGGAACCTCAAGGAGAGCACATGGGAATGGGGGGCATAGAATCATGCTCAGTACCCCCATTTGTTTTCATATCTTTTTTTTTGTGGATTTTTGGGATGTAATGCTCTAAGGTGGGGAGAATGTAAAGACTCTTAAATTCCATATAATTTTTTTTAAAATTATCTTGAATTATTGGGAGACTATGAAATTTGACGACATGTAATTCCGAGGCCCAGAAAGACCAAAATGATTTTTTGAACTTTATTATGGTATGTTCAGTAAATGGTAGAGCATGATTTTATATCATTTGAACTGGTGATCGGATTGAAAAACCAAGGGCATCGTTGAATTCGTAGTGCCAATATTTTATTTGGAAAAGCTAAACTTCGACCAGTGTGCAGATTGAAAATATATTTGTGGTGAGGTAGGATATGTTGGGTGTGCCATGAATAATATTACGTTAATAAATAATGCAAGAAAGGATATGTCCCTTATATTTTTTAACAGAAATAGATATATCAGACACTCTTACGGAATTTATATAGCCTAAAAAAATCCATTCCCATGGTGTTCTATATTTATGTTTGATTTTTAAAAATTTGAATAAAGAGACACTGAGAACATAGGTTGATGGAATGAGTATGCAACCATCTTAATTATAGATATCATTATAAAAGGATTATATTACACTCTGATAATTCACATGAGGTATTATTTTATTGTGGAATTAAATTATTTCTCTAAGGTTGCATGGGAATATTTATAGATACTAACATTAGACATTAGGATGCTTCACTTTATTCCCTTTAGAAATAGGCCTAAAGGGTCACACATATTGTGTAGGAAGGACATACTGTGTCTATAGGTCCTATGATAAATACTATGTATTTTATATTATTTTATTAAAGGATATTTAATTTTAATTCAAAATTTAAACACATATCATGAAATATTATTATTAATATTAATATTGACACAGGGTTTTGTTTGGATTAATTAAATAAATAGGGTATGTCATGTAATAATTTATTTCTAACCATAGAGTTTTATAAAAACATTTATTTTATTTTTCAAGAGAGCCAATTTCATTTGTGTTTTTCACAACGATAGTTAGACAACATCCAATCAACCCCTAGAGAGTTCCATCTCTATGAATTCTCCTAAGAAAAAAAGAGATCTTCCTCCACCATGCACACTCACGTATTGGGATATCATAGATAATACTTTGGAATCAATTATGATGATGATAAAAATCGAACTAAAAAGCATTAGGATCAATCATGATACCACACATAGATTCCCACAATGATGTTCAAAGATTTGTCGAGCACACATGGATCACTTCTAGAGGGAATCTACCATTGATTCCTACAAAACAAATTATGGTATAAAGTATATCCATTTTAAGATCTATGAGAAATGATATAATTATTCTCAATGTAATTATTTAATTTCTTAAATTTATGATAAATAATGTGAGATGATCCTTTACTTAGTTTAGGTATTTTATCATTTTTCTTTTTTCTTTGATTTAATTATTTTGATCACAAAATTAATCCTCATTTAAATCTCAGATTAATCATCAATCATGACAAAACATTTGGGAATATTCCATCACATTCTTATGATAATATAGGAACCTACAAGATATATAAATAAAAAATTAGGTTTCATTGTGTAGACCTAAATTGTAAAAGAAAGTGAAGTTAGATGTTATGGAACAACGTGTGTGGTGGATTTTTGTATTAAACCTATAAACCCTCCACTCCATTAATTATTAGTTTTTTCAGAATTTGGGTTGAGGTTTACATGAAATTATTTAAAAGTTTTGGGTATTTACAAAAATTCCACTCCCCCTCAATTAAAAAAGGGAACCTCCTCCCCTCACTTATTCATACATCTTAAGCTATTTGTCTTAAAAAACCTAAATGAAGATCTCTAATGAATACTTATCCACATTGTAGAGATATTTTTCATCCAAAATTAACTTCAACAAGGTTATTAATATGATATTAAAATGGTGTTTTTCTAGTAGAATGTAATTTTATTCACTAATCACTATATTTATATTTATTATCTCACCACACCCATTCATGTTGTAATAATTACAATATAGGAACACTAGTTTATAAAATATAAATAGATTTTATAATTTTTGTTGTATAACCTATATACATACCCTCTACCATCAAATGGGAATCAAAATCATCGATCATGTGTTCAGACGACTACCACCACATGAACCGATGTAAATCATTTTCCATCACAGCCTCTCAAAGCCATAAAAATTTTTTGATTTAATTTCTGTATATTTTATTTATAAAATAATTCAAAATTTGGAAATATAATATCAAATCTACATAATTACCTTCTATTCCATTGGATGATGATAATATCCATTGTTCTTATGTGGGGACTAGCGCCTCCACTAAGTTATGTGACTCGTTTTTCATTTTATTTTAGTATGGATGGAAAAACTGAATATATCTTATGATCATATATGATTTGTATGATATAATAAGTATTCTAGAAAGCTGAATTATTATTTATATTTTATTTTTTTCTACCCAACTAAAATATGAAAAAAAAACATTAATGCATATATACGACCTACAGTCTCCATGAACGGTGTGACTAATTTTTCTATCCCTAACTCTTAAATACTATTAAATATAATTTTTTTAATTAACATATATGATATTTCAATCATGATTATTATTTTATAAATAATTTAACCATTATCTAGTACATGTACCTAAACTATATAACAAAAATATACATGAGAATCAAATTAGTTATCACATTAACCAATTATTTTAACAAGTAATTGTTACTAAATGGGTGGTAAAAGATTATAAGTAAATAATATTTGAAATAATATATATTATTATGGTTCTAAAAGGGATTTATAATATTCATATAATTATTTTACAGGTGTTTTTGATGTATACAAATAATGTCGAGACTTGAGGTATTATATTTGTGGATCAAACGTTATATACACCACTAGTTTCTTTTTTTGGTTTATATAATTACCTAGATTTTATTTAATTATTTTTAATATTAATATAATTTGATATTAATATCCTTATATTTTTTATCTTTTACGTGGATTTTGATTTAAAATTTACAAAATAAGTATTGTTTTTATGTTATAATGTCATTATTTATCGAGATTTTTTAGGATTAATTTTTTGATGTTGAAACATTATAATATACCTCTAAAAAACACATTAAATTTATTTTAATATAGCTATTTATTTAATTGAATATTGTAATTTTTAATTTATGCCATTTATGTATTAAATAATCCAAAAGAATGTTTTTAATGAAACTTGACTATATTTCTCTCTTCGGTCATACATAATTTTTATTCCATGTTATTGTTTTATAAAATTTATTTAAAGAATGTTATAATATTCTAAAAATATTATTTATATCATTTTTTACCATTGTTTGTATTTTTATAATTTAATTTAAATTTAATATGCTTTTCATTTTACAAAATGACGTTCTTTTGACTTTTTAATGAAAATGTTGAAGGAAACAGTATTTTAACATGTTTAGAAGGAATAATATTTTCTTCCATCACGACCTCACAATAATTTAAAGATTAATTTATAATTTTACAATTTTTTTTTCAATGAATATATTTTCTTTCATAGTTGATAATTTTTTAGATTTTAAATATGTGATTTAATAATTATAAGGAAATTTTCCACACGAAATGGTATAAAGATATTTTTCTATATTTTCTATTATTTAATGAAAGAAACCATTTCTGTTTCCTATGTTTTATTGTGGATACAATCCAATGGTATCATACATATTATCTCTATGTATGGTTTCTGATTATGATGGTAATATATTTAGGAAACCAATTTCATTACCATTAGTTATACTATTATGAAATGTTTATGAAACCCATTTCCTTTTCATGGGTAATTATATGATTAATCTTTTATGATATTTTTGGGAAAAATGAAAGGATTATGTGATGGATGAGGTCGATATATCCCAATAATGTAATAGTTAATTATGTTCACCACATGAGTTAATTAATTTTTGTTTTAGTCATATTTCATATTCACAATAGTATGAGTGTACCTGGTTTCATGTCTAAAATATTATTTTTGGACCTAGTTTTCATTTCCATAAGTTTATGTGTGGACCTGGATTTCATGTTTATAATATTATTCTTGGACCTAGTTTTCATGTCAATGGTTTTATCTGAGGTCCAAATTTCATTTAACTAACATAATTAGGGAACCTATTTCTATTTATACATACCCATAATTTTAAAATCTTGTGTTTGTGCCACATTCCTATGTCTTCTTTATGCTCTCATGGCTCATGTTAATTTATTCCCGTTATGATTCTTGTATTATGAACTACCAAGATTTATTTCATGACCCAAAATTATGTTCTATAATATATATTTTGTTTCTTAATGTGTTATTATCTCATTATCACACCCATATGTTCGTGTATTGTTGACATCTTATATTCTTGCCGATACTGAGAATCTCTGATCACCCTTTCTTATGTTTCCATTAACCGTGTTATGAAGAATGGTATAATGTATGATTTGTAAAAGAAGGTTTATAGTAATAAAGAACAGAATGGGAGACGATGCAGTTCAGTTATGAACCAGTTATCCATATTTTGATGTTTCCAAAGGCTTAGTAACTATATGATTATTATGTAGATCACTATATTATCTAATGGATAATCATATATTAGGATGTAATATTTATTTATGAAAATAATGGTTTACTATAATTACACTTTTATAAAATTTATTTCAAAAAATTATCTTCATTTTTTAAAACACCATGTCAATATAATATTTTATTAATTTTTTTTATAATTTTTCAAAATTATTGATTTTTCCATGAATGGTGAAAAATATTGATATTTATTGAAAACCGCCCTTTCATTGAAATCAATAAAAAGGATAATTTATATTTTAAAATTTATGAAAAACTAAAATTAGTTCATTCTTTTTATGAATAATAAAATTAGGTTTATTAAAATAAATTTTATGTTATATTTTGCTATAAAAACCCTTTATACTTAAAAATACATTTATTCTTGAAAAATGTTTTTCATAGTGTGTTGTATGATTTATGTTAAATTAAATTTTTTCACATATCAAAATTTAATTTAATAAAATTTATTAAATATTATTAATCATAATTACTAAATTTTTTGATTATTCCTTTTTAATATTTTCTTAATGAATAGTAAATATAGTAAAAAAAATCACATCGGTAAATGGTAAAAAAGGTTTACTGGGGGTTAATAAAAAATATATTAGGGTTGAAATTATATTAAACCCTGATTAATAATAACTTTATGGTTTTATTTCCATCATACCATTGTCACCTTCGAATATAAGTCGCTTGGGATCTATTTTTCCAGGATATCACCTTAATAATATTTTAAAACATCAAAAGATTACAATCATGTCACTCACCTCCATTATAATAGGGAACTCATCCCCCAAAATCCTCACACATATGGAGAAATTTAGACTTAAAAACCCTACAAAAATTACTCACCAAAATCTTTTTAAATATTCAATAGTTTTTTATCATCCAAAAAGATCCACCCTATGGTCGTTGAGTGGATATCTTAAGGAGTTATTTCAAAGACGATGTCATCGCCTTAACTGATCACATTATTTTTTTACTTCTTATTTTACATAATTAAAATTTTAATTACTTATAATATAATAACAAAATTATTATATTACATATAATTATATGTTATTTTTATTATGATACCACCATTTCCAACCGATTTTCCAACAAATTGGAAGTGAATTTATCACTCAAGCGTGCACGCGGACTATTGCCTCCACACAGTGATATAATTCATTTTCGATCACCACCTTTAATTAGTTGTTATTATGATGAGTATAATTAATTTATATTATATTAGTGAAATAATTATTCTTCTATAATTACAATTTCATATCCACCTTCTTACTTTCCCATCCATTGAAAAATGATAATGTCTCTCATGTGTACATGTGGACTTCCGCCTCCACGAACTGATGTGATTAGTTTTTTTATTTATGAATTACATGGATAATAATAAATATTTATTTAATAAAACAAATATGATATGCCTAATATAATAATGATCTCATAAATCTGAATTATTATTTAACTTTATTTCATTCTATCCATCAAAAATTAAAAACAATGTTTATGTGTATGTATGTAATATTATCTCTATGAGTGGTGTAATTCGTTTTTCTATATCTACATCTTATGGAGGATTATAAAAATATATAATTTATATATATAATATATATATCATTATTAAAACTATTGATAGTAATGTAACTTGATCTAATTATAAGGATGAAAACTACTGAACCAAAACATACATGAAAATTGAAGTAGTTTTGACATGGAATAGTGATTTTAATAAAGAATTGTTAATAAACTAAAAATAAAATATTATAATTCAATAATATATTGCATGATATATATTATTATGATTCATTACTAAATTAATAATAAATATATATTTATTATATAAAAGGTATAAAAACATATAAAGGGATTTTAACTTGAGGTAAGGGTATATTTTACAATCTCATAATTTTTTAAGATTCTTTATGTTTATATATCCATTGGGATAATTATTTGATCATTATTTTATAAAGAAATTTTTTCATCACATATTTTTATTTCTATTCGTTAAATGTTTTCAGTTAATTTACCACTATTTATGTATATGAGATACCGAAATAATTTTTAAAGGAAGACCCACCATTTTTTTTACTCGACCAAGGATCCTTTTCTTCTATGTTAATATTTCCCATCAAAGGTTTTAAAAAATATTTTTAATTTCAGCCAATTATTTCTTAAATAATTTTTTCCCATTTTTATTTTTGAAAAAATAGTTTAAATGGAATCTATTTTTTTGAATGAGGAAACTTTTAGTCTTTACTGAAAATGTGAATGGAATAAATTTTTTGATATACCCGACAAGAATGAAATTTCCCACCATCACGACTACCCAATGATTTGAAAAACCATTTACAGGTTGTAGAGTTTTTTTTTGAATGAATTTTTTCCTTAAAGTTACACAATGTTTTATGTTTTAAATATGTGATTCCAAAGTGATAGAATATTTTCCCCATTAATGATTTTCCAAGTGCACTTCTTAAAATTATTTTAAATATATCCCAACTTACCTTTTTGATCCTTATGATTTATTGAGGATACAATATAATGATACCATACAACATATTCCACTAGATAGTTTATAACCATTTTTACTGAGGAAATTATTATAATTTCATATTCTAGTTATTCCAATACAGACAACTATTCATTTTGGAGCCATGTTGATTATGTTCTATTGTTTATTCTTATGATAAATCCATTGGAAATATAAAGTTGGGGGAGGGTGCTATAATTATATATCCCCTTTATGTAATGGTTGTTCTCATGATATAACAGAGGTTTAGTATTTATCAATTACACAATCATTTTGATGTCTTGGAACAAGGCCTCGATGGCATGTTTAACATATATGAAATTATAAATTACATTACTATGAAATATGCTATTTATTTCCATATTATTATTTGAATAGTTATTATATCTAGAGATAATTTTAATGATAACACATTTATTTATATATAATTATTTTTTCATCATTTATTCCTTCCATATTTTTTTTCTTTATTTATTTCATGTTAGCTCTTGTTGTATTCATACCCTTACCAAGTATCTGAGATCAGTGCATTCTTATGCATCCAGTCCCCATGTTTCTAGAAAGTGTAAATTGATTTATATGAAGGGATATTATTATGGATATAATTATGTTTTAAAATAAAATACGTTGTTTTCTAATATATTTTTATATGTAATGTCTGATTTATGTTTCTAGATTGTTTTCCAAAAATACTAAACAATCCTTTACATTTTGATGTGATCATTTTTATACAGTTAAAATGTAATCAAGTAACCACCATCTCTAGAATACTAGGGTTAGTGTAAATATATATAATTTATTTATTGATGATTCTAGTGGGATTAAATTGTGACCAATGGGATTCTCTAAAAGGATTTGAAATTCCAAAATGGATCACTAATAATAGAAAGAAATCCTATTAATGAAACATTCCAATAACAACATGATCGATTGATCACCTATGGAGGTAAAATATTTTCATTAGGTTTTCAATTATTTTTCTTGTCTAATACCATATATAATTATGGTATGTGAGGGTTTTACTCATTTTGGGCCAATTCTAAAAAGGTAGTTAGTATTCATGACATTTAATAGTGATTCTGGAAAAAATACATTGGTTGAGAGGATGAAAGGATCGACTCATCAGACCATTTTAGGTTAATTACATTATAATCCATGATTTTATTATACATTTATGTTATATTAATGAATGTTTCATAAATCACATTAAAAAATTGGATTCTGATGTGAAAATTATTTGATAAAAATCATTCATCAATGTGAATATTTGTATGTATCATAGCTTCCCCATATTTATCCTATTAGTTAGTTATGCGATTGATTAAAGCTATATAAATGTACACTTTGGTGTCTACATCCAACTTTTTAGGAGTTATTTATTGTACATTTGGGATTGGGCCCATGATAGAGGCATGCTACATATCTATGTTAATGGAATTAGAACATGTGTATTTCGATGTTACTTTATGAGATACATTTTACCATTTGTAGTCATTCCACAAGGACCAAAATGGTTCTTTTTTATGTTTATGTTACTAGGACCAAGTGAATATACTTTTATAGACATTAATAAAATGCCTTTATTAAATTAGGATAATGATTCATAGAAATGATTATTGTGGAACTTATAGATGACTGGCTATTTCTATTTTATATCACATAGAATTTGAATCTTTGAGAAAGGTGAAATATCCAAAAAGATAGACCATTGATAAAATGATTTATAGGGTATAAAATTCAAGAAGGATGCGGTATTTAAGGTGAATGACACACATTTATTTTGTAGTATTTTATTTATGATTTCGAACCTTATAGAGGTATCCAACATTTACAAATTAAATTGATTCTAATCCTATATAGTTAATATTGCATAGTTTGAGGTCATATGATATGAATGTACAATATAGTTGAATTTTTTCTAGAAGTGACATTTATATTTTATTTTTATGTCATGTGAAAAGATAATTGGCCACTAAAATTTATTGTTATTTGGTACATCCATGTGAAACTTTTGTCAAGGGAAAACTATCGTGCAGGTCTTACACATTTGGTTCCCTTATGTTGATGAAAAATTAATAGATAATAAGGATGAGATAATTAATTAGGGAAAGAGGATTGGGTACTACACCTAAGGAGGCATCCTTGGTTCTGTATGAAGGCTAGAAGGATATGTGGGGCCTATGGATATGCATCATAAAGATTCATAACCTAGAAAGTTAATCAGTTGATTGAATGAATGATTGGGGATTATAACTAGTTGCAGATCCATAAATGTGTTTACTTGCTATCAACTAATACTTGGATAGAGAAGGATTACTATACATATGTGGAATATAAACCCATGAGTAAGACAATGGGGCTTACACATGGGCTACCCATAATGAAGGGGAAACATGAATTCATTTTACTTAAGAACCCCTCTCTCTTTCCTAGTTTCATTAATTATTCATAGTGATGAATTTATTATGGGTAATATCATTGGTGATTGAACTTATGGAGGATCCCAAAAAAAATTGGCTCATCGATTTGTTCAAGAAAGTAAACTCAACACAAGGGTAACTAAAATCGGAAGCCTAATCCAGGGAAAAGTTCATCAGTATCCTAATGATGGAAAAGAATATTATCAATGGAATACATGACCAATATTACCATAATTGTCTCATTGATCTAGGAAGAAAAACTATGAGATACCTTTTATGAAGGGAATACATGATCAAATGGGGGAATCTAGCATACCTAATTACTCAATTTTGTATCTTGAGATGATGTGGAGGGGACCTATCATAATGATCTATTCTAGGATGTTGAGTGTTTTAATGATCATTTAGGTGACTATGTTAACCCATTTCAAAGACATACATAAATAAAATAATTTATGGAGTTTCAAAAGTATTTATAACTTCAATAAGTGTATATAGATTAATTGATGGCTCATTTGGAGATTAGGGTGAATGGTAAACCATAGTTTAAGACTACGGAAAATAATAACCCCAAGAAAAGCTAGAGATAATTATGTTCCTTCAAAACAAATTATGGATAAGTGTATCCCTAATAGGAAATCGGGGAAAATACGACACCCTAATGATTATAAAGGGGGAATAGAGAACCTTACTAAAAGTCCTAAGTGATGTGAATCCAAAGTTAGAGAACTTAGGGAATGGACCCATATTTAATCATGGGTTTAATATTCACCATAGTGTGGAAATATGCTGAATTTTATCCTATGGGACGTCTAGAGAAATGTGTTTCCCTAATGATGGTTTAGGGGAAATGGTTTCCTCTATAGAAGTTTGGAACAAATGGTCACCCTAGTATGGACCTTTTATTATTATTTACACTAGGTAAAGCTTGGGTGATGTGTTTTCCCAGACTACGAGGCTTTTGAAATGGTTCTCTTTAAGGAGGGGTCCTCTAAGGATTTCTTAGATAGGTGGTTCCCAAAAATTCCTCACTCAGGGGGTGGGTGTGATTCCTTCACCATCATTTTGGATAAATTGGGTTGAAGTGGGCTTACGCGATTTTGTTGGTGTATTAAGATTTTAGAAAATTCCATTACCATAAAATACCTATTCTTCCCTTTATTTATTTTATTTATAACACAAATAAGTGATTTAAGAGGACTTGAGTTAAGGGAGATTGGTATGTTTCTTTGTATTCACTGAATGTTTCAAGTCATGTCAAATGAGGACCTATGAGGCTCTATTTATATGAAATGATATAGAAAATTACACATAATGTGTGGTAGTATTAGGTGGTTCACATATGCAATGAGGGTGAAATATATGGTCACACATATGGACTTGCATAGTATGGTTTCCTGATAAGAACATGTGCACTAGTGGTTCTTTGAAAGTGATGATACACTAAACCTGAAGAACTACCATAGGAAAACACATTGGGATATGGGAAAATCACCCAAAGTGCATTGACATGGAATATGAGGAAGTGGTTCTCTCCCTCCTAGTGGTTTTTACATATATATATATACATATCTTTTTTTTCCTTCACAATAAATTTTCACAAATATTGTGGTCACTAAGAATGATTGTATCTTCTAATAATTACAGAAATAAATTTCCAAATTCTAGTATTGAAATTAAGTCATAATGCTTGAACATAGAGTATCATAATTGGATGGTTACTTATGGTTTAAAAAAATATATATAAATAAAAAATACAATTAATCATAGCTCTATACAATTATTTCATCGTTAAAATATGGAATTTATTTAGGGAATTATTTTATAAATACTTTAAAACAATAGTAATTATATACAAAAAGAACACTTCAAGCTTTCGTTACTAATAATTCAAAATAAGGTTCAAGATGATTAATATGATATTAATTTCTATAATGATAATGTAAATAAATTGACATAAATAAATATCATAAAAAAAATGGAAAAACATATTCAATAATCTACAAGGGTATATCGAAACACAAAATTCCTCTTAATTACAATTTTACATTCATCCTTAAGATAATATTATAACTTCAACATGAGGATCATAATACGATAACAACTTCAAAAAAAAGATAGAATCATAAAATAATAGATAATACCCAAAATAAGAATGTAAATATATATATGGATTATGATGAATTTTCATCCCAATAAACTATACTCCATAATATTTAAGAATCAACCTTGGAATTTTGACTATGATTCCGAATTCCATTCATCGGGTAACATGGGGCCTCAAATATCAATTCACAAGCTAGTATACATGGTGTACAACAACTTTAAGGATATAGTTCCAAAATGTATATACCAATCACATGAAATCCTAACTTGTTCCTAACTCTAAAATCCACCCAAACTATCATCAAAATACTCTGGTACCAATTTTTTATTGATCATCCACTTGGAACCCTCATTGGCTTGTAGAAAACGCAAGATTGACCCACGATGTCTACTTATAATATGTCCATATTTGAATAATAGCACTGTGGATGTAAACAAAGCATATTGGAGGCATTACCCTTATATAATACCTTGAGAGATTAAAACGAACCACCAATCAACACAAATAAATTTTCATTATGCAATAATTTTGTTCCGAAATATTAATTACATCATATATGTAAAAAATTAATCAAAAAATACATGTAAAAATTTTCTCCTAAAATAATAAATCATCATCATTCTACAACAAATATACCCAATAAAAAACATGAGTCTCTCATTGATTATATTATAAACATGTTTCCATAATATGTTGCGGTCTGAAATATAGAGTACTCAATTGGATCATCATTCTATATTAATCAACCTCAAAGTGTAATGATAATTAAAGTGTAAGAGAGTGTTATAAACTAATAGAAAACATAACAATAAATATAAGTGTAGAAATAAGAATGAGAGATATAATAGCCAAACTCTAAATTCAATTTATTTTCCATTAATTATTTTATATTTAATAGTATCCTTGCCAATTTACTAAACAGAGGACTACCACCAATTCCAAAACCAGTAAATGTGAAATATTATTATCACCACATCCATCCAAAATATTAAAAAAGAAAAACAACACAAAAAATTCACTATCAATACCACCTATCAGCACTAGGGATACTCATACTCCAAATTGTAGTGAGTCAATAGGAAACCCACACACTAAAAGACCAATGATGAATGAAATAAACACATCAACAATATATCATTAACTATCATTACATTAAAAAAAGTACCACCATAATCCATATCCATATACAAAAAATTACTATAAATATAAATGATTACATTACCACATGTTGTATCCCCACATATTAATAACTGCATCAAAAGGTATCCACCTTTCAAATCAAACATTGATATATAAACACTACGGGCATAAACTATGTTCTGAACCATATTCCATAAATAAGTTACCTATTATTGCATATCCATATCCCCCTCGTCATAACATTTACAACATCATTATTATAATCATAGTAGGGTATTATAAACATTTAGGGATAAAACCTTATATAATCCCAATGAGATAAATTATAGCCCAAGATATGCACTATATCAACACCATTATTTCCAGATTGTATTCACACAACTGCTTCAATAAGTTCATCAAGACAACACAACACTAAAACACGTAAATAATCACTTAAGAAATCAAAAAAACATCATTAATAGCATAAAAAATTATACTAACATTTAAAAACACCATTAATAACTTGAAATTTCCACATCATTCCCAATCCCATAATTTTTTTGTTTCAAGAAGTTTATTATGTAATTAATTCAACTATATTATCCAATTGATCACCACACTTCTATTTAAATCCATTTATTCCTCATGAAAATATTTTATTATATCCCTTTTCATTTTATACTAACTATTTCAACATTGATTACATGTTATTTATAACCACCATTAATAATAAAATTAAAAAATATTCATTCAGTTCCATCTTACCTCCTTAACCCACTACTTTAAATTTCATACCCTCCACCATTTCCATAATAATTCATATAAATTTCATTAATAATTACATGGATATTCAAAAAATAACATCATACCAAAAAACCACCTTGTAGCACACTAATTCAACTCGATTGATATCACATTAAATAAAAAAAAATTAGTTTCATTCTAGTGACACATTAATTATAAAATATATTAACAATGATGGATTCACGTATTCCAAATTAAAATGAACCATCTTAAATTATCAAAACTAAGAAATTATATTTTATAATGGAGAAAAGGTTCTTCAATGAAAACAAAAACTATATGAAGGATATAATAGCTAGTATCATTCAATAATATTTAACACATAGATAATAACATGGAAATTTATAAAGGTAATGTGAATCTCTTCCACCATCTAAATTCATCGTACCTGATTATCTCCTCAATTTAGTTCATTATTCATTAATGAGAGTTTAACTATAAGTTTTACATTTCATACAACCATGGAAATTCATATAGCTATAATCAAACACACTAAAAAAGAATACGATTATAGGTTTGGAATAGTTCACAAAAAGATATTCAAGAATTTTATTAAAGAAGATAAAATATGATTTTATATATCCCCTACATTAATAAAATCATTAATGTACACTATATAATTAAGGGGAAGATGGACACGACCACAAGGTATAGACCATATGATAGAAACCATAATCAACATAAATCATGGTGATTGACATAAAAATCATATCCGTCCGAGAGTATTTCCTTTGATACCTATCTTTCACATATATTATTAATTTAAATTATGTTATTTTCTTTGTGGACCTTCTTGTGTTGCCTGATATTGGATATTTTTTCTAGAAGTTCTAAATATTTAAAATTTTAAAATGAGTGAAATTTTAGGAAACATATTATGAAAATAGTATTATGCCCACCCATTTGGTTATGTATTAGACAACGTCATTTTGAATAGTTTTAACATAGTTATTTAGCCCATAAAAAATCCTAGGAGTGACCATGTGCATGAGTTCTTGATGTCCAATGTATGTAGGGAAATGATGTGTCATGCCCCAGAATTTATTTAATTTTTTATTTATTTATTTTATTTATTTTTTACTTATCCATCACCCCTCCCCTCTCCAACCTATTATTAACCCTATCCAAATATGAAGCTCTCACATGGAATGACTCAATTGGTGGCACCCCCCTATGAGGGCTCCCTATACTGGTGGCCTCCCCCTGTGTCAGGTCCCCCTTCAAGCGGACCTCCTCTCTCTCATCCTCCCCTCTTGATCATAAATGGTACCCCAGGCTAGGAAACTATCTCCTCATTCAATCCACCCTTCTACCTCATCTATTTTCAGTGATTCATTGTGTGATCAACCCGGTTTGGTGTTGAATCATCAAGGTAAATCTCTACACCTCATTAATTTAAATAAAATTATTGTTTCATCTCCTCTTGTCATGATTTTGATCTGAAAAAAAACAAGGTGTATTAGGTTCTATGGTTTTTAAATTTTATATTTTTCTTGTAGGGCATATGTTGACCTCTTATTATTTTACAAGGCATCCATCACTGAATACGATGAATTTTAGACTATTTATCTCTCCCACCACACTTATGAGGTTTTTTTATTTATAAATCCATTATAAATCCTTTTATTAATATCAAGTATGTTAAAATTGTTTTTTTAAGTAATAATATTAAATTCCCATAGCAGTCTATTTTTGACATTTCCAGGGAATTTACACTTCCAATTTCCTCGAGTCTCATGCCATGTGCTTGTAAAATTAAATGAGTGGTTCTTATAAAATGAATTGGGTGTTTTGATATTTATATTATTAAATTAAATGTCTCTAAAAGTCCTAGTTGGGATTTAATTGGATTTAAAAATGGTTTAATTGATTTGTATGGAACTTTTTCTCATGAAAAGTGTTCAATTTAATGACCTTATTGATTTTCTAAAGGGGATTAAATATGTTAAAAAATTACGTTATATGATAATTCCATTTTTTAAAAGAGTATGATTTATTTTAAAGTCTATTATTTATGAAGCAATAAGGAGTTATACTTCGACTTAAATGATTTTGATATCATGGGTCTCAAGGTGTTCAGATATCACCAATAAAATAATGGTGAGTTTTTTTAAAATGTTATTTTAATAGTTTTGTTTTGTTTTGAAATTTGTATATTTATTTTTCAATGTAATTTTAAATGGACACAATTTTTTTTCATTTTCTATTTGAATTTATAGTTTCATAAATTTATTTTTCAAAGGATGTTTGAGTTGTGGTTTTCAAACAATAGGAAATTTTCTTGGCCTTTGAGGTCTTTGGTGAAATCCTAGTTAGTGCATTTTATAAAATTTTTTTAGAAATGTTTGATACTCTCTTTGATACCCAAGTATTTTCTTTTTTCTATAATTGATATCGACCTCTTGGGGGATTCTTTATATTAATATCCATGTGGTTATTCATATTCATGAATGTTTGATTGGGGTTTCTTCTTATTGGGGTCTGGGAGGTGATGAATGAGTTAGTTTTAAAATAATTATATTTTATGAATTTGATTCTAGGTTTCTCACTTCCTCATGAATTTTGAAGGGAGTATTAGGGATATAGTAAGGGAATTATGTAATGTAAAACCTTAGTATAGATAGTTGGATGATTATGTAGTGTTTTCGAGATACACTAGGATGATTATACTAGAGGGGATAGTAGAAAATTATGATTGTGATCTTTTTGATAAAATGGATGATATATTTATAGGGGAAATTATAGATGGGACTACTAGTGACAATACAATTTTATTAGTACCAATCTAGGTTTCTTTTTAATAGTCCATGTACTTTATTACTATATCTTAGGGTTGAATCTCATGAATCTTGGTCATTTTTGGGAAACATTAGGTGATTTTATTTTGGATTTTATCTTGTTCCCCTAGATCATTTAATTATCAGAACCATTGCTTGATTGTTTTTGTTAGATTTAGTTTTATTTCTTCTTGTTTCATAATAGTGATATATGTATCACCTTGTGTATGTGATGTTTTACCTTAAAAGAATTATTTTTATCAGTTTTGAATGTTATATTTTTAATTCAAAATGGATTGGTTTTCCTTCAATTATATATTATAAAATGGATATAATTTAAATAGGGTTAAAATTTGGATTTTTCATGAGACATTTTGGAATGAATTAAAAATAGTGATTTGGGATGTTTTTTATGGATTTAAGGTCATCTTTCCATGGATTACAATTTTTTTAAATGCTTGATAATCTTAGTCTCTAATTTGTATAAAGTGATGGTTGTTTGAAAATGTGTTTGTCATGATTATTCAAAAAAATTTATAAATCATCTAAAAATAAACTTTTAAACATTATGTTTCAAACTAGATCATTATAAAAAGTTTTACTATGGGTTTTCTATGGATTTATCAGGTCGGGGAAGATTACTGAGATATTTTGTTCTCATGTATATTATATCATAGTTTTCGGTTTGTGGTTATTCTCCATAAAATTCTTTTAGTGTTGACTTATCTAGTGATTTAACGTGAGTTGTTTTTTTACTTATTTCAGTCAATGGATCATATGACCCATTTTATTAGGAACTGGGATTACTTTCCTGATATTCCCAATGGATAGACCTTTATATGGATTAGATTTTCCAATTAAGATATTCCTACTATCTACGGGTGGAGGATATTTATACCCATGGGAGGTCGAGCGAGTATTGTTGCAGGCTTCCAATTTCTTTATAGAGGAGGTAGATTGGGGGTGACTGGAGGGATTTTAAATTTTACATTTATTTACTACTGTATTTATTTTAGAATATCTGATTTTATATGGATGTCTGATATTTGTATAAGTCATAATAGTTTCATTTAATTTTATAATATAAGTTTTAATCATATTTTTGAGTGAATTGTTTTTTAAAATATGTTCCAATGAGGTATAGATAATATTTTCTTGCCTATGGGGATCTGAACACTATTCGGGCTGGTAGAGGGTTGGTTCGGGTGTCCATCAGAGGGATAGAGTAGTTCTATTTTTTTGATAATGTATTATATATGGTACTTATTTCAAAAATAACCAATGAAATTTAAATAGAAAGGATATTTTTATATGTGGATTCTTATCAAGATCATGTTATTTTTAGGACCCATGAGGTTGCTCATGAGTGGGTTCCTAATCACAACCATTCATGATGACACTCAAGTTACTATGGAAAGTAGAATTTGAATTTTGAATTCCTAATTTTATTGAATTTTATACAGTGTATATCTTTATCCTCATTGACATTGTTTGTTATTCCTTGGGGTTAGATTGGATTTTCAAATGTTTATTGAAAGTGGTTCGGTGGTACGAGGATGGTTTTCTTGGTCCAGTAAACTTGGGCACCAACTAAACACCCTATCATGAGAATGTTATAAGGGAAATTGTATGATGGGTCCATGAACCATCAAACAAGGTGCTCATATCATATTTAGTTCTTCATCCTATTTTTGTTATTATTTAGACTACTCATGAGAGATCTATAATTGTGAGGGACTAGTAAAGCTGGATATAATGATATATTGACCACATGGATCAGTTTATTTTTTGTAATTTTGTTTTGAATTTCAATAAAATTTGTTTTTTGTAAAACAAATAGAGGATTTTATTGAAAATAATTTTTTTCATGAGTGAAATCCTTTGGTCTTGTTTATAAAAATTATTTTAATTTCATTAAATCATTATTTATTATGATTTAATACTTTATTATTGTTTATAAAATGAAATTGTTTTTCTAAAAAATGTTTAGAAATTTTTGTTTTAAATTGGTTGATTTGTTTTTTCAAAAGAGTTTTTAGTTTTTAAGCCCATTTATTTTAAATTGTAATGGAATTTGGAACTAGAGGGGTTAATTTTAAAAAGATAATGATTTTATTATTTGAAAATTAAGTAATAAATGTTTTAGTAAATTTTTTAAATATTTTTTATTGAGAATTTTTATTGTTTTCAAAGTTTAACAAAAAAATTTGTGGTTTCTTGATCTATGTTTATGGTTTTTTGGAAATTGGGTTTTTATTACTTCGGGAATTTAGTGGTTTTGATGTAAATGGGATTTTCATTTGAGTTTCATTATTTAATTAGTGTTTTATACACTTTCCTTTAATTTGGGTTGGGACCATCAATGAGACTCAGAAAAAATGACAGAGTTAAGATAATGTTTCATTAAATAAGTATACCTCCTGGAAAGGCCTCAGTAAAGATTGAGAGTCTATATTTATGTGTATTTCATCCCTTTTTTATTTTATCATTCATATATTCTATGTGGATTGGAAGGTTTATGTTTTTCATTTTTTGTGATGTGGTCATGTGTTAGCTACCATATTTCCCAATTTAACTAGGCTAGGTAATCCTTGGAAAGTCAGTAGGGTTTCATTGATGAGGATAAACATGATTGATCTCATTGCAAAAGGGTTTATCTTTAATATTTATTCTTAATGATTTTATAAACTTATAACCTTGAGGTGGGTATTCTCTTGGTTTCTATCTTATTATTATTTTCAATCATGGTTTGTTTTTTTCAAATGTTCTTTACTAAGAATTGATTTTTAAAATGTGTTCATGCCTCTTTATCTCGGTGCCTTCTCTGTTGGATTTTATTAGTGTTGTACATGTAGTTTGGACCATATTTGAGTGTCAAATATTTTTTTGTTTATAGTATGACCATTCATCATTTTTTTTCGATGACAGGGATAAATAATAAAGTAGTATAGATTATTCATTACTTGGTGTTGATTCTGATTTGGAATGATTCACTATGAGTGGGTATATCAAGTGTTAGACCCAAGTCATTTCTTCTCTTAATTCTTGTATTTATCCACTTCTTGATTTTTTTTGTTTTGTGATTTGATGATTTTGGAAACGTAGTCTCTTTAATTTTTGTTTTTGTTTCTTTGTTGTTCATTTTGGAAAACTGATCTTAGGATCTTGTATACTATAATGTATTGAGGTCCTTTTACTTTCTTATAGACCATGCATCCATTTTATTGAAAGGATCGTTATTTAGGTCCATGGATAGTGGAATCCTATGGTTTCTCCTATAGTATTCTAGATATCATAGTGATCATGGTGAAAATTATTTTATGGTAGTTTTTATTTGATTTATCCCCATTTTAATTAATTCTAATTGGTGGGGAGACCTCATTTGATCTCACATAATTTTGAGATTTTTATTTAATTGTCATGGTCGGTTATGTTTAAGGGATTAATTTTTAATTTATGATATCTAGTGCATATTTGAATGATTAATTGATTTTGGGGTTTTTTATCTTAGAATATATTGATATTTCAATGACCATTAACACTTCTTCCCAATGAGTGGTGAGTTTTACTCTTTTTTATTACCATTACCTTGATCATAAAATATACGGGAACAACAAGTTGAATTTTGTGGAGAATTTTGACCCCATATTGTCACTTAAATTATTATTTTATATAATTTTCTTTTATTTTTGTGTTATTATTTGTTTCATGCGTTTGGGATATTTGTTTCTTGAAATTTTAAAACAATTAGTGGTTTAAAAAGGGTGAATGGTAAGATTTTACTATTAGAAAACCATGTGTTTATCTTGTTAATTTGGTAAATAATAGATATTTCCATTTTTTTTGGTTAATGACTATATTATTCATGTGAGATCATTGGAATATCATTTCTTTTGAGTTCTTTGTGGCTACTAGAGGTTGTACAGTTTCTCCATGGTTTGTTAAATCCTGTTGCTAAACCATGCATAATGCCCCATTATTTAATATTTCATTTTCATATTATGTATTTCTAATATTTTAATTTTATTTATCCCACACTCCGATATCCCCTCCTACATGTCACACCCAGCCTCTTGGGCCGTATCCCTCGTACAACCACCCTCTCATAGCACCCTCCCCTTGTGTCAGTTCCCTTTGCCATGAACCCCCCTACACGAGCTCCTTATGTCGTAGAACCTTATCCCTTGATTACTCCCATATCATTTGAATGTAATTCCCTATTACGATACTCCATGTCAATTTCCCCCCCTCCCTTATAACTCTTCCATTTTGGGTGATTCAATATGTGATTATCACATTTTGGGATCGAATCATCAAGGTATGGTCTCTATTCTTCATTCCATTCCATATTGTCGTTCTTTTTTCATCCCATTCATGATTTTGTTTTGTATGAACCCTAGGGGTATGTAATGGGATTATATTTGATGTTATATTGGGTTCTTATGGTTTGTTTTATCCTCTTCCTACATTTTTGGGAATTCACTTTTGAAAATGATATTTTTTAGACCATTTCAACTCAACTGATGTCGACTGGAGGTAGGTGATTATTTAGAAATCCTTTATAAATAAATTTCTAAATTTCAGGAGTGACAAAATGTATTTTTATAAAATTTATATTATATTATATTCCCAGAGTATGCTTATTTTTATATGAGATTAGGTCAATTGAAAAGTTCATATAAATTTCCCCAGTAACTTTTTAAAAATTAATTAAGTGTTTTAAAATTTCTCTTATATAATTATATGCAACAAAAACTTATATATTGGTTTTAATTGGATTTCCAATTGGTTTTAATACATGGAAAGAACTCCAGTCACATAAAAAGTGTTTAAATAATTATGTTTTTTCATTTTATAGATGGAATTATATATTTTGAAAAAATATATTTAATGTTGGTTACATTTTTTAAAAGGGTGAGTTTATTACAGTATTTTAATGGAAAAACTGGGATTTGGAACTCCATTAATATTATTTTTAGACTATGTATCTTAGGGTTTCTTGATATATCCTTTTAAAATCAGAATTTCTTTTTTATAGAAACAATTCTTATAACTTTTTGGTCTTCATTTGAATAGGGTGTATTTATTTTTAATGTTATTTTAAATTGAATGAGTTATATTTCCATGTTATATTTCTATGTGTGATTTTGTAAATTTAGTTTTCAGATGATGTTTGAAATTTTTTTATTAAATGATTTTATTACAACTGGGCCTCCCCATATTTTTTTTAAAATCATGGTTTTTATTTTAGGTATTTTTTTGGTAAATGTTTGATAACCACTTTGAGTCTAGTGCAATTTATTTTATTTTTTAGGTGACCCCTTGATGTATTCTTTATATTTATATTAATTTAGAGAATCTTATGATTGAATGTTTGATCGTAGAATATTCACATGAGCGTCTGGGAGGTGAGGCATGAGTTGTTTTCAAATTCTCTATATTTGATCTGTGTGATTATTTATTAGTCAACTCCACATGACATTTCATTGGAGTCTTAATGATATCGTAGGTTTCCTATGTGAGTCCAAACCATAGTATATATAGTCCATTGACAAGGAAGTATTTTCTGGATAATTTGAGATGGTTATACTTGTATGGGTAGTGGACCATGATGCAAGCGATCTTCTTTACTCATATAGATGACAGAATTATTGGGATTGATGTTTATGGTGATTTGGATGGGTCTACTAGTGTTAAAATTGGTTTAGTATTTATAGATTATGATCCTTGTCACTAGTTCAAGTCTTTTATTACTAGATGATATGGATGATGACTATGATTCTTTGTCCTTTTTAGAACACATAAGGGGATTTTGATTCAGATTTTATTATAACCCCCTAGATCATTTGACCAGTAGATCAATTGATTTATCATATTCCTTATATTGTCATTACTTGTTGCTTAGTTCCTATGTGTGATTTATTTAGAGCCTTTTTTGTGATGGTTTAGTTTCAAACAGGTTATTTTTATATGGTTTTAATGTTTAGTTTGTAATGGAAAATTATTTTTTCATTAAATATATTTATAGAAATTGTTTTTATTTAAATTGGGTAATAAAACAATGTTCTCATGAGATTATCTTGAAAGAGGGTAAATAGTGATTTAGGTTATTTTCCAGGGTTTTAAGCCCCACATTCATTGGTTTAAAATTTTAATATTAAAATTATAATACCCTTTTTCTCTATTTTTTAAAAGGGATGGATTTTGAAAATGTGGGTGGCATGATTATTAATTTTTTTATAAGGCATATTATAACCAAATATAAACATTATACATTAAATTAGAACATTATAAACAACTTATTATTGGTTTTCCATAGATTCAGTAGGTTTTGATGGACTACTGAGTTCATTTATTCTCAATCCTATTATATCTAAGTTGTATGTTGTTGTTACTCCAATTCAATACTTTTTGGGAATTTATTTATCTCTATATTTGAGATTAGTTTTTTATTATACAAATTTTGCAATATGATTCACATTACCCATTTTTTAGGGAATGTTATGCTTTCTTATAATTCAGGACATGTGTCCCTTCATATGATTAACTTTGGAGAAATAGTATTTTACTAATTTATACAAATAGAAGGTACCTATCTCCATAAGAGGATATGAGTGAACTAGAAGAGTATTTAGTTTTCTTTTTAGGGGGGATACTAGGGATAATCCAAGATATTATATGTTCACATTGTATTAATAGATTATTTTTTTAGAGTATCTTATTGCGAATAGAAATTTAATATACAAGAGTTTCATTCAATTTATCCTTTTATTATTTAATGTTGTTTATACTCTAATTATTATTGAATATCATTCCCTAAATTTGTTCTTATGATTCCTTGGAAATAGTTTCTATCCTATGTGGAATGGGAATATCATATGGGCTAGAGGTAGTCCTATTCCGGTGTCTGTCAAAAGGATGACCAAGTACTGTTTTTTATAAATCCCATATCTAATAATGTAACTAGGAAAGAAGAAAGAGAAGGAAAGAAGAAACTCCCCTAGTGATTCTGGAAATCGATATATCAATGATAAGGGATAACTCCAATGTAATGGGGACTAAATGGTCCCTATAATCACCCAATTCATTACAAAAAAGATTTATTGAAATTAGTGGAATCTAAAATAATTAAGAGGTATGGTAGAAATTATACATGATGTGAAAATGTAAGGTATTTTAAAAAAAACCTGGTAAATATATCCCTAAAATAATTCCATTGAATATATAGATAACATATAATTCACCACCCAAACTCCATAAAATAGAAGACTAATAAAATAACTTAATTAAAAATTTTTGAGGAAGGAATCACCATTAAAAATATCACAATTTCATGAAAAACATATTGAAGAACCTTGAAAACTAATACTCTCTGGATTCATGCCATGTCACCAATAACTAAGTTGTGATGGATATTTATAGGAATAAAAAAATATCAACCACTCATCCCCCTTAATATGAAACAATCATCCATTCCATAGACTAGAAACAAAAAAAGGAAATAAAACGGTTTGATAATCTATATGTAAGATTAAATTATTAAAAATGAGGCTTCAAAATTCTATAAAACTACATTGTAATTACCTATACACAATTAGCAACCACTCTACACCAAAAATCATCACCTAAAAAACCACACTCTACTCCATCTAACCCTTTATGTGACAACTCAGATGGACACATCACAGACTCTTTCTCTATGACAATATCTTAGCACCAATATCACCTCTCTCCCTCCAATATCCTCCTAACTAGTCAAGCACCCTAATCATATAATGAAATGGTTTTAATGGTTAGATTTTTTATGTTAACTGTGTTTAATTTAATCATTCCGTTGGATGTAATTTTCCTAAAATCCCTTATAAGTACATGAGACATTCTTATAAGAATTTTTCTTATACAAGGAGGCTCAAAAATTAAAATTATTCCCAAAAAGAATATTCTTATATAATTATTCAATATTTATCATTTATAATACCTAATTCAATAATAATAAGAATAGGGTATAATAATAAAACTATATATCACTTAATAAAATATATTAATTAAATCAAATCATCACTTTATTCATGATAAAACATTATAAGAATCCCATTAATAATCTATAATAACACAGAAAAATCTATCCATCACTACATTATCAAATTTTTTATTTTAAAATCATATTTTCATTTTTATAAATTCATGTTATGCATTGGTTAATGTAACTTCCTGACCTGGGTGCCACACATCAGTTCCCTGAGCAGGTTAGTCACCTGACCTCAAGCATGTCTCCCTGTACATCAGAGACTACGAACAAGCAATGAGGGTCTACTATAGATCATTGGGAGACTACGCCCTCTTTTTTCCATTAGTGTAATAAACCATAATAAATAAATGAATAATAACCAATAACATATAACCATAACTAGGAAGATACCAATATCACATGATGACCAAAACTAGAGGTATAATATCAAACTTAACAATAGATATTTCATGCTAATGTATGTTCAATGTTTCAAAATGATACTCAAAAGTAAAGACAGTGATGAATCCCAATTTCATCCTGAACCATGTTTGGTTCCCTGATAAATGATATATCCCTTATCATCCATCTAACATAAGATCATTTCCTAATCTTTTCTAGAAAACACAAGGTCTATTCGCGTATTGTTTGGGGGAACCCGAGTAGTGTTGTACCCCCAGTTTCTAGTATATAACCCTAACTTGGATATATTTATGATTGTAATTTATTGGGGTGAAGGATCAGATAGTTGGGAGACCTTTGAACATGTTTTTGGGGCTAAAAAAGAGGTGCACGATCTGTGCATGGTTTATCCAAACAATGCGGGTGCTTAAGAGAAATAGTGAACTTTGCCTATTTTTTGATAGTATGATTTTCCACAGTGTACGCATGGTTAGGGATATGATGTGAGAAGGACCTGTAATGGATTTCATAAAGTAGTAGGTAATGCATTGTTATCACATGGTTTGTCTAACTGTGCTATGTTTTTGTGCATAGAGTCAAATCTAGATACTTAAAAATAGGATATCCCTAATTTATTAAATAACTCCTTAATTTTTTCTCCTATTCACCCCTAATTCAAGATTCCTATCCATTGAATGTAGAATAACCTCTCCCATGTTTTTTAGAATCAATTTGGCGCCCTACTTTTGCGTTTTCAAGCTAGATTCTTATGGTAAGTGTCGTTTTTCATCCTTCATGTCATGTTATCTTAGATATAGTAAGATATACTTCTCTTATCGGCCCTATATCATATATAATTGCTGATTATAGGTATATCTATGATATTGGACTCCAAATATGATGATATTTGGTCTTGATCATGATAGGAGATGAAATATAATGTAGTTTCATGGAATTCTTACTAGTTGCACGTGTATTCTTAGTATATTTTCAGTTTTCATCAAAACCTTCGAGGTAGGTGGTTTCACTCTAGACTCCACTTAGTAGAACAGATTGAAATTCTTTCAAATTATTTTCTTTGTGATGAATTGATTTTAAATTGGCTATTTAGGAATTGTTTGGAACCCTATTTGGTGATAGTATGGTAAATGAGGAAAATATGGAAAATTAGATATTTAAATAAAGTTCATTTGTTCTTGATTTTAAAATATGGATTTCAAAATGGTAATTTTATGGAATTGTGGTACATGGATTTGATTATTTGTTTTCAACAAAAGGAATGTTTTATTAAAATGAAACAGTCGTTTTGAAATTGGTTTTCTCTTCGGTTTTCAATAAAATGACAGTTGTATTGAAATGGATTGTTTTGGTTAAATGAAATAGTTGGTTTGAATTGGTTTACTTAATGGTTTTTAATAAAAGAATATTTTTATTGAAATGGTTTCTTTTACCTCAATACATCTTTGTTTTGGCATGATGGATGTGTGACTTCATGTGTGTGCCAGATAGATATGCGTTAGAATTCTACCACATCATTTGCGGGATGAATTAAGGTTATTGATCTACCCCATAATTGGGTTCATGTGGGAAAAATATGGGTTAGGAGCCTCGCCCATAATTTTTGTTATAGAAAAGGGTTAGGGATATCCCCCGTCAGTTGCTTCACTAAGTGATGACATAGTGAAAGGATGACTCGCCACTAGCGTGTATAGGGAGGTCCATGTTAAATGCAATGTTGGATGTGCGAATATGTGTAATGGAATGTGTATGAAAATATATTATTGACTAATGATTTTAAATAATTGATTGGTTTTTTTTCTATAAGAATGAACTTCTTTAAAATTGTATTAATCGCAGTTGTTTTCATTTTGTTTCAAATGGCATTGGAACTTGTTTATATTGTGTGATAGACTATTTTGAAAAATTGTTTTATTTAAATGGTTTTATATAAATGTTTCTAGCATTTCTATCCTAGTGGCATGAGTTGGGAAGTCATTGGAGAATGCCTTATTAGTTTTATATTCACCCATGCTTTGGAAGTTTTGTGCTTTCACAAATGCTATCTTTGGAGACATTTGAAAAGTAATGTGTCACATGTCTTTATCACCACCTCATGATACATTGGATGTTTAGTTATTAGAGAAAGAAGATTTAGGATCATGATGTCTTATTGTCATCTTTGAGCCTTATTATTTTTATACCCATAGTTTACGTTGATAGTATCTTTGTCTTATTTTTGGTACATTTTAGTGTGGTTTAGATATAAATGATGTGGTCTTGTTGTTTTTAATTTAATCAAGAATCATATAGTGGGTTGTTTTTTTTGGTTGCAGGGTTAATGGTTTTATTTCATAAAGGGTAAACCATACACCACTTTTATTTGAAACCCTTTGACATTTATTTCCACCCTTTTTCATCTAGGGAATGTCACCAAAGGCCATGTAATAATTCATTGTATTCTCATGATAATTAGAATAAGAATGTGATTAAAAATGGTATCGGCTTGTTCGGTCCTTTCCCAACAAGTGTTCTTTACTTTCTTGATCTTTGACTTGAATTAATTCATTTCTATTCTATGGATTGTGATCTTAGAAAGGAGTATGATTTTTTGTACCTTAAATTTTTAGCATAAAAAGATGTAGTTATCCTTTTAGTGTCTAAATTCATGTTACCAGGGAGTTGGGTACATACTTGTTTTGGAGTCCATCATAGAATCTTAATATCTCATTTTCATGGCTTTAGCCAATTATACGAGTATGACATGCATTGTAGAGGAATTAATTACCTATAGAATTGAAAATATCATTTTGAGAAATGATATGTGATTTATACATTATGTTGTATTTTAAAAAATGTATATTTTTTTTTCAAATGAAATATTTCGAATATTGAATGGTTGGTATATTTTGAAAATGGTTTAATTTTGAAATGTAAGAATGTAATTTTTCAAAAATAGTTTAATAGGAAAAAATATAGAATTAAATTCCATGATATTTGATGTGATAGAATTTGAAATTCTATGCAATATGTTTCTAGACAGTGAAACTTACATAGATTATTTTTTTTAGAAAATGACACCTGGTAGGCGTCGTAGAATCCAACATGAACAGTGTGTGGAGAATGTGGCTGCAGCTGAGCCATAGTTAAACCAAGATATGGTTATGATTGTCTTCTATGAATTCAAATCCATGGACACAGGGAAATTAATGGATAAGATAAGATATTTGGATCATTCCATGTAGTTCATGAAGTAGAATCCACCCATTTTTTGGAGTTATTCTGAACCAGTATTGGCTGAGGTGTGGCTTAGCCTGATGAATCATATCTTTGATTTCATCAGCACAGCAGTAGAGTTAATGTTTAAGCTTTAAATGTATATTCTCAATAATCTTGCATTCTATTGGTGTCAAGTAGTGTTTCATTCCATGGGGGTTCAAGGCCTTAGTTGGGAGGATTTTCAAGAATTGTTTAACAACCAATTCTATCCCCACACGTTCATGATCTTGAAAATGACAGATTTCTTCAACCTGAACAAGAAAATATATCTATCACTAAGTGTGTTGATAAATTCATGAATTTATTATGCCTTTCACTATAGGATGTGTCCAATGCATCCTTGAAGATACACATCTTTAAATTAGGGCTCAGATGGGAGATTCAATCAACGATTGAGGTGCTCTATAATTCATACTATAAAAAGATGGTGAAAAGAGGGACAGTGGATGAATGTGATATATCAGTAACTATAGGATGAGGAAGTATGATGATTCCAATGGGAAATAGTGGAAACTAAAATGATGGGAGAAAATGGAAGATAAAAAGATTATTCCATGTTGACAGTGAGAATCCAAGCTTGGTGACTGGATCAGTGAATCATCCTCCATGACCCAAGAGCAAAGAAGGCTATTTGCAATATGGTTCACATTACTACATAAAGAGAGATTTTAGTACAAATCCTAGAGAATGACATAATTATAAGCATATGGGTCATCTTTAGTTCTATTTTCATAGTTCTCTGAGGTTAGGTGTTTGAGACACTTCTCAAGTGTCGCAAGCATCGTAAGCTTCAACTTGGTGGGGATATTAAAATCAGTCTCTTTAGTAGAGTAGAGCTACCCATGTTGATTCTTAGAATTCCAGGACTCCACATATAGGTAAATTTCATCAAGTAAACAAGGATAACAATATAGTGTTAAAGAAATTGTATGGAGAAAATCATGCAATTTTAGATGATTAGGCTAGACCATCTATGGTGAGAGGTATGATTATTTTAAAATGTACCTTTCGAAAAGTGTTGTTTGATACTGTGGATTCTCATTCCTTCATTTCATCTCATGTGTTTTATTTTCTATGTTTAATATAATACTTCAAACTCGTCTTAGGGAAAGATAATGTAGAAACATTATTTATAGAGCATGTTCTATAACTATTGATGAAGCTGAGATGAACTACGACTTCTTGGTGTTGGACATGGATGTCTATAATGTAATACTTGGAATGTATTGGTTGAAAATGTTCAGATATCCCATTGATTTTTATATATGTATAGTTCGTTTCGAAATTGAGGATGGTGTTGAGTATCTCTTCAGAGCATAAAGTGTTGAAAAGACAGGTTCAATGATCTTGTTGGAACTAGTGGTGGGAACAATCTCTTACAAATTAGTGGCGTTGACTTTGGAACTGATAGAAGAGATCAAGAAAAATCATTTTCCAGCTATTGTGGATCAATTTCTATATGTTTTTCCCAGAAACATTACAACGTTACTACCTATAAAGGAAGTTGAGATTATGATGTATCTCATTTCGGGGACCAGTCCGATTTCCCTTCCATTATATAAGATGGCACGAATGGAATTAAGGGAGATGAATGTTCAGTTGGATGAGTTGGAAAAGAAAGGATTTATTCAGCTAGGTACATATCTATGGGAAACACTGGTCTTGTTTGTGAAGAACATAGATGAAACACTTTAGATGTGTGTTGATTATGGTAAGATTAATCAGGTTATGATAAAGAGTAGATATCCACTTCCTTTCATTGATGATATATTTTTTCAATTGAGAAGATATCACTCGTTCTCTAAAATTAACTTTTGATTAGGATATCATCAATTTTTAGTTCAAAAGTAGGATATTTCAAAGAAAGATTTCAGAATTAGATATGGCCACTATGAATATGTAGTTAGGACTTTAGGTCTTGTGAATTCACTAACAATATTTTTGGAACAGTTGAGTTGGATATTTCCGATATATATAGATTATTTTGATGTGGTGCTTATTGATGACATATTGGTTT